>JBBGZY010000159.1:1802500-3002500 GCA_037952925.1 Lithobates clamitans
AAACCCCAGGCAGCAGCAATTCATGTACAAGGTGCTGAAGATGGACCATAGGATGTGATCTTTAATAGCATTGTCTTCAACGATGGTCACCACAGTAGTTGTTGCAGGGTAATGACCAGTAGCATTGTAGGCTGGCACTACTCCTGTATGTGGTTGATAGCCATAGTTAACTTGACTGGTATGCATTCCTTCTCCAGGGTTAAAGGAACTAGGTGGCTTCTCAGCATCCATTCTGTATGAAGAGGTAAGGACGCTTACTTGGAATCCGATGAAACTGCACTGGAAAGTTACAGGGGGGGGGGGATTATATGGTGCGAAAGGAAGGATATTTCAAAAGATCACATTTTATTTCCTATTTTCTTTTTCCTTCTTCTAAACTCCTACACTTTTTTAGAGTACTGACTGGGGCACATCTCATTTCAACCATCTTTCACAATCAAGAAAGTGTTGCAAAATTAAACAGACCTGAAGAAATGTGTTCTCCTTTAACTCTTTCGCTGTTAAACCAATGTTTTCATTTTTGCACACAATAAAATGGCCAGTTTTGGATTGAAAATGTACTTAAAAGCTCCACAACAATATATGTTTTCTATAAAATACACTAAAAGTCAATAAGGGCCTAACAGTGTGATAAAAAGCACTGTAAAACAAACAACATAAAAACATATAACAAAACAAATGTGTGTATCTGTCCACAAATCATCTAAATATAAAATCTCTTTCAATTAAGTCCCAAAGTGAAATCCACCCACCTGAATCCAAATACTGTATATAAAATCATCTTGTGCCTCCGCACATAATTGGAAAGTGGATCAGCAGAAGGATTTGACCTCCAAACCACTGAAATGCCAAGAAATCTCTTATTAACGTTATGTCCAGTTATGCCGCGGAATGTCCAACAGAAAAGGTCCGACGGAAGCTTTTCATCGTATATTCCGATCGTGTGTATGCCTAATCGCTCATCGGACTTTTTTTTTTAGAAAATTCTGATGGACAATCTTACAATCTTACAGATTACATTACTATATTAAATTATTTCACCTCTCTTTTGTCCCTAGTGCTTTGTCCAGTGTCCTGCATGCAGTTTTATATTATATATACTGTTCTGCCTGGAAACTGGAGAATGTCCATAGCAACCAATAAGTGTCCCTTTACGTCAAAAGCTAGAAAACAGTAATAGTGAATTAGAACACTTGCAGAATTGAGCGATAGTGATTTGTGGGGAAATTCGTCATCCAACACTGAAAGTGACGACAGCGACAATTCTGCAACTGAGCACATTTCAGTGTTTTTGAGTTGATTACATTCTTGAATACATTATTGAATACATTTTATTATTATTATTATTATATTATTATTTTTGGTAATTATTTATAGATATTTATTATATTATAATTTATGATTTTGTGTTTCAAACTTTATCATACCCGGGATGTCTACTGGACAGATTTAAGTAAGTTGTTCCTAAGAATTACAGGCCTACAATATAAAAAAAAAAAATCTGACATAATCATACCGCCAGGGAGGTTAAACAGAATTGTGGGTGCTAGGGTTTAGGGCCAGGACACCCTTTAGTAGTTGCAATGTTAATTGGCAGACACCGAGACTTCTATAGGTAGACAGCCATGCAGGAAAACCCAGCCGGACACCACATCTGCATGTGTAGACACGCTGTCTCCTATGGCAATAATACTGAACAGTTTCTAACAAAGGTTACAATGAGCTCTTTCACTTCCTCTACAATCTCCTATTGTAGATCTTCACTCAACTGAGCTCCCAGTCTCTCTCACTAGACTTGCTGATCCACTGCCACTGGATCTCCTGAGCTCTTCCAACCTTCTCGCTCAGTATCTTCCTCAAGTGTCACCCCTGCATCCCTGCTGGGTCCCTAGCCTGGCATCCAAGATACTTCTCAAGCATCACCCCACTGGGCTGCTTGGTCCCTGGCTTGACACACAAGGCTGCTCTGCAAGCGTCACCTCTGCTGGCTGGATCCCTGGCTTGACTCCTGCTGGAGTTTCCCAATTCTTCACTGTCCCCAGTTGGTGAGAATACTGCTCTGGTACTTGCTTCAGCTACTCACAGTGGTCCCTGGTAACAAGGTGGACGATCCCTTAGTGGCGACAGCTTCCCTTGTACCTCCGACCATGTCAGGTTCTCCGTCCGGCAGAACCGTCACTTCTGGTTGCACTGAAAGCCGCAGTCCCAAACCTACGCTGCGTTATTGCTTCTGGATAGGCCCTCAGACAGCCTAGCAGCCAGATGTCCCCGGGATAGGTCTGCTTCCGGTGTGCAGGCGGCCGGCATTCCGCAACTTGGGGGGGGCATTTGTAATTTTGACTGTCCTATCATCCTGGACCACAAACCTTCCTCACTGTGCTATATGTTTTCTGCTGCACCATTGGCATGGTTATATCTTCTTAGTCCTCTCCATAAAGTTATAAGAAATTTGTGCTTGAAGTAGAATTATAGGCAACACTTTTTTTTTCATTTTGGATAGAATAAGGGAGGGTTAGAGCCCCTGTCAGTTTATTTTTTACCATCCCTGTCCCATTGCAGAGATTTCCCTTCACTTCCTGCCCCATAACCAAACAGGAAGTGAGAGTTAATCTATGCAAATTAAGGGAATCCATTACCCCCCCAGGCCCTCACTGAGTGTCCCCACTTTAAAAATGTTAGGGCGGGTCTTAAACAGCAAGGGGTGTGGCCTTGACAGGAAGGGGTGGGTCATATTTAAATTAGGGGGGTGCATGAGTTTAGTCAGGCCTAGGGCAGCACAAAACCTAAATACACTACTGCCCACACCACCACCAGAACCGTTGATACAAGGCACTATGGATCCATGCTTTTATGTTGTTTATGTCAAATTCTGACCCTGTCATCTGAATGTCGCAGCTGAAATCGAGACTCACCAGACCTGGCAACGTTTTTCCAATCTTCTATTGTCCAATTTTGGTGAGCCTGTGCGAATTGTAGCCTCAGTTTCCTGTTCTTATCTGACAGGAGTGGCACCCGGTGTGGTCTTCTGCTGCTGTAGCCCATCTGCTTCAATGTTGTGCATTCAGAGATGGTATTCTGCATACCTTGGTTGTAAGGAGTGGTTATTTGCGTTACTGTTGCCTTTCTATCTTCTCGAACCAGTCTGCCCATTCCCCTCTGACCTCTGACATCAACAAGGCACTTTCGTCTATACAACTGCCGCTCACTGGATATTTTCTTTTTCGGACCATTCTGTGTAAACCCTAGAGATGGTTGTGCATGAAAATCCCAGTAGATCAGTAAACCAACAGTTTGAAATACTCAGACCAGCCCATCTGGCACCAACAACCATGCCACGCTCAAAGTCACTTAACTCCCCTTTCTTCACTATTCTAATGCTTGGTTTGAGCTTCAGCAAGTCGTCTTCGCCATGTTTAGATGCCTAAATGTATTGAGTTGATGCCATGTGATTGGCTGAGTTCTAGATTGTAAGCTCTAACGAGTTAGAATGAACGTCTTAAATTGTATTGTAACTTTACTGTCTGCCCTCATGTTGTAAAGCGCTGCGCAAATTGTTGGCGCTATATAAATCCTGTATAATAATAATAATTAGCAATTTGTGTTACCAAGCAACATGTGAACCTAATAAAGTGGCCGGTGAGTGTATGTATAACAGTGTTGTTGCAGAGATATAGGGGTTGATTTACTAAAGGCAAATGGACTGTGTACTTTGCAGTGTCCCGCTGCAAGTGCAGTTGTTCTAGAGCTTGGTAAATGAGGTAAGACTTAACTTTGCAAACAGAACCCAATCATGTGCAAGGAAATTTTTTAAAAAAAGCATTTTTGCTTGCACATGATTGGATGATGGAGGTCAGCAGAGTTTCTGCTAATTTTCTATGCTCTGGAGCAACTGCACTTGCAGAGTACAACTGCGCTTTGCAAAGTGCACAGTCTTTTTCCCTTTAGTAAAGGGTTCTTGCCCAGGAAATCGTGTGTTAATGAGGAATCCTCCCATTTAGAGGTGAAGGTATTCTCTGAGCAAGAGGTCAATATGCCTTAACAAAGTGTGCACATACACGCAAAATAAAATGGCCAAAATTCTAATCTTTGAACCTTGTAATCATAGCTCTCTGAATTTGTAAATAGCTTTTGCTTATTAATACCACAGAGTTAGTTGGTTACAGACAGGTACTTCCTGTCCCTTCTAACTATGCAAGAAACCCTGATTGGAGGACTATGATGTTATATAAAGCAGAGTTTCCAGGAAGTAGACACAGAGAACTGAGGCATATGACCTTATATACACAAGAGCTGCATGTATATCACACAGGCTAGAAGCAGAGATTATTAGGCAAGTATTCCTATGTTCTAGCAGTTTAACTGAAGTTGTACATAGTTTCTTAAGTGTGTATCTAAATCCTTGTGACAGATGTATCTCTGTTCTAATGTTATTATCTCACATGCACAGTGCCAGATAGCTAAGTCTGTAGCACTGTATGTGGGTGGTGGTCCCCTTTCATTATATTAGTAGGTGAACCTATTTATTGCAATTGAGTTGAGTACTATGCAGTACTGTATGTGGCCAGAGGTGTGGGGGCGCCGGTGTATGCAGTACCGCATGTGGCAGAGGTGCGGGGGCACCGGAGACACTCTGAGACGCTCGGAGACACTCCCTGTCTCCGAGCGTCACCGAGCGTCACCAGTGCCCCCGCACCTCTAGCCACTGCACACCCCAGTGGCTTGAATCCTGCTCGTCTTGCGAGACAACGCTTGTAAATCGAATCAGGATTTTTTTTTGTAAAATAGCTCGTATTGTGAAACGCTCGTAAACCTCGTTACTCGCAATCCGAGGTTTTACTGTTAATTTACTTGCTTAAAACTGTTTATTTTTGGGGTTTTTTTTTACATTTCTTCAGTTACTACCTGGTTTCCAGGCCTAGGCAAATAATGTCATACATCCCAGGAGTCTTCAGGAGGGGAGGAGAGGTTTTCTCAGCTAAGCACACCCTCCTGCCTGAATGCCTGAGCTAGGGTCAGATGGATTCCAAAAAGTAAATGCCACATGAATCATCTGCCCTTACTCAAGATGGCCACAGCCAGAAATGCTAGGGGGTATTTTTCAAAGTGATTTCTCAACAAAATAAAGCATGAAGACAGGGATTAATTGGGGGGGGGGAGGCGGGACTGACTCACATATTGAGCAATTAACCCCTGTAGTGTGGGGAGGTGTGGTGTGCGTGTGTGTGTGGGGGGGTACTGCAAGGGTGCATTTTCTCTCTTTATTATTTTATTTTAGTTCATGGAGTTGGACTTTAAAGCTAAAAGTGATAGTAAAATCTGTTTTTTTTTTTTTACATAACAAACATGTTATACTTACCTGCTCTTTGCATTTGGTTTTGCACAGAGCAGCACGGATCCTCCTCTTCTCAGGTCTCTCTTTGTTGCTCCTGGCTCCTCCCTCTTGTCGAGTGCCCCTGCAGCAAGCAGTTTGCTATGGGGGCACCCTAGCTGAGCTGCAGCTCTGTATGTCCATTCAGCTGCCATGGAGCTGCCATTCGGCCCTGCCCCCTCTCTCACCTGATTGGCTAACTGACTTTGATTGACAGCCGCGGGAGCCAATGGCTCCCAGATAGCTGAGGGATTCATGGACATCACTGGACAGAGAGGGGGCTCAGGTAAGTATTAGGGGGTGCTGCTGCACACAGAAGGCTTTTTATCTTAATGCATAGAATGCATTAAGATAAAAAAAACCTTCTGCCTTTACAACTCCTCGAACTCTAGGCTGATATAAAAGATAAAAGACACAAATCAATTCAGCTCTGTATACATGAATACCTTATTAAACTACATTTTTAAATACAAGCCATATAAGTACCTGAATCTGACCTGGTATCAGCCTCTTACAGACCCGGAAGAAGCACCACGGCATTAGTTCATGTGCAGGCAAGAAGCATGCTGATAGGAAGAGAGAGCAGAGTGGAAAAAAGATTTTACAGTTCATCACTGTGCTGCTTCATCTTTTACTGTCCAGCAATAGTCTGGTGAAAGTTCAGGAAGAACTGGGCTCAGAGGAAGTGAGTAAAATAAAAAAAGGTGCTGTTTAAAGTTCCTTACAACATACTTTGCATATTACCATATGCATTACAGAATTGCTGTTATGCCATGTTTGTGTTGCTTTAAAATACAGACTATTTGTTAGTGTACAAACTGTTCTACACTGCATTGTAGCGCATTTTCAAAATACCTTCACATGACTCCATACCCATTACTTAGTCATTTGTTATGTGTTTATGAAACACAACTGTAATATGTAGTGATGTTGCAACATGTAGATTGCAACAGCAGATTTTACATGTTGCTACCATTCTGTACTAGATGGACTATATCTCATTCTCATCCCTGTCCCTTCATGGGCATACTTAACGTTTTTTTCATACTAGAAGAAAATGCTCACACCCAGGAGTGCAGACAGCTGATAACATATCAGTGAGATGTCATAGGTGCAGCAAGTACAAAACAACAGCAGAGGCACTACAAAGTACCCTAAGCCCCCGTTTACATTGACTGGGGCTTAGAAATCTGAAATTGCATGATTTCAAAGCTGCATCCAAGTGCGATTTTGGGTGCGACTTTGGAGACCTCTGTGCGGCTTCATGTACAGATGTCTATTCAAGTTGCACCCCAAATCGGCAAAAGTAATACAGTACATGTACTACTTTTTCAAATTAGTGCAGCACCGCAAAGTCGAACAGTGCCATTGCTGGCAGTAGGACGCGACTTGTCATGTGATTTGACCAGTCAATGTGAACGGGAGCTAAACTAGCCTTTTTAAAGTGGCTCTAAAGTCAAGACATTTTTTACCTTGATGCTTTTCCTGCATAGATGTAAAAAAATGTCCCAGTAGTTGTATTGCCCCCTCCCCCAAACACCTCTCTAAACACTTGCCTGAGTACTTTCTCAATCCAGGGCTGTGCCCCTCTGCAGCGGCCCTCTTTTCCTTTTCTCATATGACACAGAGGCAGAAGTGGGAGCCATTGGCTTCTGCTGCTGTCAATCAAATCCTGTTAGGAGAGTGCAGGGGGCAGGGCTGAGTAGAGTCTATGGCCAAGTCTGTGGACACAGAAAACCTGCACGCCTCTAAATTCCTCCTCTTCTGCGAGTGCCCCTGTAGCAAGTCAGCTGCCATGGGGGCACTTGCAGGAGTGGAGGAATTGGGAGTGCTGATGGGGGGCTCCAGAAAAGGAGGTAAGAAACTGCCTTGTGCAACACCAGATAAGTATAACTTCTTTTTTATTTAAATAAAAAAAAAATTGCCATTCTAACCACCGTTTTGCCTACAAGGAACCCTGCAAAATTATTTTCAGTTCTCTGGAACTCCTACAAAAATGTAGCACTGCCCCCTCGGGGGGGTGCTTAATAATTCATGTTCTCTTATGCCGCCATGACCCTGTAAACTCCCCAGCCCCTCTGACACTCTAGGTTCAGACATGTTGTGTATACCTTTAAATGACACACAGACACAAAGCAAATAGTTTCAACTCTTTCTGTCTTTACTTATTTAAGATAAGAGGTTTAAACAAGAATTATTCAGCCAAATCCTGGGTTCAGCCAAGACTAGGTTGAAATAACACTTGTAGCAATAACAAATAGCAATGACATGTGAATGACAACAATATACACAATCACTATGTGATATTGTAGGAAAGCTATCAGTGGATATAAGCAGATGGGAACCCCAGGTTGACCTATAATACCTTTATCCTAATGAGAGATAGTATACTATATTGACCAGTAAAGTGTCCCCTTTAGGAGTACTAACAACACTGTCCTAAAAGCAAGGCCTTGTACTGTCTTCACCGGCAACGTTGGAGCTCATAGAACAAAGATTCCTGGCTGCAGCAAAGTGATGATGACAAACAAATGGCCCCTGCCCCCACCTATAACTGGCCTTCACAGCAAGGAGCACATGGAAGGGCTATCACATGAAAGACAAAAACAGAACATTCCATAGCTCAACTCACCAACCAGTCTGCCAACTGACCAAATTAACCTGTCCAACAGTCTGCGTTAAAAACAGGGGTTTAGTTAGCACGCATTTGCACATGCATGCATAAGCTGCAAGGGCTCTTAACGGCACCCTGTGTATGCTTGCAGTCCTAACACTACTGAATTTATAAGCGTCTCCACAATGGAAGCACATGCCTTAAATGGATAGATGGATCTATCCATTTGATGCATGTGCTTCCATTGTGGCATACACAGGGTGCCGTGAAGAGGCCTTGCAGCTTATGCATGCATGTGCAAATGCGTGCTTACTAAACCCCACAAATCTGGCCTTTATGGAAGAGGGGCAAGAAGAAAGCCATTGTTGAAAGAAAGCCATAAGAAGTCCTGTTTGCAGTTTGTGAGAAGCCATGTGGGGGACACAGCAAACATGTGGAAGAAGGTGTTATGGTCAGATGAGACCAAAATGTAACTTTTTGGCCTAAAAGCAAAACGCTATGTGTGGTGGAAAACTAACACATCACCCTGAACACATCATCCCCACCATGAAACATGGTGGTGGCAGCATAATGTTGTGGGGATGCTTTTCTTCAGCAGGGACAGGGAAGCTGGTCAAAGTTGATGGGAAGATGGATGGAGCCAAATACAAGGCAATCTTAGAAAAAAAACCTGTTAGTCTGCAAAAGACTTGGGACTGGGGCGGAGGTTAACCTTTCAGCAGGACAATGACCCTAAACACACACCCAAAGCTACAATGGAATGGTTTAGATCAAAGCAGATTCATGTGTTAGAATGGCCCAGTCAAAGTCCAGACCTAAATCCAATTGAGAATCTGTGGCAAGACTTGAAAATTGCTGTTCACAGACGCCCTCCATTCAATCTGACAGAGCTTGAGCTATTTTACAAAGAAGAATGGGCAAAAATGTCACTCTCTAGATGTGTAAAGCTGGTAGAGAAATTCCCAAAATGACTAGCAGCTGTAATTGCAGTGAAAGGTGATTCTACAAAGTATTGACTCAGGGGGGCTGAACACAAATGTACCCCACACTTTTCACATATTTATCTATAAAAAATGTTGAAAACCATTTATCATTTTCCTTCCACTTCACAATTATGTGCCACTTTGTGTTGGTCTATCACCAACCCCAATAAAATACATTTACGTTTTTGGTTGTAACATGCCAAAATGTGAAAATGTCAAAGGGTGTGAATACTTTTTCAAGGCACCGTACCTTGAAGGGATCTTCATTCACAGATCAACGTGTTGGATAGATGAAAGGGCTGCAGGCAGCAAGGGCACATTTAAAGATTAAGCCAAAGGCATAGGTTACATTTTGGAAGCTTTATTTCAATTTATTTATATCAAATTTATCTGAGCCCCAAAACATATGAAAGATGTATTCAAGCTCATGCAGTAAAATAATACAAGAGGCAAATTGATAAGTGCAAAGTGCACTACCCATAGCAGTCATAATCCATCTTGTACTGATCTGACGTCAGAAAAATGTATTCTGATTGGTTCCTACACTTTCCACTTTGCATTTGCTCCTTACACTCTTCTACAATCACATTATTGCTTCACTCAACCCTTTTATTTCCCAAAAAAGCTTCTTATTGCAGCCTTCAGTCGAACAAAATTATAAATGATGACAGACACTGTGATCAAGAACCAGAGTATAGTCAGTACTGTGGAGAAGATATTTAAATAGCGGGCAGAGGTGCTGTATTGCCTGGCTTGACTTTGCTTTCCATTCAACTTCTGGTCCCGAGACTATAAGGAAAAAAGAAAAAAAGAAATAATGAGCAACCACCAGTACCTTGTAATTCAGTAGATAACTATGCATTTAGTAAGTGTTTTGTACACATTTAGAGCTTGCAACACCTGAATTGATTTGCAGCATTAAAGAGGAGTCGTCCCCCCCCCAGCAAAAAATTAAAAGTCAGCAGCTACACATATTAGGACACTTACCTGTCCTGGAATCCAGCGATGTCTGCACCCCAGCCGATGGTTCCACCGGCTCTCGGGTGCTGCCGCCGCCATTCGTAGTTAAGGAACCCAACAGTGAAGCCTTTCAGCTTCATAGTCGGTTCCCAACTGTGCTGCGCTTTCTGAATGGCCCAGTGGCAGGGGAAGGAGGAGGATGGCCGAACTTCTGAGTAGTGTCGCTGCGGCAAGATCTTTCGGCAATGGGGATGGGTCACTGTCAAAAAACTGGTACCTGCCCCCCCCCCGAAAGGTGCCAAATGTGGTACCAGAGGGTGGGAGGAGGCTGATGAGCAGAGCTTCCTCTTTTGGGTGGAACTCTGCTTTAATTAATTGATTGCACAGCTTGGAATCACTAAGTACTGTTTTAAAGTAGATTTAAATCAAGTCAATAAAGATTCATAAGCATTAAAGGGGTTGTAAACCCTTGTTTTTAAAAAAAAAATAAAAATAATAAACCTGCTTATACTTATCTGCTCTGTGCAATTGATTTGCAGCACATTCAGGTGCTAAGAGGACCGATGTCCCTATAATCGAAGCCGTGGCTTTAGTGTGAAGGCCGATAGCGTGAAGGAAAAAAGAAATGATAACCAGCATCTGTTTATTTCTGTGATCAGCTGTCATTGGCTGACAGCTATTTCACGTGGTAAAGGGCCTGCTGTGATTGGCCCTTTATTCGACCTATAATCAGCCGAGTCTAACTGACTCGGTGATCACAGAGTGCACTGCCCCAGGGGGCACGTGGGAAGTGTGAGAACAGGAGGACATCTGTGGACACCCTCCCAGCAATTTAAGACCACGCTGTAGCCATCTTTCGGCTATAACATGGGCAGCAAGTGGTTAAACCCACAAGTGCTTTTTTTTTAGCCACTACTATTCCTTTATACTGGCTTGAAAGGAAATTCACAAATGCAGCAATTTAGAAATTAGACGCAAGGTTTAGCACTGTGAAAGACTTTTTGAATAAATAGTGCATTTTATATACAACTATATAGATCAGATCAAAATAAGGGACAAATTAGGAGGAAAGAGGGACAGTGGGACTTTGTTTCAAATCATGGACAGTGCCTCGAAATTAGAGACAGTTGGGAGCTATGATTGTACAAACATCATTAAAGAGTAAAGTAGCCCAGATGCTATTCATTCCACACTGGAAATGTAAATACAAAATTCACCCATTCCCTATTTATAGTGACTACTACAGTACCAATATCAATTCAAAAAATATCTTACCGTGATGGAAATGACATTTTAGAGGCTTGTACTTTGTTTTACAAATCTTTATTATTATCTAACACATTGAAAAACAATTTTAAAATCAGATAATCCCTACTGACCATACTTCAAAATAATGCTGCTCCTCAATGGGAGCATGACAGTTTCTATGTAACAATTCAACAATTCAACTCTATTTTTGTGTTCAAAAGAAACAAAATGTATCAAACTATTTTACAACATTCACATTCATATTTGTATACAATATCTTTTCCAGCGTGGATCCTGTCCCTGCACTAACCACTTTACAACTGCAGCAAAGCACTGCTATTTATTAGCATTACCCCCCCCCACACACACACACACACACACACTAAAGATGGTCACTGAGGTCATGCAGTGTGGCAATGTCCAATCGGACTACTGCTCCCCTGATGACGCCTACAGAAGCTGTCTGTATATCTGCTAGCAAAACGGAGCCACCTACAGAAGGGAGGATAAACTGCACCTGCCTACATATGGAAGTATGTAGAAAAATGGGTTATTGACAGAATGTTCCCTAATAAATAAGGGGGTGGTGAGGATAAATTAATTTTACAAAAGGAAAGTTGGCGTATATGGATTTCAAAAGCATATAAGGTAGTTCTGCGCAAAGATGTGCAACAAATGCTGGTGCAAGTAGACAAAAGGTGGCTGAAAAGAGTAGACAAGAACTGTAGTGCTGAGATGCAAAAAAAGATGGAAAAAGGATGAAAAACTAAATTTATGACCAAAAGCTATTGTTCTGGAAATGTTATAGATAGGCAACTCCTATCATCATATTGATTAGTGGTTCCAAATGATTAACTACTGCAGTGGGGAACAGACACAAAAGATACACTTAGCATCTTTCCAAATAACTGTTCTGTTTATTTTACGCAATTGATGTTTTTTTACACATGATTATGTAGGTATCACATTAATATTACAATTGTACTATTATGGTAACAAGGCGTAACATAGGCAGGCCAAATTCTAATCAGGACTCGAAATGCAATATGTAATGAAAACATTATTAATGCTGTGTGCACAATGAGTGCAGTGTGTGATACATAGGCAAAGCATACAAAATAGAATAACATTTTATACAGAATTTACAAATTTCCATTACACAATGCCAGTTGTTTGATACACATAGCTTTAGCAAACTAAATATCATTCAGACATGGTTTAGATCTATCCTAATGAAAGCTAAAAATGTAAAAAAGATTGAAAACATTGTCTGAAATTACATTTACATGTTAAGGTTGGGTTCACACGATGCGGCTCACAGCAGGGGTCCGGTATGTCTCCATGCACCATTTCTGCTCAGATTTCAGCCCAAATTTTTGGGCTGAATTTGGACCTGAAATGGACCAAAAGACACACAGGACTGCTCTGCAAATTTGCACAGCAGCCGCAGCGGAGATATGTGAACTGGCTCCATAGAGAGCAGATCACAGTATCCTACAATGCGAATTGGATGCAGGGAAATCCACATCCAATTCGCATAGGTATGAACCCAGTCTTAAGCTTACATAAGATTTTAATAATGGGGATTGATAAAATGGGACACTGCACACAGTCTGGTGCAACTCTGCATAGAAACCAGCTTCCAGTTTTTTTTTGTCAAAGCTTAATTGAACAAGCTGAAATTAGATGCTGATTTTCTACCATGCACAGATGCACCAGATTTTGCACTCTTTGGTTTTAGTAAATTGACCCCTATGTAATTATCTTTAAAACCTAAAAACTGTTATGCATAATTAACTGGGGTGGTAGATCTGATGGGTTTTCAATCCAATGATCCTCCATATCTGGCAGTAACTGATTTTCCAGGGGGAGGCTTGTGGTAGCAATGAGGTGCAGACATAGAACGAGCCAATACTTCACATAAACGTCCACTTCTTCAGAGGAATATTAAACTGTGTTAGCACCAATCAGAATTTGGTGACAGGCTTCCTTTTATACAGTATGTCTAGCCATGTCAGCCCTTGGATTACATATAAATGATGTGAGAGAGTCCACTAATCCACTAACATTGCTTGGGTAAATGGGAAACTATGGGGCAATTGTCCAGAAATAAGGACCAAATGAAATGTTAGAGAGGGGTGACCATGGGGGAGGGGGTCTGTAGTGTGCTATGTATGGGTTTCATAAAGTTGGATGTGATCCAATGTGATTGGTATGCAGCTTCCTTCCTGTTGTTTACTTCTGAATGCAAAGTAAAGCAATTTTAATACCTGTTTTTTTTTTCTTTTAGAAGACAGATAAGTTTTGTTTATGTAACTTACAAAAACTGTTTAGGCGGAACTTAAAGTGATTGTAAATGATCACTTTATAAACAACCTATTCAGTTTAAAATTGAAATGAAAGGCAAAACATTTTTGTATAGATATAAAAATACAACATAAATCCTTTTTTTTTCTTTTTTATAAATGATCACATCCCCTCAGTTCTCAGCTGCATAAGGGCTGGGGGAGGAGAAGCAGCACACTGAGCTTCTCCAGTGAATGGCTGTGCAGAGGGGGAGCGTCAGGACAGGTCTGATCTGATCTGGAAAGGAGCGGGCTGAGTTCCCAGCATAGCTAGAGAACTGATTACACTGTGCTCTCCTGCTTAGTGTGGTCAGTTTTTAATAGGAAAGCAGAGGGACTACCAGGAACACCAGGGATTTCAAATAAAGGAAGCAATCATAGGCGTGCGCAGGGGGTGTGCCAGGTGTGCCCAGGCACACCCTAATCCAGAGGCAGCACCAGGGGGAGCTTGGGTTCACCCCCATCTCTACGACCATCTCTGTTGCTAGGCCAGCAAGGGCTGTCTTTGACTTTCTACCCAGGCCAAGGTGCCCCTCTAGGGCACTACACACAGCATCCTGAAGCTTGCAGCCTGCAGGGACTCTCTCTCAGCTCTTCAGTATCAATCTGTGCAGCTTTTTACACTCTCCTTCATACACACTTACAGGTGGCTGTTCTGGCTGATCAAGCAGCTTAAAATGGGAAGGAGGTGGGGCAGAGATAGTAGCCCGGGAGTCTTCTACCTCCAGCCATGTGGTAAGTGGCTGATGGGGAGAGGTTTACCTTTTACCTGCAGGAATTCCCCCCATGTTCCATCTGTGTTGCTTCAACCCTTACACTGCATACAAAGAATTGGAAAACTGCTAGTGCTCCCACTACATAGTGCCCACTGACTATCCACACCGCATAGTGCCCACTGGCTATCCACACCGCATATTGCCCACTGACTATCTACACTGCATAATGCCCACTGACTATCCACACCTCATAGTGCCCACTGACTATCCACACCGCATAGTGCCCACTGACCTTCCACACCATATTTTTGTTAAGTTAAAAAAAATTAAGTATTTGTTTACATTGATAAGTGTCTTTAAAAAAAAAAAAATGTTTACATTTCTTTATATAAGTGTGTGTGTATGTACAGTATATATATTTATATACACACACACACACACACACACACACATTTGTGTGTTTGAGCTTAGGGGTGCACACCCTAATGCAATAAGCTGCGCATGCCTATGGAAGCAATACAAAGAGAACAGGAGACTTTCTCATATAAGTACATGGTACAGCAGGAACATATCAGGAATATAAAGTTTTGGGGTAACAAACGCATTAAATCCCACTGGACAAAATTGCCAGAAGCAAAAGTTTTTTGAAAAAAATAAAAAGTTCCCCATGCTCCTAGCAATTTTTCTTAATGAATGTTCTCTGCATGGTGATTGCACCTTGCAATATATGGCCTGACCTATTCTCAGCTCGGCAAAAAATACAGCAGCAATTGCAGCCATGATGTATCTGCAACTGACCAGTATGTGTGCCATAATGTTCGAATTTGTTATGGCAAACGCTGATCTGCACACATAGAAAATTAGTTCTGCTTCAAAGTACCAAATTAATCCTCTTTCTTAGTTTTGTTCCAGGTGCCTTACTTGCTTGCCTTCATGGCTAAGTCTTGCCAATACTTATTCCACTGTCCAATGAGACTGCATTAGTGGCCAGCATTAGAACCTTTATGGCAAAATGGGATGGCAGTTGGTGGAGCTAAGCCATGAGGTCAAGGAAGTGTGGTCTCATAACAATGTGAGACAAGGGCTCGTTCACACCATACATGCAGGAAAACTGATGGGAAAAGCGCAAATTTCACTTGCAGAGACATCTGTTAACATCAGTTTTCACAAGCTTTTCAGTGAGTTTTTATGTTGTTGCCATCGGTGTGCATGCGCATCAGTTATGTGCCCTGTTCACACCATCAGTTTTTTTCCATGCAGAAAACTGCATAAATGTTGCAGATTCCTGCGCACAAAAAATCTGCACGTGATACCAGTGTTGTGGTGTGAACAGGGCACATAGGGAACAATTGTTTTTTTTGTTTGTTTTTTTGTGCCCTTGCAGAGTGCATGCAGAAAAAACTGATGTTTCTGCACATGGTGCGAACAAGGCCTAAATCAGAGAAGGGCATACAGGCTATCAGCCACATACAGTATCTCACAAAAGTAAGTGCACCCCTCACATTTTTGTAAATATTTTATTCTATCTTTCCATGTGACAACACTGAAGAAATGACACTTTGCTACAATGTAAAGTAGTGAGTGTACGGCTTGTATAACAGTGTAAATTTGCTGTCCCCTCAAAATAACTCAACACACAGCCATTAATGTATAAACTGCTGGCAACAAAATTGAATACAACCCTAAGTGAAAATGTCCAAATTGGGGACAAAGTTTCAATATTTTGCATGGCCACCATTATTTTCCAGCACTGCCTTAACCCTCTTGGGCATGGAGTTCACCAGAGCTTCACAGGTTGCCACTGGAGTCCTTTTCCACTCCTCCATGATGACATCACAGAGCTGGTGGACCTTGCGCTCCCCCACCTTCTGTTTGAGGATGTTCCACAGATGCTCAATAGGATTTAGGTCTGGAGACATGCTTGGCCAGTCCATCACCTTTACCCTCAGCTACTTTAGCAAGGCAGTGGTCGTCTTGGAGGTGTGTTTGGGGTGATTATCATGTTGGAATACTGCCCTGTGGCCCAGTCTCTAAAGGTTGGGGATCATGCTCTACTTCAGTATGTCACAATACATGTTGGCATTCATGGTTCCCTCAATAAACTGTAGCTCCCCAGTGCTGGCAGCACTCATGCAGCCCCAGACCATGATACTCCCACCACCATGCTTGACTGTAGACGAGACACGCTTGTCTTTGTACTCCTCACCTGGTTGCTTCCACACACGCTTGACACCATCTGAACCAAATAAGTTTATCTTGGTCTCATCAGACCACAGGACATGGTTTCAGTATTCCATGTCCTTAGTCTGCTTGTCTTCAGCAAACTGTGGGCTTTCTTGTGCATCATCTTCAGAAGAGGCTTCCTTCTGGCACGACAGCCATGCAGACCAATTTGATGCAGTGTGTGGTGTATGGTCTGAGCACTGACAGGCTGACCCCCCACCACTTCAATCTCTGCAGTAATACTGGCAGTACTCATACGTCTTTTCCAAAAGACAACCTCTGCATATGACGCTGAACATGTGAACTCAACTCCTTTGGTTGACCATGGCGAGGCCTTTTCTGAGTGGAACCTGTCCTGTTAAACCGCTCTATGGTCTTGGCCACCGTGCTGCAGCTCAGATTCAGGGTTTTGGCAATCTTTTTATAGCCTAGGCCATCTTTATGTAGAGCAACAATTCTTTTTTTCAGATCCTCAGAGAGTTATTTGCAATGAGGTGCCATGTTGAACTTCAAGTGACCAGTAAGAGAGGGTGAGAGTGATAACACCAAATTTAACACACCTGCTCCCCATTCACACCTGAGACCTTGTAACACTAAAGAGTCACATGACACTGTGGAGGGAAAGTGGCTAATTGGGCCCAATTTGGGTACAGGGGTGTACTTACTTTTGTTGTTTTAGACATTAATGGCTGTGTGTTGCGTTATTTTGAGGGGACAGCAAATTTACACTGTTGTACAAGCTGTACACTCACTACTTTACATTGTAGCAACGTGTCATTTCTTCAGTGTTGTCACATGAAAAGATATAATAAAATATTTACAAAAATGTGAGGGGTGCACTCACTTTTGTGAGATACTGTATATGTAATCATTGGGTGTCTGCTTTTAAATTTGGACTATTGCAGTACAGGTTCACTTTAAAATACACACATCTGACAAGTCTATGGATGGACTTTGGATACAGTGGGAAAATGTTAAAGTGGTTCTGTATCAAAAAGCAATGGGGAGGGAAAACTGCCCATCAGCGCATAACCCCAGAGGGATTGTTATAAAGCCCACTGCAAAGCAAATATTATATGAAATGTCTCTCAGATCTCCTCAATCCCTGTCAACTGCCCTATGAAAAGTGATCCACTACAGAGTGCTCTTCAGAGGGCAAAATCTGTATAAAATGTTCCAAGTCTGGTGGGGATGGCCTTATTGGTATAAATGAAAGGGTCTCAAGGAAATGTACAGTGCCTTGAAAAAGTATTCACACCCCTTGACATTTTCCACATTTTGTCATATTTCAACCAAAAACATAAATTAATTTCATTTGGATTTTATGTGATAGACCAACACAAAGTGGCACATAATTGTGTAGTGGCACAATTGGTTTTCAAAATGTTTTACAAATAAATATGTGAAAAGTGTGGCGTGCATTTGTATTCAGCCCCCCTGAGTCAATACTTTGTAGAACCACCTTTTGCTGCAATTACAGCTGCAAGTCTTTTTGGGGATGTCTCTACCAGCTTTGCACATCTAGAGAGTGACATTTTTGCCCATTCTTCTTTGTAAAATAGCTTAACCTCTGCCAGATTGAACGGAGAGCGTCTGTGAACAGCATATTTCAAGTCTTGCCACAGATACTCAATTGGATTTAGGTCTGGACTTTGACTGGGCCATTCTAACACATGAATATGCTTTGATCTAAACCATTCCATTGTAGCTCTGGCTGTATGTTTATGGTCGTTGTCCTGCTGGAAGGTGAACCTCCACCCCAGTCTTAAGTCTTTTGCAGACTCTAACAGGTTTTCTTCTAAGATTGCCCTGTATTTGGCTCCATCCATCTTCCCATCAACTCTGACCAGCTTCCCTGTCCCTGCTGAAGAAAAGCATCCCCACAACATGATGTTGCCACCTCCATGTTTCACGTTGGGGATGGCGTGTTCAGGGTGATGTGCAGTGTTAGTTGCCTGACACACATAGTGTTTTGCTTTTAGGCCAAAAAGTTTAATTTTGGTCTCATCTGACCAGAGCACCTTCTTCCACATGTTTGCTGTGTCCCTCAGATGGCTTTTCGCAAACTGCAAATGAGAATTCTTATGGCTTTCTTTCAACAATGACTTTCTTCTTGCCACTCCATAAGGGCCAGATTTGTGGCGGGCACAACTAATAGTTGTCCTGTGGACAGATTCTCCCACCTGAGCTGTGGATCTCTGCAGCTCCTCCAGAGTTACCATGGGCCTCTTGGCTGCTTCTCTGATTAATGCTTTCCTTGCCCGGCCTGTCACTTGCACGGCCTGCCATGTCCCGGTAGGTTTGCATTTGTGTCATACACTTTCCATTTTTGGATGATGGATTGAACAGTGCTCCATGAGATGTTCAAAGCTTGGGATATTTTATATAACCTAACCCTGCTTTAAACTTCTCCACAACGTTATCCCTGACCTATCTGGTGTGTTCCTTGGCCTTCATGATGTTGTTTGTTCACTAAGGTTCTCTAACAAACCTCTGAGGGCTTCACAAAACAGCTATATTTATACTGAGATTAAATTACACACAGGTGGACTTTATTTACTAATTAGGTGACTTCTGAAGGCGATTGGTTCCAATAGATTTTAGTTAGGGGTATCAGACTAAAGGGGGCTGAATACAAATGCAAACCACACTTTTCATATATTTTTTTGTAAAAAATGTTGAAAACCATTTATCATTTTCCTTCCACTTCACAATTATGTGCCACATAAAATCCCAATAAAATACATTTACGTTTTTTGGTTGTAACATGACAAAATGTGGAAAATTTCAAGGGTTATGAATACTTTTTCAAGGCACTGTATGTGTGGCTATGTGACAAACCATAAAAGATGATTGCAGAAGTTACAAAGTAAAAACTAAAAGACAAAATATAAACAATGAGGCGGGTAACCCAATTGACTATACACATTGCCACTGATTACTAGCTAGAAGGTGCAGCTTGAAGCAGCCATGGGTGATTGCTGTGACACTGTGAAAACAAAAGGGAAAAGACAAGCGCAACCTCCATAGTGTAGTAAACAAAGTGAACAATATTTATTAATGATTAAAAACACAGAGCCGCTGTGGAATTCCCCTGATCCCTCTCCCCCTGCTCACGGCCAAAGCAGGGGAATTTCACAGCGACTCGTGCTTTTAATCAATAATAAATATTGCTCACTTTGTTTACTACACTATGGAGGTTGTGCTTGTCTTTTCCCTTTTGTTTTAGGCTGGGTTCACACTTATGCAAATTGAATGCAGGTTTTTCTCCGCATCCAATTCACATGACAGGAGACTGTGATCAGCTCTCAATGGAGCCGGTTCACACATTTCTCGGGCGGCTGCAGAGAGAATTGCACAGGAGTCCTGTGTGTCTTTGGCTCCATTTCAGGCCCGAATTCAGGCAAAAATTGGGGCCTGATTCATTCCTTAAAATTCTGTATAGCTTTTAAAGTTGTCTCTTTCTTTAAGGGGTAGATTTCTCCCTAGTTCCTGTGCATGTGACAGGTGTCAGACAGAACTAGAAGTGAGTTGAGAGGGGGGCGTGACCGGATGTGGAGGTGGATGGTGTACGGCGTGTGAGTGAGCAGCGAGGTGCGAGTCTCCTCACTGAGTACCTGTTGTTCCTGGAGCGTTTGACCGGCTGCCGTGGCTGGGTAGCCTGGGACCCGGAGTGACCCGCGGCGTGTGTGGAGCGGGGAGGTGTCTCTTGACAGAGACAGAGGGACCGGCACAACTGCACGGAGAATATACCTGCCGGAGCCGCCGCTGCTGCTGCGCCTGCGTGATTTAGACGTCCGGAGCGGTGACAGGAGGACGCTGCAGTGTACTGAAGGAGGAAAACCGTCGACTGCGGAGTCGGTGAGCCCCTGAAATACCGGAGCTAAGGGGAACGGCAGCACTTCTGGAGGTTAGCTGGGGGGGCTGGTTGCTGCAGCCTGGAAACCAGAAGCCCGGAGCAGACAGGTGAGCGGGACTTTGAAATAGGGATGGTACCTGTCAATCTACCAGACCTGGCAAAGGAAAAATGTTTATGAGACCCTCACATGACTTTACACTATAACAGGGGGATTGAGGACTGTACACCTGATTGGCGCACTGGGCATTAAGTGTACTAAATATCTGTGCTGGATAAACAGGAATACCGGTTGATTGAAGGTGGAAGGTTTACTGATGGTGTTTCTTTCTTTTTTTTATTATCAAAAAAGGGCAGTGACTGTCTGTGCAATTTAGGCCCCCGCATTTCACTGTCTTTCCTCTCCGTTTTCCGCTCCTGGTGGTATCTGGCACCTGGCTATACAAGTTAACAATAGCAATGTCAAGGAGGAGGGGGGAGGAGCCAGGTAACATGGAGAATCTGGGGCCTCAATCACTGCGGTCAGCAAAGGAGAAAGGAAACCAGGCGGCAGCAGCAGCTGCAAAACTGGAGAGATTTGCACATACCCCTGAACAGACACCTACCAAAAATGGGCAAGCACCGCAAGCTAAAGGCCTCGGAGATAGGAAAAGTCAGGGACAGGTGTCATCAACTCCAGCTGGAACAGGACACAAGAACCCGAATCCTAATAAAGGCACAGGGGTGGTAGAAAAAGCCTACACGCCTTTACCAGCCGCAGTCTCCGTTATAGAGGCAGAACCTACACTAAGGGAGGTACTACAAGCGATTAATTCATGCAAAATATCAATGGAGGGGTTAAGCTGTCAAATTAAAGAGGTTAAAGATGAACTGTTACTAATAAAGCAGGAACTGCAAAAAGCAATAGACAGGATAACCGGCTTAGAAGGAAGAGTGAGTCAAATAGAGGATGATGTATTTCCCCTACAGAAAGAGGTTAAAATCATGAAGGAGCAAGTGGGCAGAATTAATGAGAAAATGGATGAAATGGAAAACCGTCTGAGAAGGGATAACATTAGGATAGTAGGCCTCCCAGAGAGATGTGAGGGGCATACCCCTGTTGCTTTCCTGGAAGGATGGCTCATAGAAGTATTCGGAAGAGAAGCTTTCTCCCTGCAGTTTGCAATTGAGAGAGCCCATCGGGTCCCTTTTAGGGCTCCGCTACCTGGAGGCCGCCCTAGGTCCTTACTAATGAAATTCCTGAACCACCACGATAAAATAATCTTACTACGTAAAGCGAGGGAGAAGGGGCCTGTTCTCTATAATGGAGCCAGAATTTCTTTTTTTTCGGACTTTTCACCGGAGTTGCAGAGACGCAGGGAGGGTTTTTTGGACATTAAACGTACCTTACAAAAATTTGAAGTTAAGTATGCCCTACTGTATCCAGCTAGGCTACGAGTGGAAGTGTTTGGGGATGTCCTCTTCTTTGATTCTCCGACAGGAGCAACATGCTGGTACGAAGAAAATAAGCAAAGACTGAAACCCAAGGAACGCAGTCCAGAGAGTTAAGACATTCGATAACATGACTCGGTCTATGAGAAGGAATGTGGACTTGGTATAAGAATGGTAGAGGGATGTTTGAATGTAAAGTAGGAATGTGGGTAGAAGGGGATACTACACTTAAAGTATGGCACATAGGGATATCAATGATAGTGAAAGTGGGAGGGGGTGGTATTTCATTCTGATATTAAGAGGGAGAACGATAGTGTATGGTAGATTAGGAATGGTGGAGGAGGAGGTTTATATAATGAAAATTTTACACGCGTGGATTTTAATGGCGCAGGGAGGAATATATGAGTTGGTCACGAATAAAGCCCCAGGGGCTAACCTGGTAAGGTGGGGGAGGGGGGAGGGGGGTAGGGAAGGGGGGGACTGGTGGGGGGGAGGGAGAGGTGGGCTGGGTGGTGGAGAGGAAGGGGGGTTGCAAAATTATTTAAAACTGGAATTAAAATGCACTCAGTAATTGGGAGGGTAGTTAGGGGAAAGGGGTGGGAGGGGGGAAGGGCGTTTATGCACATGTGTGGTAAATATAAACACCATGAATAGGAACACGGGGAAAAAGGAAAGGGGGACACCTAATATGCTCACTAGAAAGGAAAATAATAGTAATCAAGCACAGAGGGTAAATAAGTCATTATTTTTTTTTCTGTTTATTTATTTATTTGCTTATTTTTACCTCTCTTCTTTCTTTTTTAGTATACAGTCTGGTATTAATGGACGGGTCTCCTACCAATAGGAATATGGGGGAAACGGAAAGGGGGACACTTAGTAGGTTTATCAGGAAAGAAAATAATAGTAATGAAGCACAGAGGGCATTTGGTTTCCTTTTTTTTTCTTTTTTTTTTCTCTTTCTTTTTTTTTTTTTTTTTTTTCTCTTTTTTTCTTTTTTCTCTCTCCCCTGGTTGGTTATATGTAATACACAGTCTGGTACCAATGGAGGGGTCTCACTGTGGCTACCTTGTGGGGGCTCTCTCTCGTTGCTCCCTGGGGGGAACTAGGGAGGTGTTAAAGTTGGATACAAGTCAGTATACCAAGTTGAAGATGCTTTCTGTCGTTGGTTTTCCGGTACTAATTCCTGTCTGTTTGTCTAATGCAGTCTAAAGTCCTTAGAATGGGCTCCTGGAACATACGGGGGATGGGGAACCCAATTAAGAGGGCTGCTATTTTTTCACTGCTGGAGATAAGGGGGGTGGGCTTGGTCTGTCTACAGGAGACCCACTTGACAAAGGATATGCTGAAAGGTCTCCCAAGTAGAAGGTTCCAGGCTCAATATCACTCGGTGTACTCCTCCTACTCCAGGGGGGTGAGTATATTGGTAACAAGAAATGTGAGGTTCTCCTGTAGGCAGACCAAGATAGATAGTTTAGGTCGTTATGTTTTTTTATACTGTTCTATTGAAAACAAAATGTATGTTATTGCTAATATCTATATCCCCCCACCATTTAAACTGGAAGTACTGTATAGTCTAATGGAGTTTATGTTGGATAAAACAGATACCCCGGTGATAGTATTAGGGGATTTCAATGAGGTGTTGAATAAAGAGTTGGACAGATTTCCACCGCGAGCCCAAGTAAATAGTGTAGCAGGGGGTCGGCTGGGTAACTTCCTGGAGGAGGCAGGTTTGTTGGATATGTGGAGGGTCCGGAATCCTGGAGTTAGGCAATACTCGTGCTTCTCTTCCTCCCACTCCACCCTCTCTAGAATTGATATGATCCTGGGGAATGCAGAGGCAGTGCCAATAATAAAGAATGTAGTATACTACCCGAGAGGGGTCTCGGATCACTCCCTGATGGTGGCCTCAGTGGGTATAGGGGTTAGGGAGGTTAGAGGGCCCTGGAAGCTAAGTCCATATTGGTTGGAGTTAATGAGGGAGCCAGAGGAGATAATAACAAAGTTAGAAGAGTTTCTAAAATTTAATGAAGGCTCAACGACAGCGGGTGTACAATGGGACACGCTGAAGGCATTCCTTAGGGGTATCTTGATTCAGGGGGTGGCAGGAGTTAAGAGAAGGGCAAGGGATTGGGAGGAGGGAATTAGAAGGGAATTAGAGGTGGTAGAGAAGCAATTTATAGAAGGCCCTACACCAGAGAGGCAGAAACTGTGGGAGGAGAAGCAGGAGGCCTATAGAACCGCAGTCCTGAAGAGGGGTGAAAATAAGCAACTCTTCCTGAAACAACGGACCTTTGGGGAAGGAGAAAGTGTGGGACGCATGTTGGCCTATTTGGTAAAAACTAACTCCTCCTCTTCGGCGATCCCGGCAATCAGAACCCCAGGTGGTGAGATATCCTCTCGGAGCTCAGAAATTATAGACACATTTGAGAGATATTATAAAATCCTGTATAGGTCGCAGGGGTTCGTTGGGGAGGAGGACATGGAAAAATTTTTTAAAGACATACAGATCCCTATAGTTACTGAAGAGGATAGAGAGGGTATGGATGCGCCAATTACATTAGCTGAACTACAACAAGCTGTAAAGGGAATGGCAAATCAAAAATCTCCGGGACCGGATGGTCTCCCGGTGGAGGTCTATAAGCACTACGGGAAGATCCTCCTGCCGGAGTTGCTGAAAACATTGAACTGGGCCCTACAGGGAGGGTGTTTGCCTGTCTCTATGACGGAAACAAATATCATTTTGCTTCATAAAGAAGGGGGGGACCCACTGGAACCGTCGGCATACAGGCCTATATCTTTGTTGTGCACAGATGCCAAGATCCTGGCAAGGGTATTGGCTGCTAGACTTAATAAAATTATGCATAAACTCATACACGTGGATCAAACGGGATTTATCTCCCGTAGGAACACGAGTATGAACATTAGAAGGGCATATATGAACCTCCAGACCCCGACAGAGAACATAGGCTCAAGGGCTGTGGTATCTTTGGATATAACTAAGGCCTTTGACAGCCTGGAATGGCCCTATCTCTGGCGGGTGCTGGAGGAGTTTGGCTTGGGTCCCGTCTTTAGAAAGTGGATAAAAATACTGTACAGGGGCCCAAGTGCGAAGGTCAGGGTCAATAAAGAACTGTCAGGGAAAATATGCTTAGAGAGGGGGACGAGACAGGGGTGCCCCCTGTCTCCCCTGTTGTTTGCTCTCGCTATGGAGCCACTAGCAATCCATATTAGATCTAGCTCTAAGATTGAAGGCTTTGTAAGAGGAACAGGAGAAGAAAAGATTGCCCTGTATGCCGACGATGTCCTACTGTTCATCGGAGATACGGGAAGCTCGCTCAGGCAAGTAATGGACATGATGGAAAGGTTTGGCAGCGTGTCAGGGCTAGTGGTGAATTGGAGGAAATCTGCACTAATGCCATTAGATGACCTCAATGGTCCTGACATGTTGGGAATCCCGTATTTAAAAGTAGTCTCAAAGATTCGCTACCTGGGCATAAATATGTCAAAAGACCCCAATCACTATATTGTAGATAACCTAGTACCATTATTGGATAAATTTAGGTGTAAAATAGATATCTGGAGCCGGCTGCCCCTATCTGTGGCAGGAAGGGGCAACCTAATCAAGATGGTTTGGTTGCCCCAACTGCTGTATCTGCTACACAACTCACCGGTGTGGTTGAACAAAAAGTGGTTCCAAAAGATCGACTCACTTTTTAGAGAACTGTTGTGGAGGAGGGGGAAGGCCAGGATTAGCCTTCAGAGCTTGCAATTACCAGTTAAAGAGGGGGGAATAGCCCTCCCACATCCGAGGTGTTATTTTCTGGCAGCACAGTTGCAGCATGTAGGGGGTGGAAGTGCTGACGGAGGTTTGTTAACCCTGGAGGCACCACATAAAATCATAGCAGAAGCATTGGAAGCAGACTCAATATCTGGTAGAGGCCCCACATATAAGTTAGTAACAAAAGTCTGGAAGGCAACAAAGACCCTAATGGGATATGTTGGGTTTACAGAATATGCTCCCCTCTGGCATAACAGAAACTTACAGGAGATAGTGGCTATGGGGGAATTTAAAGAATGGACGAGGTGGGGCATAAATAGACTATCCCAGCTGTACAGAGGGAGGGTATTGAAATCTTTTGAGGACCTCCAAAGGGAATACAATATCCCAAGACAAACATTCTTCAGGTATCTGCAAATGAGAGTAGCATTGGAGGTACAATTTAGGGCAAAGCCCCTGGCCTGGACAGAGGCTACTCTGCTCCAAAGGGTGATCAAACCTGGGGAGATGAAGGGCTTTATCTCTGGAATATATGTGCAGCTGTGCAAGGAGGCTATTGTCAGATCAGAGCATCTGGGCTGTAGGGAGGGGTGGGAAAAGGATGTGGGAAAGTTGACAGATATACAATGGAGGGAAATACTGGAGGTAGGACAGGAGGTTTCAGTGTCACCTGCACAGAGACTCTCCCACTTAATGTTGCTACATAGAGCATACTACACCCCAAAAAAATTATTCCACTTCGGTGTAAGATCTGACGCCAAGTGCCCCAGGTGTGGGGAAGAGGGCGATTTGATACACATGATATGGAGGTGCCCCAAGCTGGTACGTTACTGGCGGGGGGTTGTGGGCTCTATCGAGGGCAAATGGGGGCTCTCCCTGGAGATAGACGTCAGATTCTGCATTCTTGGATACAGAGTATGGAGACGAGAGGAGGCAACGGCTAAAATAGCCGTGCTGAGGTGCCTTTACCAGGCCCGGAAACTCATTATGCAGAGATGGCAAACAGTCCTTCCCCCGGCAATGGATGAGTGGGTTAAAACAATAAATGAGGTAATATGGAAGGAGAGAGCCCTATATATCAGAAGAGGGAATCTTAAAAAGTTTGATAAGATGTGGAACCCGTGGTTAACAAGCTTAGGGTGCCAAGAATAAATGGAAGACCTGGACTAGGGTAGGGGGTGGGTAAGGGAAGGGAGGGTGGGCTGGGGGAAAAAATAGCTCCCGACTGCATTTGTGTACCATATGAAATATGTCCTCTCACTAGTGGAGTATACCCACGTGAACGTGTAGGTGTTTTAATATGCTGTATGTAAATTGAGAATGGTTAATAAAGAATATTTAAGAAAAAAAAAAAAAAAAAAAAAAAAAAAAAAAAAAAAAATAAATGATATGCAGATTTGATGAATACAATACCAACATAAACACAAACAGGTACCATACTGTCAAACAGATTTGTAATAATTGACATAATGGATTCCATATTGAAATAAAGTATTCCAAAAATCGATCCACAAAAAAAAAAAAAAAAAAAAAAAAAAAAAAGAAGTGAGTTGAAATCTCCTACCATAAATACAGACAGCATTAAAAACCTCTATCAGTGGAGTGGATAAGAGTTAAAACCTCTGTCAAGTTCCTTCTTCTTCCCTAAGTGGTGGCAAATTTTTCTTTTTAATACCACCCTTCAGAAATGCAGCTACACTTTAAAATGAAGATGTCAAACTCTCACCTTGACTGAGAAAATGAGTGCAATGAATCCCAGACAGCAGAAGTTCATGTAGATGGTGTTAAATATAGACCAGATTAGATGATCTTGCACAGGATGTTGGTCAGATGTTATGGCCAACACCGTAGATTCCTTTTGCCCACTGGCATCTTGCAATGGGATCATCTCCACCTTTAGTCGTTCATCTTGCTTGCTCTCACAGTAATTTAACTTTTCAGCAGAGGTCTCCATAAGTTGCTGAGAAGACGATTCATTATCGTAAGTCTCCATTTTCACAAGGAGGGGACGAAAGCTATCAGTTTGTGGATGAAACCTTCTGCAGGGCTGTGGGAGGAAGATATGTTTATGAAGGTTGTAGAAGAGTGTGAAACGTCATACAAGTTTATTTCATTATTCTCAGTGCTTTAAAAAAATCCAGCAGTCTTTAGTGACGTTATTCTGTAATGTGGTTTTGCTGAGCTTCCAGATTCTAAAGACCAGAGAGATCATTGTGAAACAGTGTAAAGTTTAGAAGATCAAAGTAAAGTAAAAAGCAATACAATGCAAACAGAAAGTAGAACATTAATGAACCTTCTCTAAGTTAAGGGTAGGGATGAGCCGAACACCCCCCGGTTCGGTTCGCACCAGAACCCGTGAACGGACCGCAAGTTCGCACGAACGTTAGAACCCCATTGACGTCTATGGGACTCGAACGTTCGAAATCAAAAGTGCTCATTTTAAAGGCTAATTTGCATGGTATTGTCCTAAAAAGGGTTTGGGGACCCGGGTCCTACCCCAGGGGACATGTATCAATGCAAAAAAAACTTTTAAAAACGGCCGTTTTTTCGGGAGCAGTGATTTTAATGATGCTTAAAGTAAAAAAAAAAAAGTGAAATATTCCTTTAAATATCGTACCTGGGGGGTGTCTATAGTATGCCTGTAAAGTGACGCGTGTTTCCCATGTTTAGAACAGTCCCTGCACCAAATGTCATTTTTAAAGGAAAAAATCTCATTTAAAACTGCTTGCGGGTTTAATGTCATGTCGGGTCATGGCAATATGGATGAAAATCAGTGAGACAAACGGCATGGGTACCCCCCAGTCCATTACCAGGCCCTTTGGGTCTTGTATGGATATTAAGGGGAACCCCGCACCCAAATTAAAATAAGGAAAGGTCCCTATATACTCTGAACAGCAGTATACAGGCGGTGCAAACAAGACAGGGACTGTAGGTTTGTTGTTAAGTAGAATCTGTTTGTAATTTTGAACATTTTTAATGTGTTTAGCTCCAGCCAAAAAATCTTTTCTAAGCTTTTTGGAAAACATAGGGAAGGGTTATCACCCCTGTGACATTTGTTTTGCGTCTTTCCTCCTCTTCAGAAGATTTCACCTCACTTTTTTGTCCCAATGAAAAATGTTTTTTGAAAATTTGTGTTTTTTTGTGGAACAAGGATTGGAAAGCATCAGTGGAAAGGAAAAATTGTTTTCCCATATTAACTCTTACAGGAGAGAATTTCCCTTCCTTAGGGGTAGATTTCATCTCACTTCCTGTTGTCTCCTTCCGTTTGCAAGTAGGAGTCGTTTGTAAGTTAGATGTTTGAAAGTAGGGTCCTGCCCTATATACTCAGCAGAAATTTGGGCCTTAGGTGTTGCTGTGGCCAAAACACTGTAAGCCCTCACAGGGCCCTGCTGTGAAATATTAGATCAAGAATTGTAATTACATGCCCCTGTTGAACAGGAGCTGAAAAATTAGGCCTTAGGCACTGGTGCTGGTGCCACAACACTGCAACCCCTCACAGACACTCTAGTTGGAACGCAGGAACGAGCCCTGCTGCAAAGTATTGCATCAAAAATTGTAATTACACGCCCCTGTTAGACAGGGGCAGAAAAATTGGGTCTTAGGCACTGGTGCTGGTGCCACAACACTGCAACCCCTCACAGACACTCTAGTTGAAACGCAGGAACAAGCCCTGCTGCAAAGTATTGCATCAAAAATTGTAATTACACGCCCCTGTTAGACAGGGGCTGAAAAATTGGGTCTTAGGCACTGGTGCTGGTGCCACAACACTGCAACCCCTCACAGACACTCTAGTTGGAATGCAGGAACGAGCCCTGCTGCAAAGTATTACATCAAAAATTGTAATTACACGCCCCTGTTAAACAGGGGCTGAAAAATTGTGCCTTAGGCACTGGTGGTGGCGCCCAGAACCAAAAATGTTCTTACAAGCTATCAGCGTGATGATTGAGGAGGAAGAGGATAATTACTCAGGGATAGTCACTCAGCATCAGCATAGGCAGTCTTTGAAGGGATCTGAGATTTCAAAAAAAATTATTCGGTTACATCTGCATCAGGTGCTTGGTAGCTGGTGGTGATCCAAGACTGATTCATTTTTATGAAGGTCAGCCGATCGACCGAGTCGGTGGACAGACGCACCCTGTGATCGGTTACCACGCCTCCAGCAGCACTGAATGTGCGTTCCGAAAGAACGCTGGATGCAGGACAGGCCAGTAGCTCAATTGCATACTGTGCAAGCTCTGGCCAGTGATCCATCCTCAAGACCCAGTAACCCAGAGGATTTTCGGTGGGAAAGGTGTCCAAGTCTGATCTTGCCCCTAGGTATTCCTGCACCATGTAAAACAGACGCTGGCGATGGTTGCTGGAACCGATCATACCTTGGGGCTGCGGACCAAAAAATTGTCTGAACGCATCGGTCAGACGGCCACCTTCTCCACCGCTCCTTCTTTGACTGACCGAAGCCTCAGCAACACGTTGTCCAGAAACAGGAGTTTGTAACCTCCCAGTCTCTGGGAACGCGTTGCACAGACCTTTCTGCAAGGCCTCCCGAAGATGTTTCATCCTCTGCTCCCTCTGCGATGGCAAGATAAGGTCCGCAACCTTACCCTTGTAACGTGGATCAAGGAGGGTTGCCAGCCAGTATTGGTCCTTCTCCTTGATACCACGAATACGAGGATCCTTACGCAGGCTTTGCAGGATCAGGGAGGCCATGCAGCGTAGGTTTGCTGAGGCATTCGGTCCGGAGTCCTCTGGGTCACTAAGGACAACAACGTCCGCAGCCACCTCCTCCCAGCCACGTACAAGTCCATGTGTTCCTTGGGACTGATCCCTTAAAGACTGCTGATGCTGAGTGCCAGGCTCCACCTCCATACTGACACAATCTTCCTCCTCCTCCTCCTCCTCCTCCTCGTCCTCTTCCTGTGTGATCGGCGGGCACGCAGGAACACTGTCTGGATAAAGGGGGCCTTGAGAGCTAAGGAAGTCCTCCTCTTCCTGCCTCTGTTCTGCCTCAAGTGCCCTGTCCATTATTCCACGCAGCGTGTGCTCCAACAGGTGGACAAGGGGGACAGTGTCACTGATGCATGCACTGTCAGTGCTCACCATCCTCGTGGCCTCCTCGAATGGTGACAGGACAGTGCATGCATCCCTGATCATGGCCCACTGGCGTGGGGAAAAAAAACCAAGGTCCCCTGACCCTGTCCTGGTGCCATAGTCGCACAGGTACTCATTGATGGCCCTCTGCTGCGTGTGCAGCCGCTGCAGCATGGCCAACGTCGAGTTCCACCTGGTGGGCATGTCACAGATTAGGCGGTTCTTGGGCAGGTTAAACTCCTTTTGGAGGTCCGTCAGCCGAGCACTGGCATTATATGACCGGCGGAAATGCACACAGACTTTCCTGGCCTGCCTCAGGACATCCTGTAAGCCCGGGTACCTGCCCAAGAACCGCTGCACCACCAAGTTAAGGACGTGAGCCAAACAGGGCACATGGGTCAGTTGTCCCTGTCGGAGGGCAGAGAGGAGGTTGGTGCCATTGTCGCAAACCACCATTCCTGCCTTAAGTTGGCGTGGCGTCAACCACCTCTGAACCTGCCCCTGCAGAGCTGACAGAACCTCTGCCCCAGTGTGGCTCCTGTCCCCCAAGCACACCAGCTCAAGCACCGCATGGCATCTTTTGGCCTGCGTACTTGCGTAGCCCCTTGAACGCCTACGGAGCACCGCTGGTTCCGAGGAAGAGGCCATGGAGGAAGAAGAAGAGGAGGGGGTGGAGGAGAGAGGTGTGTCACAATCAGCATTTTGGAGGCGTGGTGGCGGAACAACCTCCAACACTACTGCACCTTGTCCTGCATCCTTCCCAGCTGCCAGCAGAGTCACCCAATGCGCCGTGAAACTTAAGTAACGTCCCTGTCCATGCCTGCTGGACCATGAGTCAGCGGTAATATGCACCTTACCGCTGACCGCCCTGTCCAGCGAGGCATGGACATTGCCTTCCACATGCCGGTAGAGAGCCGGAATCGCCTTCCGTGAGAAAAAGTGGCGTTTGGGTACCTGCCACTGAGGAACCGCACATTCCACAAACTCACGGAAGGGGGCAGAGTCTACCAACTGAAAAGGCAGCAGTTGAAGTGCTAGCAATTTTGCCAAGCTAGCATTCAACCGCTGGGCATGTGGATGGCTGGGAGCAAACTTCTTTCGGCGGTGCAGCAGCTGGGGCAGGGAAATTTGCCTGGTACAATCTGACGTCGGTGTACCAAAAGCAGATTGCCCATAAGTACTTGGCTGTGACACACCTAATTCTACACCTTCATTCCTCTCACTGCAGGTCGCAGAGAGGACTGAAGGTCTAGTGGGGTTGGAAATCTCAGCTGATGAGGAGCAAGGAGAGATCGTCTTTGTTCTTTGGTGTGGGTCTTTTAGATACGCTTGCCAACGAACTGCATGGCAGGTCAACATATGTCTGGTCAAGCATGTGGTACCCAAGCGGGAGATGTTTTGGCCACGCGAGATACGCTTGAGACATATATTGCAAATAGCAGCGGTGCGATCTGATGCACTCGTCTCAAAAAAGGCCCACACCAAAGAACTTTTTGAATAACGCGCAGAGACTGCAGCGCCCTGCACATGTGGAGCTTTGGGGTGTGATGCAGTCAATGTGCTGCCCTTAGGCTGGCCCCTGGAGGGCATCCTGCCTAGTTGGTGATGTGCCACCTCCTCCTCCTCCTCCTCCTCCTCCTCCTCCTCTCTCCTATCAGGCACCCACGTTGAGTCAGTGACCTCATCATCCCCTCCCTCCTCATCACTGGAGCAAACCTGGCAGTATGCTGCAGCAGGGGGAGCATGACTGCCAGATTGCTGTCCTTCTTGGGCACCCCCTCTGTCCGTGCTCATGTTACTGCCTTCATTGAGCTCAGTATCATCATCAGAGCCTTCCAAACGCTGGGCATCCTCCTGGAGCATGTACCCAACACTGTGGTCAAACAGTTCGAGGGAATCCTCATGAGGACATGGTGGAGCTAGGGAAGGAGTCACTGATGACATTGAGCTGAGGGAAGAGGCCGCTGCTTTGCCAGACAAAGCACCCTGGGCATGGGTGAGAGAGGATGAGGAGGATGAGGACGGCTTGGTCATCCACTCGACCAAGTCTTCCGCATGTTGCGGCTCAACACGGCCAGCTGCCGAAAAAAAGGCCAAGCGTGTCCCATGGCCACGTGCTGATGAGGATGCACCGTCTCCACGACCAGCACTAGACACAGAGCCTGCTTGCCCTCTCTTATTGGCTTGTGACTGTCTGCCTCTCCTTCTTGGCCTTCCAGACATACTAATGGCCTGTAGCTGCACTAAGCTGGGATAGAACACCTGTAATTTTCTTCAGGTAGCTTTATATACTGTAACCAGACAAGCCTGCCTGTCAGTAGGAAGATAACAGGAACGGATCTAGCTGAACACTGTGAGCAGGACGTACTGCACTAAATGTATATAGCAGGAACGGATCTAGCTGAACACTGTGAGCAGGACGCACTGCACTGAATGTAAATAGCAGGAACGGATCTAGCTGAACACTGTGAGCAGGACGCACTGCACTGAATGTAAACAGCAGGAACGGATGTAGCTAAACACTGTGAGCAGGACGCACTGCACTGAATGTAAATAGCAGGAACGGATCTAGCTGAACACTGTGAGCAGGACGCACTGCACTGAATGTAAATAGCAGGAACGGATCTAGCTGAACACTGTGAGCAGGACGCACTGCACTGAATGTAAATAACAGGAACGGATCTAGCTGAACACTGTGAGCAGGACGCACTGCACTGAATGTAAATAGCAGGAACGGATCTAGCTGAACACTGTGAGCAGGACGCACTGCACTGAATGTAAATAACAGGAACGGATCTAGCTGAACACTGTGAGCAGGACACACTGTACTAAATGTAAATAGTCTAGCTGCCTGACCGTGGTACTAATAGGATCAAAAAGAACACCTGTAATTTTCTTCAGGTAGCTTTATATACTGTAACCAGACAAGCCTGCCTGTCAGTAGGAAGATAACAGGAACGGATCTAGCTGAACACTGTGAGCAGGACGTACTGCACTAAATGTATATAGCAGGAACGGATCTAGCTGAACACTGTGAGCAGGACGCACTGCACTGAATGTAAATAGCAGGAACGGATCTAGCTGAACACTGTGAGCAGGACGCACTGCACTGAATGTAAATAGCAGGAACGGATCTAGCTGAACACTGTGAGCAGGACGCACTGCACTGAATGTAAACAGCAGGAACGGATGTAGCTAAACACTGTGAGCAGGACGCACTGCACTGAATGTAAATAGCAGGAACGGATATAGCTGAACACTGTGAGCAGGACGCACTGCACTGAATGTAAATAGCAGGAACGGATCTAGCTGAACACTGTGAGCAGCACGCACTGCACTGAATGTAAATAGCAGGAACGGATCTAGCTGAACACTGTGAGCAGGACGCACTGCACTAAATGTAAATACCAGGAACGGATCTAGCTGAACACTGTGAGCAGGACGCACTGCACTGAATGTAAATAGCAGGAACGGATCTAGCTGAACACTGTGAGCAGGACGCACTGCACTGAATGTAAACAGCAGGAACGGATGTAGCTAAACACTGTGAGCAGGACGCACTGCACTGAATGTAAATAGCAGGAACGGATCTAGCTGAACACTGTGAGCAGGACGCACTGCACTGAATGTAAATAGCAGGAACGGATCTAGCTGAACACTGTGAGCAGCACGCACTGCACTGAATGTAAATAGCAGGAACGGATCTAGCTGAACACTGTGAGCAGGACGCACTGCACTAAATGTAAATACCAGGAACGGATCTAGCTGAACACTGTGAGCAGGACGCACTGCACTGAATGTAAATAGCAGGAACGGATCTAGCTGAACACTGTGAGCAGGACGCACTGCACTGAATGTAAATAGCAGGAACGGATCTAGCTGAACACTGTGAGCAGCACGCACTGCACTGAATGTAAATAGCAGGAACGGATCTAGCTGAACACTGTGAGCAGGAAGCACTGTACTGAATGTAAATAGCAGGAACGGATCTAGCTGAACACTGTGAGCAGGACACACTGCACTGAATGTAAATAGCAGGAACGGATCTAGCTGAACACTGTGAGCAGCACGCACTGCACTGAATGTAAATAGCAGGAACGGATCTAGCTGAACACTGTGAGCAGGAAGCACTGTACTGAATGTAAATAGCAGGAACGGATCTAGCTGAACACTGTGAGCAGGACACACTGCACTGAATGTAAATAGTCTAGATAGAAGATAACAGGAACGGATCTAGCTAAACTGAATACAGTGTATATATATATATGCAACACCTGGGATGCATATATATACACAATACACTGTAAGTGCAGCTAACTGACTGACTGTTCTGCCTAATCTATCTAACTCAAATCAAATGACACTGTCTCTCTCTCTCTCTATCGCTCAGCACACCGGAACACACACTACACAGGGCCGCCGTGCAGGCGGCCTTATATAGTGTGGGGTGTGTACTAAATCCCCTGAGCCATAATTGGCCAAAGCCACCCTGGCTTTGGCCAATTACAGCTCTCTCTACTGACGGCGCTGTGATTGGCCAAGCATGCGGGTCATAGTGCATGCTTGGCCAATCATCAGCCAGCAATGCACTGCGATGCCGCAGTGAATTATGGGCCGTGACGCGCCACACGAATTTGGCGCGAACGGCCCATATCGTTCGCAATTCGACGGACGGTCGAACAGCCGATGTTCGAGTCGAACATGGGTTCGACTCGAACACGAAGCTCATCCCTAGTTAAGGGTAATGCATGCGTAGGATTGGCTCACACCAGATAAGTCGCCATGCATTTTGCTACAGTTCTACTTGAGTTATAACTCATAGACATGAGACAGTCCATTGCTGTCAACAAACATTGATGATACCAATACTTGCCACTTAAAGTGGCTGTAAACCTCTACATATACCGAGTAAAGTGACTGGCCTCTGTTGTGGAAATTTTTATCAATGTATGTTGTCAGATGTCCCCCCGTGTCAGTTTTGCTGTAATACGCTCATGTGAGGGTATTCGCACATACAGACATTGGTGGAAGACTATTGGCTGCGGAAACCTTCCCGTGGACACGGCAGATCTGCTTGCTCTTTTAAGGATGTTTGTTTATGCCTCACCAATGGACTGGCCACTCCATGGCGACCGCATTTAAACACCTAATTAAGCAGATCTGCGTACATGGGAACCATAGCATAACCGTACAAAATTATGACCCAATGAACCATGATAGAGTATCGTAGTAGTAGAGCTCGCGTCATTGGTAGCAGTGGAAGTGTGCACACGATCGTGTTTAGAGCCATGTGCTTGCCACATGGTTTTGCACACGACCATCTGCACACGTCACTACTGTATTTCTATTTGAATATATACATGTGTGTGTGATGATAGTTCAATCATCAATCGGGTTTTTACTTTTAATCTTGGATTTTAACTTCCAATCTTGGATATTAATTATCATTCACAATAGTTTTATGCCCATTTTTTGCTTTCATTTTTGGATGTTTGGGGCTCATTGATGTTTTATGTTTTTATATATTTTTTATTTTGATGATTAAACTATAGTTTGATACAAACCAGGGTCGGACTCTGGACTAATTGATTCACACTAATGCAAATATGTAGTCCAATTTGCACTGGTATATGTCATCGCATCGGACTGAGTCTGTGCTACCATTCAGTTTACCTAGTTTCTGACTAACGCTATCCTTGTTTAGTTTTTGTATAAAAAGTTTTTTCTTATGTTGGATATTATTGTGAATGTGTTTGTAACATTGTTTTCATTAGTGTTCTAGAGTTCCCACTATCTATACTTTACTGAAGGTGCACAAAAACCCCATAACCCCGCCAGCGCGTCCAATAGTTAATTGCATTGGATCAGTAACTGCTAGGCTAGGGCAATACCTGGACACTTTCTTACAAACTAGCGTTTTACGCACCAAGGCGTATTTAAAAGATACGAAAAATCTTTTACAGTTGATCAGCCAGGTGGACCTCACAAATAAAAAAGAAGTATTTCTGGTAACAGCAGATGTCTCTTCATTGTATAGTATATTCCAGCACGATGATGCCCTGCTGGCCCTTAATTGGGCATTGTCTCAGAGGGATGACATCCCCTTCGAACAGAAAGTTTTTTTGAGACAGGCATTAGATTTCTGCCTGTCTCATAATTATTTTTGGTACGATCACCAGTTTTACTCACAAAAAACGGGCGTTGCCATGGGGGCCAAGTTTGCCCCCAGCTTGGCAGACCTCTTTATGGGAGAGTGGGAAGACAAGTCGGTTTTTTCAAAACAGAGAGATTATCTCCTTTTTTACAAGAGGTACATAGATGACCTCCTGTTTATATGGGAGGGAAGTGAAAATTCTTTGCAGGATTTTATGACAGAACTTAATTCCAACAAAAACAATATTGTATTGGATTAAGAGTTCAGCAAAGACCAGATCCATTTTTTGGATGTGAATATTATCAGACAAGGCTCTTGCCTGATCACGTCCGTTTATTTTAAACCTATCGATAGAAACAGTTATCTCCCTCTCACCAGTGGCCATCACCCACATTGGCTCAGAAATATTCCAAAAGGCCAAATAATGAGAATCAGGAGAAACTGCACACTGGATGCTGATTACCAGTCACAATCTGAAGTCATTAACCACTTGCCGACCGCCGCACGACGATGTACGTCGACAGAGCGGCACGGGCAGGCAAAAGGGCTTACCTGTACGTCCCTGCCTGCCCGCGGGTGGGGGGTCCGATAGGACCCCCCCCCGGTGCCTGCGGCGGTCGGCAAATGTCCCCCGGCGATCAGTGGTGAGGGGGAGGCCATCCATTTGTGGCCCCCCCCTCGCGATCGCTCCCAGCCAATGGGATCATTTCCCTGCCTCTGTATTGTACACAGAGGCAGAGGAAATGATGTCATCTCTCCTCGGCTCGGTATTTTCCGTTCCGGGCCGAGGAGAGAAGACTGAACTGTGAGTGCACAACACAAACACACACAGTAGAACATGCCAGGCACACATTACACCCCGATCCCCCCCCCCCGATCGCCCCCCGATCCCCCCCGATCACCCCCCCCCCCTGTCACAAACTGACACCAAGCAGGTTTTTTTTTTTTTTTTTTTTTCCTGATTACTGCATAGTGTCAGTTTGTGACAGTTAGTGTGTTAGGGTAGTGAGTGTTAGGCCCCCTTTAGGTCTAGGATACCCCCCTAATAAAGTTTTAACCCCTTGATCACCCCCCGTCACCAGTGTTGCTAAGCGATCATTTTTCTGATCGCTGTATTAGTGTCGCTGGTGACGCTAGTTAGGGACGTAAATATTCAGGTTCGCCGTCAGCGTTTTATAGCGTTGGGGACCCCCATATACTATCTAATAAATGTTTTAACCCCTTGATTGCCCCCTAGTTAACCCTTTCACCACTGATCACCGTATAACCGTTACGGGTGACGCTGGTTAGTTTGTTTATTTTTTATAGTGTCAGGGCACCCGCCCTTTATTACCGAATAAAGGTTTAGCCCCCTGATCGCCCGGCGGTGATATGCGTCGCCCCAGGCAGCGTCAGATTAGCGCCAGTACCGCTAACACCCACGCACGCAGCATACGCCTCCCTTAGTGGTATAGTATCTGTATGGATCAATATCTGATCCAATCAGATCTATACTAGCGTCCCCAGCAGTTTAGGGTTCCCAAAAACGTAGTGTTAGCGGGATCAGCCCAGATACCCGCTAGCACCTGCGTTTTGCCCCTCCGCCCGGCCCAGCCCACCCAAGTGCAGTATCGATCGATCACTGTCACTTACAAAACACTAAACGCATAACTGCAGCGTTCGCATAGTCAGGCCTGATCCCTGCGATCGCTAACAGTTTTTTTGGTAGCGTTTTGGTGAACTGGCAAGCACCAGCCCCAGGCAGCGTCAGATTAGCGCCAGTACCGCTAACACCCACGCACGCACCGTACACCTCCCTTAGTGGTATAGTATCTGAACGGATCAATATCTGATCCGATCAGATCTATACTAGCGTCCCCAGCAGTTTAGGGTTCCCAAACACGCAGTGTTAGCGGGATCAGCCCAGATACCTGCTAGCACCTGCGTTTTTCCCGTCCGCCCGGCCCAGCCCACCCAAGTGCAGTATCAATCGATCACTGTCACTTACAAAACACTAACCTCATAACTGCAGCGTTCGCAGAGTCAGGCCTGATCCCTGCGATCGCTAACAGTTTTTTTGGTAGCGTTTTGGTGAACTGGCAAGCACCAGCCCCAGGCAGCGTCAGATTAGTGCCAGTACCGCTAACACCCACGCACGCAGCATACGCCTCCCTTAGTGGTATAGTATCTGATCGGATCAATATCTGATCTGATCAGATCTATACTAGCGTCCCCAGCAGTTTAGGGTTCCCACAAACGCAGTGTTAGCGTGATCAGCCCAGATACCTGCTAGCACCTGCGTTTTGCCCCTCCGCCCGACCCAGCCCAGCCCACCCAAGTGCAGTATCGATCGATCACTGTCACTTACAAAACACTAAACGCATAACTGCAGCGTTCGCAGAGTCAGGCCTGATCCCTGCGATCGCTAACAGTTTTTTGGTAGCGTTTTGGTGAACTGGCAAGCACCAGTGGCCTAGTACACCCCGGTCGTAGTCAAACCAGCACTGCAGTAACACTTGGTGACGTGGCGAGTCCCATAAGTGCAGTTCAAGCTGGTGAGGTGGCAAGCACAAGTAGTGTCCCGCTGCCACCAAAAAGACAAACACAGGCCCGTCGTGCCCATAGTGCCCTTCCTGCTGCATTCGCCAATCCTAATTGGGAACCCACCGTTTCTGCAGCGCCCGTACTTCCCCCATTCACATCCCCAACCAAATGCAGTCGGCTGCATGAGAGGCATTTTCTTTATGTCCTCCCGATTACCCCTACCCAACGAACCCCCCCAAAAAAGATGTCCTGTCTGCAGCAAGCGCGGATATAGACGTGACACCCGCTATTATTGTCCCTCCTGTCCTGACAATCCTGGTCTTTGCATTGGTGAATGTTTTGAACGCTACCATGCACTAGTTGACTATTAGCGTAGGGTACAGCATTGCACAGACTAGGCACACTTTCACAGGGTCTCCCAAGATGCCATCGCATTTTGAGAGACCCGAACCTGGAACCGGTTACAGTTATAAAAGTTAGTTACAAAAAAAAGTGTAAAAAAAAAAAAAAAAAACATACAAAAATATAAAATAAAAAAAAAATAGTTGTCGTTTTATTGTTCTTTCTCTCTCTCTATTCTCTCTCTCTATTGTTCTGCTCTTTTTTACTGTATTCTATTCTGCAATGCTTTATTGTTATTATGTTTTATCATGTTTGCTTTTCAGGTATGCAATTTTTTATACCTTACCGTTTACTGTGCTTTATTGTTAACCATTTTTTTGTCTTCAGGTACGCCATTCACGACTTTGAGTGGTTATACCAGAATGATGCCTGCAGGTTTAGGTATCATCTTGGTATCATTCTTTTCAGCCAGCGGTCAGCTTTCATGTAAAAGCAATCCTAGCGGCTAATTAGCCTCTAGACTGCTTTTACAAGCAGTGGGAGGGAATGCCCCCCCCCAACGTCTTCCGTGTTTTTCTCTGGCTCTCCTGTCTCAACAGGGAACCTGAGAATGCAGCCGGTGATTCAGCCAGCTGACCATAGAGCTGATCAGAGACCAGAGTGGCTCCAAACATCTCTATGGCCTAAGAAACCGGAAGCTACGAGCATTTTATGACTTAGATTTCGCCGGATGTAAACAGCGCCATTGGGAAATTGGGAAAGCATTTTATCACACCGATCTTGGTGTGGTCAGATGCTTTGAGGGCAGAGGAGAAATCTAGGGTCTAATAGACCCCAATTTTTGCAAAAAAGAGTACCTGTCACTACCTATTGCTATCATAGGGGATATTTACATTCCCTGAGATAACAATAAAAATTATTTAAAAAAAAAAAAATGAAAGGAACAGTTTAAAAATAAGATAAAAAAATAATAATAATAAAGAAAAAAAAAAAAGCACCCCTGTCCCCCCTGCTCTCGCGCTAAGGCGAACGCAAGCGTCGGTCTGGCGTCAAATGTAAACAGCAATTGCACCATGCATGTGAGGTATCGCCGCGAAGGTCAGATCGAGGGCAGTAAGTTTAGCAGTAGACCTCCTCTGTAAATCTAAAGTGGTAACCTGTAAAGGCTTTTAAAGGCTTTTAAAAATGTATTTAGTTTGTCGCCACTGCACGTTTGTGCGCAATTTTAAAGCATGTCATGTTTGGTATCCATGTACTCGGCCTAAGATCATCTTTTTTATTTCATCAAACATTTGGGCAATATAGTGTGTTTTAGTGCATTAAAATGTAAAAAAGTGTGTTTTTTCCCCAAAAAATGCGTTTGAAAAATCGCTGCGCAAATACTGTGTGAAAAAAAAAATGAAACACCCACCATTTTAATCTGTAGGGCATTTGCTTTAAAAAATTTATAATGTTTGGGGGTTCAAAGTAATTTTCTTGCAAAAAAAAATTATTTTTTTATGTAAACAATAAGTGTCAGAAAGGGCTTTGTCTTCAAGTGGTTAGAAGAGTGGGTGATGTGTGACATAAGCTTCTAGATGTTGTGCATAAAATGCCAGGACAGTTCAAAACCCCCCCAAATGACCCCATTTTGGAAAGTAGACACCCCAAGCTATTTGCTGAGAGGCATGTTGAGTCCATGGAATAATTTATATTGTGACACAAGTTGCGGGAAAGAGACAATTTTTTATTTTTTTAATTTTTTTTTGCGCAAAGTTGATATATTGCTCAAACATGCCATGGGAATATGTGAAATTACACCCCAAAATACATTCTGTTGCTTCTCCTGAGTACGGGAATACCACATGTGTGAGACTTTTTGGGAGCCTAGCCGTGTACGGGACCCCGAAAACCAAGCACCGCCTTCAGGCTTTCTAAGGCCGTAAATTTTTGATTTCACTCTTCACCGCCTATCACAGTTTCGGAGGCCATGGAATTCCCAGGTGGCAAAAAAAACCCCCAAATGACCCCATTTTGGAAAGTAGACACCCCAAGCTATTTGATGAGAGGTATAGTGAGTATTTTGCAGACCTCACTTTTTGTCACAAAGTTTTGAAAATTGAAAAAAGAAAAAAAAATTTTTTTTTCTCGTCTTTCTTTATTTTCAAAAACAAATGAGAGCTGCAAAATACTCACCATGCCTCTCAGAAAATAGCTTGGGGTGTCTACTTTCCAAAATGGGGTCATTTGGGGGGGGTTTGTGCCACCTGGGCATTCCATGGCCTCCGAAACTGTGATAGGCAGTGAGGAGTAAAATCAAAAATGTACGCCCTTAGAAATCCTGAAGGCGGTGATTGGTTTTCGGGGTCCCGTACGCGGCTAGGCTCCCAAAAAGTCCCACACATGTGGTATCCCCATACTCAGGAGAAGCAGCTAAATGTATTTTGGGGTGCAATTCCACATATGCCCATGGCCTGTGTGAGCAATATATCATTTAGTGACAACTTTGTGCAAAAAAAAAAAAAAAAATTTGTCACTTTCCCGCAACTTGTGTCAAAATATAAAACATTCCATGGACTCAACATGCCTCAAAGCAAATAGCTTGGGGTGTCTACTTTCCAAAATGGGGTCATTTGGGGGGGTTTTATGTCATCTGGGCATTTTATGGCCTTCAAAACTGTGATAGGTAGTGAGGAGTAAAATCAAAAATGTACGCCCTTAGAAATCCTGAAGGCAGTGATTGGTTTTCGGGGCCCCGTACACGGCTAGGCTCCCAAAAAGTCCCACACATGTGGTATCCCCGTACTCAGGAGAAGCAGCTAAATGTATTTTGGGGTGCAATTCCACATATGCCCATGGCCTGTGTGAGCAATATATCATTTAGTGACAACTTTTTGTAATTTTTTTTTTTTTGTCATTATTCAATCACTTGGGACAAAAAAAATGAATATTCAATGGGCTCAACATGCCTCTCAGCAAATTCCTTGGGGTGTCTACTTTCCAAAATGGGGTCATTTGTGGGGGTTTTGTACTGCCCTGCCATTTTAGCACCTCAAGAAACGACATAGGCAGTCATAAATTAAAGGCTGTGTAAATTCCAGAAAATGTACCCTAGTTTCTAGACGCTATAACTTTTGCGCAAACCAATAAATATACACTTATTGACATTTTTTTTACCAAAGACATGTGGCCGAATACATTTTGGCCTAAATGTATGACTAAAATTGAGTTTATTGGATTTTTTTTAGAACAAAAAGTAGAAAATATCATTTTTTTTCAAAATTTTCGGTCTTTTTCCGTGTATAGCGCAAAAAATAAAAACGGCAGAGGTGATCAAATACCATCAAAAGAAAGCTCTATTTGTGGGAAGAAAAGGACGCAAATTTCGTTTGGGTACAGCATTGCATGACCGCGCAATTAGCAGTTAAAGCAACGCAGTGCCGAATTGTAAAAAGTGCTCTGGTCAGGAAGGGGGTAAAACCTTCCGGGGCTGAAGTGGTTAAAAAGAGATTCACACAAAAGGGATACAATGAACATGAACTCAATAGAATTATTGATTCCATTGGTAATATCCCTTGTGAATCATGTTTGGAAAACAGACCTTCTGTAAAGAGTTCTAAACACGAGTGGGGTTTCATTTCTAATTACCATGTACAGTACAAGGAAATTGAAAACATTTTCAAAAAACATTGGCATATACTTCGTATGGATAAAGTATTGAACCAATCTCTTCCAAATAATCCTTCTTTTATATATAGGAAGGCTCCCAATTTTGGAGATATGGTCGTTAAGAGGGTCCTCGATCCACCAACCAGACCAGTGATGTTTTGGGATCAGGCAGGCTTTTATGCCTGCAGGAGATGCCAATCTTGTGTCAAAATCAGCCACCCTATTCGGGGGATGACTGAGTTCACCTCGACAGGGAATAATAACACTTTTAAAATTAAGGAGTTTATCACATGTAGCACTACTCATGTTGTTTACGTTTTACGATGTCCGTGCAATCTCATGTATGTGGGTCGCACGAAAAGAACCCTTAAAAAACGCATCTCAGAACACATCTGAGATTGGTTTTAAGTACCATAGTGTTTCGCTGCGTTTCAAAACTCACCATAACCAAGACCCTTTGGGTCTAAAGTTTTGGGGGATTGACAGAATTCATCCAAATTGGAGGGGCTCCAACTTGGTACGAGAAATATCCAAAAAAGAATCTCGTTGGATATATTTGAGGAATACATTAACCCCTAGCGGACTCAATGTCGAATTAGATGTGAACTGTTTTATCAGCGATTACTAAATGTATGAAAACAACAAAGTGTAGCGCTAAGGACTGAAGTGCCTAATACAATATACATATGTAAATCTGAACAGCACTAAAATGAAAATTGTAAATACAATAAGTGAATATTATAAAGAATAAATGATATAAAAATGACAATAAAGTGTCCATAGGTGATAATAACGTCACATGTCTGAACAATCACGTGACCGAACGTCACATGTCTAAAACAGACAGGCACACAATAGTCCTAGGATACCGTGCTCCATGAAGAATGAACGTGCGTGTCACGCTTGAAACTGACGTGCGCTCCACGTCCCAGCAGGCGTATGGCCAGATGGCCACACGTGACCCATCTAGCACGCCAACAGGGCGGACACACGCCGCCCAGTAGCGACCATGCTGGAATCATGGATAGGCGCATGCGGTGAGTCACGCATGTGACAACATACACGAAACCCTTATAAACCGGAAGTAAATATTAAAAAAAAGAAAACTACAACAAGAAAACATGGTTGTATTTACTGATAATATACACGCTCAGTGGTGGACATAGCCATATGCCAGCCACCACAAAGTAAAAAAAAATTAAAATTAATAGCATTATAGTGGGCTCTGTAAAGTCCACTCGACCGCGAGTGTGTATAATGATGAAAAAACAGCTTAGGTCAACAAAAGCTGTAATTCATTATTCGTAATTAATAAAAGAACAGCCAAAAAATAAAACAAAAATAATAATATGCCAATATTAATCACAGACATTAAAGTCAGAGAGTAAGTAGATGGATACACCGCTGGTGGGACCACATGAACATAAATGTGATCATATCATAGCAATCATAATGAACAGGAAGGAGAGAGAATAAATAAAGAATGCAAAAAAAAGGGAAACATTAAACAAAAACAAAAATCAGACTTGATTAATGAAGGCATTAATGTCCCACTCTGTATTCATGCCAAAAGGCGAATAAGAGCGAAGTTCGTAAATCCAGAAGGTCTCGAGTTGTGAGACACCTCTGGTTTTAGCCCTCCCCTCCAAGGGGCCATGTACCTATCAATGATCGAAAAAGTGGTCCCTTTCAAGCTACGATCGTGATGTAGTTTGTAGTCAAGCCTGATTTTTGTTTTTGTTTACTGTTTCCCCTTTTTTTGCATTATTTCTTTATTCTCTTTCCTTCCTGTTCATTATGATTGCTATGATATGATCACATTTATGTACATATGGTCCCACATGAGAGTCCATCCCATGAGTGGTGTATCCATTTACTTACTCTCTGACTTTAATGTCTGTGATTAATATTGGCATATTATTATTTTTGCTTTATTTTTTGGCTGTTCTTTTATTAATTACGAATAATGAATTACAGCTTTTGTTGACCTAAGCTGTTTTTTCATCATTATACACACTCGTGGTCGAGTGGACTTTACAGAGCCCACTATAATGCTATTAATTTAAATTTTTTTTACCTTGTGGTGGCTGGCATATGTCTATGTCCACCACTGGGCGTGTATTTTTTCAGTAAATACAACCATGTTTTCTTGTAGTAGTTTTCCGTTTTTTAATATTTACTTCCGGTTTATAAGGGTTTCGTGTATGTTGTCACATGCGTCACTCGCCGCATGCGCCTGTCCATGATTCCAGCATGGTCGCTACTGGGCGGCGTGTGTCCGCCCCGTTGGCGTGCTAGATGGGTCACGTGTGGCCATCTGGCCATACGCCAGCTGGGACGTGGAGCGCAGGTCAGTTGTGAGCGTGACACGCACCCTCATTCTTCATGGAGCACGGTATCCTAGGACCATTGTGTGCCTGTCTGTTTTGGACATGTGACGTGCGGTCACGTGATTGTTTAGACACGTCACGTCTGATCACATGACCTGACTACCACATACAGGCCTAGGTGTAAAACATATGGTACTACTTCCAGGTGATGGCAGCATAGTGATAATCACATGGAACGCAGTCTCATACTATCTGGTGAGCGGTGTGGAACGCACGTCAGATCGCCATTTTGAACATACCGGAAGTATACCCCCCATATGCCGCAATGATCTGTGGGCTGGACTCTCATGAAGGGGGTCATATTTTCTTTATACTAAAATAGAAGTCCGCGCTTAGGAATATGTTATAAAATAGAAGGGCTGCAGCCTCCCCTTAATTAATTCCTAATAGGAGTTAATTGAAACTAATAAAAGGATAGATCTATCCATATTTTCTTTATATTTGTGATGTGCAACAGTGGAGGGACACCCCAGATGATGTCCTGTTGAGACGAAATGCATTGGAACAATCCCCATTGTTGTCTATATTGTTTTTACTCCAGCGCTGTTTTTATCTACATTTATGTGAGTGTTATCCATTTATTAAATTCAATGTTATTTTACGGAATTACACTATGGTCCCTTTTTGCTTTCTTCTTCGATATTTCCTTCATGCCTGTGGATATCTGAGTTCCGGTTTGCACGCTGTACCACATCCCCTGTGATTCCATTTGGCTGTCATTGGCGTATACCTGTCTGAGGACATCGGCCCGGAGTTCATTCCACTTTACACCAGCTTGTTTGACACGCAGAGCGTACGCTCTAGCGTGTTCAAACCATCCAGTAAGCCTCCCCTATACCCGGTGGTGGATCTCTTCACAACCAGACTCATTCACTGTTTGCAACATCCATCCTTATTCAGACTGGGAATTTATTCACACTTATTTATGGACACTTTTGTATATTTGAGTTCCGGTTTGCCCACTGTATCACATTCTCTGTGATCCCACACTGCTTGCAAGATTCACTTTTATTCAGACTGGGAATTTATTTTTATTTTTCATTTATTATCACATATGGACACTTTTTTGTAATTTTTATATCATTTATTCTTTATAATATTCACTAAGACCCCTTTCACACTGGGGCGGTTTGCAGGCGTTATTGCGCCAAAAATACCACCTGCAAACCGCCCCTAAACAGCCTCCGCTGTTTGTTCAGTGTGAAAGCCCGAGGGCTTTCACACTGAAGCGGTGCGCTGGCAGGAGAAGAAAAAATCTCCTGCTAGCCGCATCTTTGGAGCGGTGAAGGAGCGGTGTATTCACCGCTCCTTCACCGCTCCTGCCCATTGAAATCAATGGGACAGCGCGGCTATACCGCGGTAATACCGTGGCTATAGCCGCACTATACGAGGGGTTTTAACCCTTTTTCGTCCGCCAGTGGGGGGGTTAAAACCGCACCGCTAGCGGCCGAATACCGCGGTAAAACAGCGCTAAAAATAGCGCTGTTTTACCGCCGATGCCCCCTACCGCCCCAGTGTGAAAGGGGCCTTACTGTATTTACAATTTTCATTTTAGTGCTGTTCATATTCACATATGTATATTGTATTAGGCAGTTCAGTCCTTAGCGCTACACTTTGTTTTTTTTGTTTGGTATACCATTTTTTCATATGTGGTGTGTTAGCTGCTGACTTTGGAGCAGCGCAGGATTTTTTGGTTTTTATTTCTGTTTACTAAATGTATGAAAACATGGTTCACAGCCACATCTATATAACATTGTTATGACCATATACACGTCGATTCGGTTCGTTTTAGTAATCATTTTATGGCTGTTGATAATAATGTGTATGATGGTGCGATTCCCAAATCTTAAATAGCTCTACCCCTATTTTACTATTTTTATTTTTACTTTTAATCTTGGATATATACATCCAGTATATACACACTTCTTCTCTTCTATCTCCATCACAAACTTGCTTGTAGAACTACATCTCCCAGGACCAGCTAGCACTGACAGTTTGATCCAACACAGTCTCAGTCAGATTCAAGTGAATGCCCTTTGCAGGCAGGGACTGCTGGCCTCTTTAGCAGTATAGCAAAAAGAAAGGTCTTTGGTACTAGCTGTTCTTTCCCTGTGGCTACTGTTAGGAAATGTAGATTGTCTAGGGATATTTTTAGACCCTCGATAACTCTGCATAAGGTGTACCTTACAATCCACACAGGCCTGTGAGATTAGCCCATTGAGATAATGATAAAAACCCATGACAAAGTCTCGCCAAGCAAATCTAATCTTTATTCTTTGGTGTGAATATTTAAAGGGGCTTTCAGAAACTACCGCCCTTTGAACGTGTCATACAAATTATCCAATCAAATACAGAGACAATTTATGATAAAAGTGAAATTAATTATTTTTAAGAAATCACGTGCTTTACAAGAAACGAAACAGTAAAGAAGATAATAGGAACATTAGAAACCAAACTAGATTACCAATACGCACCTAGTAATATGTGGAATGGAGTACAAGGAAAAACACAAATTTGGAAACTGATTATTATAAAATAGATACAGTTAAACCCCCTTCAATCCCCTCTTAGATCATATAAGATGGTCTCTACATTCTATCCAGTGTTCTAGTACTTCTTTGGGATTGTGACATAGATTGCCTGATATTTCTTCAAGTATGTCATGTAGGATAGAACCTTATCATCAGGAGATTGAATGCGTGCAATTATGCAGATACAACACTTAGAGCAGAGATAAAGAATCAGAGCAAGGATAAATATCATAGTAGTCAGGCACTTTGGCACTTGTGTTAGAGATCCAAGTACAGCATTCGTAGTCCTCAGTCATTTCACATAAACCATGTTTAACATAGCAATGTCATCTGAATTCTTCTCCATTATCTCATCCAATATACTTGAATAATTATTCAACCTTTTCATCATGTCTATACCCCATCCTGTCCAAGAAGGAAACCATGCCCAGGCCATATCTTGTTTATAGAACAATTCCCTTTTGTCGCTGTGATTATAAGGGTATCTGGGGTGTATACTGGCCTCTAGATTCGCACATGGAGATGTTAAATATTGACCTGCTACAAATGGAGGAGTTAGTCTGTGTCTCATTCCCTAAATTAAAACAACAATCAGGGGAATAACTTTTACCTGCTATTGGAAAGATAACAGTGTTATTTATGAGTGAATATGTTAGTTAAGAAGACAGAAGGAGTCTCGTTGAGGAAGGAGAAAATATTTAAAGGTACGGCCAAAAGGGGAATTCGGGCAGTGCTAGGATGTAATTTGCTACATATCCAACATTCTTCATACCCTGATTTTTTGAGAATAAGCATACTTAAATTTTAGCAAAAGCATCTTATCAGTAAAACTATCTCCAATCTCTCTCTTTGTTTTAGCTTGTGTCACTGTAGTGTTCTCTTGTGTGTGTGTTCCCACAGATACTTTTAATTGCACCCAAATCTTCAGGGTGGTAGATACAGTTAGTGATGATCCAGGTGGGCAGGAACACTATCAGAGAGATCAGGATCAGGAGACAAAATGCCTTGCCAGAAGTCTGTGGTGAAATAAGCGAGGTCATCTTCTCTGGCCGGACCTGCTTTCCCAGGAACTCCTCCTTCGTCTGCTTGGACTTCTGCTTGAGGGCCTCCTTTATCCAAGGTCTCCTTCCTGCTCCTAGGGCTTTGGGCAACCTTTTTTACTCAGCTGGCATGAATCCAGGACTGGCAGTTTTCCACCAGGATAGCTGTTCTGGTCACTGCAACCACTGTGGTAGGAGGTCCAAAGGGATACTCTTGCTTATTATTTCTGTTCAGCTGTTAGACCACCACGGTGTCTCCTACCTTGAAGGGGTGAGTGGCTTCCTGTGAAGAAAAAGGAGAGGTGCAAGCAACATTTCTTTCGACTGTATCCAATGTTTCAACCAGTTTTCTTACATATTCTTCCTGTATTAAGTCTAAATCTCCCTTTTCTACCATTAAAGGTGCTCTGGCCCAAGGGGTGGGGAAAGGTCTACCCATCAAAACTTCAAAAGGTGAATACCCTGTTGTTTTGGAAGGGGTCATTCTTATTTCTGCCAGGACTGCTGGGAGGACCTTTTTCCAGTTGGCAAAGGTTCCTCCTGTGGCCTTTCTTATCTTGTTTTTTATTGTTCTGTTCATTCTTTCTACTATCCCTGAGCTTTGAGGGTGATAGGGAATGTGGAACTTCCATTCTATCTTGAGAGTTTTTACCAAGTCCTGGCAGACCCTGGCCATGAAAGCTAGACCATTGTCTGAGTTTATAGGAAGTGGGCATCCCCATCGAGAAATGATTTCCTGAGTGAGGATCCTCACTACTGTTTGTGCATCTTCTTTTGTGGTCATGAAAAGTTCAACCCATCTTGAGAATATAAAAAATCTCTACTCAAAAGATCAGCCGTGACCCGTATACCTGCATGGCCTATTCCATGGTACTGTGAGATGAAGAGTGGTGCAAGGTGCAATTGTCCAAAGTTCATGGCCTCCAACCGAACAGATGAGGGCACATCAGGCTGGGCATCGGGTACATCAAACTGGACAGTGGGTACATCTGAGAAGACAGCGGGCACATCCGAGCAGACAGCGGGCACATCCGAGATGACAGCGGGCACATCCGAGATGACAGTGGGCAGGAATACACCAAGCTGGGCAGCGGGCACTTCGAGCTGGGCAGCAGGCGCATCAGGCTGGGCAGCAGGCATGGGCACTTCAAGCTGGGCAGCAGGCACATCAGGCTGGGCAGCGGGCACAGGCACTTCGAGCTTGGCAGCAGGCACATCAGGCTGGGCAGCGGGCATGGGCACTTCGAGCTGGGCAGCAGGCACATCAGGCTGGGCAGCAGGCATGGGCAGTTCGAGCTGGGCAGCAGGCACATCAGGCTGGGCAGCAGGCATGGGCACTTCGAGCTGGGCAGCAGGTACATCAGGCTGGGCAGCGGACATGGGCACTTCGAGCTGGGCAGCAGGCACATCAGGCTGGGCAGTGGGCATGGGCACTTCGAACTGGGCAGCAGGCATATCAGGCTGGGCAGCAGGCATGGGCACTTCGAGCTGGGCATCAGGCACGTCAGTCTGGGAAGCTGACACGTCAGTCTGGGAAGCTGACACGTCAGTCTGGGAAGCTGGCACGTCAGTCTGGAAAGCTGGCACTGAGACATCAGGCTGGAAGGCAGGCACTGGGACACTAGACTGGGGAACTGGCACATCACACTGGAAGGCAGGCACATCACACTGGAAGGCAGGCATCGAGGCATCAGGCTGGAAGGCAAGCTTCAAGACATCAGGCTGGGAAGCTGGCACATCAGACTGGGAAGCTGGCACATCAGACTGGGAAGCTGGCACATCAGACTGGGAAGCTGGCACATCAGTCTGGGAAGCTGGCACATCAGTCTGGGAAGCTGGCACATCAGACTGAAAGGCAGGCACATCAGGCTGGTAGGCAGGCATCGAGACATCAGGCTGGGAAGCTGGCACATCAGACTAGGAAGTTGACACATCAGACTGGGAAGCTGACACATCAGACTGGGAAGCTGACACATCAGACTGGGAAGCTGACACATCAGACTGGGAAGCTGGCACATCAGACTGGGAAGCTGGCACATCAGTCTGGGAAGCTGGCACATCAGTCTGGGAAGCTGGCACATCAGACTGAAAGGCAGGCACATCAGGCTGGTAGGCAGGCATCAAGACACCAGGCTGGGAAGCTGGCACATCAGACTGGGAAGCTGGCACATCAGACTGGGAAGCTGGCACATCAGACTGGGAGGCAATCTTCGAGACATCAGGCTGGAAGGCAAGCTGCAAGACATCAGGCTGGGAAGCTGGCACAGCAAACTGGGAAGCTAGCACATCAAACTGGGAAGCTGGCACATCAGACTGGGAAGCTGGCACATCAGATTGGGAAGCTGGCACATCAGACTGGGAAGCTGGCACATCAGACTGGGAAGCTGGCACATCAGACTGGGAAGTGGGAGCAGGCTGGGTTACTGGCAGGATTGTGTGAGTGGGGAAGAACTTCCATTTCTTCTTTGGCTTAACTGCTGGAGATCTGTAGGTGGCTGTAGGACTGTAGACAGGAGGTGAGGCATACTGAAAGAAAGGGCTGGGATATGGCAAGGAAGGGGGAACAGCGGCCAGAGGGAGTTCTTATGGGGAAGTTGCAGGTATTAGAGAAGAGGCAGGTGGGTTAAAGGCAGGATAGGTGCAGGAAGTAGAAACAGGGCATTGATACTTGGTGGGGAGCAGGGTATATTGGACTGCAGCTGAGGTTGCCAGGGGTGATGGGAGAAAGGACATCTGAGCAGGCAGGTATTTAGTAGCAGGTCTGGTTTGTGGAGAGCTGACAGAAGCTGGGCATAACAGGTCTAACCATGCCTGAAGTACAGGTAGCACAAAAGTGGCCTCACATTCCCTCTGTCTGACCAGCGACTGCACTTCATCTATACAATCCTTCAACAACTCTTTGGGACAAACCGAATAGTGCTCAAAAAAGGATGCAGAGTCATCCTCCAACAGCCATACTAAGGACGCAACCTGGTTAATGCTGAAGGGGGGAGAAAAGTCATCATGGCCCTTTGGGATACAAGGCAGAGCCAGCTCTGTACACATTCCAATCAAAGGCTGAACATCCTCAAACCGTATACTGCCCTGATCGACCACAGAGTGAGCTAAACGGATAATCTCCAGCAGCTGGACCACCCTTCCAATGTCTGGCGGAGATATTCAGAACTCTCTGTTGCCAGCAGAGCATAATAAGCAATTATATCTGAATTCATCCCAGTAATGTGCAACAGAACCGAGATGGTTCCCCTGTGCAGCCACTTCTGGTCAGAGATGGCCTTGGTATACTGTCATGAACAGGTGTGACCAGATTGTGTGGACTGCAAAGAGGAAACCAAAACGCATGTAAAGTGAAATAAGAATAATGTTTATTTAAGATAAGTAATATAAATAAACAAACACCCAAATACAAATAGTGCTCAACCGACCAACAGAAACCCACAGACAACAGATAATATATACAGAAAGGGGCAATACCGGAATCACAGATGTCAGCCAGGCCAGGGTCATACACAGCAGGTCAGCAGGAACAAGGGATATACCAGAAACATAAACGTTTATCCAAGCCAAGGTCATACACAGGAGATAAGCAACTGAACAGGGGCAGGTTAGGAGAGGGAGATAATGGATGGGATAGGATGCAGGCTCAGGTTCAGATACAGATACAGGTTTACGGGATACGGGATAACAGGTCAGGGCACAAGGAAGAAAGATACCAAGGCAAGCATATGAGGGCTTGCCGGGTATTTATAGGACTGACTATAATTGACTTCAAGTCACACCTGAGCGCAGAGGGTGCTGTTTGCTCCACACTGCTGGAGTGCACCAGCTGGTGGACACCGGTACTACGGCCCAAGGATGCAACAGTGCCACCAGCAGGAGAGACCTTTTACTGCAGGTCCTAGGTGTTGGAAGACACCCGCTGGTGGACACTGGTACTGCAATCCAAGAGGCCGATAGCGCCACCAACGGGTAAACCCTCTCATGACAGCGGGAGCAGGACAAAGAAACATGAACCGTTTATACGTAAGAGAGGAGTCCTCTCCAAGGGCAGGAATCCTCTGTGGAGGGACCCAGACGAAGACCAGAAATGCTGGCGGTGTGGCAGCTTTGGGCATGTAGCCAGAAACTGTGGCTGGTCTGAAAATAAGAGCACCCATTGGCCAGTTACACATGGGACTCCTGGGACAGAGGGATGACCACCAAGAATGGCACCACAGGGTCCCAAAAGACCAGAATCTATGGTTATGCCATGCCCAGTAGTCAAAGCTTTAGTCAATGACCAGATGGTCCCATGCTTGGTTGACAATGGGTCTGAAGTCACCATTATGTAGTATGAGTTTTATGTTCAGCGGTTCGGGACTCGGGACCAGTTGGACCTATCTTGGCTGTCCCTGAAAGCAGCCAATAATCTGCCCATCATGGGGGAAGGAGTTACCGGTCCTGGGTAAAGATACAGATAGATGACCTGTTAGTGCAACGGATAGGAGTCCTGGTGACCCGCAGCCCAGTCAGCTCAGTTATGCCTTTTGTCCTGGGCATGAACGTTCTGAAGGACCTGCACCTAGCACATTTGCTGAACAAGACTGAATAATCAGGTAGACATGCACAGGGCTGCGACCTGAGAGCTGTTTGGCTCAACATGATCAGGGCCTTCTAGACTAGTGAGCAGCTAGATGACAGATGGAGTGGGTTGTCTGCACCCCCCCCCCCAAAACAAAAGCTTCTTCTGGCACCCCTTCAGGAGATTGTTTAGTCCCTGCCTATTGGGGCCCACAAAAAGCTGCAAGGAGCCAAAGTGATGGTATAACCCTGCAAGGACCTTGAGGTGCCAGGGGAGTGGTTGGCAGCCCACACCTTGTCTAAATTCCACAGGTGTAAGGTGCTAATCCAGCTTATCCAGTTAATCCACTTGGAAACTTCTCTGGCTACACCACCATCACAGACCTGTACATTGTTCCCAGCCATTGCATCTCTGGGGCTCAGCCAGGGGTGGAAGCTGTATGTGCCCTGTTAAAAACTTCCTGAACAACAAACAAGACCAACAGCTGCTGGAACAATTGGCTATTCCCTTTATGATTTCCCTCTGCCTCAGAATCATCTCCTCCACCAACTACCTGAGAAACGCTTCCTAGTCTGTTCAACTAGTCCTAAGGACTATGGCTGCATGAAGGCAATAGACCACCCACAACGTCCAAACCAAGAGAACATACCATTCTGCCAGGTCTGGAGATCTTTTTTTATAGCTGTTAAAAGGGAAGGGAAGTTGAGAGTAAAGATTTCTTCTATTCTGCTGGGCAGAATTATGCCCAAGTATTTAATATGGGATGAGGCCCATTTAAAAGGGAAATCTACTCTAATCAACGCCCCTAAGGATAGTAGCAAAGCGACCTCTAATGCCTCAGATTTCTGGAAATCAATGCAGGAAGAGCGACATTTGGGATTGACATGAATGGACTGGTTAAGAAGAAAAGCAGATCGTCTGCAAATGCTGCTATTTTTGGGGACAGGGTGGCGTTCAATCTAAGCCCTGAGATATTCGAGTTGTCTCTGATAAATCTTAGAAAAGGTTTGAGGGTCAGAATAAATATCAGAGGCGATAGAGGACACCCCTGTCTTGTCCCATTTGTTATCAGAAATGTTGATGATAGGTGACCATTAACTTTAACCTGTGCCAATGGGCAAGGATAGATTTCTTGAGCCCAGTTTATCATTCGCTCTCTAAGACCTATGCTCCGAAGGGTTTTAAAGAGAAAGGGCCAGCTCACCCTGTCGAACGCTTTCTCAGCGTCCGTTGACAGGAGCACCATCTGAGTTTTTCATTTCCGTGCTGCATATATTAAGTTGACTGCTTTAGTTGTGTTGTCACATGCCTCTCTCGTGGGAACAAATCCCACTTGGTCGGAGTGAATCAATTGTGGGATCAGATCTATCAACCGGATGGAGAGAATTTTTGTGAGGATTTTTAGATCTATGTTTAATAATGAAATGTAGTGCCTGTAGTTTTGGCATAATAGGGGGTCTTTGCCTTCCTTCGGAACACCGTGATATATGCGCGTAGCGTGTCTCTGGGGATGGTTGAGCCCTCACTCGCAGCCTTGTATGCTGAGAGGAAATGTGGGATCAGAATCTCCCCAAAGGTCCTGTAATAAAGCAGGCAATATCCATCTGGGCCCGGGGCTTTACCCAGCTGCATGCGCACCATCGCTCGGGTCACTTCTTTTGCCGAGATGGGTTTCTCTAAATCGGTTAAGTCTTCGTCTGATAGTTGGGGGAGACCCGATCTTTGAAGGTAATCTTGTATATTACCCTGTTCCGAGGGCGTCGCCCTTTCGGAAGATGTGTGTTAGAGATTGTATAGGGAGGTGTAATACTTTTGAAACTGATCTGCTATGGCTTATGTTGTATGGACCTTATTGTGGGTTTCATTGTATATTTCTTAGAGCCCATGCCAGCAGTGTGCTACTCTTGTTACTGTGCATATAGAACATTTTCCTGCATTTGGCTATCACCTCTTTTGCCCTGTGTAGTGCCAAGGTGCGCAGTTTATTCCTTAAGGCAGTTAAATCAGCCAGAGCTAGTTCGGCGAACGATTGTTTATGAGTGGCCTCCAAGGACTGAATTTTACCTAGATCATCAAAAATCTGTTGCTCTCTGGTCTTCTTGATGCTGGACCCTATTTTTATTAAGAGACCCCTGATGTAGCCCTTGTGTGCCCCCCAAACCATTGTTGGGGCTGTCTCTGAGTTTACATTTTTGGCGAAAAACTGCCTCAGTTCCTTGGACACTTCTTCAACTACCTCAGGCAGTTGGATCAGTGAGTTATTGATCTTCTTATGGCTCAGGCTCCTGGGCTCTGATCGGTGTAGGATCCCTCCGTCTGCGCCTTGATGAGCGGCGTGGCAGTGCCGGGGGAGGCGCCCGCGGCCCTGAGTGGTAATCCCTGCCGGGCAGGGGGCGCTGCCAGTCCTGAAGGGGGATCGCCTCCATCCCCTGGAATCCGAACAGCTCCGGCAGATCTGAGTGGCATCTGAGAACATAGGAGGAGCCCACTTTACGGACTGTCAACTGGAGAGGGAAACCCCAATGGTACTAGAGCTGAGCACCTCGCAGGATCTCCAACAGGGGTTTAAGCATGGCTCTCCTCTGTAGGGTTTCCCGGGAGACACCCGGAAAGATAGATATAGCCGCCCCGTCAAAGTCTACCGGTCCTTTCTGCCAGGCGGCTCTCATGATCTCCATCAGTTTCTTAATGGTACTGGCACTTTGACCTTTCTTCACCTATAGTAGACTTGCTCACACATTCAAACCTTCTGGCATTCCATCTTCCATCTCTGCCATCTCATCATGGGCCACACCTGACCTGAAACTCCAGAAGTTGTCCTTCTGTCCATTATCCCTAGGTCAATTTCAACGATCAAAAAGGGTCAGCAGCTTGCATGTTGATTACCAGGTATTGGAAATCGACCATCCCTCCCTCAGTCAGAGAATAGGTAGAGGAGTAAATAAAATTACGAGACTGGAAGAGTCGATTTCCTGTCTTTTTGAAAGCTATGTGAAATTCATGGCACAATGGTATACCTGGCTCAAATTTTCAACCTCTCCTAAACTGCAAACTTTTTTGTAACCACCGTTGGAAACTCTCAATAATTGCATATAGATGGGACAATCAATTTTTCCAGCCGGGTGGGAAATACAAGAATGGTCATGAAGCTTTTGTTGAAAGCACTATTGCTCTATGATGTGTGTTTTCAAATATGTATTCACTCTGATTTTGTCACACTGTTTGAATACTTAATAAACTTTATTCTTTAAAAAAAAAAAATTGAGGACAAAATTATCAATTATTAGCACGTTTTGTATGTGTTTCAGTGTGTCTTTGGATTGTGTTTGTGTGACCTCACTAGCAAACATTACTAAAATATAGAAAAAATAAAAACTAATAAAAATATGCAGATGTACTATTAATAACAACATTCCGTGTTTTTTTTAACTACTAGCACAACATGATACAGAACAAATTCAGGCTTCAACTGCCTTTTTGCTGCAAAATAATGCCATTTTTATCCTCAGTGATAGAAAAGCTCTCCTTAATTTGAGAAATGATACAGTATAGAGATCTACAGTGTATAAAACAAATAATGTGGATTGTCATATAGCACCTTTGCTGTTTCACTGTGGTTTTCCTGCCTGCTACTGCTTGCTTAAAACAAATGTTAGATGAAGGAAATCTGGTCACATTGAGAATGCAACACATTGCAGAACTAAGACCGCAAGAAGCAGTAGACTGTATTACCTCTGGTGTCAGTAGGCCCTTTCCTAAACAGTTTCATATGTAACACATGCTGGTGTGTGGAAAAAAAGTATTTTAGAAAGAAAGAAGCAAAGAAATAGAAAGAGAGAGACATAAGAAGTGAAAAGGGAAAGGAAAATAGGGGAATATATTTAAATGTCTCAGAAAGTATATCCTTAAAAATGAAAAGGATGTCTGAAATTTGACTTGGGCAGGTTTCTAGGAAAAGCAGTGAGTTACTGACAAAAGGGGGAAAATTGTTTCTTTGTAATCACCAGAAATCCATATATTGGAGTTCATTGAGGGACATAAAAATCTAAGACAATCGGGATATACTGCCGCTTATAGGAGGATTTTGATACTGGCAAACAAAAAAATACCAAGCCCAGCATAACCCCTTCCACTTCCAGCATGTCTCAGGTTTGTAGTTTTGTAGAATGTATGGTGGACAGCAGTAACAAAACCTCCACAATTAAAAAAAACAAACAACAAAACCAGAGACTGTCTGAAAGACATAAACCCAAAGCTGGCATCAGATGAGGCATGAACATTGAATTTGGAGAATGTGTGAACAGAAAGCAAGCTGACAGCTTGCAAATCTGGGAAATGGGTGTCTCATGCCCAAAAAAAACAAGAGGCCCCCATAGATCTAGTAGAGTATGCCTTCACAGGCACTGAGTCACTGAGAAATGGTGACGCAAGAAGTTGGGGACCATCAAGGATGACAATGGGAGAGTTATGCCGCGTACACACGGTCGGAATTTCCGACAACAAATATTCGATGTGAGCTTGTTGTTGGAAATTCCGACCATGTATATGCTCCATCGGACATTTGCTGTCGGAATTTCTGACAACAAAAATTTGAGAGCTGGATCTCAAATTTTCCGAAAACAAAATCCGTTGTCGGAAATTCCGATCTGAAAAATGTGTAAATAGCGTTTAACCACTTCAGCCCCAAAAGGATTTACCCCCTTCCTGACCAGAGCACTTTTTGCGATTCGGCACTGCGTCGCTTTAACTGACAATTTCGCGGTCATGCAACGTGGCTCCGAAACACTCCCACAAATAGAGCTTTCTTTTGGTGGTATTTGATCACCTCTGCGATTTTTATTTTTTGCGCTATAAACGAAATAAGAGCGACAATTTTGAAAAAAAATCATTATTGTTTACTTTTTGCTATAATAAATATCCCCAAAAAATATACTAAAAAACTTTTTTTTTTCCTCGGTTTAGGTCGATACGTATTCTTCTACATATTTTTGGTTAAAAAAAAATCACAATAAGCATTTATTGATTGGTTTGCGCAAAAGTTATAGCGTTTACAAAATAGGGGATAGTTTTATGGCATTTTTATTCATAATTTTTTTTTACTAGTTTTGGCTGCGATTTTTATTGTGACTGCGACATTATGGCGAACACATCGGACATTTTTGACACTTTGACATTTTGGGACCATTGTCATTTATACAGCAATCAGTGCTATAAAAATGCACTGATTCCTGTGTAAATGACACTGGCAGTGAAGGGGTTAACCACTAGGAGGCAGGGAGGGGTTAAGTATGTCCTAGGGGAGTGATTTTAACTGTCAGGGGGATGGGCTGGTGTGTGATGTCACTGATCTCTGCTCCGATGACAGGGAGCAGAGATCCAGTGACACTTGTCACTAGGCAGAACGGGGAGATGCTGTTTACAACGGCATCTCCCCGTTCGTCCTCTTCGTGAGGCGATCGCGGGTATGCCCGCGGACTCGATCGTGACCCCACTCACGGAGATCGCGGCAGGCGCGCGTGCGCCCACGCCGGCAAATTCAAAGTAACGTACGGGTACGTTACTTTGCACAGCCGTGCCATTCTGCTGATGTAAATGTACAGGAGCCGGTCGGGAACCAGGTAAAAAGCATGCGGTAAGCTTTTAAGTAGGGTTGCACCGATACCAGGCATTTTTGCGAGTATCGCTACTCACGAAGATGCTCCGATACCCTAAGCCGATATCAGAAGTGACGTCAGCTGGCCGGCTGTCTCCTCTGGCGCAGGGCTGTCTTAATTCCTCCATCACTCCCACAGTTTCCAGTGCTCCTCTAGCACTTTGCAGGGTGTAAGAAGGAACGCCCAAGGCAGAGCATGTTACTACTGCCTATGTGGGTGGGATCTGTACTGCTCCAAACATAGGGCATGGAGAGGAGAGCCGGCGGGGATCAGAGGAGAAGACATCCCTCCAGCACAGCAGTGGTAAGATAATGCCCAGATCTAGGGGGGTACTGGGGAGGGATGGCCTCCCCCCTTCTAAGCCCTCCACCACCTCTGACACTTGCCGGCAGTCTCCCATCCCTGCATAGTACACATCTTTAGCACAGCAGCACTAAGTGCCTAAATGCTCCTCCTCCCCATCCCATTCCCTTACAGCTACGATGTGCACAGTATATAGCTAGCTACTGCAACTAATTGCCGTTCCTACCATGGAATGTCAGAACTGCAACCAGTAGCCAGCTATTATACACTGTGCAGAGAATGGAATTTCAGCTCCTGTGTGTGCTGTGTGGGGAGTAGGGATGAGCTTCGAGTTCGAGTTGAACGTAAGTTCGAATACACTGTATACAGTTTAGCTTCATTTCACTGCAGACCGTTCCTGGTGTATTGTGTCAGGCTTGAATATATATAGTCTAGCCAAGCCTATACCTGACTAGGCCATTGCCTGAGTGCGTGTTCAAAGACACTTTCAGCAAGGCAGGTGACTCACTGAGCTCAGTGCATTTAATAAATATATATGCAGGCTTGTATATATATATATATATATATATATATATATATATATATATATATATATATATATATATAGTCTAGCCAAGCCTATACCTTACTGTAGGCCATTCCTGGTGTACTGTTTTTAGTAAACTTCAGGAGTTGTTTTGCTAATCTAATTGTACAGTCACCAAGGAGAGGCAGACACTCACAGGCCACTAAAAGAGGGCAGGCAGGCTCTGTGTCTACAGCAAACAGTGCTGGTCATGGACACGGTGCATCCTCAGCACGTGGCTGTGGGGCACGCTTGTCCTTTTTTTTGGGAGCTGGTCACGTTGAGCCACAACATGCAGAAGAGTCCTCATCCTCCTCATCCTCTCTCGCTCAGGGTACTTTGTCTGCCAAAGCAGCTGCCAAAGCTGCCTCTTCCCTCGGCTCAATGGCATCAGTCACTCCTTCCCTAGCCCCACCATGTCCCGAGGAGTCCCCCGAACTGTTTGACCACAGTGTTGGGTACATGCTGCAGGAGGATGCGCAGGGTTTTGAGGGCTCCGATGATGGTACCCAGCTTGAGGAAGGCAGTTACGTAAGCCCAGAGAGAGGGGGTGCCCAAGAAGGACATCAAACTGGCAGTCATGTTTCCCCAGCTGCAGCATACTGCCAGGTTTGCTCCAGTGGCGAGGAGGGAGGGGATGATGAGGTCACTGACTCTACATATGTGCCTGATAGGAGGAGGAGGAAGCACATCTCCAATGAGACAGGATGTCCTCCAGGGGCCAGCTTAAGGGCAGCCAACCGACTGCATCACATGCAGAGCTCCGCATGTGCAGGACGCTGCTGTCTCTGCGCATTATTACAAAAGTTCTCATCAGCTGGGATCTCCAACCCCACCATACCTTCAGTCCTCTCAGAAACCTGCACTGAAAGGAATGAAGGTGTAGAATTAGGTGTGTCACTGCCAAGTACGTGCGGGCAATCTGCTATCGGTACACCAACGTCCGATTGTACCAGGCAAATTTCCCTGCCCCAGCTGCTGCACCGCCGAAAGAAGTTCGCTCCCAACCATCCACATGCCCATCGGTTGAATGCTAGCTTGGCTAAATTTCTAACACTTCAACTGCTGCCTTTTCAGTTGGTAGACTCTGCCCCCTTCCCTGAGTTTGTGGAATGTGCGGTTCCTCAGTGGCAGGTTCCCAAACACCACTTTTTTTCACGGAAGGCGATTCCGGCTCTCTACCGGCATGTGGAAGGCAATGTCTTGGCCTCGCTGGACAGGGTGGTCAGCGGTAAGGTGCATATTACCGCTGACTCATGGTCCAGCAGGCATGGACAGGGACGTTACCTATCTTTCACGGCCCACTGGGTGACTCTGCTGGCAGCTGGGAAGGATGCAGGACAGGGTGCAGTAGTGTTGGAGGTTGTTCCGCCATCACGCCTCCAAAATGCTACTAGTGGTGATTCTGACACACCTCTCTCCTCCACCCCCTCCTCTTCTTCTTCCTCCATGGCCTCTTCCTGTGCCAATTTGTCCTCCGAACCAGCGGTGCTCTGTAGGCGTTCAAGGGGCTACGCAAGTATGCAGGCAAAAAGATGCCATGCGCGATCTTGGGAAATCCAAAATTCCCCCCGGGATTGTCTTCTAGACAGTTCCAGGTACTGAGAAGCTCTGGATACACCAGAGCTTCACGGTTTGTGACGCAAAACAGATGGCCAACCATGACAGAATTAATAGACCCAAACGGCCCCTTTAAACTTACATTTTGGAACGCAACCAAAATCCACCATTTCCTTCAAACAATCCCAAACCCACAATCCTACGCTAGACCACTGACGACATTTGAAGATATATGCTCGGATACAGAACCGATCAAACAGTTACTATCCCAGACGTATGCCCTATTGAACACTCCTCTACAAACGCCTGATCTGCCATGTATTACAAAATGGGAAAGAGACCTTCAGTGTACCTTCACATCAGTCCAGAAACAAAATATAATAGTTCTCTTTCTTAAATCCTCCATATGCACTAAAATACAGGAGACTAATTTCAAGCTCCTGACCAGGTGGTATTTAACACCTAGTCGCTTACACTACATGTTTCCTGAATCATCAAAATACTGCTGGAGGTGCCAGAGAGAAGTGGGAACGATCTTACATGTGTTTTGGTCCTGCCCGCACTTAACAAATTTCTGGACTGATGTCCGATCTATTTCCCAGAAGTTCACTGAATTCCAGATCCCAAATGACCCAGCATTTTTCTTACTGCATATGTCCTCTATTCCGCTAAAAACCTATAAAAAATCCATACTAAGACATCTAACAAATGCAGCGAAGTCTTGCATACCTGTAATGTGGAAAAAACAAACCCCCCCTACAGTATCAATGTGGCTACGGAAAGTAGAAGACATAAATAATCTAGAAGACCTAATTCTGACATCACAAAATAGACAAACGACTTACCAAAAAACATGGGCACTATGGAATATGTTCAAATATTCTGAGGAAGGCAAGGTCCTATTCGGAAACTCGAACTAATACATAGACCCAATATATGTAAAGGGTGACACACAAACTGGAATCCCCAATTGATCAAAACAACATCCTGACAACCGTCCCTTCTCCCTCCCCAGCTCCCTCCCCATCCTCCCTAATATCTTTCCCCAATCTTTCTCTCTTACTGTTTCTTCTATTTTATCTTTATTTTGTAATATCATATTTAGGTTGCAATCTCTTGATGGATATACATCAATAGACATAATACATATCAGTAGAATGTGAAACAATTTAATTTCCGATCAATCTCCCCACCCATAGTTATTAAACAAGTTAAGTGATAACAGCAACGGGAGATACATATACACCAATAAGAACACCATGAGACAAAGATTTACCAATACTATGTCTGTAAAATGTTGATGTTTCACTCTGTTTTATCATCGGGAGGCTGCGACCTTCTTTCCCCCCCCTCCCCCCCTCTTTATTGCTTGTATCCCCGGGCTCTGCCCAAAAATTTTTGAAATATAATAAACTATATATTTGAAAAAAAAAAGATGCCATGCGGTGCTTGTGCTGGTGTGCTTTGGGGACAGGAACCACACTGGGGCAGAGATTCTGTCAGCTCTGCAGGGGCAGGCTCAGAGGTGGTTGATGCCACGCCAGCTTAAGGCAGGAATGGTGGTTTGCGACAATGGCACCAACCTCCTCTCCGCCCCCTGACAGGGGCAACTGACCCATGTGCCCTGTTTGGCTCACGTCCTTAACTTGGTGGTGCAGCGGTTCTTGGGCAGGTACCCGGGCTTACAGGATGTCCTGAGGCAGGCCAGGAAAGTCTGTGTGCATATAATGCCAGTGCTTGGCTGGCTGACCTCCAAAAGGAATTTAAACTGCCCAAGAACTGCCTAATCTGTGACATGCCCGCCAGGTGGAACTCAACGTTGGCCATGCTGCAGCGGCTGCACACGCAGCAGAGGGCTATGATAAGGGATGCATGCACTGTCCTGTCACCATTTGAGGAGGCCACGAGGATGGTGAGCAGTGACAGTGCATGCATCAGTGATACTGTCCCTCTTGTCCACCTGTTGGAGCACACGCTGCGTGGAATAATGGACAGGGAACTTGAGGCAGAAGGGAGGGAGGAAGAGGAGGGCTTCCTTACCTCTCAAGGCCCCCTTTATTCAGACAGTGTTCCTGCTGGCCCGCCGATCACACAGGAAGAGAATGAGGAGGAGGAGGATTGTATCAGCATGGAGGTGGAACCTAGCACTCAGCATTACTCTTCAAGGGATCATTTACAGTGCCAAGAAACCCATGGACTTGTACGTGGCTGGGAGGAGGTGGCTGCGGATCATGTCGTCCTTAGTGACCCAGAGGACTCCGGACCGAATGCCTCAGCAAACCTACGCTGCATGGCCTCCCTGATCCTGCAAAGCCTGCGGAAGGATCCTCGTATTCGTGGTATCAAGGAGAGGGATCATTACTGGCCGGCAACCCTCCTTGATCCACGTTACAAGGGTAAGGTTGCGGACCTTATCTTGCCATCGCAGAGGGAGCAGAGGATGAAACATCTTCGGGAGGCCTTGCAGAAAGGTCTGTGCAACGCGTTCCCAGAGACTGGGAGGTTACAAACTCCTGTTTCTGGACAACGTGTTGCTGAGGCTTCGGTCAGTCACAGAAGGAGCGGTGGAGAAGGTGGCCGTCTGACTGATGCGTTCAGACAATTTTTTAGTCCGCAGCCCCAAGGTATGATCGGTTCCCGCAACCATCGCCAGCGTCTGATTTACAAGGGGCAGGAATACCTAGGGGCAAGATCAGACTTGGACACCTTTCCCACCGAAAAATCCTCTGGGTTTCTGGGTCTTGAGGATGGATCACTGGCAAGAGCTTGCACAGTATGCAATTGAGCTACTGGCCTGTTCTGCATCTAGCGTTCTTTCATGACGCACATTCAGTGCTGCTGAAGGCTTTGTAACCAATCACAGGGTGCGCCTGTCCACCGAATCAGTCGATCGGCTGATTTTCACTTTAAGCATCATTAAAATCACTGCTTCTGAAAAAACTGCAGTTTTTTTGCATTAATTAACAACTTTTTGCATTAATACATGTACCCTGGGGCAGGACCCGGGTCCCCAAACCCTTTTTAGGACAATAACTTGCATATTAGCCTTTAAAATTTGCATTTTTCATTTCTCACGTTTGAGTCCCATAGACTTTAACAGGGTTCGAAAGTTTGTGCGAACTATCGGTCCGTTCGCAAGTTCTGGTGCGAACCGAACCTGGGGGTGTTCAGCTCATCCTTAATGGGGAGCAGGAGCTCTACCTGTGTTCAGACGGGGGACGGGAGACAGAGCTCTGCCTAATGCACGGCCGACAGTGACCCCTGTACTGTGCCCTCTCACCCCCCTGTACTGTGCCCTCCTAACCCCCTTACTGTGCCCTCCTACCCCCTTACTGTGCCCTCCTGCCCACCCTGTACCCTCCTAACCCTCTGTACTGTGCTCTCTTTGCTCTCTTGCCTCCTGTGCTATCTCTGTGTTGTGTCCTCTTGCCCTTCCTGTGAATGTAACATTTTCCTAAAGGTGAACTTATCATTTATAAAACAAGAAGCAGGGAAGGCAAGTGAACTAGTTTTGTGATCCTCCCTGAAACTGCTCCCATGTGGACCTTTAAGAACTATTATGGACTCTGTGTGAAAGCACAATCATATCATATAATTATCAGACTAAACTGTGTAGCTAGCTTTACATGATATGAGCTTGTTATCAATCTATTTTGAAAATGCATGCTGCATGGAATCCATAGCTGGGACAGTCTTCATTTGATTCCTTCACAGCCTTCACATTAGGACCCTTTTGGAACTATAGTTTTGTTACACCTTTGTTTTTTATGGAACACTATTTGGCAGATGCTGTTTTACATTTCTAGTAGACTTGGCATGCCTGCTGTGTCTCCTTTTTACTGCTGAATAAGGATGAGCTCCGGCGTGTTCACAAGCTGCACGTGCTGGGCCCGCCAGGAACTCGGCACTGCACAGCACTAATCACAAGCAGTGTGACATTGTCCCGATGTGCGGCTGCAGGGATCGGGAAATGTCTCACTGCCTGTGATTGCCGACTTCCTGGCAGGCTTGGCACGTGCAGCTTGCGAACACGCCAGAGCTCATCCTTACTGCTGAAATCAATATTCTGTACACATCAGTGGAGTGATGTACCCTTTTGGCTCCTGTTGATTGAGCTTTGTGGATATTGAGATCATCAAACAAATGATATACAGTACTGTAGATACAGCTTTAACTCCTATCAGGCAGCCTGCTTGGCCCGGCCACCTCCTGCAGGAATACCTAGGGGCAAGATCAGACTTGGACACCTTTCCCACCGAAAAATCCTCTGGGTTTCTGGGTCTTGAGGATGGATCACTGGCAAGAGCTTGCACAGTATGCAATTGAGCTACTGGCCTGTTCTGCATCTAGCGTTCTTTCTTGACGCACATTCAGTGCTGCTGAAGGCTTTGTAACCGATCACAGGTGCGCCTGTCCACCGAATCAGTCGATCGGCTGACCTTTATAAAAATGAATCAGTCTTGGATCACCAGCTACCAAGCACCTGATGCTGATGTAACCGAATAATTTTTTTTAAATGTGAGATCCCTTCAAGACTGCCTATGCTGATGCTGAGTGACTATCCTGTTATGCTGAGTGACTATCCTCTTCCTCCTCAATTTTCATGCTGATAGCTTGTAACAACATTTTTGGTTTTGGGCACCGCCACCAGTGGCTAAGGTCCAATTTTTCTACCCCTATTTAACAAGGGCGTGTAATTACAATTTTTGATGCAATGCTTTGCAGCAGGGCTCATTCCTGCACTATAACTATAGTATCTGTGAGGGGTTTCAGTGTTGTGGCAGCAGTACCTAAGGCCCAATTTTTCTGCCCTTGTTTAACAGGGGCGTGTAATTACAATTTTTAATGCAATACTTTGCAGCAGGGCTCATTCGTGCACTCCAACTAGAGTTTCTGTGAGGGGTTGCAGTGTTGTGGCACCAGCAACTGTGCCTAAGGCCCAATTTTTCTGCCCCTGTTCAACACGGGCATGTCATTACAATTCTTGCTCTAATATTTCACAGCAGGGCACGTTCCTGCACCCACCAACAGTAACTGTGGGGGCTTACAGTGTTGTGGCAACACCAACACCTAAGGCCCAAATTTTTGCAGAGTATATATGGCAGACCCCTACTTTCAAATATCCAACTTACAAACGACTCCTACTTTCAAACAGAAAGAGGCAACAGGAAGTGAGAAGAAATCTACCCCTAGGAAGGGAAATTCTCTCCTGTAAGTGTTCCTTGTTTCACTAAAAACCCCAAATTTTCAAAATCCAATTGTTATTGGGACAGAAAGTGAGGTGAAATCTTCTGAACAGGTGCACAGACAGTAAAACAAAGGTTACAGGGGTGATAACCCTTCCCTATGTTTTCCAAAAAGCTTAAAAATAGATTTTTTTTCTGGAGCTACACTTTAAAAATGTACCAGTTCAAAATTACAAACAGATTATACTTAAGAACAAACCTACAGTCCCTGTCTTAGTATATAAGGCCTGGGGGCCCCACGTCTTTCCTTTTTTTAATTTGGGTGCGGGGTTCTCCTTAATATCCATACAAGACCCAAAGGGGCTGGTAATGGGCTGGGGGGGTACCCATGCCTTTTTTCTCAATGATTTTCATCCATATTGCTGGGACCAGACATTACATTAAAGCTGAAAGCAGTTTTAAATGACTTTTATTCCTTTACAAATGTCATTTTGTGCAGGGACAGTTCTAAACACGGGAAACACGTGCCACTTTACAGGCATACTATAGACACCACCCAGGCACGATATTTAAAGGAATGATTCACTTTTATTTTTTCACTTTAAGCATCATTAAAATCACTGCTTCTGAAAAAACTGCAGTTTTTTTGCATTAATTAACAACTTTTTGCATTAATACATGTACCCTGGGGCAGGACCCGGGTCCCCAAACCCTTTTTAGGACAATAACTTGCATATTAGCCTTTAAAATTTGCATTTTTCATTTCTCACGTTTGAGTCCCATAGACTTTAACAGGGTTCGAAAGTTTGTGCGAACTATCGGTCCGTTCGCAAGTTCTGGTGCGAACCGAACCTGGGGGTGTTCAGCTCATCCCTAATGGGGAGCAGGAGCTCTACCTGTGTTCAGACGGGGGACGGGAGACAGAGCTCTGCCTAATGCACGGCCGACAGTGACCCCTGTACTGTGCCCTCCCACCCCCCTGTACTGTGCCCTCCTAACCCCCTTACTGTGCCCTCCTACCCCCTTACTGTGCCCTCCTGCCCACCCTGTACCCTCCTAACCCTCTGTACTGTGCTCTCTTTGCTCTCTTGCCTCCTGTGCTATCTCTGTGTTGTGTCCTCTTGCCCTCCCTGTGAATGTAACATTTTCCTAAAGGTGAACTTATCATTTATAAAACAAGAAGCAGGGAAGGCAAGTGAACTAATTTTGTGATCCTCCCTGAAACTGCTCCCATGTGGACCTTTAAGAACTATTATGGACTCTGTGTGAAAGCACAATCATATCATATAATTATCAGACTAAACTGTGTAGCTAGCTTTACATGATATGAGCTTGTTATCAATCTATTTTGAAAATGCATGCTGCATGGAATCCATAGCTGGGACAGTCTTCATTTGATTCCTTCACAGCCTTCACATTAGGACCCTTTTGGAACTATAGTTTTGTTACACCTTTGTTTTTTATGGAACACTATTTGGCAGATGCTGTTTTACATTTCTAGTAGACTTGGCATGCCTGCTGTGTCTCCTTTTTACTGCTGAAGAAGGATGAGCTCCGGCGTGTTCACAAGCTGCACGTGCTGGGCCCGCCAGGAACTCGGCACTGCACAGCACTAATCACAAGCAGTGTGACATTGTCCCGATGTGCGGCTGCAGGGATCGGGAAATGTCTCACTGCCTGTGCTTGCCGACTTCCTGGCGGGCTTGGCACGTGCAGCTTGCGAACACGCCAGAGCTCATCCTTACTGCTGAAATCAATATTCTGTATACATCAGTGGAGTGATGTACCCTTTTGGCTCCTGTTGATTGAGCTTTGTGGATATTGAGATCATCAAACAAATGATATACAGTACTGTAGATACAGCTTTAACTCCTATCAGGCAGCCTGCTTGGCCCGGCCACCTCCTGGCTGAGACTTCCCTGTGTATGAAAAAGGGACATGGTTTTAGTTTTTGCATCATCAATCACAATTATAAATTAGTACTCCAAACTAACATCTAGTTAACATCATTGATTGGACAACCATAAATATTTTGAAGAATGCTATACCTGGCTCAAGCTGGGCTCCTCCACATGTTGTTGCCTGGAAGGTTGGGCGTCAGAAGCCTCAGCTGGGGGGGAAGGAAGCGTGGAAGGAAGACTGGAGAGTGCTGGCCTGGGTTTAGTCTGACCTGCCAGAAAATGCAGCCTGTCATAGTACCACAGCCTGGAGACATAAATGTCATCTTCTGCAGCTCCTGATCTCTGGGAATTCTGGACCTTCTTGTGCTCCCTTAGATAAGTGCTCCTCAGGCCACCAATTAGGATCTTCAAATAGGTGATGTCTGCCGTGGGGTTCACCGACTTCACAAATTGCATCAACTTATCCAGCACTGCCTTCCTCTTTGTTTGGTTCTTATATTCAGGGTGGTTTATCTGCCATAGACAAGGCAGCTCCCTGATCCTTCAAGATATCCATTTTCACTGCAAGACACAACACAAGACAAACCCTAATGTCAGCCTAAAGTCTTCTAAACTTGTGCAAATACAGGCCTCAATCTAGAAGCAGTATAGGCCCAATGTTAAATCTTAACTTCGCTATCACGATCGGCGCCTCCGTTACTCCTTCCTCCACTCACAGATCGTACATACTACACACGCGTGTTACGCTTTATAGACACTGCGCATGCGTGAAACTCCGCCCACCCCTGGCGTTCTTTTTAGTCTATTCCCTGCCCCTTCTTGTTTGGCGCAGTGGGGGAACAGCACATGGCGGAGACAGAGCAGGTGTCTGATAATTACACCAACAGGAGGAGGAAAGCCCGGAGCCTGAAACGTCCCGATCCCGGAAGAGAGGATTTAAGCCATCAAATATGTCCTTTGTGGAGATGGTGGAGATGGTGGACATCCTGAAGAGGGCCGACTATGACGGGAAGTATGGACCTTACCCAAACCCCAATGTCAGAATGGCCAAGATCATGGCGAAAGTGGTCAAGAGTCTGCACCGGAATTTTGGGGTATGACGATCCAAGGATCAGCTCAGGAAGCGGAGATCAGACCTCAAATTAAGGGAGCATGAGCAGTGCAGAAGGATCAGGAGAATGCTGCAAAAAAGTAAGTAGTTGTCCTGTGTTCCTATTCTTTATGTTTCTTACGTTCGTGCTGCTCCATGTGCTTTTCTTAACTGTTGTCCAGTTTAAAATTGCAACTTTCATGTTCATGGGCACATTATTCGTTCGTATGAAACATTGTTCGTTCGGCCTAGAAAACACCATTGTTTTGGCCATATGCATTTGAAAACATCTTTTATGGCCTACTTGTCTGAAAATAATTTGGTTGTGTAGCTGGGTTTGTAACTAGAATGAAATGCAAACTAGATTCTGTGTAAGGAGAGGACACTCAGCAGCTGTTTACACATCTGGACGCTGGAGCACTAGTGTGGGACACCAGAACACCCTTTTTATTAGGGGGTCCACACAGGTGCTCCAGTGTATACTATAGGGGTGTCTCCATCTGTGAAGCTTGTACTAAACAGGTAAGTATTCAAGTTTGACAAAGGACAATAAAATTTCAACATCTTGGAACTCTGCCAAAACAGACAATTGTACCCCACTTCCAAGCAATGTTTCATATTTATAGTTCTGCCATCAAATATCTGTGTGCTAATTATACCTGTTTGTTTTTACATAGAGGATACAAGACTCGGAGGACACCCCTCATCCAAGGAGACCACAGACCCCCCACCTGGAAGAAGGGGAAATCCCACAAACACAACAGGAGGAGGAGGAGGAAGGAGACGTGGTGGAACTAGTCACCACAACAGGTTCAGGTAAGAGATGGATGCCGGTATATTTATAATACATGGTGTGTTTTTGTTTCTATCTTTTTAGGGGATAGTGATGTTGTGGATCCAGATCATTTCACCTCTGAAAGTGCACAGATCCTGATCGGGGAGATCATGGGGTGTAATAGGGACTTGGAAAACATCCAGAAAACATCAATGATGTTAAAAAAAAAATGAAGAACATCATTGATGTTTTAGGGAGAGTTTAAAACCCATCCAAATCCCTTTTTTTTGTGCTTTTTGTGATCTGAAAATTTATACAATTTTTTGACATATTTGCGAAAAGCCAAATTTTGAAGATGCACACAGTGTGTCAACATGTGCTATCTGCCATCACGGGAGATCAATGGATGCGTTTTGGGGGTGCAACCCCTTCCTCAATAATAAAGTAGCTGTGAGGAAGGGTTTGCACCCACAAAACACGTCCCTTGATCCCCCATGATGACAGCTAGCACATGTTGACATTCGGCAATTTGTGTGCATCTTCAAAATTTGGCTTTTACTGGGATAACTTCACCCCATCTGAACGCAATATCAAACACAGTTTACAAATACTCATGTCTGATATTGCCTTCAAGTTCTACCAAATGTGAACTTTGTAAATTCAAGATTTGTGTCTTTCTTGTTGGTTTTAAACATGCCTGTTTTATCTTAAATGGACATTTCTACTTTTTCTAATGTGACCCCAAAAATTGTTATACAACAAACATGTTGGTTTGTTTTCAAAAACCTTTTACAAATGCACATGTGATTGTGCTGGTATTAAAAAGATTGATAATCAAGAATGTGTGGAATGTTGCCGTAAAAAGTTGTGTAGAACACAGCACGCCAGGATAATATGATTCAGTTTATACTCCGCCATGTGTATGGGTGTAAGAAATAGGCGGAACCGGCTGGCCATGATTCCAAACGTGTTCTCCACCACTCTTCTGGCTCTGGCCAGCTGGCAATTAAAAACCCTCTGGTCCGGGGTGAGGGTCCTCATCGGGAATGGCCGCATAAGATGGTCCCCCAGCGCAAACTTTTCATCCGCAACGAAGACGAATGGGAGTCCTTCCACATTGTCTTCTGGAGGTGGCAAGTCCAAGCTGCCATTCTGGAGACGCCTGTAGAACTCCGTCTGGGTGATGACTCCACCATCGGACATCCGGCCATTCTTCCCCACGTCCGCATACAGGAACTCGTAAGTAGCCACCACCACCACCACTATTGAACCCCTTATAGTTGAAATAGTATGACCCCGAGTTGGGTGGTGGGACGATGTGGACGTGTTTACCATCAATTGCCCCTCCGCAGTAATGAAAGTCCCACCGCTGGGCAAAGTGGGAGGCCACAGTCTGCCATTCCTGTGGGTTGGAAGGAAACTGTGGAGTCAAACAAGAAAAAAAAATTAGTCATTTTGCACATAAACAGGGAAAGCAGATTAGACACAAACATTCTTGGCCAACATCAAGATAACATTTATTTGAGGGAGTTTTTAAAGACCAAAGTATAAGGTACACCTATCAGATTCCCCCCCCCCCCCTCTCATGGGCCATTTATAACATTATAGGAGGGGGAGCTCTTGGACAGGTAACCCTCTCCACTTCATTGAGAGATAAATGCCTAAATAATGTGTGTTACTTTGGCTAGCCCCTCCTTAGTTACACTATTCACAGCCCACTGGACAGGTAAGAAGTGTCATAATACAAAGAGATAAATACACACTGTACACATTTGAGTACATTTGGAAATTCTGCTATTACCTATCAAGATAATAATAGGATACAAAAACTTGAAACAGTACCATTTAAGAGTATACAGGCAGGCCCTTGCACTACATGCTTTGGGTAATTCATCCATAAATCTAACCACAAAAGAGGTGGGTATAGTGTGTATGGGTTTGGCAAAGTCAGTAGATAGATGATTGAGGATAGCTAGAGAATTGGTATCAGCTGACTTAGCAGTTGGGGGGAGGGAGGGTTCCAAATGATTTGGGGACCCCCCAAAAAAACCCTTTGGCACTCTGCATGAAGTTTAAGCACCAATCACATTTTAAAACATTTTTGGGGGTATTTAGGGTAAAGCACTACTATGGAGCTGATAAAATACATTGTTAAGTGACTACATGAGGTGAATATAGGGCCAGGAGAGCATGCTGGGGAGGTAAGTGAAGGCAAATATGTATGAAGGACAAAAAAAATTAGATAAAAATCCAGCATGCATGAGGACAAAGGGGACATTCACAGCATATTACAATCATGATAAGCACAACAGGGCTTGCCCCTAAAAGGGCATGCAGATCAACATTCACATTGTATGGCCAAGGAATCAACTGCAATAATTATCAGATCACCTCTAAAAGCCTTAGACCAGTCAGTCAGGGTTTGACAGATCAGTCACAGGTAAGACAGAGTGCAGCACAGGACCTGCAAGGGAGAACAAAGCTCTAGAGAGGACCTCCAGACCCTTATGTAGCCAGGGCCCCTCTGATGAAAATAGGGCAAAGATACATGTCATCAAATTGTTGTTGTGGGACAAGTCCTGGCATACCCATTAGCTATGTCTCTATTGACTCTTTATGTCCTTCTCTGATTGGTCGACAAAAGACTGTGGGAGGAGGGGTTAAAAAAAAGACTGTGGGAGGTGAAGTTTCACTTAGTACAGACAGCCCTGTATCAAGGAGACTACAGTTCATAGGGAGCTGTGCGGCCTGGGAGGAGGAGCAGAGAGCAATTCAGTGAGCTGCTCAGGGAGGATCAGGGCACTTGGCGCCAGACCAGGAAAGAAAACAGGCATCCAGGCTAGGGTGCTGAGTTCAAGGGCACTCGCGAAGGCGTACTGAGCGTGCCGTTTCTAACGGCGATCATGCCATTAGTAGCGGCACTAGCACGCATGCGCGCGAGTGACGTCATTGAGAATCACCCTGATGAAGACACGTGATCCCTGTGTTGAACACGCGTAGGGGAGGGGTCAGGAAGGAGCGAGAGGTTGTGGATCTGCCATAGATGAGATGCATACCATACTCCTTTAGCGATTCATTGATTGTATGCTTTGAATAGAGCAGTGCAATGACGCACCTTTAGATTGTAAGTACCCCATTTGGGGAGTGTTTTTTTATACTGATTTAATAAATTTTAAAACGATATCACACCATCAAGCTCTTTTTCCTTATATATCTATAGATATATATCTTTAGATTGTAAGTACCCCATTTGGGGAGTGTTTTTTATACTGATTTGATAAATTTTAAAACGATATAACACCATCGAGCTCTTTTTCCTTATATATCTCTGCATATCGCATTGGAACCTGGGATCCGGTGACCTGTATTGAGCCCTGCGGTGGTTCAAAGGCGTGATTTGTAGCAGCTGAGTCACATGCCCTGAGGTGAGCATATTTCCTGGGGGGGCACTGGATTGCACCAAAGCATGGTTTGCGGCACAAAGAAAACTATGAGCATGCTGGAAAATAGCATCATTGGACACTAAAACACTTTTTTTGATATTGATTTACCTAATTATTTTATTGTTTTATTGAGGTCTGTTTTTTTTTCACGTGTATTGTGTGGCACTAAGCATTTTTGGAATCATTCATCTATAATATTTTGTTTCACTGTAGCGTGCTTGTTTGAATTGACTATGCATTTAGGCACCTTAGTGCATGGTTAAATTGGTCGTGTATACTGTACCTTAGTGTGCTTATATACATTTTATGTCTGATTTGTGTTCTAATATTTAGTTATTTGTTTTAATATTATCGTCACAATTATATTTATTTTTATGTTTCACCCAGTGGGGGGTATCCATTATATAGTTATATTTATGTCCATTGACACACACATATTTTGATTCATTATTTAGTATATTATAGCACATTTTAGCGTAGCATGTTTTCTTTTGCTTTTTCTATTTTGCACGATATATGAGACGTGTTCAACGCATGCAGCTGAGTAGTGTTATTATCTAAGCATAAGGTACATTGTGGCTCGCAGGATTTTTTCCTATAATGACAAAAGATTATTTCTTCTTCTCCTCCGCTCACAATACATACCACATATTGGACTTTTTCCTTGTTTGTCACTTTGCTTTAACGATGACTCCACACGCTTCCATAGGTAACACTCTTTGGTCGGACCATGCTCCGACGGTCCTTTCTCTGAACCTACCGGATCACCCTACGCCGCATTGGTCTGGAGACTGAATGATAACAAACTGGGGACGATTGCTAGCCAGAGCATTGCGCTCTAGGCTCCCTATGACTTCTATACCATCCATTCCGACTTTGAAAGGGAATATTACTCACACCCCCCAACTGACCTCTAGTGCTTTCCATAATTTCTATGTGAATCTCTAATATCTCTACTAAGTTTGCTGATATGGAACCTGCAACTTTTCCACAAAGTGCGTCAATATGTTCTAGACACCCCATTGCCTATCATCCCCTGCATTTTTTGAAGACCTTTGCAGCGAAAGAGATACAGGGATTGATCTCATCTCTGGTGCCTGGAAAAAGCCCAAGGCCATATGGTCTGACACTGCAATTCTATAAAACCTCAGCCTCCCTCCTTGTTAATGACCAAAGCTTTCGATCATCGCCATTCAACCCTTCCTGTCACAGCTTATGGAAGCCCATATCTCAGTTATACCTAAGCCCAACACCACACTTATTGTGGTAACAGTCACCCCAATTCTTTGATAAACATCGATCTGCATTTATATTCCCAAGATCATCGCAATGTGGCTTATGCCTATTCTACCATCTCAATTACACTGAGACCAGACAGGCTTTACCTTGGGATATGAGGCCTGTGACAAATACACTGAAACTCTTACTATTGTTGGCTTATGGGTTTATGTGAAATCTCCATTAATCACTGTAAAATATTGCAATTAGAAATATATTTCAGTTAGAGGGAAATATATTTAAAATACTGAGTGTTGTGTTGGTGTTACTGCAATTAGTTCAACTTCAAAGTTTGGCCTTTTGTTTTCCCTGATAACATCTCACCTGGGTACTAAACAACAGCCTTCTTTGACTCATCCAATCAGGCTGTGCCCAATATACATTTACTAGGTACAGTGACCAAGGCGGTAGAATTTTATTAGCCACACTACAGAGAGGGGGGGGCGATATAATGCTTTGTGACCAAGCTAACTCACTCTTTGGTGTGGGAACAGACAGCAGTCACCATGGGCTGACCTGAAGTTAACAGGTAATCTAACTCTATACTTGCATCTTATATTGTGTTGTATATATGGTTCTGTGACATTGTGTTGTAAATACTGTCTGGTGTGTATTTGTATATAATTTGTATATATTATGTAACCCTATTAATAAATGTGTATTGCGGATGGAACTACCTTTGTTGTAAGATCTCTCAGATCTAGATATGTATATGTCCATACTACCACAATGATTGAGGTGTATGCACAAAATACAGAACTAGTCAACAAATGGCGACCACGAAGGGACAGAAAAATTTGGTGGTCTCTTTCAACAATATCTCAAGGGGTTGCAATATCTACAAAAGGCACACTTTGAAACGGTTTTTCATTTAAATGCTAAAAATGACCATTGGGTGCTGTAATGATATCAAGTACGGGACATGACAAGCTGTAGCTAGCTGCCATCTTGTGTGGAAGTAGCCATGACAGTTTTGCTAACCATGTAACCTCACAGAGAACTCTGAACTCCGTCTTCCCCACCTTAGGAATTCAAAGCTTTTTAAGTTCAACAGAAAAGGTTATCTCAACAGAGAAAACAGAGCAGGCTAAGTCAGTAGGAAAACATTTGTTGTAAGGGCAGTGTTCAGGCCTGTCGTAAAACTGTCACCCTCCCCACTCAGAGAACAACCAGGCCTAGGTCGTAAAGTCTTCTGAATACACCTCATGAGAATAAGTATGAAATTTCAGCATGTTTCATAACTTCTGACTTAGTAATAGCACAGACATAATCTGGACATATCTAGCTTCCTCAGATAATATGGAACGTTTCAAGTCCAGACACCCCTATGTCAGGTCATATGGGAAACCCCTGGGACCACTTATTCCTCCAAAGCAGGCTATACGTTATAGATATGGCATGTTTAGACTTGTTTTGAAGGAAATCTCAAGTTGAATAATAATATGGATATTTGGAGTCTGTCAACCCTACAGATGCAGATATATGAATATGTATTAAAGAAATCTACCTGGGACATGGTCATGAGTGTAGACACCTCCCAGCAACCAACCCCTAAAACCAGCTGGCCAGATGATTGGTTACTGGTCGCTGTCAACACCCCCTTTGATTTGACAGAAAAGAGGAGATGTCAAGACAATGGGCAGTTCTCCTTTTACCATCCAAGAAGAAACATCTGCCAAGTCAAGAACCGATTACCTAGCTCATCGATTGAACTCTGATCAACCCTCGGACATTAATTGCAAGTATTCTCTCTTCCCAATTCTACCTTATTGCTTTGTGGCTGTATATTGTCTTTATCTTTTGAAACATCTTTTTTCTGTAAATATTTTATTTGCATCAACCTTGACCTTTTCATAATAAACCCTTATGTTGAAAAGTGTTAACCTTGTCTCTAAAGCTCTTAATGCAAGCTATAAACGAACCTGCCTCTTGAAGGGCACTACTGTTATAGAGTAAGACTCTGAGCAGACCTGTCTGTAGTGGCAGTGTGTGTGTGGCAGACGCTTATTCTCAAATTATAATTGGTATTGCAAAATTACGAGTCTCCCCCGGCTCGGTCTTTTAAACGGGGGTGGTGGCGGTTACAGGGTTAATTGTGTAATTAGCCCAGTGACAATCACTCTCAGGCTGCTCGCACCTAGATTGTGGTCCCGCAAGCTGGAAAATCTTTGTGCTGGGCGCGGCTGAGAGTGGCATTGTTACGTAAGTGACAGCGTGGTGTGAGGTTGGCCGGTCCTTTGTCGCGAGTTAGCGAGGAGGGCAGGGATCTGACACCCGCGTTCGTCACATATTGGCTGGCAGCGTAGCGGGATAGTTTCGCATTAAGAGCATTCAGTGCATTGTTAGGAATTAGCTCTGCACTGAAGGATTGTAACCTTTGTGGAAACAGTCCTTAGAGACAAGCTGGTGCATATTTTTTGATTTTGATTTTTTTCAAGAGAGACATACAGCAACAACTCTTTCCTACACCTTCTTCCTATCTCTTCTTTCTGTTCTATCTCTTCTGCTTGCAAAATGTCTGGGTTATCAGCATATAAAAAGATGAGCAAGAATGAACTGACTGTTGAGTGCACAGAAAGAGGAATTGACGTTGGTGGCAAAAATCGTGAAGGCTTGATACATGCCTTACAGGAGTTTGATATCCGTGCACACCAGAACCTGGGGGAAACTGGACCAGAAAGGGTTTCCGCTACTCCAGAGCCCAGTGGTTCAGAGGCGGCCTCACCAGATGGGCAAGCAGAGACTGACACTGGAATACCACGGATTGTTACCTCCAAGTCACCACAAGAGCAGGCTAGCATCAGATTGCCTGAAACCATCATAGACTCTCTTCAAATGCAAGAAACTCTACAAAACCTCAGGGAGACGGATCCTGTGGTGTACTTGCAGTTTCTGGAACGCCAGGCCGAGCGGGAGGAACGCAGGGCTGAGAGGGAGGCTGATCGTCGGCACGAACTGGAGATGGCTAGGCTCCAGCAGCAGCGACAGGCTCAGAACCTCGGATCCCTAGAGCACAGGGATGCCTCTCTGCCAGTGACCCCGGCAGCCAAGTTTCCAGTTATGGAAAAGGACAGTGACATTGACGTGTATCTACTGTCGTTTGAAAAAACTTGCCGTCAGTACCATCTGCCCCCAGCACAATGGGCCCGGTACCTGACGCCAGGGCTACGAGGCAAGGCCCTGGATGCTTATGTCGAACTGTCAGAAGAACAGTGCGACGATTATGCGGCCCTAAAAGCTGCAATCATCCAAAAGTTTCAGCTAACCCCGGAAGTGTACCGGAAGCGTTTTAGGTCCTTGCAAAAGGGGCCTGGGGACTCATACATGGATGTGGTAGGTCGCTTACGCACCACATTCCGGCAGTGGACTAAAGGCTTGGAAGCCGATTCTTTTGAATCCCTGGAAGATCTTATGATTGCAGATCAACTTTTGCACATCTGTCCTACAGACGTCAGACAGTTTGTGCTGGAGCGAAAGCCAGCCTCTGCCAAAGCAGCAGCAGAACTGGCAGATACCTATATCCACTCTCGGGTATCTGACCATCGCAAGGCTCCTCTGAATGGCTGGAAAGGAGGGAAATCGCACACGGCAACCCCTCCTCTGCCTACCAAACAACTTCCTCAGCGGCCGGAACCTGCAACTCCTGGAGCCAAGGCCTTCCTAACTGACAAACGCAAATGCTACAACTGTGGGGGAGCCGGACATCTCAGGGCGCAGTGCCCTGAGCAGAAGAAGACGACATCACCTGGCCATCCGGCTAGCAACCCTTCCGCTGTGCTGCTCGTCAGTGGGAAACCTCCCGGAACCAATGCCAACTTGCAGCCAGTCATCGTAGGCCACCGGACTGTAACAGGTTTTCGTGACAGCGGAGCCGAAGTCACATTGGTCAGACCAGAGGTTATAGAAGAAACAGACATCATCCCAGAGAAGTTCCTTACCCTCACCGGAGTTGGGGGGACCCGTTCCTGTGTACCCCGTGCCTATGTTTTTATTGATTGGGGTGCCGGGAGTGGGATGAGAGAGGTGGGTGTCTCGGAGGAGATCCCCACTGCGGTGTTGTTGGGTTCTGATTTAGGTACCCTTGTTTCATACTATGCCCCTGCTAAGAGCACCCAGGATGCTCCCACGGATCTCTCTGGACCTACCAAGGTACTGTTTACAGATGTTGGGGTAATATCTGGGCAACCTGTAGATGGACAGAGGGAGGGGGAGGGTGGAGTGGAAGTGCAAGGTCCTCCTTCTTCAGAGACAGGCGAGGAGGCCCCCTTGCTAGTGAAGGTAACTGATGTATGTTCCAATGATGCTGAACTGATAAAGGTTAAATGTGATGATGATGATGATAATGATGATGATGCATTGCCAGTATTGGTGGTCACTCGCAGTGCTGCAAAGGCAGCCGAGGTGCAGGACCTGGTCGCAGAACAGCAGGAGGAGGTCTCTGGGCCCTCTCCCTGTTCTGACCCAGTGGACTCCACCTCTGTTGAGCCTCAGCAGCCGTCCATGTTTGCCACAGGACTGCTGGCTGGGACCTGTGGTTCCGCCTTTGAAACAGCACTGCAGACAGACCAAACACTAGCACAGCTCAGGAGTCTAGCTGATCGCCCCCCTGCAGAGAATGACAAACAAAAGGTCTATTGGGACAAAGGTAAACTGTACAGAGAAAATATGCCTGCAGAGGGGAATGAGGCTGACCTAGGTAGCAGGCAGCTGGTTGTACCCAGTCAATTTAGGGGACAGCTGCTAAAAGTGGCTCATGAGATTCCCCTCGCAGGGCACTTGGGGATCACTAAGACCCGAGGGCGGTTGATACATAACTTTTATTGGCCTACAATGCTCGCTGACATAGCTGACTACTGTCGGTCCTGTGTTACCTGCCAGCGAGTTGGCAAGGCAGGGGATGTACACAGGGCTCCGCTAAAACCTTTGCCTGTGATTGACGAACCTTTTAAGAGGGTGGCAGTGGATATCATTGGGCCTTTGGCCATCCCTAGCAGTTCAGGCAAACGTTTTATCCTTACAGTTGTCGACTATGCCACGCGTTATCCAGAGGCGGTGGCTCTCTCCTGCGTCCGGGCGGACAAGGTCGCTGATGCTCTGCTGGGAATCTTCACAAGAGTGGGATTCCCGGCTGAGCTCATTAGCGATCAAGGCCCTCAGTTTGTGTCCGACTTGATGCAAGCTCTCTGTCGGAAAATACAGATGACGCATATCATGGCCAGTCCTTATCACCCACAAACGAACGGTTTGTGCGAGCGTTTCAATGGAACTTTGAAACAAATGTTGTGCACCTTTGTGCACTCCCAGGGTAAGGACTGGGAACGATATCTGCCTCATCTGCTGTTTGCTTACAGAGAGGTGCCTCAGGAGTCCACAGGCTTTTCGCCATTTGAACTTTTGTACGGACGGAGGGTAAGAGGACCCCTGGACCTAATCCGTGAGACCTGGGAGGGCAAGATTGCCGACTCAAAGGTCTCTGTTGTGGATTATGTCCTAAAATTCAGAGATAAAATGGAGACGCTGGTGGAAATGGTGCGGGAGAACATGACCCAGGCCCAGACCAGGCAGAAAGAGTGGTATGACCGTAATGCTAGGGAGCGGACCTATGACATTGGTCAGAAGGTGTATGTTCTGCTTCCCCTGCGGCAGAACAAACTCCAAGCAGCATGGGAAGGCCCGTACACCATCACCCAGCGTCTGAATGATGTCACCTACTTGGTCAGGTTGGGAGAAGGGCGTAGACGGCAGAAGGCCATTCATGTTAACATGATCAAAGCCCATCATGAGCGCACGGCCTATGTCATGCCGGTCTGCAGCAGGCCAGAGCCTGAGGAGGCTGATCCACTTCTGGACCTGCTAGCAGACACCAGGGAGGTAGACTCAGAACTCCTGATAAACTCCAATCTTACCCCCACCCAGGTACCTGGACTGCGGCGAGTGCTGGCAGTACATGGTAGCAGGTTTACGGGAAAACCTGGGAGGACACACCTCGCTGTCCACCAGGTGGACACCGGGGCACATCCCCCCATTAAACAGTCGGCCTATCGCGTCTCCCTGGAGGTGCTGGCCGACATGAAAAGGGAGGTGGAGGAAATGCTGCAGCTTGGGGTGATTCAGAAGTCCCACAGTGCCTGGGCGTCCCCAGTAGTCTTGGTCCCCAAAAAGGACCAGACGACCAGGTTCTGTGTGGACTACCGGAAGCTGAATGCCATCACTACTGCAGATGCCTACCCCATGCCCCGGATTGATGAGTTGTTAGATAGGCTGGCGGCCGCCCGTTATATAACAATCATGGATCTGAGCAGGGGGTACTGGCAAATTCCTCTGGCCCCTGAGGCTCGGGAAAAGTCGGCCTTCATCACCCCATTCGGATTGTTCGAGTTTATCGTCATGCCGTTTGGGATGAAGAATGCCCCAGCTACCTTCCAGAGAGTCATGAATGACTTACTGGAGGGGCTGGAAACCTTTGCCGTAGCTTACCTGGATGACATCGCCGTGTTCAGCCCTACCTGGGAAGAACACCTGGTGCACCTGTCACAGGTCCTAGACCAACTGACAGCTGCCAATCTGACTGTAAAACCCAGTAAGTGTCAGATTGGCATGACTGATGTGCAGTACTTGGGACACCAGGTAGGAGGAGGTACCCTGAAACCCGAGACAGGGAAGGTTGAGGCCATCCTGGCCTGGCCTACCCCTCAAACCAAAAAGCAGGTTATGTCTTTCTTGGGGACCGCTGGCTACTATAGGAAATTTGTATGTAACTATAGTAGCCTGGCCAAACCTCTGACTGACCTAACCAAAAAGAAACTGCCCAAGGTGGTGTCTTGGACACCAGAATGTGAGCAGGCATTTCAGGCCTTGAAGGGGGCGCTGGCCAGCGCACCTGTGCTGCAGGCTCCAGACTTCACCCGCCGTTTCCTTGTGCAGACGGATGCCTCTGCCTTTGGATTGGGTGCAGTCCTGAGCCAGGTGGACGAGGCCGGAGAGGAGCATCCCATCCTCTACCTGAGCAGGAAGCTGCTTCCCAGGGAAGTAGCATATGCCACGATCGAAAAGGAGTGTCTTGCGATCGTGTGGGCTCTCCAGAAGTTACAAACGTACCTTTATGGACGGCACTTCACTGTGATCACGGATCACAATCCCTTGAGCTGGCTAAATCGTGTTGCTGGGGAGAATGGCAAACTACTTCGGTGTAGCCTAATTCTTCAGCAATACGATTTCACCATCCAGCATAAGAAAGGCAGCGCCCATGGCAATGCTGATGGGCTGTCACGACAAGCCGAGCCCGCAGGAGTCGGTTGCGTCAGGAGGGAAATTGTAGTTCCCTCCCATGCAACCACCTAAGGGGGGAGGTGTAACGATATCAAGTACGGGACATGACAAGCTGTAGCTAGCTGCCATCTTGTGTGGAAGTAGCCATGACAGTTTTGCTAACCATGTAACCTCACAGAGAACTCTGAACTCCGTCTTCCCCACCTTAGGAATTCAAAGCTTTTTAAGTTCAACAGAAAAGGTTATCTCAACAGAGAAAACAGAGCAGGCTAAGTCAGTAGGAAAACATTTGTTGTAAGGGCAGTGTTCAGGCCTTTCGTAAAACTGTCACCCTCCCCACTCAGAGAACAACCAGGCCTAGGTCGTAAAGTCTTCTGAATACACCTCATAAGAATAAGTATGAAATTTCAGCATGTTTCATAACTTCTGACTTAGTAATAGCACAGACATAATCTGGACATATCTAGCTTCCTCAGATAATATGGAACGTTTCAAGTCCAGACACCCCTATGTCAGGTCATATGGGAAACCCCTGGGACCACTTATTCCTCCAAAGCAGGCTATACGTTATAGATATGGCATGTTTAGACTTGTTTTGAAGGAAATCTCAAGTTGAATAATAATATGGATATTTGGAGTCTGTCAACCCTACAGATGCAGATATATGAATATGTATTAAAGAAATCTACCTGGGACATGGTCATGAGTGTAGACACCTCCCAGCAACCAACCCCTAAAACCAGCTGGCCAGATGATTGGTTACTGGTCGCTGTCAACACCCCCTTTGATTTGACAGAAAAGAGGAGATGTCAAGACAATGGGCAGTTCTCCTTTTACCATCCAAGAAGAAACATCTGCCAAGTCGAGAACCGATTACCTAGCTCATCGATTGAACTCTGATCAACCCTCGGACATTAATTGCAAGTATTCTCTCTTCCCAATTCTACCTTATTGCTTTGTGGCTGTATATTGTCTTTATCTTTTGAAACATCTTTTTTCTGTAAATATTTTATTTGCATCAACCTTGACCTTTTCATAATAAACCCTTATGTTGAAAAGTGTTAACCTTGTCTCTAAAGCTCTTAATGCAAGCTATAAATGAACCTGCCTCTTGAAGGGCGCTACTGTTATAGAGTAAGACTCTGAGCAGACCTGTCTGTAGTGGCAGTGTGTGTGTGGCAGACGCTTATTCTCAAATTATAATTGGTATTGCAAAATTACGAGTCTCCCCCGGCTCGGTCTTTTAAACGGGGGTGGTGGCGGTTAAAGGGTTAATTGTGTAATTAGCCCAGTGACAATCACTCTCAGGCTGCTCGCACCTAGATTGTGGTCCCGCAAGCTGGAAAATCTTTGTGCTGGGCGCGGCTGAGAGTGGCATTGTTACGTAAGTGACAGCGTGGTGTGAGGTTGGCCGGTCCTTTGTCGCGAGTTAGCGAGGAGGGCAGGGATCTGACACCCGCGTTCGTCACAGGTGCTCTATATGCTTGATATAGAAATGGGCTATAAGAAATAGCGGTGTTGTACAGTGTGTAATCAATAGGAGCCTACTGTTAGTATACTGAGGAACACATAACTTATGTTAAAAGCTAAATATAATATAGAATTGGTACATGAAGAGTCCAGATGCATTAGAAGGAGATGAAAAGAGCTGTTGCTAGACATGTGCATTCGCTTTCGTCCAAATGCATTTTCGTCCGAATTTCAGGTATTTTGTTATCGTTTTAACAAACGATAACGAAAGTGCAGAATCCGAAAAACGAAAGATCCGACATAAACAAATGCTTTATTTTCATTTTCGTTGCTACAACAGTTCGATATAGATAGGAGATTCGACATGATGATGACAATAACAATCTGTGTCCATCAAACCTGTGGTCAAATGTGCCTAACCTTAACTCTAATAATCCAAGATTATTCTACATAGAGAGAAAAGATTCGACATAGAGAGAAAAGATTCGACGTAGGGGAGAAAAGATTCAACGTAGGGGAGAAAAGATTCGACGTAGGGGAGAAAAGATTCGACGTAGGGGAGAAAAGATTTGACGTAGGGGAGAAAAGATTCAACGTAGGGGAGAAAAGATTCGACGTAGGGGAGAAAAGATTCGACGTAGGGGAGAAAAGATAAATAAAAATAATGATGATGATGAATGTTATTGGCTGATTGTAACCAAAGAGGAGGAGCAGTAAAATAGCTAGAACTAAGTACACACGTACTTTGGCTTATGGTGTCTGTTGAAAGTTCTAAGAAGATTCGACGGAGCAGGTAAACTATACGACCATAAGCCTTCAATGACAGATTCAACCCTAATTTGGATTTTCGGATGAATGCAATTTTTAACGAAAAAGGAAATATATAAAAACGAATTTCGGGAGTAACTAAATACATTTATTTTTCGGACAAAAACAAAATTCCAAAACGAAATATTTCAGTGTGCATATGTCTAGCTGTTGCCCAATGTTTCTATGCATGAAGATTCAGTCTATTCAAACATTTTTGTTTACAAACGATTTTTATTATGTAAAAGGTCAAGGTATAAAACAATTACAATGATGGTACAGGTATGTATGCAAATATCTATGACAGTAAATGTTGTACAGAAAATAAAAGAGTATTATGGTTAGTCCGATGAAAAAATGCACATTGTTATAATCGGGACAGTCAAGAGTATTGTCATGGAGTATTTAAACATTTTTGAAAGATGTTTCCTGCATGTATGCATATGAACAGGAATTGAGAGCACAGCACAAAAGATAGATAGGGAGGACAAACAGTCTTTAGAAAATGTGCTACTTGTAGCTAACAATATTGGCAAACTATTGCCAGGAGTGCACATAACATTTCATGCAGATAATGTCTTGCAACGATGTAAATTGTTGGGAGTTGCCAACTTCAGAGATCAGGTTAAAGTTTTACTATTAACAGTTAACTTAGACACATGGTCTTCCCTACCAGACCATGTTAAAGAAGGAAGAGCAGATTACAATGAAACTGTAGATGAATTGCTAAAAATAATATATCCCTTTGACCTAGGCTTAATAGCAGCGTATAGAACAAAACAGGAAAATAATGAGAATCCACTATGTAGGCAAACGGAGAAACGCACCCAGAGAGGACCCAGAGTACAAAACCCCCCTAATAGCTAATGCCCATCCAAAATTTAAAATGAAATGTGGATTTTTTATAAATCCTCTTAAAGATTCATATCAATGCATCATGGACTGTATGCACAATTATTTTCATGTAGCCAGAAGTTCTAATTCTGTAAAATCAAAGATATATCACCAGAGTACAAACAACAATACCTGTTTAGCAAGGCACACTACAGGAGAATTGGCCACCTTTTCAAACAGAAAGAGGCACCATTACAATTACAATGCTTCTAAAGATAAGATCTAAAGGCATGGCCCCCCAGGTACTAGTCAAAGGCAAATAGCCTCATGCTCCCCTTTGAATGTAAATTCCATGGAAAGCGATCTCAGATTACAGCACAGGAGATCAGTTCTGAAAGAACTTAAGTTAATTAGCATAATTACCTCTCTTAAAAATGAGATTGAACTACTGAAGTCGCATATTCATAATTGGGAAAATACCAATAAAATAATGGAAACATCACAACATGTTCTTAAGGTAAAATATGAAGCATGCCATGCAGATGTGGTACAGTGTAGGAAAGAACTGAAAGAAATAAAACAATTTTTTGATCAAATTGTTAAGGTCCCACAGAAAACCATCTGTTCCATTCAAACAGAAAATACAGGAGGGAGGCCCAACCTATCTATGTTATCTGCTAGGGCTTCACCTTACTGGGAACAAACCTTAAATATAAGCAATGTAGAAACAGCGAAAGAAATACCAGATCTAATGAGTAATTTATTTTCACCAGATCCAAGTGTGAATGTCAGTGAACATATACCACTGTAAATATGTAAATGTAACAATGTGGCAGTGTTTGCTTTCTTTGTGTCAAAGAAAGGGAAAAGGGTAATAACTTTTGTCTAAGTTATATTTTCCAGGTGCAGGGAGCTCATGAAAAAGTATTTACATATTAATTAGGTGTATCAATAGAGATGTATATATACATAAATACAGACACCTAAGGTAATGTATATTAGGCTAGGTATTCAAATATGGTTATTAGTAATACAGGTGTTTATCTTCCCCAAAGGATCAGAAGACTGCCATAAATATTCAAAGGTATAGGGTACAAGTTGTGTTTAGTACAGAAGCTTACTCTTGCTTCATTTTATTTATTTTTTTTGTTTGTTTTTGGTTGGTGTATTTGTTTTTTGTTTTTCCTTTCTCCTGTTTGCGTAAACACATAACAATGAATTTGCTATTTATCAAAGCTCTATCCAGAATGTATGGGTTCAATCTAAATTAATGTTTGTGTCTGAGTGATGGAATGCATGGGTATGAACTGTCCATGTTTTTTGTAGGGGTGTACTCACCATTGGTTTTATGGCCATCAATAAGTGTGATCACACTAATGCGCATGCTTTGTACTGTTTATGATTATTTTATTTTTTTTTTGTTTGTTTGTAATGAGTTCAATACTGGTACCAGTTTAAATTAATACCTTTTTTTTAAGTTTATATGTATTTGCGAATAAATAACCTGTGCACAGATACGGGATCTCGATCCCTATAACTCAGAGAAACTGTAGGGATTTTGTTCTTTTTTCCCCCTTTCCTGTGGTTCAGAGTGAAGTTTAATTCACTCGGACACTCGGAAAATACATAAAAATACATTACTTTGCACCTCATGGATTCAGTAGGTCTTGTGTTTTGTTTTTCCTTCCAAATTGACGCATGTGCTGTTAATATGTGTAAAGGTTTTATGCCTACATGTTGTCTTCTTAGACTTTAAGTACTTTCAAACACACTTTTCCTATAACTTTTTCCTATAAGTTTTCCTATAACTTTTTGTTTGAAGAGTACATATATGTGGGTGGATCTGTACATTTTTGACTGTACTTACTGTGGATGGACTTATTACCTCAGCTGGAAGTCTGTTCCAATCATCCACTACTAGTTTAGTCCATTATGAACCTCTCAGAGAGATACAGTGAGGTGTTATTAATGGTTTTTGAGTTTTGTATTTTAGGAGAAATACACAGACAAGGACGGGTGAATTACTTGGAAACACAGAGGACCTTAAAACATAATTTTTATGTTTGTTTTAAGGAGAAGCCTTGAATCAAATTAATTGCAGTCAGGCCCAACTAAATTCTAAAAAAAATAAAATAAAAATTAACCATTTTTTTTTGGGTTGTCTGTGTCATTAACCACTTGACCACTGGGCACTTAAAACCCCTTAATAACCAGACCAATTTTCAGCTTTCGGTGCTCTCACACTTTGAATGAAAATTACTCAGTCATGCAACACTGTACCCAAATGAAATTTTTGGCCTTTTTTCCACACAAATAGAGCTTTCTTTTGGTGGTATTTAATCACCACTGGGTTCTTTATTTTTTGCGCTATAAAAGAAAAAACACCAAAAATTCTGTAAAAAAATGCATTTTTTTTCGTTTCTGTTATAAAATTTTGCAAATTAGTAATTTTTTCTTCATATATTTTGGCCAAAATTTATACCGCTACATATCTTTGGTAAAAATAACCCAAATCGGTGTATATTATTTGGTCTTTGTGAAAGTTATAGAGTCCACAAGCTATGGTGCCAATCTCTGAAAATTGATCACACCTTAAGTACTGATTTTAAGTACTCATTTCTTGAGACCCTAACATGCCAGAAAAGTACAAATACCCCCCCAAATGCGCCCTTTTTGGAAAGAAGACATTCCAAGGTATTTAAAAAGATGCATGATGAGATTTTTGAAGTTGTCATTTTTTCCCACAATTCTTTGCAAAATCAAGATTTTTTTTTCTTTTCTTTTTTTTTTCACAAAATTGTCATATTAGCAGTTTATTTCTCACACACAGCATATGCATACCACAAATTACACCCCAAAACACATTCTACTATTACTCCCGAGAACAGCGATACCAAATGTGTGAGACTTTTACACAGCATGGCCACATACAGAGGCCCAACATGCAGGGAGCACCTTCAGGCGTTCTGGAGCACCCAGGCCAATTCTGACATTTCTCTCCTACATGTAAACATCATAATTTTTTTGCTAGAAAATTACATAGAACCCCAAAACATTATATATGTTTTTTTAGCAAAGACCCTAGAGAATACAATGGCGGTCGTTGCGACTTTTTATCTCGCACAGTATTTGCATAGCAATTTTTCGAACGCGCTTTTTAAAAAAAACAACAGTTTTGTGCTTTAAAAAAAAATTAAACAGTAAAGTTAGCCCAATGTTTTGGCATAATGTGAAAGATGAAGTTATGCCGAGTAAATAGATACCTAACATGTCACCCTTCAAAATTGCACACGCTCATGGAATGGCGCCAAACTTCGCTACTTAAAAACCCCATAGGAGACGCTTTAACATTTTTTACTGGTTACATGTTGTGAGTTACAGAGGAGGTCTAGGGCCAAAATTATTGCTCTTGCTCTACCGATCGCAGGGATACCTCACATGTGTGGTTTGAACACCATTTTCATATGTGGGCGGGATCTACGTATGCGTTCGCTTCTGCATACGAGCACACGGGGACACGGGGAAAATTTTTCTTTTTTTATTGTTCATTTTACTTTATTTATTTTAGTTTGACGCTTTTTTCCAAAAAATACATTTTTTGATCATTTTTATTCCTATTACAAGCAATGTAAACATCCCTTGTAATAGGAATATGGCATGACAGGTCCTCTTTAAAGTGAGATATGGGGTCAATAAGACCCCACATCTCACCTCTAGGCTGGGAAGCCTGAAATTGAAAAAAAAAAAAAGATCCTGGCTTCGATCGTAGCAGTGAGTCGGTAGAAGCACCTGAGGGCGGCAGGAGGGGGGGACGTCCCCTCTCGCCTCCCGTAAGAACGATCAAGCAGCGGAACAGCCGCTATGATGATTCTCATGGTGTAGGGAATCACCGGCTGAAAAAGCTGATATCTGAATGATACCTGTAGCTGCACCCATCTTTCAGATATCCCTGCACAAACTCAAGGACGTTGTATGACGGCCGGTGGGCGGGAAGTGGTTAAAACACATTTTTTTTTAACCACTTGAGCCCCGGACCATTATGCTGCCTAAGGACCAGAGGTCTTTTTCCAATTTGGCACTGCGTCGCTTTAACTGCTAATTGCGCGGTCATGCAATGCTGTACCCAAACGAAATTTGCGTCCTTTTCTTCCCACAAATAGAGCTTTCTTTTGATGGTATTTGATCACCTCTGCGGTTTTCATTTTTGCGCTATAAACGGAAAAAGACCGAAAATTTTGAAAAAAAATGATATTTTCTACTTTTTGTTATAAAAAAAATCCAATAAACTAAATTTTAGTCATACATTTAGGCCAAAATGTATTCGGCCACATGTCTTTGGTAAAAAAAATGTCAATAAGCGTATATTTATTGGTTTGCGCAAAAGTTATAGCGTCTACAAACTAGGGTACATTTTCTGTAATTTACACAGCTTTTAGTTTATGACTGCCTATGTCATTTCTTGAGGTGCTAAAATGGCAGGGCAGTACAAAACCCCCTCAAATGACCCCATTTTGGAAAGTAGACTCCCCAAGGAAATTGCTGAGAGGCATGATGAACCCATTGAATATTTATTTTTTTTGTCCCAAGTGATTGAAAAATGACAAAAAAAAAAAAAAAAAAAAATATTTACAAAAAGTTGTCACTAAATGATATATTGCTCACACAGGCCATGGGCTTATGTGGAATTGCACCCCAAAATACATTCAGCTGCTTCTCCTGAGTACGGGGATACCACATGTGTGGGACTTTTTGGGAGCCTAGCCGCGTACGGGGCCCCGAAAACCAATCACCGCCTTCAGGATTTCTAAGGGTGTAAATTTTTGATTTCACTCTTCACTGCCTATCACAGTTTCGGAGGCCATGGAATGCCCAGGTGGCACAAAACCCCCCAAAATGACCCCATTTTGGAAAGTAGACACCCCAAGCTATTTGCTGAGAGGCATATTGAGTCCATGGAATATTTTATATTTTGACACAAGTTGCGGGAAAGTGACACTTTTTTTTTTTTTTTTTCATAAAGTTGTCACTAAATGATATATTGCTCGCACAGGCCATGGGCATATGTGGAATTGCACCCCAAAATACATTTAGCTGCTTCTCCTGAGTATGGGGATACCACATGTGTGGGACTTTTTGGGAGCCTAGCCGCGTACGGGACCCCGAAAACCAATCACTGCCTTCAGGATTTCTAAGGGTGTAAATTTTTGATTTCACTCTTCACTGCCTATCACAGTTTCGGAGGCCATGGAATGCCCAGGTGGCACAAAACCCCCCAAAATGACCCCATTTTGGAAAGTAGACACCCCAAGCTATTTGCTGAGAGGCATATTGAGTCCATGGAATATTTTATATTTTGACACAAGTTGCGGGAAAGTGACACTTTTTTTTTTTTTTTTTCATAAAGTTGTCACTAAATGATATATTGCTCGCACAGGCCATGGGCATATGTGGAATTGCACCCCAAAATACATTTAGCTGCTTCTCCTGAGTATGGGGATACCACATGTGTGGGACTTTTTGGGAGCCTAGCCGCGTACGGGACCCCGAAAACCAATCACTGCCTTCAGGATTTCTAAGGGTGAAAATTTTTGATTTCACTCTTTACTGCCTATCACAGTTTCGGAGGCCATGGAATGCCCAGGTGGCACAAAACCCCCCCAAATGACCCCATTTTGGAAAGTAGACACCCCAAGCTATTTGCTGAGAGGCATGGTGAGTATTTTGCAGCTCTCATTTGTTTTTGAAAATGAAGAAAGACAAGAAAAAACATTTTTTTTTTTCGTTTTTCAATTTTCAAAACTTTGTGACAAAAAGTAAGGTCTGCAAAATACGCACTATACCTCTCAGCAAATAGCTTGGGGTGTCTACTTTCCAAAATGGGGTCATTTGGGGGGGTTTTGTGCTACCTGGGCATTCCATGGCCTCCGAAACTGTGATAGGCAGTGAAGAGTGAAATCAAAAATTCACGCCCTTAGAAAGCCTGAAGGCGGTGCTTGGTTTTCGGGGTCCCGTACGCGGCTAGGCTCCCAAAAAGTCTCACACATGTGGTATCCCCGTACTCAGGAGAAGCAGCAGAATGTATTTTGGGGTGTAATTTCACATATTTCCATGGCATGTTTGAGCAATATATCATTTAGTGACAACTTTGTGCAAAAAAAAAAAAAATTTGTCTCTTTCCCGCAACTTGTGTCGCAATATAAAATATTCCATGGACTCGACATGCCTCTCAGCAAATAGCTTGGGGTGTCTACTTTCCAAAATGGGGTCATTTGGGGGGGTTTTGAACTGTCCTGGCATTTTATGCACAACATTTAGAAGCTTATGTCACACATCACCCACTCTTCTAACCACTTGAAGACAAAGCCCTTTCTGACACTTATTGTTTACATGAAAAAGTTTTTTTTTTTTTGCAAAAAAATTACTTTGAACCCCCAAACATTATATATTTTTTTAAAGCAAATGCCCTACAGATTAAAATGGTGGGTGTTTCATTTTTTTTTTTTTCACACAGTAATTGCGCAGCGATTTTTCAAACGAATTTTTTGGGGAAAAAACACACTTTTTTAAATTTTAATGCACTAAAACACACTATATTGCCCAAATGTTTGATGAAATAAAAAAGATGATCTTAGGCCGAGTACATGGATACCAAACATGACATGCTTTAAAATTGCGCACAAACGTGTAGTGGCAACAAAATAAATACATATTTAAAAGCCTTTAAAAGCCTTTACAGGTTACCACTTTAGATTTACAGAGGAGGTCTACTGGAAAAATTACTGCACTCGATCTGGCCTTCGCGGTGATACCTCACATGCATGGTGCAATTGCTGTTTACGTTTGACGACAGACCGCCGCTTGCGTTCGCCTTAGCGCGAGAGCAGGGGGCGACAGGGGTGCTTTTTTTTTTTTCTTTATTATTTTTTTGCTTTTTTAATCTTACTTTTAAACTGTTCCTTTCATATTTTTTTTAATCATTTTTATTGTTATCTCGGGGAATGTAAATATCCCCTATATTAGCAATAGGTAGTGACAGGTACTCTTTTTTGAAAAAATTGGACCCTAGATCTCTCCTCTGCCCTCAAAGCATCTGACCACACCAAGATCGGTGTGATAAAATGCTTCCCCAATTTCCCAATGGCGCTATTTACATCCGGCGAAATCTAAGTCATGAAATGCTCGTAGCTTCCGGTTTCTTAGGCCATAGAGATGTTTGGAGCCACTCTGGTCTCTGATCAGCTCTATGGTCAGCTGGCTGAATCACCGGCTGCATTCTCAGGTTCCCTGTTGAGACAGGAGAGCCAGAGAAAAACACGGAAGACGGTGGGGGGGGGGCATTCCCTCCCACGGCTTGTAAAAGCAGTCTAGAGGCTAATTAGCCGCTAGGATTGCTTTTACATGAAAGCCGACCGCTGGCTGAAAAGAATGATACCAAGATGATACCTAAACCTGCAGGCATCATTCTGGTATAACCACTCAAATTCGTGAATGGCGTACCTGAAGACAAAAAAATGGTTAACAATGGTTAACAATAAAGCACAGTAAACAGTAAAGTATAAATAATTACATACCTGAAAAACAAACATGATAAAACATAATAACAATAACAATAACAATAAAACATTGCAGAATAGAATACAGTAAAAAAGAGCAGAACAATAGAGAGAGAGAATAGAGAGAGAGAGAACAATAAAACAACAACTATTTTTTTTTATTTTATATATATTTTTTTTTTTACACTTTTTTTGTAACTAACTTTTATAACTGTAACCGGTTCCAGGTTCGGGTCTCTCAAAATGCGATGGCATCTTGGGAGACCCTGTGAAAGTGTGCCTAGTATGTGCAATGCTGTACCCTACGCTAATACTCAACTAGTGAATGGTAGCATTCAAAACATTCACCAATGCAAAGACCAGGATTGTCAGGACAGGAGGGACAATAATAGCGGGTGTCACGCCTATATCTGCACTTGCTGCAGACACAACATCTTTTTTGGGGGGTTCGCTGGGTAGGGGTACTCGGGAGGGCATAAAAATGCCTCTCATGCAGCCGACTGCATTTGGTTGGGGATGTGAATGGGGGAAGTACGGGCGCTGCAGAAGCGGTGGGTTCCCAATTAGGATTGGCGAATGCAGCAGGAAGGGCATTATGGGCACGACAGGCCTGTGTTTGTCTTTTTGGTGTCAGCGGGACACTACTTGTGCTTGCCACCTCACCAGCTTGAACTGCACTTATGGGACTCGCCACGTCACCAAGTGTTACTGCAGTGCTGGTTTGACTATGACCGGGGTGTACTACGCCGCTGGTGCTTGCCAGTTCCCCAAAACGCTACCAAAAAAACTGTTAGCGATCGCAGGGATCAGGCCTGACTCTGCGAACGCTGCAGTTATGCGTTTAGAGTTTTGTAAGTGACAGTGATCGATCGATACTGCACTTGGGTGGGCTGGGCTGGGCCGGGCGGAGGGGCAAAACGCAGGTGCTAGCAGGTATCTGGGCTGATCCCGCTAACACTGCGTTTTTGGGAACCCTAAACTGCTGGTGACGCTAGTATAGATCTGATCGGATCAGATATTGATGCGATCAGATACTATACCACTAAGGGAGGTGTACGGTGCGTGCGTGGGTGTTAGCGGTACTGGCGCTAACCTGACGCTGTCTGGGGCTGGTGCTTGCCAGTTCACCAAAATGCTACCAAAAAAACTGTTAGCGATCGCAGGGATCAGGCCTGACTCTGCGAACGCTGCAGTTATGCGTTTAGTGTTTTGTAAGTGACAGTGATCGATCGATACTGCACTTGGGTGGGCTGGGCGGAGGCGCAAAATGCAGGTGCTAGCAGGTATCTGGGCTGATCCCGCTAACACTGCGTTTTTGGGAACCCTAAACTGCTGGGGACGCTAGTATAGATCTGATCGGATCAGATATTGATCCGTTCAGATACTATACCACTAATGGAGGCGTATGCTGCGTGCGTGGGTGTTAGCGGTACTGGCGCTAATCTGACGCTGCCTGGGGCGACGCATATCACCGCCGGGCGATTAGGGGGCTAAACCTTCGGTAATAAACGGCGGGTGCCCTGACACTATAAAAAATAAACAAACTAACCAGCGTCAACCGTAACGGTTATACGGTGATCAGTGGTGAAAGGGTTAACTAGGGGGCCATCAAGGGGTTAAAACATTTATCAGATAGTATATGGGGGTCCCTGACGCTATAAAACGCTGACGGCAAACCTAAATATTTACCTCACTAACTAGCGTCACCAGCGACACTAATACAGCGATCAGAAAAATTATCGCTTAGCGACACTGGTGACGGGGGGTGATCAAGGGGTTAAAACTTTATTAGGGGGGGTTAGGGGGGTACCCTAGACCTACAGGGGGGTAACAGTAACTGTGCTAACACAGTAACTGTCACAAACTGACACCATGCAGTAATCAGAAAAAAAAAAAAAAAAAACTGCTGGTGTCAGTTTGTGACAGGGGGGGGGGGGGGGTGATCAAGGGGGGGGATCGGGGGGCGATCGGGGGGGGGATCGGGGTGTTTTGTGTGCCTGGCATGTTCTACTGTGTGTGTGTGTGTTGGTGCACGCACTCACATGTCGTCTCTCCTCGGGCCGGAACGGAAACTACCGACCCGAGGGGAGATGACATCACTTCCTTTGCTGCTGTTTAGCATACAGCAGCAAAGGAGTGTTCCCATTGGCCGGCGGCGATCGTGAGGGGGGGCCACGAACGGATGGCCTCCCCCTCGTCTCCGATTGCCGGGGAACAAAACGGGACCGCCTCGGGCGGCGGGGGGGGGGTCCGATCGGACCCCCCACCCGCGGGAGGCAAATCACGTACATGTACGTGATTTTGCCTGCCCGTGCCGCCTTGCCAACGTACATCGGCGTGAGGCGGTCCTTAAGTGGTTAAACACAAAGTAGTCCATTTATACAATATTTCTAACACATAACATGTACATACCAAAAATGACACCCCAAAATAGATTCTCCTACTCCTGAGTACAGCGATACCACATGTGTGAGATTTGCACAGCCTGGCCACGTACAGAGGCTGAGTACAGCCGAGTATGGCAGAGTATGGCTGAGTATAGCCGAGCATGACTGGGTATGGCTGAGTATGGCAAAGTATGGCAGAGTATGGCTGGGTATAGCAGAGTATGGCGGGGTATTGCAGAGTATTGCAGGGTATTGCAGGATATTGCAGGGTATTGCAGAGTATTGCGGGGTATTGCGGGGCATTACAGAGTATAGCGGGGCATTGCAGAGTATTACAGAGTATTGCGAGGTATTGCGGGGCATTGCAGAGTATTGCGGGGCATTGCAGAGTATTGCAGAGTATTGCAGGGCATTGCAGAGTATTGCAGGGTATTGCAGAGTATTGCACAGGGAATTGCAGAGTATTGCACAGGGAATTGCAGAGTATTGCGGGGCATTGCAGAGTATTGCAGGGTATTGCAGAGTATTGCACAGGGAATTGCAGAGTATTGCAGAGTATTGAACAGAGAATTGCAGAGTATTGCACAGGGAATTGCAGAGTATTGCAGAGTAGTGCTGGGTATTGCAGAGCATGGGGGGGATGGCTGAGCATGGAGGGATGGATGTATGGATGTGACTGCACATGTCACTGAGCAGCGCTGTGGGCACTACACATCCAGTCCACAGCGCTGCTCCCATCCGATCCCTCCCCATCTGTACCGATCGATACAGAGAGGGGAGAGAGGAATCGCGTCATGACATGACGCCGGTTTTTTTACATGTGATCACTCCGTCATTTGACGGAGCGATCACATGGTAAATGGCCGTGATAAGCGGCTGTTTACCGTGATCGGTGATGGATTCGGCAGTCACGGATGTTCCCGTGTGCGCGCCCCAGGGGGGCGCGCGGGAGCAGTTTTCTAGCAGCACGTCATATGACGTGCTCCCAGAGTTATCCAACCATCCTGCAGCCGTCATTTGGCTATGGGCCAGTTGGCAACTAGTTAAACAGAGATCCAGCTCTCTCTAATACAACTGGCCTGCTGGACTTGCAAATGGATTTGCACTGAGAGTAAATTAATATGTTAATCACCACCGACAGAGGGTGTTGCCTTTTGTATAGCTACAATGTTTGAAGGCAGTTTCAATGTTTTTTTTGTTTTTTTTGACAAAATACAGATTCAATTTTTTTCAAATTGTTTAATTTTTTTTTCTCTCATTTTTATTCTTTTTTTTTTTACGGTAACTTTTTTTTGTTTATAAAAAAAAAGAGGAAGAAAGATTTTTAATTTTTTTGTTGTTTTTAATTTTTTCTTTTCACTATTTTTCTTTCTTTCCTATATTACCTCACTAGATTTCTTTTTTGTGCCATAACTAAGTTCAAAGAGCATTGCGTGAATATCATATAGATATACTGGGACTGGTGAGACTCATAGTGATTGGCAAATAGAAGGGAGTATAGTACAATTGTACTTAAGAGTAATTTAGTTTGATTGTTCCTGAATTCACTAGTGACTGATGACATCACACTTATCCGTATTCTGAAATCAAGTTATTTTTGTCTGCGTAGGCGACACTGCCTAATCTGCACTGAGAACTAAAGTGATGACCTCTTCCGTAGCCTGCTAAAGGCAGGACACATACAGTAGCTACACACGGTAGCCAAGGATGGAGCTATATGCCCAAAGGTTTGGCACCAGCCAAGGTTGAATTGAACACAGTTTCAGTAAAATGAGTTAGTGGTGAGTTGCAATGGCAACAAAATTCCCCTGAACACGTGAAGTGTCATACACATACAAACAACGTGGTATTCCACAGAAGGTGGGGCAGAGGTACTTGCAGGCATATGACAATGGAGGAAGAAAGATGGGGGGGATGAAAATCAGACACCTGGCTGAAGGGTGTAACCATTCAAATTGTTACACATGTCACTGGGAAAGGGGTCTTATTAGTATGTCGCAGTATATCTATGACAATTCTAATCAAAGGTCCTTGCTGCTCAGACTTACTAGAAAAGCATTCATTTGAATGCATATGTCATAAATGTACTCGTGTTTCTTTCTCTATCTTTGTCCACATTAATAAAGTATAATCTTGGAAAGCCAGGAAAGCTGGTCCCCAGGCCGTTACTGTATGCTGTATCCAATTGGAATCACCAGGGAAGGCCGTCCCAGAAGCAAGGGCAACAGGACCAGATTCGCCTTATGGACTTTCGTACTGTTATTATTGGACTGTTGTTATTATTGGTGTGTTGAGAACAAGGATCCTCATGTTTTTTTTTTCTTCTTCTTGTTTTGGTGCTATTTCTCCTGATTTGTATTATGGACTTATGACAACCAGAACAAGTAATGACTACCGATACTGGGATCTAGAAATGTGAACTGTAGAGATGGAGATTTTATGTTTTTTTTTTCTTCTCAAAGAGTTTTATTTCATTTCAGAGGGCAAAGCCAAACGTGCCAGATATTGAAGGAGATTGCACATAAACCATTATTCTAGGTGTGGCCGAGCCTCATATTCTCAACTGGCCACAAGGGGCCATCTGTTGCCTTATGGGTTTATGTGAAATCTCCATTAAAATGTAAAATATTGCAATTAGAAATATATTTCAGTTAGAGGGAAATATATTTAAAATACTGAGTGTTGTGTTGGTGTTACTGTAATTAGGTCAACTTCAAAGGTTGGCCTTTTGTTCTCCCTGATAACATCTCACCTGGGTACTAAACAACAGCCTTCTTTGACTCATCCAATCAGGCTGTGCCCAATATACATTTACTAGGTACAGTGACCAAGACGGTAGAATTTTATTAGCCACACTACAGAAAGGGGGGGGGGGGGGGCGATATAATGCTTTGTGACCAAGCTAACTCACTCTTTGGTGTGGGAACAGACAGCAGTCACCATGGGCTGACCTGAAGTTAACAGGTAATCTAACTCTATACTTGCATCTTATATTGTATTGTATATATGGTTCTGTGAGTAATTTGTAAATATCATGTAAGCCAGGGGAATTACTCTGTACATTGTGTTGTAAATACTGTCTGGTGTGTAATTTGTATACATTATGTAACCCTATTAATAAATGTGTATTGCGGATGGAACTACCTCTTTGTTGTAAGATCCCTCAGATCTAGATATGTATATGTCCATACTACCACAATGATTGAGGTGTATGCACAAAATACAGAACTAGTCAACACTCTCATAGAATATGCCTAAAGTTATTGCATCTCCTGCTGTTTGCTTTCATGTATGCCATAAAGGCATTTGATAGGGCGAGTTGGTATTTTTTGTAAGAAACCCTACTACAACTAGGACTAGGCCCACGACTCCTGCAAAAATGAATGTTCTTATACTGTCGCCCCTATGCTCGAGTTTGGACAAACGGTATACTTTCTGACTCTATCCACATTTAAAATGGGACTAGACAGGCCTGTCCCTAGGGCCATCTTAATAGCACCATGGAAATAGAAATGAATGCTCCCTAGTTGGGATTTTAAATGGACCACCAACTCAAGAAATTATAAAAATAAATCTTTAATATAATGAATTTAAATACAAATACACAAGACCATATGTATGAAAGGATGCACGACATGTGCTACATAAGACAAACCAATGTGTTCAAAAACGCATGCAATATAAATGCCCGACGCGTTTCCGGTATCAGGTGTTCCTATACCTTCTTCAGGGGCCAAGGGTTCAGAAAATTTTGTGTTTAAAATACATTCTAAAATTGCAAAAAGACACTGTCAGATATCACATAACAGTCAGAGTATATATAAATATCACAGATAACCCATATGGTCAAAAAGATCAATGGTCAAGATACAGGAGGTGATGATATTCAGATAAAAGATATATATATGAACATAGGATATCAAAGCATATCAAGACTAGCCGAGAATAGGAGCCCAACATACCTGGTGTAAAGATTCTATATTAGAAATAAGTATGAGGAGCCAGTGAGTTCATATTGGTACTGCACACCTTGTCATTAGTGGAGATTATGAATGATTAGTGTATTCTCTGGGTGAGTGGCACCCGCATAGTCTGTATCGTAAAAATAAAATAAAGTAAATATAATAAAATAAATAAAAAATAATAAAATATAAAAAATAGGTGTGAAAAAAAATTAGATATATGTAAAGACACAAGGTACAATCAATTCCAAGTGGGAAGAAAAACGTGTGATGAAACAAGAGAAGATGTCCCATATGTGCAGAGTTTCTTACAGACCTGTCCCTCCTGCGTGCAGTGTCAAATCTCTGGATGCATGCCTGGTAGTGGAAACCCCCATTGCCGTTTAAATAAGCCAGTGATTAGACGCCGGCACATGCGTACAACCGCCTGTAGTGGCGGTGGATGGGTGGAACAAGTTGCCAGGCAGACGTGTTGGCGTCATTACCCCTCCTGACGTGTATAGACCGAGCGTTGTCTCTGCATACTTGTGGATACTCCTCCTAGCATTTGTCAGAGGGTTACCAAAGTGTGATTGGCTGTGCGACCGGGGGGGGGGGGACGCAAGCTTTGTAAAGACAAAATAGTGTGAATGAATACACGAGTGTATGAACGTGAATACAAACCAATGACTGGGGACTGGGACAAGATGTTACTTCAGAAGGAGACCAGGTGGATAGTGGCCTTACAAGCGACATTACCACCAGGTCTAAATGATTACATCAGTTACCGACCCTTTTTAGAGGGGTTCACATCGGGAGTATGGGAGGGACAGGGATGAGTTCATAAGCACCCCCTTCCTTCCCTTTGCCTGCTGTCCTCTGATCTCTAATTCTGACCCCCCACAGAGGCGTGATACACGTGTACTTCCTTTTCTCATTATATAATAAGGGGTATGCATAGTTAGAGAGGAGCAATGGGATTGGTCACTAGGGTGGGTCATTTAATGACCACCCTAGTTTATACTCAGATAACTTCAGATAGATCCCTGATGGGTACACATCTAGTTCATGGAGAGATTGAAAGAAATTGGCCGATATGTAGAAATATAATGAAATATATATAGTTGGATATATCTAAAGAAATTGATCTATGTAAAACGTATACTTAAGTGTATCGACTCATGTGCAAAACACTGATTTATCCTCATTGAATAACATCTGGTTCTTTTAGGGTAACACAAGAATTTAGATATAAATACCCAACAATTGCCAATAGATGGCACCAAATATCAAATGTGTGTTCTCTGGGCAGTATGTCATCTGTGCCTGTGTTTTTTCATTTTTTTCATTGATTCATATTTTTTTCTTTCATTCACCTCCTCCCCTATGGACATCCATTTTTAATTTATAATCGTGACATCACTTCTTGCTTGTCACTATCAGTAGGACATACATTGGCTTGTATTCACGTTCATACACTCGTGCATTTATTCACACTATTTTGTCTTTACAAAGCTTGCGTTTCCCCCTCCCCCCCGGTCACACAGAGACAACGCTCGGTCTATACACGTCAGGAGGGGTAATGACGCCAACACGTCTGCCTGGCAACCTGTTCCACCCAATCCACCGCCACTACAGGCGGTTGTACGCATGTGCCGGCGTCTAATCACCGGCTTATTTAAACGGCAATGGGGGTTTCCACTACCAGGCATGCATCAAGAGATTTGACACTGCACGCAGGAGGGACAGGTTTGTAAGAAGCTCTGCACATATGGGACATCTTTTCTTGTTTCATCACACGTTTTTCTTCCCACTTGGAATTGATTGTACCTTGTGTCTTTACATATATAGGTTCATCTAAGGTGGAATATTGGGACATTGTTCCCTGGGTTATTTAGCCCTATCACAGTGCCTTTATTAACGGTCCGGTTTCATTCCACAGAAGCCCATAACTTGAGCACTCCCCGTGAGGTAGGCATGGTTCCTCCCCCAAGTTATGGATATTCCCTTATATATTTTGGGTGGAGAAGTTTCCCCTGTCCTTCCCCTCCCTCCCCCCCTCTCCCCGTTTGTGATTTCCAATATAGGGATTTCAATTAGGGATTGTATTTCATTCATTGCTTTTTCACCCCTCACTTTTTTATTACCCCCTCCGCAGGAATATGAGTTCCTTTGGTGTGCAATAGGGTCTCACTGGATATTTTGACACTGTGTCTATGTGCATCCCATCCCGCGGGGGGCTTATGTCCATCTATCCCATTTATATATTTTTATATTTTTTTTTTTTTTTTGAGCTTTGCTAAGGAATCAATTTATCTAATTTTTTTCACACCTATTTTTTATATCTTATTATTTTTTATTATTTCTTTTTAAATTATATTTACTTTATTTTATTTTTACGATACAGACTATGTGGGTGCCACTCACCCAGAGAATACACTAATCATTCATAATCTCCACTAATGACAAGGTGTGCAGTACCAATATGAACTCACTGACTCCTCATACGCATTTCTAATATAGAATCTTTACACCAGGTATGTTGGGCTCCTATTCTCGGCTAGTCTTGATATGCTTTGATGTCCTATGTTCATATATATATCTTTTATCTGAATATCATCACCTCCTGGATCTTGACCATCGATCTTTTTGACCATATGGGTTATCTGTGATACTTATATATACTCTGACTGTTATGTGATATCTGACAGTATCTTTTTGCAATTTTAGAATGTATTTTGAACACAAAATTTTCTGAACCCTTGACCCCTGAAGAAGGTATAGGAACACCTGATACCGAAAACGCATCGGGCATTCATATTGCATGCATTTTTTAACACATTGGTTTGTCTTATGTAGCACATGTCGTGCATCCTTTCATACATATGGTCTTGTGTATTTGTATTTTAATTCATTATATTAAAGATTTATTTTTATAATTTCTTGAGTTGGTGGTCCATTTAAAGTCCCAACTAGGGGGCATTCATTTCTATTTCTATTCCAAGGGATGGGACCACCATACTCTATATGAGATGATGGGAGTCTCTTTCTTATTTATAATAGCACCATAGGCCCCTGGGCAAAGTAATGCACTGGGGCCCCTACAAGCCTGCCCCAATTTCAACCATCTTTCACATGTGTGGTTGGGGGCAGTAAAGCAATACAGTTGAGCTGTGGTTTTAGTGCTCTCCCTTTAAGGTATATTCACACCAGTTGCAGTGGGACTGTGTTAGGTGGCTACTCCAGTACAGTCCCACTGCATGACAAGGCAAAATGCCTTATACCTAGAATGTCCAGTTCACTCCACTGCATGCAGTACTTTTTTCAGCACTACACAGTGCAAGACAATCCACCACCTTGTACAGCACAGTGGTCAATTGAACTTTATGAAATGCCAGTGTGACATTTCAATAAAGTTTGATTAGGGGGAAAAAAAAAAAAAAAGGAACAGTACAGCCAGTTGCCAAATTTTCAAAGTCTGCTGCCTCAGTTTTTATGATGTTTGCATATACTCCAGAATGTTAAGAATAGTCATCAGATGAATTGCAAAGTCCCTATTTGCCAGGGGTGGCCAAACGTTTTTCAAAGAGGGCCAGATTTGATGAGGTGAACATGTGTGTGGGCCGACAATTTTGCCTGACATTCTTTGAACCATTAAAATTCGGTCTAATGCCCCGTACACACGGTCGGACATTGATCGGACATTCCGACAACAAAATCCTAGGATTTTTTCCGACGGATGTTGGCTCAAACTTGTCTTGCATACACACGGTCACACAAAGTTGTCGGAAAATCCGATCGTTCTGAACGCGGTGACGTAAAACACGTACGTCGGGACTATAAACAGGGCAGTAGCCAATAGCTTTCATCTCGTATATTTATTCTGAGCATGTGTGGCACTTTGTGCGTCGGATTTATGTACACACGATCGGAAATTCTGACAACGGATTTTGTTGTCGGAAAATTTTATAGCCTGCTCTCAAACTTTGTGTGTCGGAATATCCGATGGAAAATGTGTGATGAAGCCTACACACGGTCGGAATTTCCGACAACAAGGTCCTATCACACATTTTCCGTCGGAAAATCCGACCGTGTGTATGGGGCATTAGTGTGTGCATCTGAGCACTAATACACTGTCCAACAAGAATTCTCTTGCCTTTGTGGCTGTGTGTGAAGAGATGAGCTCAGGCGTGTTATTTGGATATACCGTATTTATTGGCATATAGCACGCACCTTCACTTTAACAGGGAAATTTCAGAAAAAAAAAAATGTCATTTTAAATAAAGAACTGTAAAGCAAAATAAGGGTCAGTGCCCATCTGCAGCCTCACAAGTGCCATGAATGCAGCCTCACCACTGCCATCAGTGCAGCCTGATCAATGCCCATCTGCAGCTTTGGAGGGTACAGTGAGGAGGCGGGACGAGCACCAACAGATTACATACAGGAGAAACTCTTGTTTTCTCGGCGGCCTCTTTAATACAAAGTCCCGCCTCCTATGATGGACAGAACAGTCAAACAATGGAAGCGCAGGACACAGGACTTCCTATTGCAGAGGCCGCCACGTAAACAGGAAATTCTCCTGTATGTACTGCACTCGTTCCGCCCCCTCCAAGGCAGCCAGAATATAGATATTTTGTGGCCCCGGCCCTCGGAGATTAGTTGGGGGCCACAAAAGATACATATGTTCAAATTACCAGGCGGGCCGTTCGAAATCAGAATACGGGCCGCAATTGGCCCGTGGGTTGGACATGCCTGCTCTGTGCCATGAAAGTGAACTTAATCCCATACAAAATATTTCCACTGCATTTGTGAAGAAGGCTTCAGGGTGCCCTAGAAAGTCCAGCAAGTGCTAGGACCTTCTACAGTTGATTCAGCTGAGGTATCGGGGCACCACTGGTGCAGAACTTGCTCAGGAATGGCAGCAGGCAAGTGTGAGTGCATCTACACGCACGGTGAGGCGAAGACTTTGAGGATGGCCAAATGTCAAGAAGGGGAGCAAAGAAGCCAATTCTCTCCAGGAAAAACATCAGGGACAGACTGATATTCTGCAAAAGGTGCAGGGATTGGACTGCTGAGGTAAAGTCATTTTCTCTGATAAATCCCCTGATTGTTTGGGGGTTTCGTAAAAAAAAAACCTTGTCTGGAGAAGAAAAGGTGAGCGCTACCATCAGTCCTGTGTCATGCCAACAGTAAAGCACCCTCAGACCATTCATGTGTGGGTTGCTTCTCAGGGAGTGGGCTCAGTCACAATTTTGCCTAAGAACACAGCTATGAATAAAGAATGGTACAAAAACATGCTCTGAGAGCAACTTCTCCCAACCATCCAAGAACAGTTTGGTGACGAACAATGCCTTTTCCAGCATGATGGAGCACCTTGCCATAAGGCAAAAGTGATAACCAAGTGGCTTGGGGAACAAAACATCAAAATTTTGGGTCCATGGCTAGGAAACTCCCCAGACCTTAATCCCATTGAAAACTTGTGGTCAATCCTCAAGAGGCGGGTGAACAAACCCCCCCAAATTCTGAAAATGGGCTGCCATGTCAGGATGTGGCCCAGAAGTTGATTGACAGCATGCCAGGGCAGATTGCTGAGGTCTTGAAAAAGAAGGGTCAACACTGCAAAATATTGACACTTTGCATATACTTAAAAAAGTCCAGCCTGAGCTCATTTGGCTGGGCTTCTCCTATGTGTCACAGGAGTGCAATTCGTTTTGTACTCCAGTAACCCATTTTCAGCAGAGAGTGGTCTGAAGTCCGCTGTCTGCCAACGCCACTGGAATCAGTCCAGGCAACGCATCATCACAATAAAGTCTGGATCCGCCAGGTCCCTGGACTGATGCCTGTCTCAGCCTCTCAGCAAATCGCTAAGAGCCTGAGATGGCCACTTCCCGCCCCTCCACATCTCAGCGCTCCAGTGAGCGTGGGGAGGGGGCAGAGCGTTGAGCTGCTGACTGATGGGCAGCAGTTCTCTGCTCAGGGAGCTCAGAGAACCAAGCGGTGGTGGTGTTTGATCGCTCAGTTCTCAGTGCAGAGGCGGTGAGGGACCAATGCTGCATGGGTGACAGTCAGGAGGGGTAGAGGGGGAAGTGCCAGAGAGGCCGATCCAGGACTGGAGCATCCCAATAAGTACGCTCCATTGAGTGACTTTGGTGAAACCAGTCAGGGACCAGAAATGCTGGAGATGAGGGACTCTCCTAGCTGCCAGGGGAAGAACTCCTCCAGTGAGAGTAGGGGGCAGCAAAGGGAAAGGAAAGACAGATTCTGGTGGTAGGGGACTCAATTCTTAGAAGGACAGAGAGGGCAATCTGTAACCAAGACCTGAAGCGCCGAACAGTATGTTGTCTACCGGGCGCTCGGGTTCGGCACATCATGGATCTTGTGGACAGATTACTGGGAGGGGCTGGGGAAGACCCGGCTGTCATGGTGCACGTTGGCACCAATGACAAAGTCAGAGGCAGATGGAGTGTCCTAAAGAACGATTTTAGGGACTTAGGTGCTAAATTGAGGAAAAGGACCTCCAAGGTAGTATTCTCAGGACTACTACCGGTACATCGAGCCACACCAGAAAGGCAGAGGGAGATTAGGGAAGTAAACAAGTGGCTGAAGAGCTGGTGTAGTAAGGAGGGGTTTGGGTTCCTGGAGGACTGGGCCGACTTCTCAGTCGGTAACCGGTACTATAGAAGGGACGGACTGCACCTAAATGAGGAGGGTGCAGATCTGCTGGGAATGAAGATGGCCAAAAAGTTAGAGGGGTTTTTAAACTAGGCAATGGGGGGGAGGGTCCAGAGACAGTGATAGCCAGCGCAGAAGATATTCCAGAGGGTAGTATTGGGGGCATTAGTAGTAGGTTAACCAAAGCACAAAAACACAAGGTGAGTATAGTAGCAAGTCCTAGTTGCAATTTTGAAACACCCAATACGAGGACAATATGCGACCGGTCTAAACTATGTGGCATGTTCACCAATGCCAGGAGCATGGCGGACAAGATGGGTGAACTAGAGATACTGTTGTACAAGGAGGATTTGGATTTTGTGGGAATTTCAGAGACCTGGTTCAACAGCTCTCATGATTGGCTGGCAAACATTCAAGGGTATACCCTATACCGCAAGGATAGAGAGGGTAAAAAAAGGGGGAGGGGTATGCCTATATATCAAGAATAATGTACAAGCGATTGTGAGAGATGACATCACTGAGGGAGCTAGAGAGGAGGTGGAATCCTTATGGGTAGAGCTCCAAAGGGATGAAGCTAAGGGGAAAATAATACTGGGAGTATGCTATAGGCCCCCTAACCTGAGGGAGGAAGTGGAGACGGATCTCCTATCACAAATTGGATTAGCAGCAAGGATGGGAAGTGTTATCATAATGGGGGATTTTAATTATCCAGACATAGACTGGGCGGAGGGAACTGCGCATTCATTTAAGGCTCGCCAGTTCCTTAATGTCTTGCAGGACAATTTTATGGGTCAGATGGTAGACGCACCAACTAGAAATAAAACATTACTGGATCTATTGATTACCAACAATACAGACCTGATCATAGATGTGGAAATACGGGGCAATTTAGGTAACAGCGATCACAGGTCAATTCGTTTCAGTATAAATCACACAAATAGGAAACATGAAGGGAACACAAAGACACTGAATTTCAAAAGAGCCAACTTCCCTAAACTACAAACCTTGCTAAAAGGCATAAATTGGGATAAAATATTAGGAACAAAGAATACAGAGGAGAGATGGGTTTGCTTTAAGAGCATATTAAATAAGGGCATTAGCCAATGTATCCCATTGGGTAATAAATTTAAAAGAGCGAACAAAAATCCTGGATGGCTTAACTCCAATGTAAAAATGCATATAAAAGCAAAGGAGAAGGCCTTCAAAAAATACAAGGTTGAGGGATCATTCTCAGCATTCAGACTTTATAAAGAATGCAATAAGAAATGTAAGGGTGCAATTAGGACGGCTAAGATAGAACATGAAAGACACATAGCAGAGGAGAGCAAAAAAAATCCCAAGAAATTCTTTAAGTATGTAAACAGTAAAAAAGGGAGGACAGACCATATTGGCTTCATAAAGAATGAGGAAGGACATCTGGTTACAAAGGTTGGGGAGATGGCAAAGGTATTGAATTTATTCTTCTCCTCAGTCTTCATGAGTGAATCGGGGGGCTTCAGTAACCAAAACGGCAGTGTTTATCCTCATGACACAACACAGGAAGCACCTCCATGGTTAACAGAGGACGGAATTAAAATTAGACTTGAGAAACTTAACATTAATAAATCACCGGGACCAGATGGCTTGCATCCGAGGGTACTTAGGTAACTCAGGTGATTGCCAGACCGTTGTTCCTAATTTTTAGTCTATGGACTGGAATGGTACCAGCTGATTGGAGAAAAGCCAATGTAGCACCAATATTTAAAAAGGGCCCAAAAAACATCCCTGGGAATTACAGACCAGTTAGCCTAACATCAATAGTATGTAAACTCTTGGAGGGGATGATAAGGGACTATATACAAGATTTTAGTAATAAGAACGATATCATTAGCAGTAATCAGCATGGATTCATGAAGAATCGTTCTTGCCAAACCAATCTATTAACCTTCTATGAGGTGGTGAGTTGCCATCTAGATAAAGGAAGGCCCATAGACGTGGTGTATCTGGATTTTGCAAAAGCATTTGACACAGTTCCCCATAAACGTTTACTGTACAAAATAAGGTCCATTGGCATGGACCATAGGGTGAGTACATGGATTGAAAACTGGCTACAAGGGCATGTTCAGAGGGTGGTGATAAATGGGCAATACTCAGAATGGTCAGGGGTGGGTAGTGGGGTTCCCCAGGGTTCTGTGCTGGGACCAATCCTATTTAATTTGTTTATAAACGACCTGGAGGATGGGATAAACAGTTCAATCTCTGTATTTGCAGACGAAACTAAGCTAAGCAGGGCAATAACTTCTCCGCAGGATGTGGAAACCTTGCAAAAAGACCTGAACAAATTAATGGGGTGGGCGACTACATGGCAAATGAGGTTCAATGTAGAAAAATGTAAAATAATGCATTTGGGTGGCAAAAATATGAATGCAATCTATACACTGGGGGGAAAACCTCTGGGGGAATCTAGGATGGAAAAGGACCTGGGGGTCCTAGTAGATGATAGGCTCAGCAATGGCATGCAATGCCAATCTGCTGCTAATAAAGCAAACAGAATATTGGCATGCATTAAAAGGGGGATCAACTCCAGAGATAAAATGATAATTCTCCCGCTCTACAAGACTCTGGTCCGGCCGCACCTGGAGTATGCTGTCCAGTTCTGGGCTTCAGTCCTCAGGAAGGATGTACTGGAAATGGAGCGAGTACAAAGAAGGGCAACAAAGCTAATAAAGGGTCTGGAGGATCTTAGTTATGAGGAAAGGTTGCGAGCGCTGAACTTATTCTCTCTGGAGAAGAGACGCTTGAGAGGGGATATGATTTCAATTTACAAATACTGTACTGGTGACCCCACAATAGGGATAAAACTTTTTCGCAGAAGAGAGTTTAATAAGACTCGGGGCCATTCATTACAATTAGAAGAAAAGAGGTTTAACCTTAAACTACGTAGAGGGTTCTTTACTGAAAGAGCGGCAAGGATGTGGAATTCCCTTCCACAGGCGGTGGTCTCAGCGGGGAGCATTGATAGCTTCAAGAAACTATTAGATAATCACCTGAATGACCGCAACTTACAGGGATATGTAATGTAATACTGACACATAATCACACACATAGGTTGGACTTGATGGACGTGTGTCTTTTTTCAACCTCACCTACTATGTAACTATATGTAACTAATTTCAAAACTTTTTCCACCTTTAATTTGACCTATAAACTGTACAACTCAGTTGAACAACAAACTGAAATCTTTTAGATGGAGGGAAGTAAAAATAAAAGAAATACAATAATACGGTTGCATAAGTGTGAACCCCCCTAAACTAATACTTTTCTTTTTGGGTAAGGGTCTATCACCATGGCACATCTTGACTTGGCAATATTTGCCCACTCTTCTTTGCAAAAAACACTCCAAATCTGTCAGATTGCAAGAGCATCTCCTGTGCACAGTACTTTTCAGAACACCCCACAGATTTTCAATCGGATTCAGGTCTGGGCTCTGGCTGGGCCATTCCAAAACTTTAATCTTCTTCTGGTGAAGCCATTTCTTTGTTGATTTGGATGTATGCTTTGGGTCATTGTCATGCTGAAAGATGAAGTTCCTCTTCATATTCAGCCTTCTAGCAGAAGCTTGCCAATATTTACTGTTATTTGGAACTGTCCATAATTCCCTCTACCTTGACTAAGGCCCCTATTCCAGCTGAAGAAAAACAGTCCCAAAGCATGATGCTGCCACCACCATGCTTCACTGTGGGTTTGGGGTTCTTTTGGTGATGTGCAATGTTGTTTTTGAACCAAACATATCTTGAAATTATGGCCAAAAAGTTCAACCTTAGTTTCATTAGACCAGAACACAGATTCCACATGCTTTTGGGAGACTACAGAGGTGTTTTTGGAAAATTTAGCTAGCTTGGATGTATTTCTTCGTAAGAAAAGGCTTCCGTCTTGCCACTCTACCTCATAGCCCAGACATATGAATAATACGGGAGATTGTTGTCACATGTACCACACAGTCAGTACTTGCCAGATATTCCCCCAGCTCCTTTAATGTTGCTGTAGGCCTCGTAGTAGCCTCCTTGACCAGTTTTCTTTTCATATTTTCATAAATTTTGGAGGGACTTTCAGTTCTTGGTAATGTCACTGTTGTGCTATATTTTTTCCACTTGATGATGATTGTCTTCACTCTGTTCCATGGTATATCTAAAGCCTTGAAAATTTCCTTTGTAACCTTCTCCTGACTGATACCTTTTAACAATGAGATCCCTCTGATGCTTTGGAAGCTCTCTGTGGACCATGGCTTTTGTTGTAGGATGTGACTAAGAAAATGTCAGGGAAAACTTACTAAAACAGCTGAACTTTATTTGGGGTTAATTGGAGGCAATTTAAATAATAGGTGTGTAGTGACTCCTATTTAACATGAGTTTGTATGTGATTGCTTAAAATCTGAACACAGCTACATCACCAGTTATAAAAGAGGGTGTGGTGTGCACACCTATGCAACCACATTATTTTAGTTTTTTATTTTTGGAGTATGAGTGGGACTGCTGAGGCAGGCACAGCAGAGATTGGATAGCTCATAAGGAAGTGGGTAAAACCATAACCTTCTTCAGCACACTGTGCTGTTCCCTTTTAATCCTGTCTCAATATCTCTCAGGATTTGTGAGATATTGAATAACAAAATTGGCACAGCCACAGTGCACCTGCTCCTAGCCACAGACTCCCGGCTGGGCAGAAAGCAGAGGTGGAGCCGTCACCACCCAGACCGGCAATGAAGACAACTTTGAGTCTGAAATCGTGGGCAACATATTGTGTGTAATTCTTCACAAGCACCAATAATATTCGAGCCAATAGGAAAATGCACTTACCGGACGTGATGGACCTCTAAATTATAGGTCATATGAGCCTGGTTCCCAAAAGATTGGTAACAGCCTGGATCGCTTGGAAGACACCAACATCCGCCAGTAATCTTGTACAAGTTGACACAGTAAATCAATTCACTTTACAAATTCCTTGATGTAATCCTCAGTGCGGTGTGTAGTAAGGTTCCCCAAAAATAGAAAAACGGAAAAGCCTCCAAGTGTGTACTGTTTAACAGTTTATTAAAAGGATTCCAAGGCAAAGTAACAAAAGTCAGCGCTACAGCGCAATTTTAAAAACACACAGCAGTTCACAACAATCAATAATCCGGTTTAAACTCAGACTGTTCGCATCTGAACAGCTGAGAAGGCTGCGGGTGACGTCACAGGCAAACTCCGCCCCCGTATGCGGCGTTACGTCCTCATGGACTTAGTCAGTGAGGGAGGAGTTTGTGAGTCACCCTGGCTTCTAAAATAGCCGCTGCCTATCCCTGGGGAGTGTCGGGTTCCCGGAAACGGAACCCGCTCAACAAATGCGAGGACCACTAAATGGAGTCACCAGCCCCGGACCTAGCGGAGACCAATAAAAGCTAATAAAATGGAGGATAATGGACCAATAGCCTCATATATAAGGAACATTACCACTTAGTAGTTTAAAAAACATCTGTTACATAGTATAGAATAGCAACTAAAATCTATCACAAAAAATTCAATTTAGAAAACGGAGAATTAAATAAAAAACATTCAATCCTACTTTTCCAAAAAATCCTGTACATTAAATATATACACCATAACCTGTGTGCATCTGCAGCATTCTCTTACAATATACTAAGTATAAGAATATATAAAAAAAAAATTCATGATATAACACAAGAAATAGAACATATATTCATAAAATAGATGTACATGGCTAAAATCCCAAAACAACTGTTTATTTATCTGAAATAAAACAGTTGAGGTCGAACTCAACATTCAATCCTCCTGGAACAGCTACCTGTGCCTCATGTATCCATAGGGATTCTCTCTGACTGAGCTGCCTAATAAAATTGCCACCTCTCCAGTGTTTCATCACTTTCTCTATCCCCCAAAATAGGAGTTGTTTTTAGGATCTCTATTGTGACAAAACCTAAAATATTTAGACACATAATATTAAAAGAGGCCTCAAGACACATTATTTACATGCTCCCCTCTGCAAATTTCCATAGGTCTAGAGGTTCTACCAACATACTGGAGGCCACATTCACACTGGAGCATGTAAACTACCCTCACAGTATCGCAGGTAATTAAATTCCTAATTTGATAAGTTTTATCAGTAGCAGTAGCTTTAAATTCTTACCTCCTTTTAAGATTGAATTTGCATTGCTTACAAGCTGGGAATTTTTCACAGGAATAAAAACCCAGACATAAAATTAAAGATTCTATTTTCCCTGATCACAGGAGGATCCACCACCCCAGGGGCTATAATGTCCCTTAAAGTGGGTGGTCTCCTGTAAACAAATCTAGGGCGAGCTGGGGGAGTAGGACCTAATACATTATCCTTTTTTAAAATATCCCAGTTTAATGATTTTTTTTTCTACCTTTTTGTATTGAATATTGTAATCCAAAATGATCCTGTATTGAGGCGCATCTTGGTCAGTACTTTTACTTTTTTTAGAATCTGCTACCAAAATTGATCGATCAATGGTACCCACCTTAGCCAATTCATCTGATATGTGTGTCTGATTGTAACCTTTCTGTACAAACTTCTCAGCCATAACATTGGCTTGCCAGAAGAAATCACTATCAAGACAAGTTACGACAAAGGCGAATTAATTGTCCTCTGGGTATATTGAGCAACTATGAATTATGGTGACAACTGTCCAGGGGAATGTAACCATTTCGATCTGTTGGTTTACAATAGTTTCTGGTTCTATAACCACCATCATATTTAAAAATTTCTAAATCAAGGAAGGCTATGCAGGAAGCATCAGCATTCCAAGACAGACGGATATTTTTGGTGTTACCATTGAGCCTAGACATGAATTGGAGGCCGATAAGATCACCCTCCCATATCATGAATAGATCATCAATAGATCTTTGGTAGCAGACCAGTTGTGCGGGTCTACTACCAAAGACAAATTCCTCCTCCCAGTGTGCCATGAAAATGTTCGCGACACTCGGCGCAAACCGAGCGCCCATGGCTACACCGAGAGTTTGTAAGAAGAATTTTCCTCCATACCAAAAATAATTTCTGGCAAGGCGGAACTCTAATGATTTCAGAATAAAAGACTGCAACTGGGACGGAAAATCCGATTTGCCTAAAGCCCATTGCACAGATTGGACCGCATCATGATGTCCAATAATCGTATACAATGAACCGACATCGGCTGTCACCAAAAGGCTATTATTCTTGAGCGGCAGGTTTTCAACTATCTGGAAGATATATTTAGTATCCTTCAAAAAGGCCGTAGTGGTAGATACTAAGGGTTTCAAAAAGTAATCAATGTATTGCCCCAAACGCGCAGAGACCGAGTCAATGCCGTTAACGATTGGTCTTCCTGGAGGTGCCTGGGGGCCTTTATGAACCTTAGGTAAAAAATATATAATCGGTCTCCTACAGGCACTGGGGACCAAGTAAGAGGCTTCCTTTTTGTTCAATACACCACTCGTTTTACCTGAGGTGACTAAAACTTCCAATTCATCCCTAAATTGGGTGACCGGATCCCTACCTAATACCTGGTAAGTCTTCCTATCAGTCAATAACCTGTCCATCTCCCCTGAGTAATAGGACTTACTCATGATAACTAATCCACCCCCCTTATCAGCGGGTCGGATGACCACATCTTTATTCTTTTCGAATGTACTGATACCTTTTTTCATGAAGGCGGGATCACCTATTTTCCTCACTTTCATGTCCTCTAGATCACTGGCTACCATATTTTTAAAGACCTCTACATGTCTATGATCACTCTGAGGAGGGTTGAACACAGACTTATTGGCTAAATTGGAGTGTATACCTAAACTGGCTACAGAAGACAATCTTTCTCCTGGTCTAGAAAGAAAATATCTTGATATTTAAGGTCCTTACAAACTTTTGCAAACTAATATATGTTTGAAACTTGCTAAGATTACGAACTGGGGCGTATTTAAGGCCTTTATCTAAGACCCTCAATTCATCCTCCGACAGATCTACGCCACTGATATTAAAAATGCCCATACCTAATGGGACTTTTGTCTTTTTTGTTTTGCGTCCGGCTCTTCTCCCTCTCTTTGTCTTAGTTTTCCCCCTTGTCTGTTTCCTGTAGGGGTGTAATCCCCTGGATCTGGCCATTGGGGCAGGGGGTTCCCTAAAAAAATGGATGGTTCTGGTAATGACTGTCCTTCTGGGACAGAGGAGCATATCTATTGTTCTATTGCAATGGGGGTCCTTTCCTGACCATAATCATATTGACTGTTCTGGGGATATTGGTCAGAATATGGATGGTAACCTCTATTACCAGAATTATTGGAACCCCGTCCCCTAGAGGGACATGGTGGTCTCCAATTATGCCCTCTATGTCCTGGGGCATAGGGAGGTAATTGTTGATGGTGGGATGCCCTATCACCCCCTCTCCTGGAAGAATTTCCTCTCCCTCGATTCCCACTGATTTGTCTCCTGGGAACACCACATGGAGATGAATATCCGTGAGAATGGGGAGGTGGAAAGGAAGATCTCGGAGTACCTGATGGAAGTGAATTAGGCTGGATAGGAATAGTAGAGGTAGATTCAGATGTTGGCAATTTGGATTGCCATTTGAAAATATCTCCACTAGAGAAATCTTTAGAGTCCCTAATAAACTTATTTCTTTTTTTCTCTTGTGCATCCTTATCCCACTTAATCATTTTGTTTTTTAACTCTCCTGATAATCTAGAGAATTCAGAAGAATTGTGTACCACTTCTAATGAACTCTTTAACTTTGTGATTTGTTGATCTAAAAGTAACATTTTTTTTCTTTTTTCTAGTCAGGAGAAATTCAATAAGTTCCTGACCTTTACTGTTAAAGAACTGGTGCCATTCTAATATGGACTCTTCATCGATGAGGTCATTATTCGGGGGGAGATCCCTAGGTACCAATTTATTTTTAATATAATGTTCAAATGACACAATGTCCCACCATGCTTTAATCTTTTTTTCAAAAAGATGTCCAAGCTTCCTAAAGCTGGTGGTAAGGTCATCTGGAGTGCGCTGCACTAATTCTGTATTATTTAATGTATTCTTTAGGACTGGTGAATCCTTTAGTGTTTAGCTGGAAACTTATATTTGTTAATTATTTTTGCGCGGATTGCTCATAGTTTTATTATTAACAAATATAAGTTGCCAGCTGAACACTAAAGGCACAAAGAGAGGGAGAAAAGCCGGACGCAAAACAAAAAAGACAAAAGTCCCATTAGGTATGGGCATTTTTAATATCAGTGGCGTAGATCTGTCGGAGGACGAATTGAGGGTCTTAGATAAAGGCCTTAAATCCGCCCCAGTTCGTAATCTTAGCAAGTTTCAGACATATATTAGTTTGCAAAAGTTTGTAAGGACCTTAAAATAATCAAAAGATATTTTCTTTCTAGACCAGGAGAAAGATTGTCTTCTGTAGCCAGTTTAGGTATACATTCCAATTTAGCCAATAAGTTGGTGTTCAACCCTCCTAAGAGTGATCATAGACACGTAGAGGACTTTAAAAATATGATAGCCAGTGATCTAGAGGACATGAAAGTGAGGAAAATAGGTGATTCCGCCTTCCTGAAAAAAAGGTATCAGTACATTAGAAAAGAATAAGGATGTGGTCATCCGACCCGCTGATAAGGGGGGTGGATTAGTTATCATGAGTAAGTCCCATTACTCAGGGGAGATGGACAGGTTATTGGCTGATAGGAAGACTTACCAGGTATTAGGTAGGGATCCGGTCACCCAATTTAGGGATGAATTGGAAGTTTTAGTCACCTCAGGTAAAACGAGTGGTGTATTGAACAAAAAGGAAGCCTCTTACTTGGTTCCCAGTGCCTGTAGGAGACCGATTATATATTTTTTACCTAAGATTCATAAAGACCCCCCCAGGCACCTCCAGGAAGACCAATCGTTAACGGCATTGACTCGGTCTCTGCGCGTTTGGGGCAATACATTGATTACTTTTTGAAACCCTTAGTATCTACCACTACGGCCTTTTTGAAGGATACTAAACATATCATCCAGATAGTTGAAAACCTGCCACTCAAGAATAATAGCCTTTTGGTGACAGCCGATGTCGGTTCATTGTATACGATTATTGGACATCATGATGCGGTCTAATCTGTGCAATGGGCTTTAGGCAAATCGGTTGCAGTCTTTTATTCTGAAATCATTAGAGTTCCGCCTTGCCAGAAATTATTTTTGGTATGGAGGAAAATTCTTCTTACAAACTCTCGGTGTAGCCATGGGCGCTCGGTTTGCGCCGAGTGTCGTGAACATTTTCATGGCACACTGGGAGGAGGAATTTGTCTTTGGTAGTAGACCCGCACAACTGGTCTGCTACCAAAGATAGATTGATGACCTATTCATGATATGGGAGGGTGATCTTATCAGCCTCCAATTATTCATGTCTAGGCTCAATGGTAACACCAAAAATATCCGTCTGTCTTGGAATTCTGATGCTTCCTGCATAGCCTTCCTTGATTTAGAAATTTTTAAATATGATGGTGGTTATAGAACCAGGAACTATTGTAAACCAACAAATCGGAATGGTTACATTCCCCTGGACAGTTGTCACCAGAATTCATGGTTGCTCAACATACCCAGAGGACAATTCATTCGCCTTAGGCGTAACGGTTTTCTTGATAGTGATTTCCTCTTGCAAGCCAATGTTATGGCGGAGAAGTTTGTACAAAAAGGTTACAATCAGACACACATCAGATGAAATTGGCTAAGGTGGGTACCATTGATCGATCAATTTTGGTAGCAGATTCTAAAAAAAAGTAAAAGTACTGACCAATATGCGCCTCAATACAGGATCATTTTTGATTACAATATTCAATACAAAAAGGTAGAAAAAAAAATCATTCTCAAACACCGGGGTATTTGAAAAAAGGATAATGTATTAGGTCCTACTCTCCCAGCTCGCCCTAGATTTGTTTACAGGAGACCGCCCACCTTAAGGGACATTATAGCCCCTGGGGTGGTGGATCCTCCTGTGATCAGTGAAAATAGAATCTTTAATTTTATGTCTGGTTTTTATTCCTGTGGAAAATGCCCAGCTTGTAAGCAATGCAAATTCAATCTTAAAAGGAGGAAAGAATTTAAAGCTACTGCTACTAATAAAACTTATCAAATTAGGAATTTAATTACCTGCGTTACTGTGGAGGTAGTTTACATGCTCCAGTGTGAATGTGGCCTGCAGTATGTTGGTAGAACCTCTAGACCTATGGAAATTCGCATAGGGGAGCATGTAAATAATATTAAAAGAGGCCTCAAGACACATTATGTGTCTAAACATTTTAGGTTATGTCACAATAGAGATCCTAAAAAAACTCCAATTTTGGGGGATAGAGAAAGTGACAAAACACTGGAGAGGTGGCAATTTTATTAGGCAGCTCAGTCAGAGAGAATCCCTATGGATACATGAGACACGGGTAGCTATTTCAAGAGGATTGAATGTTGAGTTCGACCTCAACTATTTTATTTTGGATAAACAGTTGTTTTGGGATTTTAGCCATGTACATCTATTTTATGAATATATGTTCTATTTCTTGTGTTATATCATGTATCAAAGTAGGATTGAATGATTATTTCATTCTCAGTTTTCGAAATTGAATTTTTTGTGATAGATTTTAGTTGCTATTCTGTACTATGTAACAGATGTTTTTTAAACTACCGTTAAGTGGTAATGTTCCTTATATATGAGGCTATTAGTCCATTATCCTCCATTTTATTAGCTTTTATTGGTCTCCGTCAGGTCCGGGGCTGGCGACTCAATTTAGCGGTCCTCGCATTTGTGGAGCGGGTTCCGTTTCCGGGAACCCGACACTCCCCAGTGATAGGCGACGGCTATTTTAGAAGCCAGGGTGACTCACAACCTCCACCCTCGCTGACGAAGTCCATGAGGACGTAACGTCGCGTACGTGGGCGGAATTTGCCTGTGACATCACCCGCAGCCTTCTTAGCTGTTCGGACGCGAACAGTCTGAGTTTAAACCGGATTATTTATTGCTGTGAACTGCTGTTTTTAAAATTGCACTGTAGCGCTGACTTTTATTACTCTGCCTTGGAATCCTTTAATAAACTGTTAAACAGTACACACTTAGAGGCTTTTCCGTTTTTCTATTTTTGGGGAACCTTACTACACACCGCACTGAGGATTACATCAAGGAATTTAGTGTCAACTTGTACGAAATTACTGGCGGATGTTGGTGTCTTCCAAGAGATCCAGGCTGTTACCAATTTTATGGGAACCAGGTTAATTTGACCTCCTATAAATTTAGAGGTCCATCACGTCCGGTAAGCGCATTTTCCTATTGGCTCGAATATCATTGGTGCTTGTGAAGAATTACACCGGTGTTTGTTCCATCAAGAATATTGGCATTATCCATAATAGTTTAAGGACTTTTTTCTGTTAATTTGTTATTGCGCTGCACTAATTCTGTATTATTTAATGTATTCTTTAGGTCTGGTGAATCCTTTAGTGTTCAGCTGGCAACTTATATTTGTTAATTATTTTTGCGCTGATTGCTCATAGTTTTATTAGCATATTGTGTGTGTGCCACGCTGCTAATAAAAAATACAGTTAAAGTTACTGCGTGCAAACAGTGCAGTTTACCATGCCACCTCAGCCCTGCCAGCAGCATCCACCAAGATCCGACCGACCCTGATGAAGCCCCATGTGTACCTGGGGCAGTGCCCAGAGGTGCCCACTCAGTCACACAGCCCTGCTTGACGCCTGTCGCAGCTCCTTTATGTATTGGTGATTAAACATCTCGCTGTTGCCATTCAAGAAAACCCTGACATCCAATGTATCTTGGTGAAGGGTAGAGAATACAAAAATGTCCATGTATGCAGATGAACGTTTGCTGTATATATATATCTAACTCCTTTGATCACCATACCTAATCTTTTGAGAAAGCTAGACAGATTAAGGGCTCAGTGTCAATTTTGACAAAACTGAAACCCTCAACATTTCTTTACTCTAGTCCCCACAAACCAATTTTATACAGATCTTCCTGTTCAAAATGACAACCCAGGGAAATCAAATACCTGGGAATTTACATTCCTCGTGACCTCTTTAAACTGCCGAGCTTGAATTAATCCCCCATGTTTAATTTGGTTAAGCATTTATGAGGTCTGTCCAGGAAAGTATCCAGCCATGTAATATGAAAAATAGAGATATTTATTGAATAAGATACAAGAAACATTGTACAATGACGCCCCTGTCCCCTTGGGACCTCACACAAAATTTTGCCACAAGGTTTCCTGCCAAGATCTTGAACACAGTAGGTTTCGGAATCCTCAGATCAGCTTCTAGCTCTCACACTGTCAGTTGCCAATCTTTGTTGATTGCAGCCTGTACACATTTAAAATTCTCACATGTTCTGCTTGTTGCAGGCTTTCGAGAAAGCAGATCACTTTCAACAGGTTCTTGATCATTAAAGCTTTTGTGCAAGAATTTTATTTGCACTGCACTCATTGCATCATACTTAAAAGCCTTCTGAATCATCCGAATAGTTTCCAGAGGAATGTTCAAGCTTGACGCAAAATTTGATACAGATTTGTTGCTCTACTTGCTCAGTGTGAATGCAATGGCCACACAGTACACATGCTCACTCAACAGCATCTAGGTCCTCCACTAACTAGTACAGTGAAGTCGTCATTGTTCACACATGCGCATTCCAGTCCACTCTTCTTGGCTGCCAGGTTATTTCAATGTTGTGCAAACAGTTCTTGTTATTAACAAATGCTGGAATTTTGCCTCATCAAAACACCTTAAAATGTATGAGAGGTCCTCCATCACTTGGCTAGGCAAGATAAGCATTATAAAAATAGACATTCTGCCTAAATCACTCTACTGTTTTCAAACTGTCCCCCCCCCCCCCCATTAAATCTATTCTATTACAAAAGTTGATCAATGCCTTCATTTGGGCTCACAAGCCCTCTTGGATCAGCATGAGAGTTTGAGGCCCAATCTTTTCACTTATGGAAATCTGCAGATAACACTAGACTTTGACTGATGATAGCATTCCCTCTGCATGATATACCGTATTTATCGGCGTATAACACGCACTTTTTTACCCTTAAAATTAGGGGAAAATCGCGGGTGCGTGTTATACGCAGATCCCCTGCGATCCTGAGCTTCAAAATCGCCGACCGCGATTTGAAAATGGCGGCGCAATACACAAAGCTGGTTCTTGGCTCTTCTCGGCCACTTTCGGCTTCACTCGAGCGCCGCCCGAACCTAGCCGAGCGTACACGGCTAGCTCTGCTCACAGTCACGCCCATCCCGAGCAGGACGAGTGGAGCCGAAAGGGAACGAGAGCCGCCGAGAACCGGCTCTGTGTATTTCGGCTCCGGCGGCGCCATTTTTAAATCGTGGTCGGCAATTTTGAAGCTCAGGATCGCAGGGGATCACAGGATCGTGGTGCCATTTTCAAACTGCGAGCTGCAAGACTGCACTGGGGCAAGGCTGCACTGGGAAGGCTGCAATGATGGGCATTTAAATGTAACTTTTTTCCCTTAAACTTCCCTCTTAAAATTCCCTCATAAACTTGGGGTGCGTGTTATACGCCGATAAATACGGTATATTACTTACCAGCTTTCTCAGACTAAATTGCTCCGTCTACAGAGACACCAACTCCATACTTTTATTCGGAACTTAAAATCTACGTCATCTTTGGCTAGACGTTCCATTGACTTTTGAGGATCTACTGCTACAAGAGCAGAAACCAACACTCTTTTTTATTATTTACAAATTACCTATAGTATACTGACACCCCCTTTGTTTTGGCCCAATATCACCTTCTGATTGGAATAAATCTTTATTAACTCAAACTATTTCTGCTAAACAGCATGAAACTCAATTACAAAATTACCTCTTACTGGTATAGATGTCCCTTGGAACTCCATGCAATAGGCCCAAGCAATTCAGACACGTTGGTGGTGCATGACAGCACCTGGCATGGTGTATAATACAGGTATCTGCACCCACTTCCGGGAATAGCTAGCTGCAAATGCCCGCCCACCCCCATTGTGTTCTGGGAAATACACAGTTCCCACAACACAACGGGGACCAGTGTAGACGCGCAGCGCGACTCACGCATGCGCAGTAGGGAACCGGGTAGTGAAGCCGCAACGCTTCACTTCCTGATTCCCTGACAGAGGATGGCAGCCGAGCGATCGATCGGCTGCGGCGCCGCTGGACCCTGGGACAGGTAAGTGTCCATTTATTAAAAGTCAGCAGCTGCATTATGTGTAGCTGCTGGCTTTTAACATTTTTTGTGGACATCCTCTTTAATACTGCTTTAAAGCGGTTGTAAACAACTGGCTTTTTTTGTTGGGAACCTACAATGTAAAGGCATAATGTGCTAGTATGCATCACATACTAGCACATTCTTAAACTTACCTTAAATCAAAGTCCTCCCACACTGAGAAACCAGAGCTCCTATCTTCACACGTCTTGCTTCCAGGTTTGCAGACTCCAGCTCTGCGCACAGGAGCCACCGTTCACAGCACAGGGCTCTGAAGGAATGGCACAGGTGGCCGTTTTGTTCCAGAGCGATGCGCCAGTGATGTCACTGGTTGCATGTAATGTTAATATCTACTAACCATTGCACGTTTAGGAGATATTTACACTACCTATAGGCAAGCTTTATTATAGGTATTCACTAGGTAAAAGCAAAAGATGGAAGTTTACTTCCGGGAAACATAGTCACTGAGTGTTCTGCAGAGCGAATGGTCATTATGCCAGCACAAACACTTCCCGCACATGTTCAAAGCAAAATATATATATATATATATAAAGAAGGGAGGAGTAATGATCGCTAGTAAAGACACAGCGACATTCCAACTGCACCAAAGCATCCTCGACCCAAACGATCGCTACAGTCCTAATCTGCTTCATCAACACAACCCGATATACCTTCGCAAACATCTGTGCTCCCAACAAACGTCAAATCTCTTTCAACAAAATACCTCTTAAAAAATAAAACTGATCCAACAGGGTAATTTGCTCCTATGCAGAGACTTCAACCTGGTTTCTGACCAGTATAGTCCAGTGCAGGAAAAATGCAGCATGTTCTACTTTTTCTTTTCTGGAACTGACTGCACTGGAGTGAACTATACCATTGGAAACCATATTAAAAAAAACAAAAAAAAAAAAACAACGTACTTTCCATGCTCTATTGATGCAAAAAAACCAAAAACACACACTGGACTGTATGCGGTGAGTTTTCCCTTCATACAGAACTTTTTTTTTTTTTACATGAGGGAAAGCATAAGGAAGTTTCAGGTCTAACATGGGGGTAAAAATCACCACTTTTGCTTTGGGGGGGAAAAAAAATAAATAAAAATGAATAGGGCAGAGTAGAAACTCCAAAACCTTTCCTTCTCTAGAACAAGTGAAATAACTCCTTGGTATAGGAATTCTTCCAAGGCAGCAAGGAGGTCTGCTAGTTGTTGGGGGCAGCATTACTAGGCGAGACTACATAAAGTAATGAGGCAGAGTTTGACATTTTAGCTTGCAGCCACTGACAATCATGTTCCTTACCCATGTATTCATAATCTTCCTTCAGTCCAGGTGGTTGCAAAGGCTAACAGATGTCCCCCACACTTTGGTAAGTGGGGGATAATCTGAATGTGAGGGCTTGCTGGTAGGGATGGATAGTTCTGGTATAAATGATTTACAAAAAAAAAAATAATGAGGTCTAGAGGCCCAGGAGAAACAAAAAGGAACTCTAGTTCTTGAGGAAGGTTTTCCAGGATGAGGCCTAGCTTTTATTGGAGTAAAAGAATACCCATTTGCACAGCGAGCTTTAAAATAAGTTATCCCTCAAAAGGGCATATGCAGTTTTTGCAATACTGTTCAGACAGAAGTTGCTACAGCTCTAGCCATGTATGCATCATATCAATCAGAACAGTGACCGTCTCTAAATATGTTATCGCCAATATTTTACATTCCCAAAATGTGCCTGCTGTACATGTACAAAAAAAGTATCCTGTTCAATAAATTGCTTCCTTAGTGTGACATTGCTGGTGTTCCGGCCAGTCCCTCTGCTTTCCTATTAAAAGCTGGACACACTAGGAATGAGAGCACTGCATGATCGGTTCATTAAAAAAAAAAAAAAAAAAATCTGCCATTTATTTCTAGTTAAAACCAAATAGGTTGTGACACAAGGTGAGGGTTTACACATACCGTATATACTCGAGTATAAGTCGAGTTTTTCAGCACATTTTTTTGTGCTGAAAGTGCCCCCCCCCCGACTTATACTCGAGTCAAGCACTTTTCTGCAGCAAAAAATTATTTTTCAAACCAACTTTGTGGCCCCGTAAAATGTCATTCTCTGCTGCAGAAAAGTGCTTGACATTTTCTGAACTGATTTTTGGGGCCCTGTATTTCGGGGCCACTTGATGCTAGAAACCCCAGCTTTGGATATTTTATGGTGCTAGTTCCACTGGGTTTGCACACCAAATTTGGGGTTCGGTCAACTGTGTCCATCTGCAGCAATGTCATTTCGGGACCCTTTGGGTTCAAAGACCCCAAATTTTGGCTGCAGCTAGGGGGCATCTAGGAACCCTTAACTACCGAGTTTGAAGTTCGGCTGACCTATGGCTGCAAATGGGCACAGTGAGGCATGCAAATGGGCAGTTGACCTTCTTTTCCACTTACAGTAGCTGTGCATTTCTCACCCTCGTCTTATACTCGGGTCAATATGTTTTTCCCATTTTTTTGTGGTAAATTAGGGCCTCGACTTATACTAGAGTATATACGGTACTTTAAAACATAGGAATTGTGACAGCCAACTGAACCTGCTCAGGCACCAAACCAAAGGCATAGATTAGACTCCTTGTCATCCTAGGCTGTATGTGCCAAAGCAGCAGCAGACATATCAGAGCCTCTTGAGGCGAAATAGAAATAAAAGGATTTTTGTTACCAGAAAATTCCTCTCTCTGAGATCAATGACAGACATAGCCCCTAATTTTGACTGTCTTTAGAGCACCACCTACAGGACGACATTGGGCAGCATACCAAATTCCACACACCATCTATAGTGTAGGTGGAGTAAATCCTAAAAAAGGTACTGTGTCCGTCGAACTCAGACAGAGATTTTACAGGGAGTAAACAAAAATCCAATTTTCTCTTGCATTCATTGACAGACAGCTCTTCTTAATCTTTAAGACAGACACATCCCAAAGCAGCGTCTCAATGAAGGGGGACATCCCAAAGCAGTGTCTCAATGAGGGGTGAAAAAAGTAAAAAAAAAAAAAACAGGCAAACTATGCAACGGCCCAAAAAACAAAAACCAAAACGCTCTCCACCTCCTCCATCCTAAGGGGAAAACAAGTGAACTGCAAATAGTAGCCTACCAAACCTTGCAGCCAAAACAAGCATCCAATGATGCAAAACATATCAACCTTGCAAAACTTGGTAAGGGGATGCACTGCAAAACAGGTAGCTGCCTTGCAAGCTTGAGCCAGACGCCTGATGTTTGATAAGTTGTTAGTGCCTCCTCCAACTGCTTCCCTTCTCGATTACAGAATATGCTCTACCAGGGTGAAGCCTGAACCGCCATCAACCTGCTGCAATGAGATATGGTGGCAGGAGGCAGCTGCCAGGCCTTTTTGTAGGCCAGCCGCAGTTACAGACAGAGAAGGTCCCAAGGTGGCAACGCAGGTTGCACTGGCAAAGCCACATGCTGAACCCTTGGATAAAAAAGTATGAATTAAGAAGTGAGCAGCCAAGGGGCAGGGGATACTTGCCCCACTTGGACAAGATTTTTCTGCAGACCCCTTCTATGGAACGATACATACAGGTCCACTTCAAAAATGTGGACATCATGAGACCAAGAAACTGCATGCAGGATTGCAGGAAAGCCTACCTGCAGGACAGAAAGGCGACAGAAGCTTCCAGGGCTTGTCCAGCAGGAGGAACACTTTGGCCTTTGGATAGTTGAAGAGCAGACCCAGATATTCCAACCTCCTCATCAGGGTCAAAGCAGACTTCTTGAGGTTCAGAACCCATGCAAATATTCCACAGGGTGCACGTTGTGATCACCACTTTGTACATCAGTACAGAATTGAGTCTTTTCAGAAGACTAGATCATTATTATGATCATCCAGATAAAAAATCACACCCATCCTCCTGTTGGCTCAGCAATGCCTGGACCAGAGCCAGCACCTTGGTAAAATAAACCTCAAGGGGCAGAGGCCAGACAACAGGGGAGCGCCACAAACTGGTAAAGTGCATCCCAACCCACAAAGTGTAAGGCTTAGGTGCCCAGCACAGATGGGAATGCACAGGTATACATCCATCACGTCTATAGAGGCCAGAAAAGCTCCCTGATGAAGGGAGGCCACCACCAACCAGATGGATTCCACCTTGTTCTGCACCTTCACAAAGCAAAAAGAAAGGTAACACCAGACAGCCTCTAAATGTCCAGAGCAGAAAGAGAGGAGTGTACCCCAGTAGGACTCACCCCTACCAACCACCCCAAGGAGTACTGATGTTCGGGGAGGGAAGCATCTACATACTGATCCACAAAGGTTGTGAGTAACACTCCAGAGACAGATCTGTCACCCACCAATGTGGGGGAGCTGTTGGCCAGGTTAGCACTGTCACACAATATCAGGTGCCCAGTCATAATTGTCCCCGAAAGAGGTTTAACTTGATAGCCACCCCAGGGCAGGATGTGGCTGTCACAGCTGACTCAGCGCATAGCAAAAAAAAAAAAAAAAAAAAAAAAAAAAAAAAAGTGTGGGTCTTTGCTGGCCAGACTATGGCGACTACTGGATGAGTAAGCACGTTTGTGTGAAACGAGTCCCCTGAGCACCTTTTTGGATTGATGCTTCGCTTGATTTTATGGCCTTTCAATAAATTCTTTTGATTTTACTTCTGGATGTGCCGCTATTCTTCTTTGTTTCCATTGGATTTCCCTGGCTGCGGACCAGGCAGGCACCCAGATCTCTTCAGCAGCTCATCAGATCGTCACAGGTGGCTTTGAGTGGTGTGTTCCCAGCTTGCTCTCTCTATGGCGACTACTGGATCTAGATTACCCAGTCTGTCGCCCAGCTGTAGAAATTTTTTCCTGTGGAAATATTAAATCAAGTAAAAAGAAAAAAAAAAAAAAAAAAGCTATGGAACCACAGGTAACTAGGTCCTTACTCCTAAACAGGCAAAAGTAACTGAGCTGCCTATAGAAGAGGGGGTTTATACTATGGTTAAAGGGTGAGAGGGTTAGAGGAAAAAAAATACACACAGGCAATATGACACACACACTGCGTTTTGCCTTTAAAAAGTCATGCAGCCATGTTCACTAAAGTGCTTACATTAAATACATTGTGTCTCAGTGTGGTACTCACAGCTTCTGCCCAATAGGAGATTCCCAAGGAACTGAACACAGTCCAAGGAGCTATGCAACACAGGCTGTCCCAGTGGAAAACCCAAAGAGCTTGTGACATTAGAGTGTTAGAGCATAGAAAAAGTATTAACCTGTAAGGGGAGAGACTCCATAGGAAAGTACACACATACCAGGTTCAAACTGGAAATCCTAAACAAACACATTCCAGATAGTTTTTTCCCCATCAATGGGCATACCCCAAAGGAGTTTTCAGGTAAAGGCCTTCACCAACAGGTGAATCACACCCCTGGACCTGTAAAAGCACTCTGTTGCCAACACACGCAGATCACTAGGTGCCTTGAAAATGCCAAAAGACTACGCCCTAGCATCAAACTACAGGCTTGCACCTTTACCAGACCTGGAAAAAACTGCTAGCTGAGCTCTTGGCTCTGTAATGAATGAAAAATGTTGAAGAAAACGGTCTTCATAAAAAAAATACTACACATCTATTCTCCTAGGCCACTAGCTTAAAAATTGAAGCTTGAGTGTAAGGGGTATACTGGCAATTCAATTTTGTTTTTAATGTAATGTAAGTGTCCCATTCTGCTAAAGGTGGCAGTATAATCCATGACCCTGTGTACCTCAAATGATTAATGTAGAACTGAAGGCAAGACTTTTCATTTTGGATAGCATGAGTGAGGGTTATAGACCCGGTTAGATTTTTGATATCTGTGTCACAATGGGGAGATTCCCCTCACTTCCTATCCCATTGCCACAATAGGAAATTAGGGAAATCCATTAGTCACCAGAAACTAGTGCCCCCCTTTGGAAGATTACTTCTTAATTCCTGTTTGGTTACCACTCAAAATTTGGGATTTTCTTTTACCCATCACCAGGATGGGGGGGGGGGGGGGGGGGGGGTGTTAATCTCCCAAGCAAAGAGACAATAAAAACATGAGGTGCTTTAATCCCTTTCTACGCTAAAATTTAAAAAAAAAAAAAAAGGGAAGGAGGTATTGCCTTCAGTTACTGTATACTTTATAAAAATACAATTTTTGTTCTTACATTTAGTTATACTTTGGAGGAGGCAGAGCTAGAGTTTTGCTTTAAACAAGTATTTAGAAAAAATGCGCATCAAAACTAAACAAGGTAAAAGACACCCAGAAAAAAAAAAGCATATTTTCCTTTTTATTGTAATATGCAATGTAATGCTTAGGCACGTTGCATGGGAGACTACGCCTAAAACTTGTTGGCCTCTGTGGAGTCTTTTTCTCTCAAAATACCTGTCTAGGAGAGGTCTCACAACCAATAAGAATCTATTCAGAAAATTAGATTTACATCTACAAAAAAAGATGTGCAAGAGGTGGGCAACGCTTGTGTCAGACTGGGAACAGAACATTGCTTTTCCTGCTTCAAGAAGGCGAACTGGAGGAATATAGAAACATTATAAATTACATAGAATTAGCTTTTTTGTAATCACTACTTATGTACAACCAGTTTTGGACAAAAAAAATAAAATAAAATAACTGGTTTTTAACTTGTATATAAAAATAATTCACAGATCGGCACAGAAAACACCTGACATGCAAATTTAAGTTTGATCTGGATATTAAAAATGTATGATAAAAATGCTTTCCCTGCTGTCATATGGGAGCAGCATAAAAATTAAAAACTAAAAACCATGTATTAAAAAAACAAAAAAAACAAAAAAAAAAAACTCCCAAATGAAAAATTGGCAGGTGAGCAGATTTCACGGTACTGAAACTTTTCACCTGTGACTTGCGCAAACCAAGACAGAACATATGGCTTTACAATAACAATCTGTCAACTGTAGTAATAAATACTTAAATCTACCAATAAACATTTGAGTTCAATAAAAAAAAAAAAAATAAAAAATAAAAATTACAGCAATGGATAACCAGATAAGATTTGCTGCAAAATTTGAAACACTGGAACAAAAAATACCCATATTTGGATCGCTTTTGGTAACCTAAATACAATTATTACATTTACAGGAAGAGTTCTATCAAAGAATATTTTTGAGAGAAAACTGACTATTGTACAATGTGGAACAAAAAATAAAGTTAAATGCATGAACTGGTAAATACTTTGGTCACACTAATTGTCAAATAGTTATGCTTTCAAATACATTAGATTTTTTTCTTTTTTTGTATACACTTTATAAAAACTATTTTTACAACCATTTTAACCATAGTATCACTATTACTGAAGTGGTGAGTTCTTAAGTCATAGGGCACCGGTTTTGTTTAGAATACAATACAATATAAACATACACAAAAGTCTTGTTTTGCAATGTGCAATTTTTTTACACTTTCAAGTCTGTACAACACCTTAAAACCTAAGAAAAAAAAATAAAATGTTGCTGGTCCTGATCCCTTGCAAAGTTAGTGAAGCAGTGACTGGCGCCGGCAGGCCTTTGCCAATATCCTCAAGTAACACCACTTAGAATCCCAACGGATATCAGTCTGCAATCTTCCACTAACAATAGGCATTGCACATCATACTGGGCCATTTGCAGGAGCTCCGTCTAGAAGAATTTGCTCCGGTGTCCTAGAGAAGCCATAAAATATCAGTTGTTTAGTTGGACTAGAACAAAGACAAAATCAAACAGAAAACATGGACACAAGCTGGGTAAACAAACTAGAATCCAGGAAACATGCTAGGGAACTAGTAAAAAATAGATATAAAACTTAAAATGGAACTGCAGTACAAACTTTTAGAGTGATGAAGGGGTAGAACCCTTCATCACCAATAAGGGGAAATTCTTTATTAGAGCCCTTTCACACTGGGGCGGTTTGCAGGCGCTATTGCGCTAATAATAGTGCCTGCAAACCGACCCGAAAGTGCCGCTGCTTGTATGAGCCCCGAGGGCTTTCACACTGGAGCGATGCGCTGGCAGGACGGTAAACAAAGTCCTGCCAGCAGCATCTTCGGAGCGGTGAAGGAGCGGTGTATACACTGCTCCTTTACCGCTCCTGCCCATTGAAATCAATGGGACGGCGCTGCTATACCGCCGGCAAAGCGCCTCTGCAGAGGCGCTTTGCGGTGGTATTTAACCCTTTCTCGGCCGCTAGCGGGGGTAAAACCGCACCGCTAGCGGCCGCATACCGACGGTAAAACGCCGCTAATAATAGCAGCGTTTTACCGCCGACGCCGCCCCCCGCCCCAGTGTGAAAGGGCTCTTAGGGACAGACCACAATACACTGAGAATCTCACCATGATTTAGGGAAACAAGAGCAATAGGATTTTTGCACTCGCCGTAAAATCCTTTTATCAGAGTTCACTGAATGACATAGCTCATCTTCATGACAGAGGTTGGATGGTGCCAGATTCAGGAGCAGGATGCAAGTGCAACTAAATAAATAGCACGCCTCTGGTAGTGGCCAAACCCCCCCCCCCCCCTTTCATCTGCAACATGTAATTCAGTTAGTAGCGGAGAGAGAGAGAGAGAGAGAGAGAGAGAGAGAGAGAGAGAGAGAGAGAGAGAGAGAGAGAGAGAGAGAGAGACTGGGCAGGCGCTGTGTCCTTCGAAAAAACTCACTAAAGAATTTTACAGTGAATACAAAAATCCCTATAAAGTCAGAAGAGATTACACTACCCTTCACCTGTAGGAGGGACTTTTGATATCAGTAAAATTGTATAGCCTTACATGACAATTTTTTTTTGCCATTATTGAATATGGTTATACAAAGTAAACTTGCATAATATTGGGAGTGCATGTGAACGTGTTTCCAGGTGCCTTGGTATATTTGGAAGACAAACAGTCTTTTTAAATTGGTGGGTGGAGGGGAGTGTAATCTCTTAGGTTTTGTAATTCAACTTATACAATGTACCAAAAAAAAAAAAAAATTCAATAAAGCATTATTATTCTGTCAATAATACACCTGAGGCTCAATTATTCTGGTTTCTAGATCAGCACTCACTTTTTTTTTCTTCTTGGTGTTAATACATTGCACTTTTTTGATTAGAGAGCCACACCATATTACATTGGTGAGTATTTGACAAGGAGCGCTGCAGCCCTAATTTTGTAGCCCTTATTTAATCATTTATAATTTTGTAATTGCAGAAACCATTCCCCCTGGTCCAAGCTCAACTGAGATAGTACACTAGCCCATTGCCCACACCTAGGATGTGAAATTCTGCTCGATTGAGAATGAGGTCCACCTCTGAAGCCTCAGCCAAGCGCCTTGTGTTTTCTTGGGGAAAGACATAGGCCCCTCCGTGGTTTTACCAATGGTACGCTGATCTGGAAAACCCTGCGGAGAGTGGACAGATTGCCCGAAGTTCCAGGATGCTGCAGGGAGACTCCTCCTGAGACCAGCAGCTTAAACCGATAAAGAGCACAGAGACTGAAGCCAAGTGTACAGAGTGAGCACATCAGATGGGGAGAAGGACATGAGGACTGACTTGTACAGATTCAGTCTATCCAATGTCCTCCAGAATGTTGATTGTGATGTATGAAGACTGAGTTTGCAGGGGCAGGACATCCAGATATCCTAGAAAAGATAGTCAAGACCATTGACAGTAGCTGGGGGTGAAGACTCATGGTGCCAATGCCAGTCCAAAAGGAAGGGCTGTGAACTGGTAAGTAGCTCCTCCACTGAACAGAAGGTTGCAGCAAAAAAAAAAAAAAAAAAAAAAAAAATGGGAGTATGGAGACCAGCATCCTAGATGGAGGTTAGAAAGTCAACGATGTAAGGAAGCTACCACTGAGTGCACCGATTTCTTGCAAAGCTCACATACCCTTAAGAAAGCATTCAAGCAGCTTAAATCCAGAATTGGAAGGGTGTGGTACTTAGTAGCTGAAAAAGGATTGGAAACGCTTGAACTTAACTGAGGAAGGTACTAATGCTACTGCTCCCTAAGCTAGGAGCCCTTAAACCGCAGAATTCTAGCCAGCAGTCTGCAACTGCAGAAAACATCCCCCAACCTTAAGGAGATGGAGGTAGGACACACCTGTACTTGGAAGCGGGGCTTCTTTGCAGGCTTGGAAGCCTAAAGTTGTCTGCATGTTTAATTTCAGAGGAGATGGAAGCCCTGTCCTTGGAGGGGCCTTATTCTTCCTGGCTTAGAGGAAGAACTCTTGCCACCGATGTATGTTGTTGAGGATTTATCCAGTGAAACACCAAGAGGCAGTCTCGCACCAAAAGCCTTTTAGGAAGCACCTTCCTTGGATTGGCTTACATGCTGACCCCGGCTGAAAACAGTCAGATGAGAGAGACCATCCTGCCAGAGTCTCCATAAGAGGTATATCAGCAGAAAGATGAGGGCAGTGGCCATAAGAAAACAGCAGATGGGAGACCAGGGCCACGTTACACAAACTGAAGATCTTGAAACTTTTAATCTTCTGGTTCCAGAAAAGTGAGGGTGGCTCTGACCCAAAGGCAGGCCTTCCATTAGCCAGTGTCCAATGGCAGAGGCAAGGATCAGGCAAATAAGTGCTCCAAAAACCACATACACAGAACATTTTGGACTCTGCACCTGTCTACCTGATGAGTCCCGAAAAAAGGGAGACTCTTTGGACAGGATAATAGCAGTCTTATTTATCTGGGAAAAACAGTAGGGTCCACTACTGAAGAATTAGATCCCCTTTGATAAATGCTGCCTCAAATTGCTCACGCACAGGAAAAAAAAAAAAAAAAAAAACGCAGACAGAGAAACTGCGTACGCTGGATGTGACCAAGTCTTGTAAACCCAGAGTCGCAGTCTTCTGCTGTAAGTTATAAGGACAAAAAGCAATGGGAGATGGTAGCCCCCATAACCCCCCAAAAAATGGCAAACAGACTATTTGCCAAAATATCAGCATAGTGCAGCTCCCATAGAAAAAGTTAAGCTCATCAGGGAGGCTGATTGGAGGAGTAGGGGATGGCACTGAATTTTAGTATGGCAGTATGTGGAGGTTATTGTGTTCATTCATGCGTGCATAAGCTGGCTATGTCCCCGAGCAGCCACTCTGGAAAGGTGTGTGGCATGGCATTGCACTGATACTCTGTAAAAGCATACAAAGCAGATTGGGCTGGGATGTCCGACAGCAGAGAGAAAGGCACCGGTCCTTTCTTGCCCACCTCAGAGCCTAGACCAGTGGGATGAAAAGTATGGGCTGGGGCATCTGTGTAGCAACTCGCACAAGGAGTAGTCCCTCTGCACAGCGAGTGTGAGACCTCAGGCAGCTGGCAAAGGTGTGCCGACGTGTCAGGAAAAGGAAAAGTACACCTGTACGGCTTCTTAATGTAAACTGCATAACATCATTCTTAAAAGCATTTACATTCTGCTGGCCACTACCAGAGGGTCACCTGATTTAGTTGCACCTAGCATCCTGCTTTTAAGGTGGCGACATCAAACATACCCCTCATGAAGATAAGCTGCATCCTTCTTTCTTCAGAGTGATAAAAAGATTCACTTTTAAATGCTGTGTTGGGACAAGGTGATCCCATCTTGGGATTTCCCCTTATTCACCAAGCATTGTGGAGCAATTCAACCTCAAGCTTACAGTAGACGTACTAAAGGTTATTCAAAGTTGGCTGCTCAGCTCTAACCCTCCCAGAGCTTCTGCTCTGTCTTTACAATAGAGAACACAACACTGTAGGAAAGGATCAATCTATAGCTTTTGTGATAAATGCATTACCTTGACGCACAACTGTTCAGTACATCTCAGATATACTGTGCAGGTTGAGTGTGATAAAGCCTGTGATTAGTAGGCCAAGAGGTACCATTAAAGTAAACCTGTACTGCTCCTTAATGTAAAACAGCTCCATTCCTAAAAGCATTTACATTCTGTTTGCAAATACCAAGTTCGGCAAAAATATAAAATACAAATCTTTTTGGTCTGTTCCTGTGCCTCAGCGACCAGCAGTGGCATTGAAAATTAGAAAAAGCTCAGATTTCCTAAGCCTGGAAATGTCAGCAGGAACCAGTCTACTTTCTGTACATGTGTACTGCTGTCTGTTCAACAGAAGCTGGTCTAACGACCAGCTTCTGTCAAATGGTCTTGCAGGAAAACCAGCATTCAATAAGCGCTTGCAGACAATGGCCCTGCCAGATTACAAGAGCACAGCGAGAGAGATCCCCACATCGCACACAGTTGTGTTGGGATCTGTCAGTCATTTTTTTTTTTTTGGCTCAACCTGCTGGTTGAAAAAAAAAAAAAAAAAAAAAAAAAAAAACCCACACAAACGTTTATACCCAAGCTTTAGTTTAAATTTCCCTTGACGGTTGTTTTAACCTTCTGCTGACTGTATACACTGTAAAAACACAAACAAAAAGAGGGCCAGTTAATAGATGCCGCCGCTATCTCCACTAAGGAAAACTGGCAGTGAAGCCGTGCGGCTTCACAGCTGGTTTCCTACTGTGCATGCGCGAAGCGCGCTGTACTCTCTAACTGGGTCGGCTGCGGGGGAAGGAGGAGGGGTGCCATGGCAAACTCAGCTGAGGTGGGTACCTGTCAAAACCAGGTACCCACTCTCCCAAAACCATGCCAAATGTGGCGGCGGAGGCAGATAAGCAAAGCTTCCCCTTTTGGGTGGAGCTCCGCTTTAAGCTCAGGCACATATATAATCACTCCAGCTTACCAGTATGTTAAAGTACCATCTACTTACTTCTGTTCTTGGTTGCTACTGTTTGGCTGAGAAACTGGAGGGTTTTCCATAGAGGAATCGAAGCTCTCCACAACATATTTACAGGCTGGGTCATTAGAGGTAGACAGTTTCCCTTCCTCACTGCAAAAGAAGAAGTCATTGGTGAGGCGTAAAACCATATAAAATCATGCAATAAAGTATCAAAAATGATGAATTCATGCAATGGGTGTCAGTGGTTGGAATCAGGAAGTTAATTTCTGGCAGATTTACATAAAAAAAAAAAAATGCATGTTCCATGGACTGAAAACACAAACAAACAAAATAAAAAAAAACAAAAACAAAGTGAGGATGCAAAATATATAGAAGGGAGATCTGGTATAAGGGGTCTATATATATGAAAAACCTGCACAGTGTACAAGAGATACATACCAATAGGATTTCAACACTCTGAAGCCAATAGTGTGCAATGAAGAGGGAAAGGAGGAGAAGCAGGCATAAAAAGAATGCTACTTAGTACAGGTAGTGTGTGGTGTGGACAGAGCTGCATAAAGCACAGTGATCATTTATTGCAGCAACTACAGGCCTTAGCCCCATAAAACTGAGCAATGTACACTTAGAACATACCTTCAATAAAGAACAGAACACACACTTAGCCCAATTATACGCTCAAAGATAATAAGAGTGTATCAAAAGGCTACCTGAACTGGGAGGTTGTGGCCAGTGAGATAATTTGTGCCTACTGCAATTCACAGTGCTGACAGGCTATCTTGTTTTCAGTCACTAGCAGTAAAGCAAGACATATTAAGGCAGTTTAACCAGTTCCCACCCAGGCCAATTTTGACATTTCTCCACTACACGTAAAAAATTGTCGTTTTTGCTAGAAAAAAGAGACCCTAAAGAATAAAAATGATGATCATTGCAATTTATGTCACACGGTATTTGCACAGCAAACTTTCAAACAAAGGGAAAAAAATAAAGAAATATAAAAAACACATGATATTTTGTAAACTATATGAGATGATGTAAAACAGTAAATAGATACCTAACAAGTAAAGCTTTAAACTTGCGCATGCTCGCGGAATGGCGCCAAACTACGGTACTTTACACTGGTAACCTGTAAAATTAACTTGTTGCCTATGGAGTGTTTTGAGTTTACAGCGGAGGTCTAGCACTAGAATTATTGCCAAGAACACCGTTTACATATGCAGGCGTGACCTATGTATGTGTTTGCTTCTTTATATTAGTTTTACTTTTTTCCCCCCCCACACTGTCCCTTTAATTTTTTTTTGGATCACTTTTATTCTTATCACAAGAAATGTAAACATCCCTTGTGATAGAAATAAGGCATGAAAGGTCCTCTCTATGGCGATATCGCCTCTACCCTGGAAAGCGTGATAAAAATAACAAAACAAAAAGCAAAGATCTCTGCTTTCTAGGGGAAAAAAAATGTCAGTGTTTACATCTGCCAGAGCCGGAAGTGATGTTATGGCGTAGTTTCTGGTCTCTCAGGGTCATAGAGATGGCCGTGGACAAATGGGTCCTTGATCAGTTCTGTGGTAATCCGGTAGGTAAGCCGCCTGGAGAGCGGCTGGAGGGGGATTACGTCCCTCCCGCTGCCTGCAATAGCACTCCAGCTGCTAATGAGCTGCTAGGATGGCCTTTACATTGCAAGGAATTACCAGCTGAACTCTATCTATATCTACATCTATCTCTCTCTATATATCTATATCTCTCCCTCTCCATCTATATAATCTGGAGGAAGCCTGTTGCTGCAGGCATCCTCCAGATAGCTTCACTCAAAGTCCACAGCGTCATATGGGCGGGAAGTGGTTAAAGAAAAGCACAGAGGACCCTCAGCAGTGTGATTATGCTCCCTGGCTGGTAAGCTGTCAGGTGGCAGAGTTGCAACAGGAAATACTGGTGTAACCCTGTGTTCTAGATGTGTGTGAATGACAGAATTGGCTGAATAGAAATACAAAAACAGTAGGGCATATTATACAGTAATTTAGATATATTGGTTAGCTGTGCAGCTGGAGATCTACTTTAAAATCCATTTGGCATGAGACAGAGGAAATGCATTTCTTTGAGCAAAGCAGAATATATACAAAAAAAAAGAAGAAAGAAAAAGCATTCATGCACACAAGGTGTTAGTCTTGCACCGCTGAACGTCAAAATGGCAGGAGAAAATCTGCTTAAAAACCGCACCTAAAGCCACGTATATTGCACAGGCGTTTAAGCTTATCAAGCGTTGGATTCCACTGGCCAGAATATTAATTTATTCTTGCCACAGGAATGCATTACTGCTCAAATGCACCAAAAACGGTCTAGTGTTTAGGCAAGTTTACAGGCGTTTAGCGTTTTTCTGCTCTTTAGTTCCTATCCTGAACACGCCTTTTATGGATTTTTTCAGCCTGTAAACACCTGTGTGTCCACAAACACATAGGTTAGCAGAGGTGCTTTTACAGGCTGAAAAAATATGCCAAATACCTGTAAGGGGAGGGTTTGTTTTTCAGACCAGTGTGCATGAGGCCTTAACCTTCCCCGTAGGCTGGGGCTAAGAACAAGGAAAATAATGAAATATGACTTTTCTGACCAGAAGAGCAATTAAAAAAACAAATTCTCTCTAGCGCAAGTTCGACCCCTTTTACACTGAGGCGCTTTTGCGCTAAAATTAGCAGCTGAAAACTACTTCCCATTAATTTCAATAGAAGCTTTCACACTGGGGCGGTGGAAAAAGTCCTGCAAGCAGCATCTTTGGAGCGCTTTAAAAATGCCCATGTCCATTGAAATGAATGGGAAGCGCTTCAAAATGGCTTTTTCTTTACCGTTAAAAAGCTCACCGCTAACACAGCAAAAACAGCGCTAATGCGCCCCAAAAGCACCACAATAACACCCGACGTTTTATGGGCAGTTTGAGCGCCTCAGTGTGAAAGAGGTAATCAAATTAATAGGTAATCAAAGGGCTTCCACAGGTGAACAAGGACGGTAAAATAGCTTTGTTGCATGGTTTCAACAAGTCAAAGCCTGCCTTTCAAGGCCTTTGAAAAAGGTGGGCTATGGCTCCTCAAAAAGGTGTAATAAAGCCATTACACCCTGTACAACCACTTTTAACCTACAGGTAAGCCCATATTAAGGCTTACCTGTAGGTGTTGGAAATATCTCCTAAACCTCCACAGTTTAGGAGATATTTTCAAAAAAGCCAAGCACCGATGACATCGGCGCATGCGCACTTTAGAAAGGGCACATCATGGCGTTTCTAATAAGGGTCACACCGTGAATGGCGGCGCATGCGCGGGAGTGAAGTCACATGACTCCGGCCAGTCACAGAGCCGGAGTTCGCTGCCCCGGAAGGAAGAGGGGCGAAGATTGACGCTCCCTGCTAGTGTGGACAATGGTGACATCGCAGGCTTCGGTTTCAAGTAAGTGACACATAATGGGCTACTATGCGATGCATAAAGTAGCCCATTATGCTTTACCTTTGCAGGGAAATAAAGAGGAAGTAAAAGCCACCAGGGTTCCTCTAAGTGGAACAGTTGAGAAACAGGAAGAGGGACAGGCAAGTATAAAAAAGGCCATCTTTAGCAGTTTTCTTTTTTCTTTCAACCTTTTACACTAAAAGAGTTGCTCCCGGTGTGCCATTTAAATTGATCAAAAAAAGGCTATTTAGTACCAGTAGATTCCTATATAATATCTTGTACATTCAAATCCAGCAAACAACTGGTGGCCCAGGTTTCAAAAACTTGTTTATAGTGCTCAGCAGCTCAAGTTGAAATTGTACACATACAGATAAGCTTGTTCGCGGAATAATCGTTAACTGCAGTTTTTTGGCAGACCATTGTACATGAATTTCATAAGCATGGCACAAACTGTATTTTATGTGCCCTGTTCATGCCATACATGCGTGGTGGTGTGCAGAAAAAATGCAGCTCAATGAACATGGTGTGTAAAAGCCCTGGATGATTTTCAACTCTGACTGCCAAAGAAACTTCAAATCAGATCCTGAAAATAAAGAGCCTGATTCGCTCAGAGAAACCGTGATTCATGTTTACACCAGTGTTATGGGTGTACCCTTACATGATTTGTAAAATATCTTAAAACAAATGTAATGTGAAAGTTAACCAAAAGCATTGAAGTTCTCATAAAAGCCATTTTACCTTTTAAAAACTGCAGTCTCTGTTTTTGCATCTACGGTAAGGCTGAGGGTTTCCTTCATGCTTCCATTCATCACAGTTTCTGTCATCTGATCAGAGTTTTCCACTTCCTCTTCTCCATCAGAACTGGCATCCATTGCAACAGTAACTAGAAACAATTTAACAAATTCTGCATTCTCAACTTTACTGTAATAAGATAGTGCCCCAAGCTTACATGTAATGACCTGCTCCCATATCAGCATCTCCTGTGGCTAAATTCCCAGAAAGGCCAATAGTGTTTAAAGCGGAGTTCCACACAAAAGTGGAAACTCCACTGATCTGTAAAGGGGGTAAATCCTTCCGGGGCTTATGTGGTTAATGTTGCTTCAACACTGAAGCCCTTTGGGGCTTAAAATTATCTACAGCCCAACAAGTGAACATTTAATGCTGGGATGGCCATGCCTGTACGCAAGCTTCCTATAGATCTGAAGCAATTACTACTCCCGCAGTATGGGTCTGTTCCTTTAAGTTTATGGGACATCAATGAGCAGGCATGGCAAGTCCAATACTATGTTTGTACTGAACATGCTGTCAATATTTCCAAGAGGCTGCTTTTGTCAGCGGAAGAAGTATGCACACCATGGTGGATGGAGGGGGCTAGTTAAGGATGCTATTGAAGAGTACTAGGGCAGAATTTGTTACAATCGTAGACTTAGACTTATGTTCAAAAAATCCACTTACTTTCAGTTTGTGCAGAGGTATTGACACTCAGTGGATCCATTGGCTCTGTACTAGTTTCCATTTCAACCGGAGAATTACTTCTTGCCGTGTCCTTTGCACTATCAAAAGAACAATTTCATTACTCTACAGGTTTTCAACCACTTTTTACGTCTGCTCGATAAAGCAAATTTTAGAGGATTAAAGTTTTGCAAAAAGATTAAACAAAAGAAAAAAAACACTAGGGATATTTAGAGGGCGGTTTGCAACACACTGATAACAGCCTCTACATTTACACGTCTGTTGCAGTGATGGTGAACCCTGGCACCCTAGATGTTTTGGAACTACATTTCCCATGATGCTCATGCACTATAAAATATAGTTGAGCATCATGGGAAATTTAGTTCCAAAACATCTGGGGTGCCAAGGTTCACCATCACTAGTCACTCTAGGGGCAGGGAGAAAACAGATTAAAAGTGCAAATATTTTCATGTAAACCTACCACAGGAGACCAAAGGAAATTGTGTTGCTATTATACTGACCTTCTGGTTCATGTACACTACAGCTTCTAAACTTAGGAGCTTTTGGTGTTTTTGTGCCAAAGCTCCTAAAAACTCAACTCCATATAAGCCTGTGTGTCAATGTACACATAGGCTTTTACAAGAGTTTAGAAGTTGCTGCGGTTAGGGGAGGTTCAATCTTCTGAATGCATTCAGGATAGGAACATTTTGACTGCCGGCTGCAAAACGTGGCAAAATTACCGTGAGATTTTGCTGCGTTTTCCTGCGCCCGGCGGTCAACCCAGTGTGTGTACATAAAGCCTAAGTCAGAACCTCATATCTGCATAATTGTTCTGGATGGAATTCAGTAGGAAAGATTCAGCTTGCAGCACACATGTAATATACACTCACCAGCCACTTTATTAGGAACACCCTGCTAGTACCGGGTTGGACCCTCTTTTGCCTTCAGAACTGCCGAAATTCTTCGTGGCATAGATTCAACAAGTGTTGGAAACATTCCTCAGGATTTTGGTCCATACTGGAATGATGGCATCACGCAGTTGCTGCAGATTTGTCAGCTGCACATCCATGATGCGAATCTCCCGTTCCACCACATCCCAAAGATGCTCCATTAGATAGAGATCTGGTGACTGTGGGGGCCATTGGAGTACAGTGACCTCATTGTCATGTTCAAGAAACCAGTGATGGGATGATTTGAGATTTGTGACATGGTGCATTATCCTGCTGGAAGGAGCCATCAGAAGATTGGTGCACTGTAGTCAAAGGGATGGACAAGGTCAGCAACATCACTTGGGTAGGCCGTGGCATTTAAAAGGATGTTTAATTGGTACCAAGGGGCCCAAATATCCCCCACACTATTACACCACCAGCCTGAACCATTGATACAAGGCAGGATGGATCCATGCTTTCATGTTTACTCCAAATTCTGACCCTACAATCTGAATGTCGCAGCTGAAATCAAGACTTGAAGACGAGAATCTATTGTTCAATTTTGGTGACCCTGTGCAAATTGTAGCCTCGGTTTCCTGCTCTTATCTGACAGGAGTGGCACCCAGTGTGGTGGTCTGTTTCAGGATAGGTTCACACCGCAGCATGCTCCAACTCAAGCAGGGGTCCGGTGCGTCTCCATTCACAGTTTCAGGTCCGATTTCAGCCCGAATTTTTGGCTGAATTCGGACCCGAAACGAACCAAAAAAAGGACACAGGACCCCTGTGCAATTTGCAGCGGAGATGTATGAACCAACTCCATAGAGATAGCTGGTCACAATCTCCCGATATGCGTATTGGATGTGGAGAAACCTACATCCAATTCACATAGGTGTGAACCCATCCTCAAGGTTTGAGGTGTTTTGCGTTCAAAGATGGTATTCTGCATACCTTGGTTGTAATGAGTGGTTATTTGAGTTACTGTTGCCTATCATCTCAAAACAGTCTGCCCATTCTCCTCTGACCTCAAGAAATTTTCATCCACTCAACTGCTGCTCACTGGATATTTTCTTTTTTTGGCCCATTCTCTGCAAACTCTAGAGATGGTTGTGCGTGAAAATCCAGGTAGAGCCGCAGTTTATGAAATACTCAGACCAGCCTGTCAACAACCATGCCACATTCAAAGTCACTTAAATCCCTTTTCTTGCCCATTCTGATGCTCAGTTTGAACTTTAGCAAGTCTTCACCATGTCTAGATGCCTAAATGCATTGAGTTGCTGCTGTGCGATTGGCTGATTAGCAATTTGTGCTACCAAGCAAATGAACAGGTGTACCTAATAAAGTGGCCGGTGAGTGTATTTAGGAGAGGTCAGCAATATCAGCCTTGATGTTTGTCCTGCGACAGGTGTCCTTCAACTAGGCAGAGAAATGCTGCATTGCTAAGTGCCCTTTCACAGACATTGGAAATAGGCAGTTTGCGTTGCGTTTTTAGTGCTTACCGAACGCTTTTCAATGGCTCGCAAAATTTTTATAATTAGGTAGCAGATGGAGGTGTTCACACTGCAGCTTTAGTGTTGTGGTGAGGCAAAAATAACGCTGCATGCAGAGTTTGGAAGGCACTGACGCTTTGCAACTGCCTCCATTAACTTCTATTGAAAAGCACCACAAGCGTGCCATAAAAACGTACTGTAAAACACACCTATAGCTTTTACAGTTCCACGAAACGCGTAGAGCTACATGATGCCACAGACAAAATGACCCATGATGTTACCTTCATGAACCTAGCTACCTTAGATTTCTATCATGTGATCATTTACACAGGTGCCGGGCATGCTGTGTTGGGCTTGTTTAGGCCGTTTTGCTGTCACACACTACCTACTTGATTGTTTTCAATTTTATCCTATTTAGTTATATGTTTTACACCCTTGTATTACCGTGTTTACATCTTGTGCATATATGTAACAAATGGAAATTTAATAATTTATACAAATAAAACTTTTTATATACCATCACCTCTGCATTTCAACCGCTTCAATTCAAAGTCCCACCTTCTTTTTGATGCATCCAGCTTTTACAGTTCATTTAAGATGCAATTGCAAAGCATCAAATGTAATCATTTCCCATTTTAGCCTTGTACAAAATAAAAAAGCCATCTCACAGGGTGTCTGAGGAGCCTTACCTGACAAAATGAATGCCTGTACAACCAATCCAAAATGCTCATTAAACCTACAGATGCGTTAATACGCTTTGAGGCCGGGTTCACACCACTCCGACATTGGGAGCTCATGTCGCATGACGTGTGAAAATCAATGTTTCCCTATGGGAGCCGTCTTAACTGGTCCGACTTTGAAAATGCTCCCTGCACTACTTTGGTCCAACTTTGATCCTACTTCAGCCCATTGAATATCCCTGAGGTCGGATCGCCGTCTTGCCTGATCTGACTTTAGCATGAGACTTGTGCTCTGATGACCTTGAGGGGGAACGCCACGCCCAACTTTAAATAAAAAACTGGCATGGGTTCCCCCTCCAAGAGCATACCAGGCCCTTCGGTCCGATATGGATTTTAATGGGAACCCCCATGCTGTAAAATCCATACCAGACCCTTATCCAAGCACGCAGCCAGGCCGGTCAGGAAAGGGGGTGGGGACGAGCGAAAAAAAAAAAAAACCCCAACTGTACCAGGCCGCATGTCAAGATGGAGGGGAGGGTGCTTTGGGGCAGGGGGGCGCACTGCGACCCCCCCACACCAAAGCACCTTGTCCCCATGTTGATGAGGACAAGGGCCTCTTCCCGACAACCCTGGCCATTGGTTGTCAGGGTCTGCGGGCAGGGGGGCTTATCGGAAACCGGGAGTCCCCTTTAATGAGGGGGCCCTAGATCGCAGCCCCCCGCTTTATGTGAATGAGTATGGGGTAAAAAAAAAAAAAAAACACACTAGATAGGTTTTTAAAGTAATTTATTAGGCAGCTCCGGGGGTCTCTTCCGACTTCTCCGCGCTCCTCCGCTATCTTCTGCTCTTTTGCTAGCGTTGGCCCGATCTTCTCCATCGTCTTCTTCCCTCTTCTCTTCTTCCGATGATGACACGACGATCTCTCCCGCTGTAATGCCGTGTGCGCAACGACTTATATAGACATGGGGTGTGGTCACCAGGTGATATCAGGTGACCCCGCCCCTTATTACGTCACCGCCCCATCATGCCCCGGGTGGTGACGTCATAAGGAGCAGGGTCACTGGATGACATTACCCGGTGACCACGCCCCATGCCTATATAAGTCGTTGCACACCGGGCATTACATCGGAAGAAGACCAGAGGAAAGAAGACAGAGAAGACCGGGCCAATGCTAGCAAAAGAGTGGGCAAAAGAGCAGACGATAGTGGAGGAGCCCGGCAGAAGAGGCCAGAGAGCGGGAGAAGAGGCCGGAGAAGTCGGAAGAGACCCCCCAAGCTGCCCAATTACTTTAAAAACCGGTCTAGTGTGTTTTTTTTATTGACGCTTTTTCCCCCCCCAGGTGAATGGGTAGGGGTACGATGTACCCCATACTCATTCACATATGGTGGGGGGCCGGGATCTGGGGGCCTCCCAGATTCCGATAAGCCACCCGCAGACCCCGACAACCAATGACCAGGGTTGTTGGGAAGAGGTCTTTGTCCTCATCAACATGGGGACAAGGTGCTTTGGGGTGGGGGAGGTGTCACCGCTCGCTCGTCCCCACCCCCTTTCCTGACTGGCCGGGCTGCATGCTCGGATAAGGGTCTGGTATGGATTTTGGGGGGACCCCCACACCGGTTTTTTCCATACCAGACCGAAGGGCCAGGTAAGCTCTTGGAAGGGGAACCCATGCCGTTTTTTTAATTTAAATTTGGCATGGAGTTCCCCCTCAAGATTCATACCAAACACAGTGCCCGGTATTGGCGGGGATCCAAGTTGGATCCCCGTTCATTGAAGTTGCATGCGTCTGACGTCAAGTCGCAGGGCAAAGTCAGATCCAAAGTCGGACGAGTGTCGTGTCACACCAGTATGAACTCGGCCTAAGGCTGCTTAAGGATTCAAATGAAAGAGCCCCAAAGACGACCATTTTAGCTTGCGTCTTACAGCAGGACATAAATGTCCTTTTAAGAAGGGAATATAGCAACTGTAAAATATAATTACCTAACCGAGGATGTGAATTCAGAAAATGAGGCCCAGCCCGTTTCTTTTGTAGACAATGGCTCTTCTGTGCTCCACACATCTGATCCCACTGAATCTAAATTGGCTACATGTGCAGTTTCCATTGGGATATCAAAGGTTGCTGGCCAATTGCTTGCTAAAAGAAATAGAAACAGATAGCAAGTGACGGAATATGTTCGAACAAAAGCAACTAATCAGAGCTTGTTTTGCATAGAAGTCTAAATTATTTTTTTCTTCAGGTAAACTACATTGGGCAGTAGAAATTTTAACCCCCTGCTGATAGTCACTGCATCTGAAAAAAATGCTTCTTTATACCACCTTGTGCAGTTCTGCTTGTGCATTTACCTGCATTTGTAATGTAACTGCGGTGCATTTGACACATTTGCTTTCCTGTTTAGGCATTTTTTTTAAATGAACTGCATTTACATGCAATTGAGGTGCGTTCACGTGTGCTCTAGGAACATTTATGTGTGAAAAAAATGCAGCATGCTGTACTTTTAATGCACCAGGAAGCACCGCAATGGTGTAAAGTAGGCTCATTGAAAAATACACTATTTTTTTTTGCATATGCCTTTGTACTGCCAGCAAATGGCTCAGCAGCAATATTAAAGTGGTTGTAAAGGTATAAGGTTTTCTTACCTTTTGCATTTTCTGCATTAAGGTAAGAAACCTCCGGTGTGCAGCTCCTCCCATATATTTACTTGAGCCCAATCTTGATCCAACGCTGTTGCCCAAGAGCAGGGGCTTGCTCTGCTCTCTTCTCACTGGACGAGGTGGCAGCAGTGGAAGCCATTGGCTCCTGTTGCTGTCAAACAGCCTGTGGGCAGAGAGTGGAGGGCAGGGCAGAGCCACCGTGTGTGTCATTTATGTGTTGCTCGGGTTTGAACCCACACGAGTGCCCCCATAGCAAGCCACTTGCTATGGGGGACATTGGCAGGGGGGAGGAGCCAGGAGCGCCAGATGGGGGAGCCCAGAAGAGAATTGGGGCTGCTCTGTGCAAAGCCATTGCACAGAGCAGGTATGTATAGAAGGTTTAAAAAAAATAATACATTTTGAATCACGTTAAACTAAACTGCCTGCATAGCTTGCTGTGAGCCAATGGCTTCCACTGCTGCCTCCATGTCCTGTTGCAATACAAGCTCTAGTAATACTCTTATAAGCCATTGCTCAGGATTTTGTTTACACAAACAGCCCCCCCAATCAGTCCTCCCTGCAACCTGTAAAAACAAAAACTACATCTCTTCTGCTGCATTCTATGTAATATGACAGACACTTACTGTGGCTGCTATAGAAGTGGACTCTGATGCAGAGACCCAAACATGAACAGCAATTACAGCCAACATAGTAAAACGGACCTCAAGTCATTTTTTCATCTTTCCATCTATTAAATCTTCTATACTTGTAGTTTTAAACTTTGGATAGTGTAACATTTTTTTCTGCCAGTAAATACCTTATACAGACCACTTTTTGTCTGGTAATAAGCCTAGCCTTAGGACATACACAGCTCTCATGAGAGTTTGCCAGGAAGGGAGGGGATGAGTCATAAGAGGTCCAGTGAGAGCCGCAGGGCTGCAGAGCTAGAGGTGTGCCTCTGTGTAAATCTAGGACATGAACAGGCAGCAGCTTCAGCTGCCCACAGTTAAAATGGTTGCAGCCAGACTTAGTGCAGGGAGATTTATGCAGCATATTTGGCAAGTACAGAATCGATATATATATAATATGCAAAGTGGTTGGAAAGAAGCTTTGGAATGACAAAAAGGTTTTTATTACAAACACATGTGAGCAGACTGCAGTTCCTCTTAAAGCCAATAAGCAAGCTACTAATGCTATCCAGTGGCCACTGCAGTTCTGCCAAAACTAGTTACCGGAACCTAGCCAAGACCACAGTTGCCTTTGTCAAGTATCCACAGAGCACCTCATAGGTTCACTGAATGTACTTTGACGTTTGTAGTGTTACACTCGCTCAGCTTCCTGTATCACCAGTATCCAATGCAAACTTCTGGAACAAAATTTAAATACTATATTGACAAGGTTCCAAGTATGCGAGTGTAAGATCCAGGGTTTCTCAAGTTCTGCTGTATTCTACCTGTCAATCACCGGTAGATTGTGTCCCCACCTAGTTGACCATAAATCGCACCCCCTGTACATGCAAAGCAGCACAAGGAAGCAACATCCTAAGTGTTTGCGCTGTTCCTTGCCACCTTTCCCTGCCCATCTCAGGCGCTTGTATGTGATGCCACTTAGGGTGGACGAGAGGCAAGGGCCGTCGGGGGAATCATAACACCAGTACAGGACCATTACAGCAGCTTCCCTTAGTCACTCTGCATGTGAGGGAAACTATTGTAATGTGCCCTGCCGAGCACGCAATAAATGCAGTAAGCAGCTCCTGTCGCATTTATTTTGCGTTTTTGAAAGTGGCAAAACACATCTGCGCTGCTGTTAATGTCACCACAAACGCGTCATGCCCTTCTTACCGCGTTTCGTAAACACAAAAAAATTTAAAAAATGTGCTGGCGTGAATGGGGCCTATATAGACATATACCATAAACAGTGTACCTTCTGAACCAAAATACAGGATAGACTGGTGCCATACAGCAAACATTGCTGCAAGTTCTGATTTTCAAGTGAAATTTACCTTTAGAGATCAATTTGAGATTATACCACATTAAAACCTGATTAAATGCTGGGAGGACAAAATTCCACAGTATAACATGCAAAACTGTAAATTCATAAGACTTGCCTTCATTAGCATCCACCTCCATTTTATCTTCTTGGTTGACTGTGCTTGATTCAAATAATCCCTGTTTAACAGAGTCCTCTTCCTCAGAATCTGTACTCTCTTCACTGTCTGTGCTTCCTGAGCTGTATTAACATAAGGCATGTTAAAAAAAAAAAAAAAAGCCAGGACGCAAACAAAACCAACCTCAAAAAAAAAAAAAAAAAAAAAAATTAAAAAATTCTACAATTACCTGTGTATCCTACAATGCTCACCTTCAAAATGCACATTTAAAAAGAGAAGTATTTTATTTTATTTTTATTGGCCAATGTGTCCACCGCCGCCGCTTCACTGAGAACCGAGCCACGGAAGGTTTAGTTCTCTCACCTCCCTGAGTGGAGAGATGCTGCCCGTCAATCAGCAGCTCTCCTGCTCTGCTCCTCCAGGCTCACTGGAGCGCTAAGCTGTGGAGGGCCAGGGAGCGGCCGTCTCAGCACCTCGCTGGGAGGTTAAAACTGCCATCAGTCCAGGCACCTGGCAGATCCAGACTTCGGAAGTAGGGATTACGCGGTGCCTGGAATGATCTTGGTGACGTCAGCAGACTTCAGACCACTCTCTGCTGAAAACTGCTCACAGGAGTGCAAAATGAATTTCACTCCTGTGACCCAGGAGAAGACCAGCCAAATGAGCTCAGGCTGGACTTCTCCTTTAAGGCAATGCTAAATGAATGAATATCATTGTTACTCCATACTAAGCTTTTAGGTATACTAAATCCAAAAAGGGGAAAGGCAAATACAGAATACAGACAGGCCAGTAGATGGAGCTGTGAACTCCGAGCGAGTAGCCTTTCATTCCACAGACAGTCCTGACCCCTGCCTCCCGCCCCCTGTTGGTGACATCATTTCCGCTTCCGGTTCAAGCTGGACAGCATGGAGCTGACTACTTCCTGGTTTTCCTGAATGTACAGCTATTCAGCACAACATAACACCAGAACCTTTCCCAGCTACCCAGATCATGCGAGGAGCCTGTGGGACACAGTAGAACTGCCAGGACTACATACTTATGACGAGCATGACTCCCACTTATATCTTAGCTGAAGGTGGCAAACGGTTGTAGTATCCTGATCACATCAGAACACATCTGTTTCCTGGAGTATCGGTGAGGATCGAACGCTGCAGAGGATAGCAAGCAGACTTGGAGTGAATATCACATGCCCCGGGACACCCACTCTATCGCTCGGTACCCCTGTAGGGGTGTTCATCTCTGGTGAGTGGGGTATCATTGGGGGGTGAGCACCTGAAAGTCACTGTCTTGAGTAAAAGGCACGGAAGTCACTGCAGTGTGTCCCCAAGGATAAAATCTACAGCATTTATAGTGTTGAACTTAGTCTTCTCCATCTGGTTATTAATGGATGACCCCCTGCACGGACCTTTTAGGAACTAATGTCTGCTGAATATGTACTTTTATAACTGGATTTATGGTTGCTGTATGCACTTTTATATAACTGCAATTAACCCATCAGGAGTGTGCTAACAGGGTGTCACAAAAGTTTTTTATGGTTCACAATTAAGTTGTTGTGGTTCACAAGTGCCATGGTGTCCCAATACTTTTGGAAATTTTAGGAATTATCTTATACACACATGGTAATGATATATGGAGACCTTAGTAATATTACACACATCCAATTAATCATTTTTCAGCACAATATTTATATCACCCTGGCGCCATTTTGTCACAAAACTTTTGAGTTTTGAGGAAACACAATATTGTAAATTTAATCATAGTTTACTTTATCACTTACACTATGTACTTATTTATTTACTCACTGGGAGGATTTTAATTTATTTTTTCTTTTAATGTACTATTAGTGTCGTATGGAGTGAGATTGCGGCATCTGTCTTGTGTTTTTTGACCTCTTTGGATCTTTCGTTTTTAGGTTATTTCTGCAAATTCAGTGAGATTGCATCATGAATATATAGTTTGGGTTTACTTACTTTATTAGCCTATATCACCTAATTACATTGAGGGCAGCGCCGTCTTTATTCCATTATCACTTTATTTATTTTCATATTGGACCCTTTGGGGTACCAATTAGGAATAGGCAGCAGCTCTCACACTGTCTTAAGCGCGGACTTTTCTAATTATATGTCAGCAGACTTCAGACCACTCTCTGCTGAAAACTGCTCACAGGAGTGCAAAATGAATTTCACTCCTGTGACCCAGGAGAAGACCAGCCAAATGAGCTCAGGCTGGACTTCTCCTTTAAGGCAATGCTAAATGAATGAATATCATTGTTACTCCATACTAAGCTTTTAGCTATACTAAATCCAAAAAGGGGAAAGGCAAATACAGAAATTCACTGCACAGAAAACGTGTCCAAAAAAGAAAAAAAAAGCACTAACATTATCACACCATTAGGCCCATTCTGTTTTTTACGCGGTACATTGCTTATGACCGCACAAGAGGAAGGTTCCACAGCAGCTGTAGCCCCAGCATGGGGCTGTTTATCACAAGTGGAGATCCTTGGTAAACCGTTCTATACAGCGGCGCAGCAAAAATGGATATAAAAAGTACACCTATCAATACGGCACATTTTATTGAATCTCAATCACAGGAACTTTGGCCATTCTGGCTCATGACAAAAGTCTTTAACCCCATAAATTGCAAATTAGTTCCCAATTATAATAAATATATATGCCAAATTTTCACAATTATGGGTATAAAATAAAAGCAAAGCCTAAGCCCCGGTTCACAAAGGGACGGCACGACTTGCAGGTCGCCTCACCGAGGCGACCTGCACACGACTTCCATGGCGACTTGCAAAACGACTTCTGTATAGAAGTTTATGCAAGTCACCTCAAGTCGGCCTCAAAGTAGTACAGAAACCTTTTGCTAAGTCGGAGCGACTTGCGTCGCCCCTTTTAGATCGGTTCCGTAGTACAGAACGGGAGGCAACTTGTCAGGTGGCTAGGTCGCCTGACAAGTAACCCCTGTGTGAACCGGCAGTAAAGCTCTGCAAGACCACCATGAATGGGGCAAGTTATAAACTGTTATATGCACCTGGATCTTCTTTGAGTATCCTGTGTGAATGCAAGATTTTTCTCTTCCCAAATATCTTCCTCATCTGAACCGCCATCATCAAACTGCTGTATCCTCTCTTTGCAGCAAGCTTCAAACAAAGCGATGTTAGCCTAAACAAATTTAAAAAAAAAAAAAAAAAAAAAAAAAAAAAAGAGGGGAGGGTGGGTGAATGGGAAGCTATTGTAGAGGACTTAAACAAAACACTTATGTACTTTTATTTCTTTAAGTGCTGCATTTTTGCACTGATGCCCTAATGAAGAAGGGATGGATGCTTAGCAGGAAGGAGTAGTCACCTCAATGTACCTTCAGAGAAAGAAGACATACTATGGGAGACGGTCAGATGGGCTTAATGCCCGAAAACCTACTTCACACATTTGCATTACTGCAATACACCTTGCATGGCCCTTTGCATTGTTGTTCAGGCACCCCAATGCACTAAATGGATGTGCACAGGTAAAAATGAGCATTAAAGTGCATTGTCATACAAATTTGATGGTAAAAAGTAAAAAGGTGCATTTTTTTTTCTGGTCTGTTGGTGGCCCATTTGAATACGCCGTCTTAAAAACGCATACGTTTACCCACAGTAGAAGTCTGAGTGCAGTCTAAGGCTGGCTTCACACTAGTGCGATGACAGACATTGCATGCGAGTCGCACTGCATTGATGTGCAGATCACATGCAATGTCTGTGTGATGCAAATTAAGCCATATAAACTGTATGGCTGAAATTGCATTTGCACCAAAATGGTGCAGGACCGTTTTTTTGGTCCACACTGGATTCGGATCGTTAGTTGTTCACACCAATGAGATCTGATTCCTGCATCATTTGACAGTTCAATCTGGGAACCGATCTGGGGGTGTCAATAACTTTACATGGTCACCTCCAGGGGTTCGCAGATCTCAGTGTGAAGCAGTGTGTGATTCAGGTGCAATGCAGGAACTGGCACTGAATTGTAGGGTTTCCCGCATCGCACCAGTGTGAACCGGGACTAAAACCACAACAAAAACTAAATCTTATAGGACAGTGGAAATGTTAGCATTCTTTCATTTTATAACATGGTAGATAAACTTGTTTAACAAACCAAGCAATTTAGACTTTTCAGCAAAGTTGAAAAACCACCAACATGCACAAAACATGAACACGAAGTACCAGGATGCATCGATTTGTTCAATACTCACGCTTTCATTTGCGTTGAGAGTGAAGTTAATGTCTGAGACACGATCAAATGAGACACTGTAAAATGACAAAATTGTATGCATAAAAACAACAGCTGATGATAAAGCACATATCGTGCTATGGTACAGAACAGCCAGCTACAGCGCTAACTCTGAGGAACGTGTAGACAAGAAAAACTGATAAAACAGCAGTTTTTCCTCAAGAAAATTCACACAGAGGCAAAGCAGCAGCACTGGTACTGTAAAACCAGGACGAGGAAGAGATTAAGTGGGGCATGCATATTGCAATTTAAATTATGGGAGTCGTACATGCTGTCGCACAGCAAACTGTGGAAGGCAGTACATGTAATGACCTAATGGGCTGAGGGAGTGAAAAAACAGTTTAAAAACTGTACACAATAATGGCAACACTGACCAGTACAACAGCTACAGCATAATGTTTACGTGATACTTGAACACTGGCTACCCATTGGGTGACCATTTTAAAATCTAAGTACTACCCACCACCAACTCCAGAAAAGACAAAAAATCCAAAGAGGAAGGAAAGTTACAGTAATATCAAACCCCCAGAATTATGGTTAACAGATTTGTGTTTCACAAAATTAGGTTTTGCGTGAAAGCCCAATTAATCCCAAGCGAATTGATAGGTTATTGTGCTGTGATCACAACAGAGATTTAAAACAGAATGAAAGACTAAGTGTATTTAGAAAAATCACCAGCAGACACAAACAGTAAAATGTTAAAAACCACAATAAGAAGGCATACTCACTTCCCAAGGTCATCTTGGTCAGCAAACTTCTCATCGTTGAAGCCAAACTGGTCAATAAAATTGGACGTCATTTGTTGCATCTGATAATCAGAAAAGGCCTGGCAATCCCAGGACCAACAACAGTGGTATAACATGTATTCTAAACTGCTCCTGAAAATAACTTTGTAAAAGGTGCTTCTACACTGGTGAAAGTGTCTTCCATTACATATGCAATACCTGAAGGATGTTTTTGCAAAAGTACGAGATGAATTGAGCATTTTAACAATGGTGAACCTTAGTTTGTGGCCAAGATACAAGAAATTTACATTTTGGGGCTATTTAAAAACAAGTACAAGATCCAGCCAAATGTGATGATGCTCTTTCATAAAGTCAGATGCAGGCTGGGAATGAAATGTCTCACTCACCATTGTTTCATACAGTTTAACACTCACCCCAGATGACTAAGCCCCCCCCCCCCTCTCCTTTTGCAGGTTTAATTTAAATGAAAAAAAGGAAAAAGGGATAATTGAAGCTTAAAAGCCGAACTCTAGCCCCAAAACCATGTTTGTGCTCAAAAGTTTGCATACCCTGGCAGAACGTGTGAATTTTTGGATATTGAAAATATATGACGGATCATTTCCAAAAACGGTTTAAAAGATAGTGATCATATTAAAAGGGGTTGTAAACCCTTGAGGTTTTGCACCTTAATGCATTAGGGTAAAAAACCTGAACCTGTAGTTTCCAGCGACAAGAACGAGCCCAGCAGCTCCAGCCAATGTCTCGAGTCCTCCTTGGATAGATTAATAGCAGCAGCAGCCATTGGCTCCCGCTACTGTCAATCGAATCCAGTGACATGGGGGCGGGGCCGAGTCCTGCTGTCGGTCACTGGACGCAGCAGGACTCGGAAGCACGAGTGTCCCCCATGGAAAGCATCTCTCCATGGGGGCACTTGAGAAGAGGGAGTGCCGCTGAGGGACCCCAGAAGAGGAGGATTGGGGCTGCTCCGTGCAACACTCTTGCACAGAGCAGGCAAGTATAACAGTTTTTTTTTTTTGTAAAACAAACCTTTACAACCCCCTTAAATTTGAGGATCTCGATATCAAGCGAAGGTCTGGAATACTAAGAAAGAATTGTTCGGGATACAAACCCGACAGGTAAAAATCAGGAGAAATGGGGGCATGGCTTAGCAATGGCATGAGGTCAATGAAGTATGCCAACCTCCAAGAAATACAGGACAAGATCATTGGTCAGCGGCACCCCGACACCCCGCGGAGCAGTATACTGAGCTATTTAGGGACTCTCAGAGGGGCTCACCGGGCGCCATTGTTACAGCGCCACGTGTACATTACATGGCCGCATCTGACACACTGTCCTTACCTGCCTCTCCATCTCCTTCTACTGCTTAGGACTGTTACTCGGACCATCCTGCTATCCTTCATACAGACATGGCAGGTTCATCTCGGCAGCTGAGCGACATGCCGATGATCTCCACGCCATACTGCAAGCCCTTCCTACTAAAGCGGACTTTGAGGGCCTTCCGTGCAAGTCGGACATTGAGGCTCTCATACAACGAGTGGAGAAGGCCCATACTAGAGACGTCCAGGAGATCAGGGCAGAAATGCAGACGATCTCGGACCAAGTAGATGCCGGAGAAGGCTCGATCTCTGCCCTTACACAGCGGATCTCTGCACTGGAGCGTTCCCAGGAGACCTAGGCAGCCACGGCCGTGGATTTGCAGCTCCATCTGGAGGACCGCAGCCGCCGTAATAATTTGCAGTTGCGGGGTCTCCCTGAGGCTACCGGAGCTGAAGACTTAGAGGCAACGGTAGTGGCTATCTTTCAGAGGGTTTTGGGCGCTCCGCCACCATCCCTGGTATTGGACCGCGTACATAGGACACTTGGCCCTAGATCGTCGGATCCGGACAGACCCCGGGATGTGCTCTGTAGGGTCCACCGCTATACCCAGAAGGAACTTATCCTCCGCAAGGCCTGGGACCAAGGAGATGTGACATTCGATGGCGCAGAGATCAAGATTCTCCCAGACCTGTCCAGGGCCACACTGCAACGAAGGGCAATGCTGAGAAGAGCTCTGGAATTGGCCAGGAGACAGGGCTGCACATATCGCTGGGGATACCCCTTGGCGGTAACCTTTCGGAATGCCACTGCTTCTTTTACTCTGCATGCCCCATCGGATCTACCGGCCTTCTTTACCTTTCTAGGGGTAGAACCGATTTCAGTTGCAAATTGGTTGGCGCTTGTCCAAGATCCTCCACTCAGCGGAATCAACCTCCCCGCCAGCAGCGTTCCAGGAGGAGAACCAGGGCACCCTCCATCGAGGGTACACGCGAGTCATGACCTATTTGTTACCAGTCCATTTTGCAGCCTGATCACGGTGGGTTCCTTTTACCCCTAGAACTGTTGTCCTATTGACTGCTTCCCTATGTTAGTATGCCGACGGCGCTCTTACCTCCACTGACCGCCTGACGGCTGAAGTCGTGTTGCCCTGTTGTACGAGTCCACCGCTCCCTAGGCTACACGGCCTCTGCCATGAGAGATTGGCGGGGGTGGTCAGAACCTACTGTGTTGCTGGACCATTGCCCTCGGAACCTTGCGGAGAGTACGCTCGGTGATGAGCAAGTACGCCGGACTTGTGGGAGATATAATTGGTATAGACTGGAGAATCTCAGGGACTTTCTCCCATGCTTGGAGTCTCATACCACACATTCATAAATCTGCTGAGCGGCTGTTCACCCATGTGCCTCCCAATGTTAAGACCGGACCAAACTGCTAGTATGTAAACGCACTGTCATACCTGACAGAACTATGTCCCGGTATTGTGTAACTCTGCTGATGTGTGTTGTGGTAGGGCTGTTGGCTCCCCCCCCCCCCCTCCTCCTTGGCCGACCCGGCTGATATGGGTGTAGGTACTGGATGAGAGTTCGGGAGGAGGGGATGGGGAGCTGGCTGTGGCCTCTATTGATATTATGATTTTATTAGGCATGCTTACATAGTTTAAGGGGAGCAATACTTCTGCAGACAGGTCCGTAAATCACTCCTCCCAGGGTGGCGTGGGGTGGAGGGAGGGGCCTTGGATCGTAGGTGCTGGACTGATGATTCACCTCATGGGGACAAAATGTGACGTACCACTCACTCCTGAAATACGGTTCTTTTGCTCTATGGCGGAGTGAGTAGCCTGGGGATGTGGGAGATTAATATTTTATGATGCTACCAGATGCCCTCTCCCCTCTTGCGGGGTGTATTTGTGAAGCACACATTGGATATTGGGGATGCGGTCCTAAGTGTGTGTTTGTTTTTTTAAAGTTCAATGGGGTTTACCCAATTTCAAATGTTACCATGATCGGGCTCGGACACTGAATGTTATGCGTACGTTGCATTAGGTGTATTTTTGTTTAACGGGAAGTTGTTGTTGCATATCATATTTAAATCTTACTTCCTTACCCACGTGTTACAGCCGTTCTCATTTAATACTTTCATATATTGTTCTGCTGCGGGGTGGAGGGGGGTCCAGTAGGCTCACTGCTGGCTATTCCTTTCCACAACCCCACCTAGGCCTGCACTCGATTACCAGTTTGTTCTGGTGAGCGTCTTAGCACTACTGTGCTACCTATTTAGAATATTCGTCTTTTGGTGCGAATTGCCACTTCTTTCTTATATCTCTCACTTTACTATCCTCTGCTTTCCCCTCCCCCCTTTTTCTCTTTCTCCTTCCTCTCCTCTTGCACGTCAGGCTCTTTCCCTCCCATCTATCTTTACCCTCGACCCTCATCCCTTACTTACAGACGGGGCCATGGAGGCGGTGAATGTATTTTCCCTGAACGTAAAAGGCCTAAATGTGCCCGAAAAAAGATGCATGCTGCTACACAACCTACGCCGCCATAAGGTTGACCTGGCGTTTTTACAGGAAACTCATTTTAAAAAGGAGGCAGTCTCCCTATACTGAAAAACAAATTCTTCCCGACAGTGTATCACTCCACATATGAGACGGCCAAATCTCGTGGAGTGTCCATACTTATGTCCCGTACGGTTCCTTGGAAATGCTCAGATATAAAAAAACTGACCCTGAGGGGCGATTTTTGTTCCTCAGGAGAGACATTGGGGGGGGTTGAGGTGACACTGGCGAATATTTATGCCCCTAATAGTCAACAGGATCTCTTCATCACCAACATGTTAGACACCTTGATGGATGTCACTAGAGGCCAGTTGATTCTAGGAGGTGATTTTAATGTCCCGCTAATCCCTACTGATACTTCTTCGGGTCACTCCTCAATTACACCGGCCACTAGGAAACGTATAGCACGCTCCCTACACAAAGCACATTTGATTGACGCATGGAGACTCCTACACCCGACTGAACGGTATTACACCTTCTACTCCATCTCTCATAAGCAGTACTCCAGGATTGACTACTTCTTACTCCCTCATGCCCAATTGCACGCCATTCGCGATTCATCGATTGGGTCTATAACGTGGTCTGATCATGCCCCAGTGTTATTGTCGTATGCCCCGACTGATAATCTCACATCTAGAACACGGACCTGGAGATTAAACGAAAGTCTCTTGCAGGACGAAGAGGTCCTTAAGGATGTGAACAGGGAACTAGACTGTTAGTTTAAGACTAACAACACCCCTGACATTAACCCCGGCATTTTTTGGGAAGCCCATAAGGCGGTGATTCGTGGAGTACTAATTAAACACGGGGCACGCATTAAGAAACAACGCTCGACACAGTTGACATTGCTTCTTAACGACCTACATAAAGCTGAAGCTAGGCAAACATGTACAAACTCCCTCAGTAGAGGCAGAACTTTTACTCCTTCGTAGCAAGGTTACTGACCTTATGCAGTTTCGCGCTAAAGCGGCGATATAGGTATGCAGGTGCGTATCATATGAGTCAGGAAATAAATGTGGGAAGCTCTTAGCCAATTCTTTAAGAGAACAGGTACTTGCGAGTTACATCCCACACATCATGGCACCGTCTGGTGAGAGGGTCACACTTCCCCGTAACATTGCACGGGAATTTAAAGATTTTTATGCCTCTACAATTTGCAGAAACCATCTTCTCCACACAAAACAACAAATCAGGCTTGCCTAAACTGTCCGCTGAAACCAGTGAGTTGCTGGATGAGTCTATATCCAGCGAAGAAATTCAAGCAGCGGTAGGTGCCACTAAACCAGGGAAGGCCCCGGGCCCTGATGGGTTCACTGCACAATATCACAAACTTTAATTACCGTCCCTTGGGGTATGCATGCACAAATTCTTCAACTCACTGGGTTCTGGTGCGACCATCCCACGAGACACTCTCAGCACACATTGCAGTGATCCCTAAAGAAGGGAAGGATCCTACTGTTTGCAGGAGCTATAGGCCAATCTCGCTCCTCAACTCGGATGTAAAAATTTTTACCAAAATATTAGCCACCAAAAATCAGGAGAAATACAGGCTGCTCTGGAAAAACTTGGTGTGGTTGTTTCAGGGAGCACAATACTTGAAAAAAATGAACTGCATGGTCGACTTGCTAGAAAGAAGCCTTTACTGCGCCAAGGCCACAAAAAAGCCCGGGTACAATATGCCAGACGACATCTCGACATGCCTTATAGCTTCTGGAACAGTGTAATTTGAAGTTGACGAGACCATAATAGGAGAGTGGTAACAACCATAAGCGCAATGCTTAGAGAGGTCAACAAGGCCTAGCATTAACCACTTTAAGACCAGGCCTTTTCTGGAACTTTGTTTAGAAGTTAAAATTAATAATTTTTGCTAGAAAATAGATAGATAGAGATATCTATCTATCTATCTCACAGTGATAGCAGACCTTGGCACCACAGATGTTTTGGAGCTAAATTTCCCATGATGCTCTACTACATTGCATGACCATCATGGGGAATGTAGTTTCCAAACATCTGGGGTGCAAAGATTCGCCATCACTGCCCTAAATAAAAAATGCAACATTTTGTGTGACACCATATTTGTGCACCAGTCTCAAAAAATTGCGCACTCTCGAAATGTCGATAAACTACAGTACTTGAAAATCTCCATAGGCGACGCTTTAAACAATATTTTACAGGTTACCACTAGTTACAGAGGAGAGCTAGTGCTAGAATTATTGCTCTCACTTCAATGATTGCAGAGATACCTCATGTGTGGTTTGAACACCTTTTGCATACGTGGGCACAACTTACGTATGCAATCGCTTCTGTGCGCAAGACGTTTTAATTTTATTTTTTTCTTGCTTTACATTTTTTTTACACATCACTAATTTTTTTTTTTTATCACTTTTATTCCTATTACAAGTATTGTAAACATCTTTTACAGGTCCTCCATTGCGAGATCCAAGGTCAAAAGGATCCCAGATCTCTCATTTACCTTTACAGAGGAAAGTTAAAAATAAATAAAAAAAACCCAGCCCTTTAAGGCTGTGAGGTTCAACGTCGCTCAAGTCCTCCAAAGACATATTGCCTTTCTTGCCCTCATTTGACTTACTGTCCATCCCTCAAGCAGATCAAATTGTTTCCGCTGTTACAGATCTCTCCGGTAAGCGGGGAAACGCCCGTGGAAGCTGCGGGCACCTCACCTGTCACCTCCTAGAGTAAATGCGCCGCTGAGACCACTTTTTTTTGTAGACAATTGCCCACAGAAGAGGATCCTGGGATTATGGCAGCTAGCTGCTGCCATAACAACCGTATTTAGTGTCAAATTAATGAAATTTATACTGTGGGTGGTCGACAAGTGGTTAAGAATACCATCCCGACTGTGAAGCATGGTGATGGCTCACAGGTGTTTTTGGGGGGTGTGCGAGTGCTAAAGGCACAGGGAATCTTGTGAAATTGATGGAAAGATGAATGCAGCATGTTCACAGAAAATACTGGCAGACCATTTGCATTCTTCTGCATGAAAGCTGCGCATTTGACGCTCTTGTACTTTCCAGCACGACAATAACCCTAAACACAAGGCCAAGTTGACCTTCCAGTGGTTACAGCAGTAAAAGGTGAATGTTCTAGAATGGCCTTCATTGTCTCCTGAATAATATAATCTAGCCACTCTGGGGAGATTTAAATGTTGGTTCATGCAAGACGACCAAAGACTTTGGATGACCTGGAGGCATTTTGCCAAGACAAATGGGCAGCTCTATACCACCTGCAAGAATACAGAGCCTCAGACAACCATTACAAAAAAGACTGCATGTTGTCATTGATGCTAAAGGGGGAAATGCACAGTATTAAGAACTATGGGTATGCAGTCTTTTGAACAGGGGTCATTTAATTTGTTTGTTGCCATGTCTTATGATCGTGTCACTGTTATGACCTACAGCCGACTATGAATCCCATAATAAAAGAAACACGTTTTTTCTGTTCATTTTCTTTAATGGTACAGACTGTATATTACCAATTCTACAAGGGTATGCAAACTTTTGAGCACAACTGTATTTCACCGCTTGCCGACTGGCTCACGCCGATATACGTCAGCAGAAAGGCACGCACAGGCAGATTAACGTACCTGTACGTTGCCCTTTAAGAAGCGGTTTGTTGGCGCGCGCCTGCCACGACCTCCGTGAGTGTGATCGTGGTTCCCGCTAAGGTCTTACGGACGAAGAACAGGGAAATGCTGATGTAAACCTTTCCCCATTCTGCCTAATGACAATGATCACAGCGCCCTGTAATCGGGAGCGGTGATCAGTGTCGCGCCACACATCGCGCCCCCCCACAGTTAGAATCACTCCTTAGGACACACTTAACCCCTTCACTGCCAGTCACATTTACACAGTAAAATGCATTTTTAATTGCACTGATTGCTGTATAAAATGTGAATGGTCCCAAAATCGCGCCAAAAGTGTCCGATCTGTCCGCCATGTTTCAGCCACGATAAAAAAAAAAAAAAAAAAAAAAAAAGGGCCGACATTACTAGTAAAAATGCTAAAAAACTATCCCTTATTTTGTAGGCGCTATAACTTTTGTGCAAACCAAACGCTTACTGCGATTTTTTTTACCAAAAATATGTAGAAGAATATGTATAGGCCTAAACTGAGGAAAAATTTATATACACACACATACTTACTAAAAATTCCTGCCTGTGCCCCACACTGGATCATATGATCCATAAATTACAGCACCGTTGACATTAGTACAGTGGAATATTCATCTAGTATGGGTTTTAAGACTTCTAACTAAATCTTTAGTCGTTACATTTTTGTGTTAAAGTGACTGTAAAAGGATTTAATTTTTTTCTAATAAGGTTATACTTAGTTTTCCTCTTTTGGGGACCCCCGCCAGCAATCTAGGTTCCTCCTTTCTACTGAGTGCCCCCCCAACAAGCCGCTTGCTATGGGGGCACTTGTGCAGGTGCGCTCCTGAGCCAGGCAGTTTGTTTACACAAAAAGTGCAGCTCGCCCCTGCCCCTTCCTCACAGGATTTGATTGAGAGCAGCAGGAGCCAATGAGAAGAGGGGGCAGCGCTGATCGAGAGGCTCAGGTAGGTTATTTGGGAGGGTGTCGACTATGGGCTTTTTTTAACCCTAATACAACCACTAAGGTGCACTGTAATGAAAAACTTGATTAATTGTTGTCTGATCAAGCAAAGTAGTGCAGCTTGCACCACATACACAAAACTTGGTAGCACCAAGCAGTTCTTTCAAATGTCAAAAGAAGTCCAATTTAAAATCATAAATTATAGGGACAGAACTTTGGGCTTACGTTTTCTATCAGTCAGTCCCAACATATTTTAAAAAGTTGAACTCTAGGCAATAACCCGTTTTTAAAATTTACATTGAACCAGCTTACTGATATGTCACATCCTCAAGAGGGCTGCGGGGAGGGGGATCTTAAAATCACTATAATAGTCTGTGCCACAAACCGGAAGTGCTTTTCTATGATGTCAGTGCTGGAGAGATTTCGCCTATCTGGTAAACTGAGCACAGGGAGTTACTCGCTTGGCACCTCTGCCATTCAGACGATGTGTTGTAATCTTTTGAAAGCATGCTCCCTTGTTACCTTCTCCCATGCTCGGATCCAGGACTTCTCCAGAGCCTCTCCAATTCTCTGGAACACCCTGCCCCAGTATGTCAGGTCAGCTCCTACCCTATCTGCCTTTAGGTGATCCTTGAAAACTCATTTATTCAGGGAAGTCTACCTCCAACTACAAAGAAACATACTTGAGTCACCTCTATTATATAATCTCCTGCAGCCATTACCTTTTGTATAACCTCCCCCTTCCTTTAGATTGTAAGCTCCATGGAGCGGGGCCCTCCTATATTGAACTATATTGTAATATGTAGTCCAGTGGAAAAGAGACTTGCCAACTGGAACAGACTTAGCGCACTGAAGCAGGATCTAGTCTTCTGTTGCCAAGGCCCCTTTCACACTGGGGCGGTAGGGGGCGTCAGCTATTTTTAGCGCTGTTTTACCGCGGTATTCGGCCGCTAGCGGTGCGGTTTAACCCCCCGCTGGCGGCCGAAAAAGGGTTAAAACCCCTCGTATATCGCGGCTATAGCCGCGGTATTACCGCAATATAGCCGCGCTGTACCATTGATTTCAATGGGCAGGAGCGGTGAAGGAGCGGTGAATACACCGCTCCCAAGATGCGGGTCGCAGGAGATTTTTTTCTTCTCCTGCCAGCGCACCGCTTCAGTGTGAAAGCCCTCGGGCTTTCACACTGAACAAACAGCGGAGGCTTTTTAGGGGCGGTTTGCAGGCTCTATTTTTAGCGCAATAACGCCTGCAAACTGCCCCAGTGTGAAAGGGGCCTAAATGCTCATTTATTACAGCCACCTTGGAGACAGCATATAAGGTGCTTCATGGGTCCCTGCCCGCATTGCCCATGCTAATCAGTTCTACAGTGTCTGCTGTTTCCAGGGTTGTGGCCATCAGGGTGATGTGCACACATGGTGGACGTGCCCTACACTTATTGGGTTTTGGTCCTTTGTATTTGGCCTCCTATTCACTTTGTTCCATCTGCCCACACAAAAAGCCAAGCTTGCCTTATTATATTGCCCAAATCCAGGTCTGTTTGCTCATCAGTGGAAACTCGCCTCATATCTGTTCCGGTCAGCCAAAAGAACAATTGCCCAAGCCTGGGAAAAACATTCATCCCCCTTTCAGGTTGTGAGAGATCGTGTGACCTGCAAACAGAAGTCCAGCATCCGCAACAACTCCCATGCCAAGTTCCTAAAAAGTGGATGTAAACCCTCCCATATACCCAGTGAAGTGAACTGCCTCAGATTATACACAGGGATGAAACAAATCTCCCTATACAAGTTTTACATGTATATCTGCTGTCTTCACCTTTAGATACTGTTTAGAAAGTGCATGTCACATTAGATTTTTCACTTCCTCATTCATCTGTAGGAGCGGATTATTGCTATACACAGACAGCCGATTGGGTGAAAGGCACACCCCCTCCCCACACATGCAGAGTGTGCCTGTGAATAGTTTAGCAGTCTGCTAATCTATAGCAACCTCCCCCGAAAAGGATCAGGACAAAGCTACAGGACATAGTGCTTTGAAGACAGATAACAAAACACTGCAGATGGATAGAGATGTCAGGGCGGGGGGGGGGGGGGGGGGGGGGGTGCTAAACTGTTAGCACTATGTAAATCCTGTATAACAACAATAATATTGTGAGGTGTTCAGATTGGACAAGGTGGAGGGGATGGGAAGATTACGTCAATCTAACCTCATCCAATCAGAACGAGGAGTACTGCTGGGACCTTGAAGAAGGGGACATGCGGAAAGCTGGTCCAGAAAAATTGTATGTTAGTGCAAATAAAGAAAGTATCATGGACAGTACTAAATTGTTTATTATTCACTGAACCAAAACACCTTTTTTTTAAATGAGGTGCTGAACAAGCGACTTGCCATATTCACCAGAGTAGAAGTTTCTCCAGTACCGCAGGAACAGGATTTGGGGACTCTTGCTGTCTTCTGGATGTGACATATCGATAGTTACAGGTAACCAAGCTGGCCCAATGTAAACATTAAAAACCAGATATTCCTGGAGTTTAAATTATTTATCATACAACACATAATAGACTTGTACATAAGGATCGGCCTAGAACCACCATTACAGACCATATACACTTTTTGCTTTTGTGATGAAGTTAGAATAAATATATATCACTCCTAAAAGTGGAATTAAACTCCACTTTTGAACTTGTACCTACAGGTAAGCTTATAATAAGGCTCACCTGTAGGTACAGTGAATATCTCCTAAAGACTTGACCTGTTTACAAGATATCCACACAGCCTGAAGGGATGGCATAACAAGCTGGAGTTGAGGGCGCCTGTGAGCATGCACAGGTGTGACGTCATCGCAGCCCCGGCCACTCCTAAGCGGAGCCCGCGAACCCGGAAGGAAGACTAGGTGAAGATGGCAGCGGCGGGGAGCCGTGACTGCCCCGCACTGAAGGGTTCCATGTACAGGAAAGTCTTTCAATGTGCTAGTATGCAGTGCATACTAGTACATTATGATTTAAACCTGCTGGGGAGGCCCATAGTTTATTTTTCTGGCGGTTTACTGCTGCTGTAAGGCTCGTTTACGCTAGCAGCAAGTATTGTTGCCTCGTCTGAAAAGGGAATCGTGCTGGGACCGCTTTTTCTAACCATCTTGCCTGTTCGAACCCACTAAATGCCGCACTACCATGCCACAACCGCGTGCATTGCGGACCCACTTACTTGAGTAGGTCATATTTGGCGGGTGATGGTGCCCAACACAAACGGAGGTAGAATTCCTGCCGTGGCATGTGTAGACCCCTGGCCACTGCCTTTGCAGCTAAGGGGGAAAAGTAAACCCATGTGGTTTTACCAGCCTTCCAACTGCTACTGTAAAAGAACCCATTGAAAAGGCAGTGTTGAAATTAGGCCCAGGGTTAAAAGTGAAAAAAATAAAATAAAAACTATTCTGAAACGGATTTTGAAAAAGAACCTCACAATAGATGTTGAAACTATAATTATTCCTAACCTGCTGTATGGAAGAGTCTTGCGAGAAGCCTGGATCTTTAAACTCGATCTCATCATCGCTGGAGGAGTGGATATGTCGTGTTGTGACCTGCAAATGGAGAGAGGAAAAAAAAATATATATAAAAAAAAAAAAAAAAAATGATGAATAAAAATTACCACCTTGAGTTTTTTCAATGTAAGGCATAGATTACTATTTAACTTTATTGAAATGTTATAGCGACATTTCATTAATTTTTTGTGTACTGCAGCTCAGTAGTAGTTCAAAGAAACGCATGAAGACTTCAGGAGAGCTTTGATGTGGGGGGAAGCAGACCTGCTCATTTTCCCACACCTCTCCATTACAATATGAGTGGGGAACATAGGAAGTCAGGTTTTTTGACTGTGTAAAAATATTTCCTGTAAAAAAACACCACAAGAATGAATTCTTAAACCACTGGGTTATGTACCATCTTCAAGTGATTGGACACTGGCAAATAGCAACGCTTGACTCAACTCTGCATGACCCACCCATTCCTAGCATTTCCTCAGTTTGCCATAAACCAAATATTCGAGTACAACAGGACACGTGAGTTAATTCTTATACCACTGAGACATCAGCAACAGCAAAATAATGGTGGACGCACCAAGAAGAAACATAAAAAGCAACAAAATTAGGTACTAAAATTCCATCCAGGGCCTCCTGGAGGACCTACCGACCAAGGCCAGGCTCTATTGAGGCCTGAACACAAGCCTATCCAGTTTGTGGTTGAACCTGGATGCCAGAAAGTGTTTGGCATCACCCACTGGAGACAAGAGCGAAAAAACTCCAGGTGGAGGAGGAACCAGCTGTTTGCGGCTTAAAGTCCACTTGGCAATTTTTAACACCTGAAACGTACACTGTAAACAGGGCTGAAGTGTGAAGGAGGGGAGACCTGAAACTAATGCTTGTAGTCTCTGGACACACCATTTTGAACCCAGACAGAGCCATCTTGGGTCTACTTAACTGCAAAGGCTGTTAGACATCCATTTGTAGAAGTGAGGATGCCCTCCATTGAGAATGTTTGCTGCCTACAGGGCTTGGGGGTTCCAAAATTTCTTTTGAATGGCTTCAGCTTAGCTCCCAAGTTGTGAAAGGAGTTTTTTGAACCCAGAGAAACACTGGTTTTGCTTCACAGGCTTCTATAGCTTCTTCGGTAGTAAGGGTGCTTTTTCCTTCCATAAGCATTTAGATTAATGTATCCAAGGCATTGCCTAAGATGCATTTGCCCTCTAAAGACATACAATCCAACTGCTTCTTGTAGAGGAGTGCTGCGGACCAGCATTTTAGCCATAGTACAAGGCTCATAAGGACTATCAAGTCCCAGACAAGAGGGTTCTTGGAGAGTCTAAGTCCAGCCATAAATATAGAAATTTTCTTTCCTGCAACCACAGGTCCATTCCCCCATCAAATACAGAAAGTGTTAAAAGGGGAATCCCTCGTGGAGCCCCTTTACATTCTCCCAGAAGGGGGGGGGAGCAGTCCTTGCTGGGACAACACAGTTTATTGCTAGCCGCTAGCAATAATTGCATGTGGAATCTGGCCAAGTTGATCAATCAACTTGGGTACATTCAGCCTGACCATACATGTCTCGCTCAGTTAAGCAGGAAGATTCAAACGTGTGTGGTTGGCATAAGGCTTGGAGAAAGCTCTATGGGCTGTCTAGTAAACAACATTTTCAGGCCCCAGGTCCTTTTGATATGTGCTTAGCTCTGACCAGCAAGGCTTGAGAAACCATGAATACAAAGGAGAGTTGCACAACCACCTTCAAGATGGTTTCAAACATTTTGTCTGTCAGGTCCTTAAACACTGGGACTATAAGCCTTATTCAAATAAGTCCACTTTTTGCATGAGCGGTCTTTTATCAGATAATGTTTGGCAAACAACTTGGAGGCACAAACCCTATCCAAATGGGCGCAAGTTCTTGCACAGAAACTCAATGCTAGGATGCATGGTGAAGGATTGACAGTTTGGGCGCTTTCCACAATCCTTATCCAATCGTCTGAGGTCCCGAAAGGTTCTGGCAGAACCACATACCTAAAACAAGCTCACTATGGACCTTTGTGTCTGGGATTTGCTGGAGGCTGAAGTGTGCTCCCCAAGGGATTCTTATCTGTGAGAGGTGTTTGCTTCCTGTGACATTTTCTTCTCCTTCACCAACCATAGTAGGGGTGGGAAGGAAAATGCAAAGTTAGCGCAGTTGCCTTGGAGTACATCTTGTCCAATTGGTTCCCAGTTCAAAAAGGGACAGATTCAAGATGACGCTCACACACTTGCAGTGTGCCGTTCCCAGCTGCACATGCACAGTGGAACAAGCCATGCATGCACATTAGGTAAGCAGGGACACATCTCCGAAGACCATTGTTGACCACAAGCACCACAGGCTAGGCACATGCCCAGCTCCTAAACAGTTTACAAAACTGCCATAGAGACAAGGCCCAAGAACCCTCTTGTCTGGGACTTGATAGGAGGAACATGAAGGATCCCAGGTAGGAACAACTTACTCTGAAGGCAGCAGAGCCTTAAGGGCTTAATCTACATCTCTCCAGGTTAGGTATACCCCCACAGGGTCTTCAGGAACAGGGCTATGTTGTAGCAGACCATGGACCTAGACCTATATAGCACCCCTCCAGCTAACTCATGTGATGCAACCGCCTGCCAATGTGAGCGCTTGTCCCAGTATCCAGTACAGGCCGTAGCTTACAGGCTGTCCCCATTCTTTACGCCAGTGTTCAGGTACAGTTCCTTGAGGAACACTAAAATCCTTAGGGACCGATCCAAACAACTGCAGTTGCTCTTAAAACAGAGGCTCGGCAGCAGGACAAAGTTAACTTTCATGTAATGTAACTTTTTTTTGTCAGGGTCAGCCTATGATGGGCCGCTCTCTCTGCAAAGCAGGAAGTGGGTGGGGTCAAGCCCTGGGCTTAGTCAAATTATCAGAAGTTGGAGAATAACCCAATGGTCCAATACCCCATGCACACGTATATTTTTCCTGCAGATTTTTGTCTTTAGATTTACCAAAATCATGTAGTGCAAGGGCCTGCCTGATTGCATACAAATTGAAACTCTTAAGGTTTCACCTCATATATCGTTTGGATAAATTTGAAGACAAAAATCTGCAGAAAATCTAAGTGTGTATGGGGTCTACGAATTAACTGAGTCCTGTGATTTACAATTAAGAAAATGGTTTTCTGTGTGCCCTTGTAGAGAGACCTGATTTTTAAAAAAAAAACAAACGCACACAACACACTAATTAATTTTTGCAAGTCTGAAAGTTGTACAGCGTGCATAAGTTAATCATCGATGCAGATGTCTGATAGACTTGGCAGAGTTCTTTATGTCTATGGCTACCATCAGACCCACACAGAAAAATATGAAATAAGAAAAAGGTTTAAACACACATCATATGCATTCTAAAGTTTGAACCAACTTATGCTAAAAAAAAAAAAAATTACAATCCAAGTTCTGCATTAATGGCAATTAGGCAATTTCAAAGGTGACAATCTGTCCAGCAATCTGAGGTGCTCAGAAAGATCAAAGTACTGTGCATGAGTTTGATGTAGAACAGCATTAGGTCCTGTTGTGCAGGTAAGTGGTTTAGAAATTAGCAAGATCTCTTCACCTGCCATTTTGAGGGCAATCCATCTATTGTCAATCTATCAGAACAGGTGAGATGATGTCCGCCTGTTCACGCATGACTGACAAACCTGGGAATCAATGACATTTCAGAGCATCTTGATGTTTGGCAAGTATCCCAGCAATTCCCAACCAATGCAGACCCGACAACCCTTGAATTTATGTACCACAGGTATACCATTTGAGAAGCGCACACACAACCAAACCAGCAGGTGGGGAAATGATCTGGTTGTCTTCAAACCAAAAAAGTGACCTGTGCACCAGTACTTCCTGCAATTCTTAACAGAGGTTATATATGCAAGTACTTTGACCGTTGAGAGCTTCTGACTGCCTGAGGTTCTGATAACCTCCATCTTACACAGCAGAAGCAGCTTGATAATCCCAATCAATGCTTGAAATCAAAGCCAGACAGATAGACAGTACAAAATCTGGCCAGTTCAGCAGGAATCAGCTGTTATTCGATCTATGACCAGCTCTAGTCTTGATTTGATTGACAACAGTAAAACATATGTAAAATGGACCGACCACCTTTAGCATGATTAGGCAAACATTCCAAACCACACCCATTAAACAAAAGTCTTCAAATATAAACATTCCAAGCATAGGTGGACCTAAGTAAACAGATGGGGGGTTTGGAGTACAACAGATTGTCACACACCAACTCTGCAATCTACAGAATCAAGGAGATAGGCCCAAGGCCATTTGATAAGGGGGGAAAAAAACAAAAAACAAACAAAAAACAAACAAAAAACACAGGTAAAAGCAGGAGGGTGGACAGGAGTGCTTCATTTTATTTTCATCAAGGCAGCTGGAGGGGAGAGGATGATTTTTTTCAACAACCCACAATTCATCAAAACATCAGGATTGCCACAAAACAGGTAAAGCCACATGGTAGCTTTATGACAATTATCCTTTTGTTAAGGGCAAAAACACAGCAGGTTGGGTGCCTTTAAACTGCTGCTGTTTATGTATTCAAACATGTAGAAAGGGCAAACAGGCAAAGATGGGTTTCATGGTTTATATTTTACTAATCTTTAATCTGCCAAATTTAAGTAAATGGATCGATTTTTTTCAAGTCTGCCCCTAAAAAGGTAACTTCCCTACACAGGCTTCCATGTACCCCAAATTGGGTGAGATAGCAGCTAAACATGTAAAGCATGGTATACACGCTTAGTTATTTTTGTTCAGCTAGTGGGTTGAACGAAAAAAAAAACCTCAGATCCCTGAATCTACACAAGCGAGGTGGGTGCAGGATGTTCCCCGCTGCGCTATTGTATTTCAACATTGAGGGATAATCCCCTTACTGTCTGAATACACAGATCAGCACTGCAGCCACTGAATTCATAAGCTGATGGAACACTGGTTTTCCAGCAGGACCATTTGACAGAAGCAAGTCGTTTCTGTTGAACAGAGCGTACCAAAATTTGTCCAGATCCTGCTGACTGACCTGGCCTAATTTCAGTAGGGGTATACTCAGCTTTTTTAAAAAAAATAAATAAATAAATAAATAATAATAAAAAAAAAAAAAGCAGGAGCTGGTATAACTGCAGAATGTTCACATTAAGGCCAGCCTCACAGTTGCAGGAAAAAGATTTGTTTGATTACCCTATCAATACAGTGTTGACAGGGGAATCCTTCCAAGAGCCAGCCGCTAGCAATCATTGCATGTAAAAACCCATCAGGCTGGTTGTACCCAAGTTGACCAATCAACTTGGGTACATTTAGCTTGCCCATACATGGTTAGAACCTCAGATTCGAACCGTGTATGTACAGCTTAAGGCAGCTCATAGATTATCCCCCTTTTTTTCTTTATTCAACAGGGGGTTGAATGTGAAAAAAAAAAAAAACACAACACAAAAACAAAATTACTTTGCCCCTTCAGTCATATGCTCAATGCGATGTGGCAAGCCTCCACAACAAGGTTTTGTATTATGAGGGGGTACTTTAGATACTTGTTTTTACCTACTGTACATGTGTGAGCCTAGAAATCTATCCTTTTCCCAGTACGCTATTTAAAATAAAAATTAGGGGCTTGTTTAAACTAGCAGCCATTTAATGCTGTGCATAGCGCATGACCGCTGGGGTGTGCACTGTGAAGAGTTGTTACAACACAAAGTTTCTTTTTTTTCTATTTACATTTTATTTAGGTCAGAAAAAAAGGACAGTTCATTCAACTATGCATCAGTGTGTTGCAACAAGTGGTGAGGTGCATTATGCTGCTCAGAAATGCATTACTACGCAGTGCACTACAATGCACCAGAGATTCACTCTAAAAAGGCCCATTAGCACTGTCCTGAAGACCAAAACACACTTGCTCGCACAGCGTTCTAAAGAGGAAGTAAACCCTCCTCATGGGTTTAACTTCCCCTTTTTTCCCCTGCAAAGTAAAAGCATAATGGGCTAGTATGCGTCGCATACTACCCAACTATGTTGCACATACCTGCAAACGAAGGACGCATCCATCTTTACGCCTCTTCCTTCCGGGGCTGTGGACTCCAGCTCTGTGACTGGCCGAAGTCCCGTGACGTCACTCCCACGCATTTGCGCTGGAGCTGCTGGTCAGGGCACAGGCCCTTTAGAAGGGCACAATCTTCAGATGACTTCAGCGCAAGCGCATATGGTAAAGATCTCCTAAACCGTGCAGGTTTAGGAGATATTTCCAGTACCTACGGGTAAGCCTCATAGGCTTACCTGTAGGTAAAAGTGGTGTAACTAGGTTTACAACCACTTTAATCTGAAGAGCCATGAGGCATCGATGCACATTCGTTGCATGAAGTGGATCCTTTCATTTTGACAGGACTTCGATGTAAAAAAAAAGTACCACTGCATTCATTTCATTGCACAGCAGCACAGTGCACTGTGCAGTAAAATGCCGGACCACGCAAGCAAACCAATGTTATGCAAATATGTTGCATAATAAATCGCACAGCCCTGGAACGCAGTGCAAGCCCCCCCCCCCATCACAAAGGCAATCTGATCAGGACCGCCTGTCAGTTTTTCAGGTGCACTTGATCGGAAGGACCTTGCATTTGTGTCTGTTTACACCTGCCTACTTCGGGGTCCGATCCAGTCTGCTGAAAAGAAGAATTAAAAGTTAGGGGGATCTGTCCTTTTCCGTTTAGGCGGATCAGATCAGAGGGTAATTGGATGTGAAACAGACAGCGAAGTCCATTTACTCCTGGTCACCCAGAAACTGAGCAAACACGGGCGTGTCATCCGCCCCTTCTGCTCCCATCAGCAGAGAATCTGAGCTGACCCCCTGCTGATCGAAGAAAATCCGCCCCATGTGAATGGGGCTTAAGGCCAGCCATACACAGAGAAAAATTTTTTCCTGCAATCACAGGAACACAGTGTTGATGCAGGAAAAGACAGTGATTATTGCTAGTGGCTGTAGCAGCCACTAGCAATAATCCCAGGTAAAAAAAAACAAAAAAAAAAAAACAAAAAAAAACAAAACTTAGCATGCTGGTTGTACCAAAGTTGATCGATCAACTTGGTACATTCAGCCTGCCCATACACGGTTTCGAATCTTGGCCAGTCCCTGCTGAACCGACAAAGATTCGAATAGTGTATGGCCTACCTAACCCAGGATTCTGGTCTGAACAGGACACACAGAAAACTATTGTTATAAAGTTGTGGGAAACCTCTTGCTGACCTCCGTCTGAATAGACTATTCATCGTTGCAGGTTAGCGCCTGCAGTGGTGATCGTTGCAGTTAAGGCCTCATGTACACTGTTGTTTGTAAACGGACGTTCAGAGGCAGTTGGCTGCTTTTTCAGCTACCCCTGAACTCATCCAATGTTATCTTATGTGTACATGTACACAGGTTTGTTTAATGTCGTTTTTAGGCAGTTGCGTTTAAAGGCTTTTCTTTGAAGGCAAAAAAATGAGTTCAGACACCGAAGTTTCCAACGTTTCAGACGCCAAACGCATCTAAGCACGGTAAAGGGATTTAGCCGCATTTTAGTTTAGAAGCATTTTTAAAAAGGTGTCTTTTTACATTACAAAACTTAAAGTTATAGCAAAATGATGAAAAAAAATCACAAAAAAAAAATTAAAAAAAATAAAAATCTAATGAGCCCATGATCCAATCCAATATTAGCATTGCTGTACATATATGTTGGAAAAATATCCTACAGTCATGCGCTACGCAATGGCTGAGCCCAGTAGCGAGGAACCTCATCAACCGCAACGTCAGGAGCATTTCCTCACATATGCTCATTATGGGATCCATATCAAAAGCACCGAAATTGAGGTAGATACAAGTACGCTGCTGCGACTCTGGTCTCAAAGAATGGCTGAAATAGTTAAATACAGTTTTTGTGCTTTGGGAGGGTCCCATGATGTTATCTTAAATAAACGATCCTAGACGCAAACGCGCCTAAAACGCGACATGCAAACGCAGCTAAACGGGCATTTTTAAACGTCGGTTTTAAGCTGTCCAAAAAAAAAAAAAAAAAAATCGCTCAGAAGAGGTAGCCTCAGCGTCCCACGTACATTAGGCCTAACTGTACATTACTATGAATGGGCCCTAATAGTCATGATCACAGAGGTCATCGGGAATAAATAAAAAAAAAAATTTAAAAAAAAGGGTAAATCCAACATTGAGCTGCTACAAGAACAGGAAGAGAGGAGAAAGCTTCCAACGGGGGTGCACAATATCTAAGAAGGGATTTCCCTCTCAAAATTAAAGGATACTCTTACGGGACAGGAAAATCTCCCCAAGACAGATGGTAAAACAAAAAACTCAACTATAGTTTTAGCCCTCAAAAAAAGAATTTGGGGCATTAGATGCAGATGGCTGGGACATTTGAGATTTGTTGAGCTTTAGTTTATGATGAATAGTGTCCTGCTTGATCATCCTGTATAAAGCTTTTGCTCTTTTTATTGATTGTAAGGTTTGTTATATTTATGCAATAGGGAATTTTATCAAGTTTTTAGGGGTTACACTATTAATTGCAAGAGATTGTAAAGGACACTTGGGCAATTGAAATATGTAAGGCTTCTATTATCACCATTAAAAGCGGGGTTCCACTAAAATTTTTAACTTAATCTTACCCCCTTTAGTTAATTGCATAGATGTTCAAATGCCGCACAAATTTTTTTTTTTATCGCTGTAATTACCTTTATATTGTACTTTATTGTGGCACTTCCTGTCTCTCCTCCCATGGGAGTAGGCGTGTTTATTGCCTTTCTCCGGCACCGCACTGTCTCCTGGGAGCTTAGTGTCAGGCTTCCCAAGATTCAGTGCGGAAACAATGATCATGCGCGTGAACAAGCTGTGAATGAACAGCATTTACCGCATCCAGGAAATCAATGCTTGTGGGCTTCACATGCCTACAAGCAAGATGGAAACAGCCAGCATCACATTTAAGTTATTCTTCAGTACGAAAACAGAGGCGGAAATATTACACCCAAACTGAGTATTATTTTGGGGTTAGCAAAGTGTCTCAATGACAAAAAAAAAAAAAGGATTGGTCGCCAGACTCCCGCTTTAAGGCCCTGTTCTTGGCATCCATTGAGGGACACAAGTCCTCACTAAAGTGTCTGTAAAGGCCGTTTTTTAAAAAAAAAAAACAAACATGTTATAGTCACCTGTTGTGAAGTTGTAGTGCACAGTCCCAAACCACATCTTCTGGGGTCCCTCGCCAGCGATCTTTCTTTGCACCCCTCGTGTCTGCCCCCATAGCAAGCGCTTGTTATGGAGGCAGATGTGCGGGCTCGATCCCGAGTCGGGATGTGTGCATCTATTGACACACAGTGCGGCTCAGCCCCACCCTTGCTTTCAGCACTTGACTGACAACAGCAATGGCTCCTGCATGCTTTCAGCCAAGCTTTTTAAGAGCAAGGAGAGAAAGGAGAGAAGACTGCATCAATACAGGATTTGGGGTACATTATTTTATCTTAATGCAGGGAATGTATTAAAAAGGTAAAAAAGGTTTACTTTTGGAACCACTAACTGTCAAGTTATACCAGCACCCACAGGAAAAAAAAAAAAAAAAACCCAGCTCAGGATGACCACTTCTATCATCAGTCAAGCAGCAAAGCAGTACCGAGAGCATGATCAAAAGCAAAGTGGGGTGGGATCTGTGTCCCTCAATGGACTGCAAGAAAAGTATTTTCCAAGAAAAATGAGAACTGCAATGTGTGGATGTGTGTTTGGGGGTGGGGGGGGGGAGTCATTTTGTTTTTGCAGAACTTATTCTCCTAGATTCCCGAAATATACCAACATCTAAAATCAAAATAGATTGCAGTACCATACCTAGAATAAATGCTGCAAATGACGACATACTTTTAGAGCTGTGTAGCAGAAAGCAAAAGCTCTCCGTTAGGCTCATTTTTCAGGACACATTTAATTCCCATTTCAAGCAAGCCATTTACCTATCCCCCTCCCTGGAACCTCCCCCTATGCCAACTTGTCATGCTCTAGTTTGTGATTTGTTGCCAGGAATACCAAAAGGTTAAGGAAAAACTCTGTTCCTCTCATAGGTCAGGAATATCGAAGCAGTTCAAAAGCAGAGATCTATAATATACACTGAAGCTGGCCATAGATGGCAGCAAGATTTTGATCCATGTATGGGCAGCCCTGCTGTACTGAAGTTGATCCCTTGATCAGAGTTCAGTACAACCAGCTTGTCCATTTTATTGCACTGGGTTCTGCTGGCAGGGAAGGCTCGCAATTTTGTCATTATTCAAATAAAAGGTGCAAAAAAAAATAAAAATAATAATAACCGCACAGGAATGTTGACAGTGCTCCTATGTGACCGAGCTGTGAACTAGCCCTTAAGAGGGACTGTAAACACTGATGTAAAGGGAGGAAACTGATGTTAAGGGGGGTTGTCATGTAAGGGGAACTTTGATGTGGAAGGAAAGCCAAGGACAAGGATTTAAGGTGGGGGACTACGATGCAAAGGTGAGGCGGGAGAAGATTGACAGCACTGATGTAAAGGGGGCCATGATGTGAAGGGTAGGCTATGTCCTATAGAGCAAACCTGAGATTCGGATCTCTGTCAGATAATTTTACTGCACTTCTCTTAATTTTAAAATCAAAGACCCCTGGTCTAGAGGCTCATTTTGGATCAGGGTCTAGTAATAGGAACTTTTGATAAGTTTTTACTAGTGTGCATTATACACAGAGCTCAAACATTAAACTGTCTTTTTAACCAATCATTTCACCACTAGTTTTACTCCGAGGCTGTACCTATAGCTCCTTGTATGTGCTGTGGGACTACATGAACAAGTGGCCCCATCCAATTACTTCACAGAACATGCTGCTTCTGGTGCTTAAAAGGCGAGCTCCAACCTTACCTCAAGTCTTGCATAATCTCGTTTTCCTGTACTGAAAGGACTATGATTTCACTACACACAGTGTCTCAGTGTGCAACAGAAGCTGTAGCAAATCAAGTGTCTCAGTGTGCAACAGAAGCTGTAGCAAATCACATAGAACCTACCTCATCTTTTGGTGGACACCCTGCATCATTTAAGCCAGGGGACTCCATACTATGGCCCTCCGGTTGTTCAATAACTACAATTCCCATCATGCCTAGTCATGTCTGTGAATGTCAGATTTACAATGCCTCATGGGATGTGTAGTTCTGCAACAGCTGGAAAGCCGTAGTTTGGAGATCCCTGATCTAAGCCCTTTCCTCTCCAGCCTGACTTTTCTGAGACTTTCATGTGTAGGATTTCAGTTTTCATTCATGAAGGCAGAGGAAAGAGGGAGAAAGGGAGAAAGTGCTTAGTCGGACGTGTGTGTGTGTGTGTGTTCTGTAATAGGCCTTTTGCAACAGAACGTGAAAATGAGCCTGAAGCTCCACTTTGGATAGAAGAATGAAAATTATGTAAATGCATTTTTTTTTACCCATTAAATCAAGTCATATACACATTTTATATGCAATAAATATTAAAATATTTATAAATATCCAAAAAGGTATCTTGGATAATATAAAAAAAAATGGCAGCTATCCATTATACAGTGAAATAATAATTTGGACACATGAAAAATTTCTATACAAATAAGTTAACATTCTATTAAGGTTAGGTTCCATTGTATGTGGTAACACGATATCATTTATATATTTTTCTATTTAGTCATAACTGCTCCTCTATGTCCTGAGGAAGCAATAGGAAACTGCGTTGACCAATGAGGACTCTACATGAGATAATTACTGTGGTTAAATTGAGAATAATTTTTCAAGAGTATGTTGTAGTAGGCGAGTGCAGTGCAGAAACATGAATATGTATAGAGATGATTTTACAACCTTTTTTCGGTCTAAAGTGGTGTCATTTTTGATAATAAATTTGTGACATTTTAAAGGATACCATTTGTACTTCTTTCTGTGCCAGTAAAGTCCGACTTCATTATGTGCGATTTTTTTTTTTTTAGCAAAGTGTGTGTGCTTTTGATGGTGAATATTATTAGGATGTGGCACTGGAGTGGTCCTAAATATTACGGGTAATAATTCACTACTCTATATTTGTAATTACATCTCATCTCCATTATGCCTGCATTTACAGTGGTCACCTTACCTCAGGGTAATTTCCTCCATCAGTTCTCTCCTTCACAAATTAACCTCCATTCTCTTTCAATGTTTTCCCAAACCCACATGTGTAAGAAAATTAAAGGGGATATTGATTCCATACAAACTGGAAATGTCATAAGCGCCCTCAGAAGAGCCTGTCAGACAACCACTTTGTTACTATAGTTGTGGCGTCATGTCATTCAACATATCTCCTAACAAACAAGACCAGGTCAGGGACAAAATCACATGACTGACCATTAACAATTAAAGCCGACTGAATGAGGCCTCTACAGACAGACAAATGAAACCACAAATTCAATTGAGATACTAGATTCCAGCTACTTGAACTCCATACGGATCTCTGCTGCAGAAACGCAGTACTGTTCTCATTCATGTACAAAACATCCCAAGAAACTGCTTTCCTTAAGAACTACATTTCTATGATCTGGTCAGCATTTCAGCTCTACCTGTATGTTCCAAATACATTGGAACTCCTTGAAATGTGTGACAAGACACTTATTCTTTCCTACTTTCATAGGCCATTAGCACTGGTGCATCCATTCATTATAGATGGAGAGCTATCAAAGTGAAGCTCCGTGCTGCAGTGGAATCTCTCTTAATAATTTGGACCTAATGCAAAGGATCCCTGGTTTAAAAAACAGGCCAACAATGACAAGCTAGAATGGAACATTTTCTTGCCAAGCTGTGGTGCAATTAACACCAAAGTTATTTGTTGGCACCAGACCAGTTTAATATTTAAAAAAAAAGCATTTTTTAAATGGATTCCTGTCCAATGTACATGCTATTCAATGCTGCAGACAGCCTGGCCCACAGAACTACACAGTTTCTGCAGAAAACACTCCTGATCACTCATAGCCTTTGTGAGTGCATAGACATATCCCATTTATTCCACAGGAGAAGGAATGAATAGATAATGAAAAATTGCGCTGACTGGAACCCAACCATCATTTAACAGGGCACATAAGAGGGCCATGAGAGTGGTAGGGAACACCAGGTAAAGTGGATGCAGCTCCTCTCAGATTAGGTCTTGAGATCCTAATGCACATATATAAAAAAAAAACAAAAAAAAAAAAAAAAACAAAAAAAAAACCCACATGTTTTGTGAGGGAGTAAATAAGTCCAAGGTGGACGGATTCTCCAAAAGGAAAATAGGATTTTGTGCATGCATGTGCAGAAGACTTGAGAAGTGTCCAAAATGTTTTCAGTGGTGGATTTGTGGTTTCCAAATGTGCCACAGAGTAGATTTGCTAAAATTGACGACAGATGAGTGTAAGATTTTATAGGGTGAAAGTAATTTAAAAAAAGTAATTGTACAAAAGTACTCAAGTTATCCCAGCTAACATTTTACTAGGTCAAAAAGGGTGTCATATATATCCAGTTAATTACGGCTTACCTACATAAGCATATTATTTAGGAAAAGAATTAAAGCGGGGTTCCACCCAAATTTTGAATAATATCTGTATGTATTCTCTTCCTTGCCTAGATGCTGACATGCCGTTTAAAAAAAATTTAAATCGCCGTAATTACCTTTTATTTTTCTATTCTTCTTTGCACTTCCTGGTTCTCCTCCCGTGGGAGTAGGCATGTTTCTAGCCTCTCCCAGACTCCTGGGAGCTAGTCTCAGGCTTCCCAGGATGCCACTGAGCATGTGCGGGAACGAGCAGTGAATGCTGGGAGCACAGCATTCACCACATCCAGGAAATAAATGCTTGTGGGCTTCAAATGCCCACAATGAAGATGGAAACCGCCTGCAGTGAATAATATAAGTTATTCTTTCCGACGAAATCTGACACAGGCGGACATATTACACACAATATGTAAGTATGTAATGCTGAGAAGAAAAGTTTGTGAATGAACTAAAAAAAACAAAAACAAAACCTTAGATAGGTGGACCCCCGCTTTAATGTTCATCAATATTATAGTATACTTTGCAGTTTAGTATACAGTTAATTTCTATGCCCGGTTCCAGCTTATTTTGCTTTACTAGACATCAGTGAATCCATTGTACGGGGACGCGAGGTGTGCGCATGCGCAGTACGCGACCGAATGGGCGTGAGTGTAGGAGCAAATATAAGGGTTGAGTGGCAGCGAACACAGCCAATCCCATGAATAAGTCTACCTATGACGAAACATGTCGGGGGCGTGGCTGTGAGTTGTGACGTGAACGCTGTCAGCCACACAGGAAGATAGGATTACGAGCACACGGAGGAACAGAGGTTTACCGAGGGAGGGGTGAGAATACAACCCAGCATCTGCACACCTCGGGTCCGCCGTAGCCACTGGTTGTATGGTTTTATCCACAGTGTTGAAGCTTGCTGTTATTGCACGATTTCTGCTGTTTTAACTTTTAAACAATGCGAGTGCTATGTGTGAGGATTGCAGTGATTTTAATAAATTGTGATTGCTGATTTACACTATTGGAGCATTCATTTTCTTTTATGTGGATCCATTGAATACCATCACCGTGGACATCGTATGTTTTTTTTCACCCTGGAGTGTGGTAAAGAAAGCGTGTTTTGCCGTGCATGAGAATGCTGGCATTTTAAACCGGTGAGTATGTCTGGAGGGTGTGATTCACTGGCACGGTGGAAGACGCACGGAGACACTCATCAGTGGACATCTATCACTGAGAAGACATTTGTTTGGGACACTTGATCTTTAATCCGTCACCAACTTGTTTATCACATACAGCTAGGTTGGAGGCTGTCTTATAGTTTATGGACTTTATGTGGAGTGTTTATTTTTATAGCATGGAGTGAAACACTTACACATCTCATTTTTCACTATTTTTTGTTTATATAATATATATATATATATATATATATATATATATATATATATATATATATATATATATATATATATATTTACTGTCACTGGTTTATGCTTTTTGGTTCACTTTACTAGTGTGCTACACTTAAATGTTTAGTTTATCAATAGAAAGGTATCACCACTATTGTATACACATTTCTACTGTCTTTGAGCGCCTCCTATTTAACCTACGTGTCGGTTTACCATTTTTTGGCTCATAACCAACATTTAGGATTAAATTATTAGTTTATCCACATTTTTATTTAAAGGGGGCAGCTCGACACTATTTATTGTTCACCATTTGCATCATTATTATTATTTTTTTATTATTTTTGTATTGTTTTGCATTTATTTAGCAATCTTGAGGTTCAATTCGGGTGTCAGTGGCGCGGTAGAGGTGTTCTCCGTGTAAAGAGCAATAGCATATAGGATACCTATTTTACAAAAAGGGTGTCAACCATTATAATGGTTTCAGAATCGTAACTAAAATTAAACTTTGGAAATCAGAGGTGACCTCTAATAGGATTGTATATTAACCGTAATAGCACTTTAGAAATGCTAAGTACCTTGAGGCAGTGTTTAGGATACATTAGAAGTTATGGATCAGTGTTTCTACTGCTGCACATTTTGTGTTTCCTTTTTATTTGGCAGTAGATTAATAATGCTAGGACCAAACATAACAGTGACAATCTCATACTACATTCAACTGCAGAATTTATCAAAATTGATGAACTTAACAAGGGTTTGGATATTGTAAAATGATCTAGTTGCAGGTCACCTTGATCAGTTTTGGTGGTTTACATTCAAAAGCGGATTAAAATTATTGTACGTGACAAGCGACGCAGTGTATTTCAGTAAAAGAAAAGAAGCCCAAGTAGAGGGGGGTTTCTAAAATACTGTTACATTCATCCTCATCCCAGTTTTGAAAGTTTATAAAACTATAATGTTACAAGGTTTGTTAAAACAGCATTATTGTATTATATTATTGCATGAACCAGGAAGAATTTTAATCTTATATTGATCCAAATAAAAAAAAAATAAAAGAAAAAAGGAAAAAAAATAAAGTAAACATCCCTAGACATGACATAAATCAGCTGAAAGGACAATTTCAGAGCTCCATCTTTCAGGCAGTATTATGTGCCTGGTGCAAGGTTCCCTGCAGACTTGCGATTGGAGGCTTAAACACGATGAACAATCAGACACGTAGAGCAGAAACCTACTAGATCTACAGTGTTCCTCTTGTTTGTTTCACTTAAGGAACTTGTGCAGAAAGTCTCCCATTTTTCCTGAGCTTCAGTTGGCAATTCTGCAATTTAGAAACATACATATTAAAGTATTTTTAAGGTCAAAATTTAAAATTGCACTTCTATCCTCATTGAATTTAATTTCATTCATTTTTAGCCTACTCCTATTAATTTGAACAAGTTTGAAAAACACACGTTAAGAATTCCACAATTTGCTTGAACATTTACCACACCCAGTGAATATGCAACTGTTTGTGTCACATCACTCACAGAGCCTGCTGTCTAAACTACAGGAGGTGAGGGACAGCAATTCAGGAGGCACATTCAGTACAGGAAAACACCATGCCTGCTTGTAGGAAGCAGGGTACTATTTGATATGTAGTCCTTAGAAATTGAAAGTACGCTAAATGAATATGCAGAGGAGAAGCCACAAAGCATGAATACAGGCAATACTCACAATATAAAAAAGGGAGCTTTTCAAGTAATCTTACACTGGATTGTCAGAAAACTGTATTGCTATTACAATGCTAATGAATGAGATTATATATATATTTTTTTTTAATATATTAATGGCTGAAATTGTTGGCGCCCCAGAAATTTTTCCAGAAAAATCAAGTATTTCTTACAGAAAAGTATTGCAGTAACACGTGTTCTGCTATACACGTTTATTCCCTGTGTGTATTGGGACAAAACAAAAAAAAAAAAAAAGAGGAAAAAAAGCAAAGTGGACATAATGTCACAAAATTCCAAAAATGGGCTGGTCAAAATTCTTGGCACCCTTTCAAAATTGTGGATAAATAAGATTGTTTCAAGCATGTGATGCTCCTTTAAACTCACCTGGGGCAAGTAACAGGTTAACAGGTGTGGGCAATATAAAAATCACACCTGAAAGCAGATAAAAAGAAGAGAAGTTCACTTAGTCTTTGCATTGTGTGTGTGCGCCACACTAAGCGTGGACAACAGAAAGAGAACTGTCTGAGGACTTGAGAACCAAAATTGTGGAAAAATATCAAAATTTCAGGGTTACAAGTCCATCTACAGAGATCTAGATTTGCCTTTGTCCACAGTGCGTGCGCAACATTATCAAGAAGTTTGCAACCCATGGCACTGTAGCTAATCTGAAAGGTTGCAACGCAGGAAAGTCCGGATGGTGGATAAGCAGTCCCAAACAAGTTCCAAAGAAATTCAAGCTGTGCTGCAGGCTCAGGGAGCATCAGTGTCAGCGCAAACTATCAGTCGACATTAAAATGAAACGCTATGGCAGGAGACAGGAGGACCCCACTGCTGACAGACCTAAAAAAGCAAGACTACAGTTTGCCAAAATGTACTTGAGTAAGCCAAAAATTCTTTCTGGAAAAAAAGTCTTGTGGACAGATGAGACCAAGATAGAGCTTTTTGGTAAAGCACATCATTCTACTGTTTACCGAAAATGGAATGAGGCCTACAAAGAAAAGAACACAGTACCTACAGTGAAATATGGTGGAGGTTCAATGATGTTTTGCTGCCTCTGGCACTGGGTGCCTTGAATGTGTGCAAAGCATCATGAAATCTGAGGATTACCAAAGGATTTTGGGTCGCACTGTTGAGCCCAATGTCAGAGTTGGGTTTGCGTCCGAGATCTTGGGTCTTCCAGCAGGACAATGACCCCAAACACACGTCAAAAAGCACAAAGAAATGGATGGCAACAAAGCGCTGGAGAGTTCTAAAGAGGCCAGCAATGAGTCCAGATCTAAATCCCATTGAACACCTGTGGAGAGATCTTAAAATTGCTGTTGGGAAAAGGCACCCTTCCAATAAGAGAGACCTGGAGCAGTTTGCAAAAGAAGAGTGGTCCAAAATTCCGGGTGAGAGGTGTAAGAAGCTTATTGATGGTTATAGGAAGCGACTGATTTCAGTTTTTTTCCAAAGGGTGTGCAAGCAAATATTAAGTTAAGGGTGCCAAGAATTTTGATCAGCCCATTTTTGGAGTTGTGTGTGACATGATGTCCAATTTGCTTTTTTTCCCTCCCTTTTTTGTTTCAATACACACAAAAGGGAATAAACATGTGTATAGCAAAACATGTGTTACTGCAATACTTTTCTGTGAGAAATACTTGATTTTCTGGAAAAATTTCTGGGGTGCCAACAATTTTAGCCATGATTAATTTTACACACACACACACACACACACACACACACAGATATAGATAATATATATATTTTCAAATAAAAGGTTTTCTTTTAGAAGATACTGGAGCACTACATTTTGCTTGATATTCTAATGCAGGGATGCAGCCCTTTGCCTGCCTTCATCTGGCCCCTGGGGTACTATTCATCCCACTGATACGAGACACTATTCTGTCAACAAAAATGGGGCATAATTCATGCCACTGGCACCAACAATGGAGCACTATTCCCCCCCCCTAATAAGAAAGTCGAGGCACTGTTTACTCCCACTGATGCCAAGAAAATTTTCTATTCCGGCTGGCCAGTCTGGCCCCCCTAAAGTCTGATGGACAGTAAAACCCTGTTCTAATGGAAAGGCATCTGTGGTTACTACTGTGTCTGCAGAGCTACTGTAGTTGTTACTGAGGGGTAGGGGTATAGTGAACTGGATCTTTAAAACATAATTTTGCAGATGCAACAGAACTAGTGAAATACATGCAAAGCTGGGTAGGGGAACACACAATTCTCAGGTGAGCAAAACAGTCTGGAATTATGGGAGAGAGCTCTTAAGTAAACGACAGGCGCACCCAGCACCACCAATAACTAAAAGGGCCTTTACAGTTGGACTGATCCTTTAGCATAGTTTGACAATTCTTTGAAGCCCAAATAACGTGCAACCAGCCACTGATCTATGAAGCTGTGAACAAGATAAGTGACTTCAAACAAACATCGTAGCTTGTTGTCTGGTCAATTACAGAGATGTTTTGGGCCAAATTAAGGGGGTTGGTACCGTTAGGCTTGCAAAACTAGGTACCCACCTTCAATGCCCAACAGATACTTTATCATCTTCCAATTCAAATGTCTGCTTCATACTTAAAAGTCTCAAAAAATTTTTTTTAAAAATTCAAGAGCAAATTGGCAGGCTGTCTACTAGTGTCTAGTTTTAATTATGCATGAATGGTGCAAATATCTTTACTTCACAGTGCAGGGTCACATGTAGTCATGCATAATACCTGTCAAGGGAATTTCTGAAACCTTTAATTGCTAAGCATATTTATGTTTTAGGTGTAAAATGCTAGCAAGAACACAAAAATCTAAATTAGACCAGGATATTTAAAAAAAGTATGGCCAAAAGGCGTTTCTGGTTACACAGTGCACTTTTTTGCACAGAGGTGGACCAGGCACCTGACGATCCCTGAAGTGTAGGATGCTGTAGATTCTTCAATGACTGCATTAGAGCAAATATAGGAGATGTGGGCAGTGGGACAAAGTATTACTTTTTTCCCCATTTAAAAATCCCTTTAAAAAAAAAGGAGAAATATAGCCAAAAGCTTTTTTGGTCACACTTCTCTTCTGGGTCACAGAAGTGTACTTACTTTTGCTTTTCTGTGACCCAGAATCAGCAGACAGCGGGCTAAAGCCTGCTGTCGGCCGACACAGAGCTGGTCCACGCTTTGCAAGAATCGACTTTAAGGCCGGTATCCACCCATATGCCTGACTAGTAGTGGGCTCTGCCACTCAGCATGCTGCTGAGACCCTGAGCCAGCCACTCACGCCCCCTCCACAGTCCAGCGCTCCAGTGAGCTCTGGAGGTGCAGAGTAGTGAGCTGGTGATTGACAGTCACCACACTCAGCTCAGTGAAGAGCAAGAATGGAGCGGTCATACGACTTACAATGGTTCTTGGTCTTCGAGCTGACAGGGACAGTTGCAGCATTAGAATGATGCTGCATTCATATAGGAGCGTATGTATTTTTCATCTTAAAAAGGTGGCAAACGAAAGAATTGAACAGAAGATCTACGTACCTTTAATAAGCTGATGTGCTAGTGTACTGTTTGGCCCCTTTTCAATGCTGTGAACTATGCAATTTGCTATTCTTGTTAAGTGTCCCATGTATCCACATCGTTGCCCGCCTTCAGACCTAAAGCACATTAAAAACGCCAATATTACACTTTAGGCTTGATACTGTGAACTATTAGATCTATAAACTTTGTAAAAGTTTAGTACTGTTGTCAGTCTCACAATAAAGCACTCGACTCGCTTTAAAAAGGTAAGGAGACAAACAATTTAGAAGGGGGGGGGTTGTTTGAGGGGAGAAAAACCAAAATAAAAGAAAAAACAAAAAACCAAACACACTTACTGTCTTTTTTCATTCAAGGCCCACGCTTCAAGTATTCTGTCTATTAAGTGGCATTTCAAAAAGAGCTACAAAAAAAAAATAATATTGCATTGACCATTAAGTCACAATAGAAGAGAAAAAATAATTTAAAAAAATTGAAAGAGGAGAACCTACATGTCTTAATAAGATATGCTCTCCTACAGAGTTCTGTTCGCTGATCAAGCTGTCTGTACTGTCACCAGGACTAGCAAGAATCAAGGCAATGCAGATTTCAACTTGCGTGTGAAGGAAGTTATTCCAGGTGTATTTGAAAAACATATCCTTCAAAATAAAAAATAAAAACAACTTCAGTGGTTTATTAGGGTGAACATGAATGTCATTAAAACATGCTGTTCCATGAAAAGAGTTACCGTATTTATCAGCGTATAACACGCACAGGCATATAACAATCACATTCGTTTTAAGAGGGAAGTTTCAGGAAAAAAAAAAACTTAAATTTTAAATAAGGAACTTTGAAGTAAAATAAGGGTCAGTGCCCATTTGCAGCCTCACAAGTGCCATCAATGCAGCCTCATCAGTCCACATTAATGCAGCCTGATCGATGCCCATCTGCAGCCCAGAGGGGACAGGACGAGCGCCGACAGATTACATACAGTGAGAATTTCCTATGATAGACAGAACAGTGGTCATATGGCGGCCCAGGAGACAGGAGTTCCTATTACAAAGGCCGCCAAGTAAACAGGAGATTCTCACTGTATGTAATCTGACGGTGCTCGTCGAGGCAGCTAAAACTGAAGTATTGGCGTATAACACGCACGCACTATTTGCACCCAATTTTCATGGTGAAAAGGTGAGTGTTATACGCCAATAAATACAGTAATTCAACTTTAGTGCCACCTGCTGTTAAACCTTACAGTGACTATTTAGATTCACGTTGGGCTATACTGCCACCAAATGGTCTTCACCAATAAACAGAGGCACAAAAATAAATAAAGTCAAGATGTCCATAGGCAGTCAGTCAGGCAAAAGCTACAGACAGGTCCTCAAAAGGGGGACCAAAAATGGTCTGCAACTCAGGACCACCTGAGGAACCAAATATAAGACAAGAGAAGACTTTTGGCGAAAATGGGACACGTGTATGTATGTATGTATGTATATATACACACATATACATATATATATATATATATATATATATATATATATATATATATATATATATATATATATATATATACATACATACACACACACACACATGCATACACATACATACATAGGGCAGGTCTTTACATGAAGTATGCAAGGGACAGGGTAATATATGGTAACATGCATATCTATGAAGAGGCTAGAGATACACATACATACAGTGGGGACAGAAAGTATTCAGACCCCCTTAATTTTTTTCACTTTTTGTTATATTGCAGCCATTTGCTAAAATCATTTAAGTTCATTTTTTTCCCTCATTAATGTACACAGCACCCCATATTGACAGAAAAACACAGAATTGTTGACATTTTTGCAGATTTATTAAAAAAGAAAAACTGAAATAAATATCACATGGTCTTAAGTATTCAGACCCTTTGCTATGACACTCATATTTAACTCTGGTGCTGTCCATTTCTTCTGATCATCCTTGAGATGGTTCTACACCTTCATTTGAGTCCACTGTGTTTTATTATACCGATTGGACTTGATTAGGAAAGCCACACACCTGTCTATATAAGACCTTACAGCTCACAGTGCATGTCAGAGCAAATGAGAATCATGAGGTCAAAAAGTAACTGCCTGAAGAGCTCAGAGGCAGAATTGTGGCAAGGCACAGATCTGGCCAAGGTTACAAAAACATTTCTGCTGCACTTAAGGTTCCTAAGAGCACAGTGGCCTCCATAATCCTTAAATGGAAGACGTTTGGGAAGACCAGAACCCTTCCTAGAGCTGGCTATACGGCCAAACTGATCTATCAGGGGAGAAGAGTCTTGGTGAGAGAGGTAAAGAACCCAAAAGATCACTGTGGCTGAGCTCCAGAGATGCAGTCGGGAGATGGGAGAAAGTTGTAGAAAGTCAACCATCACTGCAGCCCTCCACCAGTCGGGGCTTCATGGCAGAGTGGCCCAACGGAAGCCTCTCCTTAGTGCAAGACACATGAAAGCCTGCAGGGAGTTTGCTTAAAAAAAAAAAAAAAAAAACACCTGAAGGACTCCAAGATGGTGAGAAATAAGATTCTCTGGTCTGATGAGACCAAGATAGAACTTTTTGGCCTTAATTCTAAACGGTATGTGTGGAGAAAACCAGGCACTGCTCATCACCTGTCCAATACAGTGCCAACAGTGAAGAATGGTGGTGGCAGCATCATGCTGTGGGGGCGTTTTTCAGCTGCAGGGACAGGATGACTGGTTGCAATCGAGGGAAAGATTAATGCGGCCAAGTACAGGGATATCCTGAATAGAAACCTTCTCCAGAGTGCTCAGGACCTCAGACTGGGCCGAAGGTTTACCTTTCAACATGACAATGACCCTAAGCACACAGCTAAAATAACAAAGGAGTGGCTTCACAACAACTCCGTGACTGTTCTTAAATGGCCCAGCCAGAGCCCTGACTTAAACCTAATTGAGCATCTCTGGAGAGACCTAAAAATGGCTGTCCAACGTTTACCATCCAACCTGACAGAACTGGAGAGGATCTGCAAGGAGGAATGGCAGAGGATCCCCAAATCCAGGTGTGACAAACTTGTTGCATCTTTCCCAAAAAGACTCATGGCTGTATTAGATCAGAAGGATACTACTAAATACTGAGCAACAAAAGGTCTGAATACTTAGGACCATGTGATATTTCAGTTTTTCTTTTTTAATAAATCTGCAAAAATGTCAACAATTCTGTGTTTTCTGTCAATATGGGGTGCAGTGTGTACATTGAGGGAAAAAAAAATGAACTTAAATGATTTTTAGCAAATGGCTGCAATATAACAGTGAAAAATTTAAGGGGGTTTGAATACTGAATATATCTCTAATCCCTAACAATAGAGATGAGAAAAACTAAACTAAAAACATTTATTTTACATGGATAAATGCACAATTCGGAACAGTCCATAAAAAATAGGTAAACACATAATGAATAATGGAGCCCAAGATCTATAGACTGGAAACATTTTTATGTACGTGTATTTTGTCACTGCAATGACAGACACATTTCTAATTGATCCAGTATAATCACACATTGTCAAACAGAAACAAGGGGTCCAAACCCTGCAAGTACAAGTTGGGGTTTTGACCCCTTGTTTGACAATGTGTGAATATACTAGATCAATTAGAAATGCATATATGTCACTGCAGACGCAATACATGCTTGGTCCCGACGAGCAACGTTAAGTCGAGAAACGCATTGAGCCAACAGATGTGTCCCAATCATGTGTCTTATCAGCATATTGTCTACTGTACCAAATGTTTCCAGTCTATAGACCTTGGGTTCCATTATTATTCATTATGCGTTTACCTATTTTTAATGGACTGTTCCGAATTGTGCATTTATCCATGTAAAATAAGAGTTTAATGTTAGGGATTAGACCCCTTTCACACTGGGGCGGTGGAGGCGTCGGCGGCAAAACGGCGCTATTTGGCCGCTAGTGGGGCGGTTTTAACCCCCACAAATGGCCGAAAAAGGGTTACAACTGCCCGCAAAGCGGCGCTATGCTGGTGGTATAGCCACGCTGCCCCATTGATCTCAATGGCCAGGAGCGGTTTAGGAGCAGTGTATACACTGCTCCAAAGATGCTGTTTGCAGGAGTTTTTTTTCCTCCTACCAGCGCACCGCTCCAGGCCGGGCTTTCACACGAGACACAGCAGTGGCAGTTTCAGGTCGGTTTGCAGGCACTATTTTTAGCGCAATAGCGCCTGCAAACCACCCCAGTCTGAAAAAGGGACTTTATGTGTATATATGAGTTTTACTAAAAATGAAAGATAGTTATCTAGGAATTAATAATGTGCTATAAAATGAAATACTATACATTACAGACATATTTATTACAATAATTTGATTACCTGTCCCTTACATACTTCATGTAAAGTCCCGCCCTCTCATTGACGTCTATACACACACACACACACACACACACACACACACACACACACACACACACACACACACACACACCCCTTTTAAAAACGCCAATATGAGACCAAAAAAAGGTCCATATACTTTAATACACTAGTGGGTGTTCAGGGATATATGTATATGAATGACAAAAGAAACTGCCAATAACCAAGCTGAGGCCAGAGGGGACAACTTGATGGCCAAGACCATGAACGTAGAGCACCACCAGTGTTAAATACCTTCACCTGAAGGAACACAGCCTGAATGAGGGAATTTCCTGCCTACTGCCAAAGTGCCAAGGAGTAGCCATTGAGCTTATGATTATTATACAGGATTTATATAGCGCCAACAGTTTGCACAGTGCTTAACAAAATGGAGAGACATTAATTACATTAAAATTTGGAACAAGAGGAATCAGAGGGCCCTGCTCGCTAGAGCTTACAATCTAGGAGGGAGGGTCAATTGATACAAAAGTTAATAGCTGTGGGGGATGAGCTGCTGGAGAACGTAAAACAGTGTGTTAGAAGCAGGATACGCTTCTTTAAAGAGAAGGGTTTTCAGGGATCGTCTAAAGATGGCTAGATAAGGGGACAGTCGGACAGACTGGGGTAGGGAGTTCCAAAGGATGGGAGAAGCTCTGGAGAAATCCTGTAGGCGAGCATGGGAGGAGGTGACAATGAATCTAGAGAGCAGGAGGTCTTGGGAGGACCAAAGGGAGCGCCTTTGTTGGTATTTTGAGACTAGGTTAGTGTAGCTGGGGGCAGAGTTGGACGACTTTGTAAATTATCTAGTTCTGTTGAATTGTATTCGTTGGGTGAGTGGAAGCCAGTGCAGGGATTGACAGAGAGGGGTGGAGAACACTGAATGGTTGGTAATGTGGATGAGTCTTGCAGCAGCATTCATCATGGACTGAAGGGGGGAAAGTCCAATGAATAGTGAGTTGCAATAGTTGAAGCGACAGATGACCAGGGAGTGAATTAGAAGCTTGGTGGTGTCATTGTTTAAAAAGGGGAGTATTCTAGAGACGTTGCGAAGACTAAGGCGGCATTATTTGGACAGGGATTGGATGTGTGCTTGAAAGGACAGTTCAGAGTCTAGGGTTACCCCTAGCACCCTGGCATGAGGGGACGGACTGATAGTTGCGCAATTGATCTTGACAGAGAAGTCAGGGGAAGGGGCACGTGGGGGAGGAATTAGGAGCTCGGATTTAGATAGATTCAGTTTGAGGAAGTGGTGTGACATCCAGGCTGATATGTCTGTTAGTAAATCAGTGATGTGTGAGGAGACTGATGGGGTGAGCTGAGGGGTAGAGAGATAGATTTGGGTGTCAGCATATAAATGATAGTGGAAGCCATGGGAGGCCATCAGCTGACCCAGGGAGTATGTGTAGATCGAGATTAGTAGCGGTCCAAGGACAGAACCTGGGGAGGTGATACAGTGGCCGAAAGGGAAGAACTAAAAGCATGCAAAGGGGGACCAGGTATCCGACACCACCAGATAATAATGTTGAATGCAGAAAACACTGGCTAGATAAACTTTGCAACAGAGCCAAGATTAGCGGCACTAGAATAAGGACAGCAACTATTCATTATTTTCTTTCACAAGTAACACACGAAGAACAAAAGCTACAGTCAGTTGCTAACATTTTTAAATTGGAACTTCACTTGAAAAAGGGAAGTTCTGCTCATCCTTCTCCATCACCTCCTCTCAACATTGGTAACATTTTTCCCCTGGGAATGGATACAGATTTCTGACAGGTGCTTGCTCCCACTCTCATTCTATCTAGGCAAGCAGAGCAGAAGTTTCTAATCATGTGACAGCCAATCACTGTGATCACATGATCATAAACCTAAACCCTGCCCCGCCTCCCATCATCCTAAACCCCTTAAAAAGGGTCGGGAGGCTAAAATACCATCCCCCCCCATGTTTATCCCGGTCCTTGTGCTTCCTTTCCCATCCCTGCCTCTCCCGTTACACGGTTAGCTTTTTGGCACAGAATTTGTGGCTCAAATTGATATTATTGCATGCATTTGTGTCTTTGAAAAGGAAAAAAAATATATAGTATATACCAGGAGACATGTAGGTAGAAAAGACAAAAATGACCAAGACCAATGATACCTACATCAAGTGACAGTTACATTTAAAGCTATGCACTAGGTGCCTTTGAACAGGCAGAGATCAAAGCATGTAAGCATTGTTAAAATTGTATTCAGCTCAATACATCTTAATATTTTCATTAAACACAAAACTAATGGACACTTACCAGAACGACTCCTATAGTGTTTAGCTCAATTAACTCTATATTAATGCTGTGCGTATTTGTCTGCAGTAAACTTGCTATCAATCTGATAACATGTAACCGAGTATTTCCTACAGGAGGATCTAGGACTCCCCAAGTTGTCTTCATGACATCAGTCTTAAAAGGAAAAAAGAAAAGCACATTTAAAATTCACTTGCATACAAATTGTGTACTCTGCACAAAACACTAAGTTCATGTGAAGTACACTGGAGATGATAAAGAGTGAGAGTGAGCTGATTTACAGCTGTGCTCAAAAGTTTACATACCCTGGCAGAATTTATGATTTCTTGGCTTCAGCCAAACGCTAACCATGAGTGAAAAAAGGTCATCATTCATATTTTCTGAAAAATGGCCATTTATCATCAACTGTGTTTACCCTTTAAATTATGACAACAGGAACTACCCAAATGGCCCTGATCAAAAGGTTACATACCCTGGTGATTTTGACCTGATAACATGCACACAAGTTGACAAAAAGGGGTTTGAATGGCTAATAAAAAAGGTAACCATCCTCATCTGTGTTGTGTATTTTAGGCTGGGTTCACACTGGTACGACACGACAGTCATACAACTTTGCCCTGCAACTTAAAGACCGACTTCAATGAACAGGGATCAGACTTTGATCTCCGCCAATACCAGGCACTGTGTCTGGTATAAATCTTTAGGGGGAACACCACGCAAAATGGGTGGGAAAAAACAAAACACTGCATAGGTTCCCCCTTACAGAGCATACCAAGCCCTTTGGTCTGATATGGATTTGAAGGGGAACCCCCACAACCCATAACCATGCCCTTATCCGAGCACACAACCTGGCAGGTCAGGAAAGGGGGTGGGGACGAGCGAGCACCCCCTCCCTCCTCAACCATACCAGGCTGCATGCCTGCAACATGGGGGGGGTGCTTTGGGGCCAGGGGGGCACTGCGCTCCCCCACCCCAATGCGCCTTGTCCCCATGTTGATGAGGACAAGGGCCTCTTCCCGACAACCGCGGGCCGTTGGTTGTCAGGGTGGGTGGGGGGCTTATCAGAATCTGGCAGCCCCCTTTAAATAAGGGGGCCTCCAGATCCTGGCCCCTACACTATGTGAATGAGTATAGGGTACCCCTACCCATTCACCTGTGGGAAGAAAAAAAAAAAAAAAAAATAGTCAAATAAAACCCAGCAGTAATTTATTACGGCAGCTCTGGCATCTCTTCTGACTCCCCTCTGGCTCTTCTGCCTCCTCCGCTGTTGTATTCTGCCTGTCTGTTCTTCCCTCTCCGCTGATGTCTTTTAGCCTTCACCGGTTCTTCTCCCTCTGTCTTCTGCGCTGTCTTCTCGCTCTTTTGCTGGGTCTTCTCTGCCGTCTTCTGCCTCTATTCTTCTGATGTTGACGCGACACTCTCTCCCGCCATCACCCAGTGACCTCGCCCCATGGCAATATAATTAGGGGCGCACCGCGAACCCAGCATTAGAGCGGAAGAGAGCGTTGAGTCAACATCGGAAGAACAGAACAGAGGCAGAAAACAGCGAAGAAGACCCAGGAAAAGGGCGAGAAGACAGCGGACAGAGGGAGAAGAACTAGAGAGCGCTAGCAGACAGCGGAGAAGACCCAGCAAAAAAAATGTGAAGACAGCGGAGAAGACCCAGCAGAGGCAGAAGACAGCGGACAAAGGGAGAAGAACCAGAGAGGGCTAGAAGAACCGACAGAGGCATAAGAGCCGGAGAAGCGCCGGAGCCGCCTTCATAAAATTACTTTAAAAACCATGTGTAATGTGTTTTATTTTTGACACATTTTTTGGTAAATGGGTAGGGCTACAGTGTACTCTATACTCCTTGGCCGTTTCAAGATGAACAATAAGGAGGCATTTGAAGAAAGATGGGCTGCATGGTCGAGTCACCAGAAGAAAACCATTACTATGCAAATGCCACAAAGTATCCCGCTTACAATACGCCAAACACAGAAACAAGCCTCAAACTTTTTGGCACAAAGTCATTTGGAGTGATGAGACCAAAATTAAGCTTTTTGGCCACAATAATAAACACTTCATTTGGAGAGGAGTCAACAAGGCCTATGATGAAAGGCACACCATTCCTACTGTGAAACACGGAGGTGGATCGCTGATGTTTTGGGGATGGGCAAGCTACAAAAAAGGCACAGGAAAATTTGGTCAAAATTGATGGCAAGATGATTGCAGTAGGTTATCAAAAAATACTGGAAGAACATTTGCATTCATCAGCCAGGAAGCTGCACATGGGGCGTACTTGGACATTCCAACATGACAATGATCCAAAACACAAGGCCAAGTCGACCTGTCATTGGCTACAGCAGAATAAAGTGAAGGTTCTGGAGTGGCCATCTCAGTCTCCTGACCTCAATATCATTGAGCCACTCTGGGGAGATCTCAAACATGCAGTTCATGCAAGACAGCCCAAGAATTTACAGGAACTAGGAGGTTTTTTGCCAAGAGGAATGGGCAGCTTTACCATCTGAGAAGATAAAGAGCCTCATCCACAAAAGATGTCAAGCTGTCATTGCTGTTAAAGGGGGAAATACACAGTATTAAGAACTAGGGTATGTAAACTTTTGATCAGGGTCATTTGGGTAGTTCCTGTTGTCATGATGATTTAAAAAGAGTAAACACAGCGGATTGATAATAAATGGCTTCAGCCAAACACTAACCATGAGTGAAAGAAAAGTTTGTGTTATTCATGTTCTCTGAAAAATGGCCTAGAAATCATAAATTCTGCCAGGGTATGTAAACTTATGAGCACAACGCAGATACAGGTAAATTTGACTTGACTGAAACAGGGAGCTTACACATTTATTTCAATGCAAAACAAAAACAATTGGATGACAATGAAAAAGGAGAGAAAAATAACAACACCACTAACACACACACACACACACATATATACATACACCTTTTAAAAGCGCTAAATAATAATAAAAGGCCACCAAAAGGTCAATATACTAGCGGGTGTTCAGGGATTAAAAGTATACAAGCCAAAATGAGGATCCAAACTCCAGGAAGTATCTGACAGTGAATTTTAATCAATCCTAGACATTTTGTTAACAGGCCAGAGTTCCAATTTGTCTTGATCAAAAATTTCACCCATGTCACATTATAAATACCTTCTTTTTTTATACACGTGCTCACACAAATCGCTGTTCTCTGCTGCATAAGGAGTTTGAGGAGGAACAGCAGCATGATGATCTTCCCAGTGAATGGCTGGGGGGGGGGGGGGCATGTCAGGACAAGTCTGATCACTTGGAGGAGAGCAAGCCAAGTTCTCTGCACAGCTACAGAACTGACCACACTGGTCTCATGCAAAGTGTGGTCTGTTTTAATGACTTCAGAAGGACTGACAGGAACACCAGGGACTTTACACAAAGGAATACAAAGAAAACAGGATACATTTTTTATAAAAGTACATGGGACAGCAAGCACATATCAGGAATATGAAATGTTGGATTTTCATCTTTAAGAATATTTCTGGTTTGCTGGTGAACTACCATTGCAAACTTTACTGTAAGCTTTCCATAATAAAAGGGCCCCCAAGCCTAACAATAAAGTCAATAAACACACAACTCCATCAAATAAAAAGATAAAGGGCGACTGCAGTTTCATAGTTAGCTCATAGTAAGGAAGCACAATTACTTTTGGAGGGTCCAGGAGTAGCTGGTGAAAGGATGGAAGTTTTTCCTGAATAGCAGTCAACACCGTTTTGTTAACTGAAAATGCGGAGTGATTGAGACCAGGTGGACACAGGTCAATATGACCCTCAAAACTGTAAAATAAAATAAAACAAAGCATCGATATCAGCAAGGACACATATTATATATTAGGAAAATTACATATATATAGCCCAGAAGTCTGAAAATGTCAGCCAAGATGTATTTGTCATATTAAAAAGGTACTCCAGATCTACTTGGAGGATAACCAGATTAGTTACAGCTCATGGTTTAGTACCAGCTAATTTGTGATACAGTACTTGAAGACAGTTTATATAACTCCAGTCTTTACGAAGTAACTACAGAGCTGTTAGTTTAACTTCTATATTAGGGAAGATACTGGAGAGTTTAAAGATCACATAGATAAGTTTTGGCTAGAAAAAAAAAATATATATAAAAAAACTTAAGCAATAGACAGCATAGATTCATGAAAGACAGTAAGAAAAACCTTAGACAAAGGAGTAGCTGTGGAGATCGTAGGATTTTGCAAAAAAATATTGGCACATTGGTATAGAAAACTGGCTAAAAGAAAGAATTCAGAGAGTAGTGGTTAAGGATTCTTACTCTGGATGGTCTAAGGTCATCAGTGATGTACCCCAAGGTTCAGTGTTGGGATCCTTAATTTATAAAGGATATAGGGTCTGGGATTAAAAGTACCAATTCAGTGCTTGCAGATGACACCAAGCTATGCAGTGGAATGTCCTTACAGGATGTCTCTAACTTACAAGTCAACCTCAATGCACTGTTTAATTGGGCAACTATGCAGCAAATGAGGTTTAATGTTGATAAATGTAGTTATGCACTTTTGCGGGGGGGGTGACGTTTGTTAACCCTTTCATGCCTAAGCCTATTTCTGACATTTGTAAAATCTGTATTTTTTTGCTAGAAAGTTACTTAGAACCCCCATACATTATATATTTTTTTTAGCAGAGAATCTAGAGAATAAAATGGCGATCGTTGCAATATTTTATGTCACACTATTTGTGCAGCAGTCTTTCAAACGCATTTTTTTTTTTTTTTTAGGAAAAAATCGGAGTTACTTACCGGTAACGTCCTTTTCCAGGAGTCTTTCAGGACAGCACCATAGAGAGACCTTGGCTCCTCCCCTTCTGAGGAAACACCGCCTTCAACTTTAAGATTTAAATCTCACCGCTCTCCCCCAGCCCCTCAGTTCTTCAAGAGGACCTCCGGTTAACTGGGGAGACACAAGAACACGTCATAATAACTTTGATCTTACCTGACGTTCTTCTGCGATGAACTCCTTCACGAATATCCCTACAGTAGGGTGGGTAACTGTGCTGTCCTGAAAGACTCCTGGAAAAGGACGTTACCGGTAAGTAACTCCGATTTTCCCATTTCCGTCTTTCAGGACAGCACCATAGAGAGGATAAGCGAGCACCTTACCTTAGGGTGGGACTACTGCCTGCAGAACCTTACGCCCAAAAGCCTGGTCTTTTGCTGACAGAAGGTCCAACCTGTAGTGTTTCACGAACGTGTCGAATCTAGACCACGTTGCCGCTCTACAGATCTGCTCCGGAGACGCACCAGCCCACTCGGCCTGAGAGGTCGCCACTGCCCTTGTGGAGTGTGCCCTGATACCCTTAGGGGCTTCTAACCCGCTAATTATATATGCCTGACTGATAGCTAACCTTAGCCACCTAGCTAAAGTGCGCCTTGAGGCTTTGCCTCCCTTTCTGGTTCCTGAAAATAACACAAAAAAGGAATCAGATTTTCTAAATGGTTTTGTATCCTCCAAATATTGCAGGACACACCTTCTTACATCTAGTTTATGAAACCTATGTTCCTGTTCCCTCACAGGATTCAAACAAAAGGTGGGCAAAACAATTTCCTGGCCTCTATGAAACACCGAGGCTACCTTCGGTAAGAAAGCCGGATCGGCCTTAAAAATTACCCTGTCCGGGAAAACCTGAAAAAAGGGGGCCCTAATGGAGAGGGCCTCGAGTTCACTTACTCTTCTTGCCGTAGTGATTGCCACCAAAAACACCGTTTTGAGGCTAATCCATTTTAGTGTACATGTCTCCAATGGCTCAAAAGGTTCCCCTGTTAGTGCTTGAAGGACCAAGGAAAGATCCCACATTGGGAAGGGGGGGACTCTCAGAGGTCTCTGCCTACTCAATGCTTTAAAAAATCTAATGATCCAGGGATCAGCGGCTAGTTGTTTCTCCAGAAACACACTCAAGGCAGAAACCTGCCCTTTCAGGGTGCCAAGGGCTAATCCCTTGTCCGCCCCTGCCTGCAGGAACTCTAAGACCGCTATAGAGCTGTGAATATCAAAAGAAGTCTCTGTGCACCAGCTATTAAAACGCCTCCACGTTTTTTGGTAGATGACCTGGGTTTCTTTTTTCCTGCAGTTAAGGAGGGTCTTTACTAAGCTATCTGAGAAACCTCTGTTCTTCAACAATTCTTCCTCAGTAGCCAAGCCGCAAGGCTCCATCTCCCCACCTGGGGACAACAAATTGGTCCCTGGGAAAGGAGATTCTCCTGAACTGGCAAGAGCCAGGGGGGTTCCGCTGCCAGACTTCTCAGGATGGAGAACCACGGCCTCCTGGGCCAATGTGGCGCAATAAGAATGAGGGTTGTATTTTCCAATTGGAATTTTCTTAGGACGGCTGGGATTAGTACAGGTGGTGGAAAGGCATAACACCTGTCGAAAGCCCAACTCTGAGCCAGAGCGTCTATCCCTAGAGCTCCATCCCACCTGTTTAGGGAGAAGAAGAGATGCACCTTCCTGTTCTCTCTCGAGGCAAAGAGGTCTATGCATGGCCTTCCCCATTTCTGGGATATTGCCTCGAAAACCCCCTGATTCAGAACCCAGTCGCCTTCCCTCAGCCGTTTCCTGCTGAGGTAATCCGCCACCAGATTTTGTTCTCCCTTCAGATGTACTGCCGAGAGGGATAGGACGTTTACTTCGGCCCATCTGAGAATGCTTTCTACCAGGGTCCACAAGGGTCTGCTCCTGGTACCCCCCTGCCGGTTTATGTAGGCTACAGCTGAGGAGTTGTCCGACCGGACTCTCACATGCTGTCCCTGAAGTTCCTTTTGAAAGGTTCTGAGTGCCAAGGCTACTGCCTTCAGCTCCCTCCAGTTGGAGGATCTTCCTGCGTCCTCCTTCCGCCAGCCTCCCTGAGCCACCCGGTCCTCCATATGCGCCCCCCAACCCATGCCACTTGCGTCGGTCGTGACGCATCTGGACACCGGCAAAACCCAATCCAGACCCTGTGAGAGATTGGCTTCTTTCCGCCACCACCATAGGGATCTCTTGACCTGGTCCGGTACAGTTATCAGGGAATCCAAAGATTCCTGACTGTGGTCCCAACTGCTCAGGATAAATAGTTGTAACGGGCGAAAGTGTAAACCTGCCCACTGGACTGCTGGAAGTGCTGCCGTCAGTAACCCCAAGGCTGACATAGCCTTTCTTACTGATATTTGTTGGCTGCCCTGGAGTAACAACATAGCCCTGTCTACCTTCTGGATTTTTTCCATAGGTAGGAAGACCTTCTGTTTTGTTGAGTCCAACAGGAAACCTAAAAAGATTATCCTTTGCGAAGGAATCAAATTGGACTTCTCCAGATTTAGGAGCCAACCTAGACCCTCTAGGATGTTCCTTGTCAACTGCAGGTCCTGCGACAGTTGTTCCGCGGAAGGGGCGAAAAGTAGTAGATCGTCTAAATAAGCGATCACTGAAATGCCCCTGATCCGTAGGAAAGCCAAGACTTCTACCATGACTTTGGTGAAGATGCGGGGGGAAGAGGATAGCCCGAAGGGAAGGGCCCTGAACTGCCAGTGAAAGGTCCCTTCTCTGGCATTTATTGCCAGCCTGAGGAACCTTTGATACTGATCTGCAATGGGAATGTGCAGGTAGGCATCCCTCAAGTCTATCGATGCCATGAAGCAGTTTGGAGGAAGGAGCGTCTTTACCGAATAGATTGAGTCCATTCTGAACCTCCTGTAGGTGAGAGAGACGTTCAGAGGCTTCAGGTTCAGGATGAGCCTGAACTTCCCCGAGGGTTTGCGCACCACGAAAGTGTGGGAATAGAAGCCTCTGCCCGTCTCTCCTTCTGGCACTCGAACTACCACCCCCTGTTCCTCCAACTCCTGGAGGGAGGAAAGGAGAGCCGCTGACTTCTCTGCACATTTCGGTAGCGTGGTTACCAAGAGTCTGCATGGTGGAGGTTCTGCAAACTCCAACCTGTAGCCTCTTCTTATGACTTCCAAAATAAAATTGTTGGAGGTGATCATCTCCCACTGTGGAAGGAAGGCCCCCAGTCTTCCTCCCACCGTTATTCTGTCACTTTGTCTTTTTGGGCTGTTCAGGAGGGCGAAAAATAGCCCCCCCACGCCCCTTCCCTTTTTGTCCCCACCCCTTTTTCTGTTGACCAGATTTTGGGGGGTCCAATTTCTTCCACGGCCGAGACTTTCTTTTAGTCTCTGCCTGTTTTCTCTTAAAAGGAAATGCCTTTTTTCTGTCAGCCGTTCTATCCAATACAGCTTCCAGACCTGGCCCGAAGAGCAAGTCTCCCGTGAGAGGAATGCCGCAAAGTTTCACCTTGGATGCGGTATCTCCCTGCCATGTTTTAAGCCATAAGGCTCTTCTTGCCGAATTGGACAATGCGGCTGATCTTGCAGACATACGCACCGATTCAGCTGAGGCATCTGCCAGGTAAGCTATTCCTTTAAGGAGCATGGGAAAAGACGATAGGATTGTTTCCTTAGGCGTACCCGCCTCTATGTGTGCCTTAATTTGCGTTAACCAATACTCCATGTTTCGTGCCACCACCGTGGACGCCATGGCGGGTTTAAGGTTCCCCAAGGAAGAGTCCCAGGATTTTTTCAGGAGGGAATCTATCCTTTTATCCATGGGATCTGGGAGTGCCCCCATGTCCTCAAAGGCCAAGTCAGTGTGTCTGGAGACCTGCGAAAAGGCTGCGTCTAGCTTGGGCGATTTGTTCCATACCAGCGCCTCCTCTTCAGCAAAGGGGAACCTACGTTTAAGTGCCTTTGAAAGGAAGGGCTTCCTTTCAGGGTCCTACCACTCCTTTTTTATGGCGTCGACTAAGACCTCATGGACCGGGAACACTTTCCTCTTATGTTCCCCTAGTCCTTTGTACATCTGGTCATGGAGTGAAAGTTTCTTTCTTTCCTCCTGGATTCCTAGGGTGGTGTGAATGGCTCCTAGGAGCTCTTCCACCTCCTCCAGGGAAAGCTTATAGCGGGAGGATCTTGTGGATTCCCCTTCCATCTCCTCTCCCTCTGACTCCCCTTGGGGATCTGAGGACCCGCTATCAGGCTCTTCCTCAACCTCGAATCTGGCACCTCCTGGATTCTCTCCACTTCCCGAGGGAGCATCCATTAAGGATTGGGGAACACTCTGCTGTGCTGGTGGAGAAACGACCTGCGGCTGTGGCAACTGAAGACTGGCAAACAGTGATTTAAAGGTCTGCACCGTATTGGAAAGTTCCTTAACGGAAGCTGCTAAATCCGAAGACTGTTCTCCAGACTGCTCCCTTACTAGCCCTTCTATACAATCCCTGCAGAGGGGTTTAGACCAAGATTCCCCCATTGTGATTCTTTCTTCTTGGTACTGTGGGGCGACTTGCTTTTCTCTGTAGCTTTGCCCTGAAAAACAATTTAAAAGTAGGGAGCAATCAGCAAATTTCCACCAGCACTACCACGGAGGGCCACCAGGGGTGCACTTCCCGGGACCGACCACCACCAAGGAGTCACAACCCTTTCCCCCCCTTCACCACTAGGGGGAGTTCTACACCTGTGGAGCTTACAGGAAACAGTAAGGGAACACCACCCCAGGGTTCCTCTTACCTTAGAGTGGCTGGTGCAGGATTCTCCTGGAGCGGTTCTTGAAGCCTCTGCTTCCGACATCTCCTTCGAGTATAGTGGTGATCCAAGCCCCTGTGCGCTGTCACCACAGCAGGTCAGAGGCAGCACCAGCCGAACGCGCGGTCCGTTTTCGATACCGCGACCGGAACCGGAAGTCACGGGTCAGACGAAAACACTGACCTCCGCCGGAAATGACGTCGCCCGTCTTCCGACCCAGCGCTCAGAGCTCCCACGCTGGCTGCACAAGCAGGGCGGTCTCCTGTGCCTCCGCCTATGCCACCCTAGGCACAAGGGAAAACGGACCCCCCCAGCTTGCAACTTCGCTAAGGGAAGATGGGGGAGCGTGATGTGCAGTTTTAATAAGGTACTCAGCCACACTAGCCTCTTAGACTGCACTTTCTTTAGAAAAGATGAGCAGGAGAGAGTAAGAGAGCGCGCGCCCCCCTCTGCTCAGCCTAAATTTTAGCCTCAGTCTCCCTAGCTGTGCGGCCCTGGTTCCTTGCGATGTCTCCCCACCGGAGGAAACACCAGAACTGAGGGGCTGGGGGAGAGCGGTGAGATTTAAATCTTAAAGTTGAAGGCGGTGTTTCCTCAGAAGGGGAGGAGCCAAGGTCTCTCTATGGTGCTGTCCTGAAAGACGGAAATGGGAAAAGACACGTTCATGAATTAAAGAACAGTAAAGTCAGCCCAATTTTTTTGTATAATGTTACGCCAAGTAAATAGATACCCAACATGTCATGCTTTGAAATTGCGCACACTTGTGGATGCCGACAAACTACAGTACCTCAAAATGTCCATAGGCGGCGCTTAAAAAAATAAAAAAAATAACGGTTACCAGGTTAGAGTTACAGAGGAGGTCTAGTGCTAGAATTATTGCCGATGCTCTGACAACTGCGGCGATATCTCACATGTGTGATTTGAACACCGTTTACATATGCGGGCGCGACTTACATGTCAGTTTTCTTTGCTGCACGAGCTCGCTTTAAAGGTTTTTTTTTTTGTTATTTTATTTTTATTTACATTGTCACTTTTTTTTAAACCGGCGCCATTGGCAGCTGAGTAAACCGAAAGGGGCGTTGCTTCAGTGTTTACACAAAGGAGACTGGAGACCGTTTCTGGCTTCCTTCCAGTCTTACTCTAACCGGAGGAAGTGCCGGATCTTGGCTCAGGTCTCCCGGTGGGACGGGAGGCCCGGGAAGAGCGGCAAAAGGATGTCCCATCCTGCTTCTCAGGGATAACAGCCGAGCAACTTATTAGCCGCATCAGTTATCCCTGAAGAGCCGACCGCCCGCTCTAAAAAACGGTACGGGGATGATGCCTGCATCATCCCGGTATAACCCCTTAAACGAGGCCGCATATGTGCGTATGGTTGGCGTTAAGGGGTTTTAAACTATAGGACCATTTTAGATCAGACATACCATTACATAGGGCAGTCTGTTTAGTAGTTGGTCATAGAAACAGAAATCAGACTATTGACAGGTTTGGCTTGAATGGATACTTCTCAAACAAATGCTGTTGGATACAATGGGAACGTAGATACCATTGTGTTCAGCCGACAGTTTGAACAGTCCATTGTCTATAGCTATAGTCTCAAACTGAAAGCTACAGAGATGTCTGTTAGTTGGTTATGGTAAATAACCTGACATATAAAAAACGAACTTTGTCATGCATTAGAACCAAGGACAGTCTGTAAGACCAGGAGGCTCCATAATGCATCAACACCAAAACACTCATCTGTAACTAAGAAGGCACCCGATCTCCAAAAGAAGAAGCCTGCGTTGTCAACGAAGATCTTATGTCTGTCAGTCTTGTACTGTATTCCTAATATTGTAATAGTTTTGTATGTACAGCATTTTGTTCAGTAAAAGCACATTTACACACTGCAGAGGTCTCAGCGTCCTTGCTTATACCGCAAAGTAACCTTGCTAGATAGACGCAAGCAAAACAATCATACATACTAGGGGGAGTACAGCTGGGGAAATCAATGGTGGAGACGATCTGGGTGTTCTGGTAGATAAGCTTATTAGCATGCAAAACCAAGGGGAGAGGGAGAGGGAGTGGGATTTGTGCACCTGTACAAATCATTAAGACCTCTACTGGAATGTTCAGTTTTGGGCACCAGTTCACAAAAATATTAGGGAACTGGAGAAAGTGCAAAGGGGGGCAACTAAATTGATAAGAGGCATGGAGGAGCTCAACTATGGGGAGGGGAAAATAAGGGGGGATATGATCACCATGTATAAATACATAAGTGGTCCATATAGTGGAAATTATAGAGGAAAAGAGTTTTAACCTCCAAATATGGAAAAGTTTTCTCAGTAAGAGTTGTGAAAATATGGAATAGACTTCCTCAGGAGCTGGTCCTGTCCAGCTGTGATCGAAAAAAAAAAAAAAAAAAAAAAGGCCTGGTTTCTTTCCTAAAAGCGCAAAATTTAACTGGATACTAATATTTATAGGCCGCGCTGATCCAGGGAATATCAGATTCAAGCAAATTGGATCATGCTTTTTTTTATTTGCCTTTCTCTGGATCAACCATGGGTAGAAGATTTTGTATGTTAAAGGTTTTCAATTTGTGTTTTTTCCCCTCTCTCCCTGTGGGTTGAACTGGATGGACTTGTGTCTTTTTTCAACTAAACTATATAATTTTGCAAGTCTCCTTTGTGAAAAATCAGTACCACAAGATCATGGAAACAAGAGGTTAGATTTCCACTTACGCTGGCCGTCTGGTTTCTAGCAGAGTCAGCAATATTTGGATAGCACTGACAATTGCAGATTCATTCTTCTCTTTTAAAAATATATTTGATAATAGTTGCTCTAAAATTTCTTGCCTAAAAATAAAAAGGATCAGGAGGAAAAAAAATCAGAACCAAACATTTTAAACACATTCTGCATCTGTGCCATAGTAGTACTATTTGTAGTAGTTAATACATTAAAGCAGGGATCTGCCCAAAAAATAAATAAAATTCAAAGCCAGCAGCTACACATACTGCAGCTGCTGGCTTGTAATAGTAGAACACTTACCTGTCCTAAAGTCCAGCGATGTCGGCACAGCTGCTGTTTCCATCAGCTGTCGGGTGCTGCTACCGCCATTGCGGATAAGGGAATCCGGCAGTGTAGCCTTACGGCTTCACGCCAGGAACCCTACTGCGCATGCGCAAGACCCCATTCCTCTCCTACTGGCCCGGCGACAGGGGAGAGCCCCGCTGTGACGTCATGGGCCGCAGCACGGACTCCCCCCATAAAGATGCCAATTGTGGCACCGAAGGGGAAGAGGAAACAAAGGAGCAGAAGTTCCACTTTTTGGTGGAATTCCGCTTTAATCACTCACTGTGGAATGTAAACCATCAATATAAACCTACAATGTTAGTGGAAGACAGAAACGCAGACATAACCATGTAACTGCAGGACTGGACTTCTGCATCTCTAATGACACTCATAGGAGGGGGAAGCAGAGAATACATTTAAACAAAACATAAGATTTGAGATTATAAGCTCTATCAAGCAGGGCCTTCGATTCCTACTGTATTAAACTGTATTGTAATTGTACTGTCTGCCCTTATGTTGTAAAGTGCTGCGTAAACCGCTGGCGTTATATAAATCCTGTATAATAATGAACCCCAAACAAACAAACAATCAGTTAGGGATCAGAACTGAATTCAGAAACAAAGATTGTGCCCAATTCAGAAAGTAATCCCCACGTTGTTTGACAAATACCGCATGAAATATTGCCAGCAAAGCCCTGGTGATAAATATAGATATATAAATTTACTGTCACATTTCATGGCGGTAAATATTTTTTTTGTGAATTGGACTATTTACCGTATGTGATAATTTATGCCAATGAGTCACGTTACTTATCGCATGCGGGACACGTTAGTAAATTGACTCCATGGTATCCAACATTTAAAATCAGTCAGCCATAATGTCCTGCTTCCCATTTCAAAAGGTGCAGCCTGGAAGACTGAATTGTAGCAGAAGCTCTGAAATCTAGGGAAATTCAACTCAGTCAGCTGTAGTAACAAGGAGGTACCATGCATATGGGGTTGGGGGAGCAAGGTAAATGCATGGATCTCATTGGAAGTTTCTGCCCCCAGAGTGCCATTTGAGCTATTGTCAAACAAAAAGTAGAATTACTGCCACTGTACTGCATAGTAACCATGAGTCAAAGTTTTGTGCATCAAAAAAAGTTTCATCAGCACCGATCATTACCCATTCGGGCAAGCTTCCAACAAATGCACACAAAGCACAATGTTCTTTTTAAAATTAAAACACAGAGAACTAAAAAGACATACTTTTCTAACGTGGCCAGCAGAGGGTCTGGTTCCGGGCTGTTCTGCACTTGTAACAACTGATCCCTGCTCAGACGTATAATCTCACAAAGGGACTGTGATGCATTAGAATGTCTCTGAATGGAGAAAAGAACAGTTACACATATTCCTGTAGATCTTCAAAGAAATGCAAGATATAACATGGTCTCTTTAAAAAGCTCTCTGGAAATAGATGGGGGTATAATTAGGAGGCATGATGGGGCACAGCAGCCTGCTCTAACAAAACCTTTACAGCATCCAATTACATCCATTCTGAACTTTGTAGAATGCCCTTACAAATAATGATTCCCTATAGATACAAAACACATTGACATGAGAAAGGTGTGTGTACTTACTATATCTTATACAGCATTGAGTGTGTGTGTGTATATATACACATACATAGTGGTTTAAGGGGGTTATGGCTGAAGCCATCAGCCATAAAACAGGTATTTTATTTTTCAGCCGACAGCTGGCTCTCTCATGAAAGCGGTCCAAGTGGCTCATTAGCTGCTGAATCTTTCAGAAGCAAACTGCTTGCTAAACGCAAGCAGTGAGACATTTCCCGATGTGCGGCTGCAGAGATCGGGAAATGTTTCACTGCCTGTGATCAGCGCAGCGCTGACTTCTTGGCGGGCTTGGCACGTGCAGCTTGCGAACACGCCTGAGCCCATCCTTAGTTGTTACCATTTAGTGGTCTGTGACCAGATTGGTAGTGTCAATAAGAACTGAAACAATAAGAGTCTGGTTGCAACACTCCAAGGCTGGCCCGAGGATAACTGCAGTCATAGAGAGACTAGTCAAGTACATCTGCGTCATCTCCTCCATTCCTCCCCAACACACAGAACTATATGAGGAACCCTTTTCACATAACATTTTTCCTAGGTTAGTCTTGCGCAGCTACACATAAGAAGCCTTCCACATGTCACAGTCACAGCCATTCACATCCTATATAATGTGTTTCCTTTCACAGAAAAAGGTTGCAGGTTTTTTTTTTTTTTATATACACATAAAAGGCATAGGGATTACATAACCAGTTTTAATGCAAACATGCCAATTTCTCCTTCAAGACATTTACAAAAAACGTTAGTAAATAGAAGTTACTAGCAAAACAGACATCTAGGAGGGATTTTGCAGCAATCGCTGTGGAAAATTATTAATTTTATGCTTACATCTTCATCCTGAGAAGGGTGCACTAACTCTACAAGTCTCTGGATAATCTTCTCTTCATTTAGCCACTATAAGGGAGACAAAATGGGAAAAAATGTATATCTAGCTACTGACCTAAAGCGAATAACTTTGAATGAAAGCTTTATCTGAGGATTGCAAGTTCTTCTCGGCATTGAAGAAAAAGGTACTAAAATATCTGTTGATCAGGTGTACAAATGATCAACATCCTGCCACACAGTGGAGACAACATATGCTTGTACAAGTACAGTTTTGTCCATCTTGGCACTTGATTAGAATAAAACAAGGACAACAGGATTTTAAGGGTGCACAGTAAATGGCAGAGCTTTTTTTTTTTTAATTAGATTACATACAGGCGGTCCCCTAGTTACAAACATCCGACTTACAGAGGGAGATAACAGGAAGTGAGAGGAAATCTACCCCTAGGAAGGGAAATTCACTCCTGTAAGTTATTATGGGGAAAATGTGTCTTCACTGAAGCTTCATCACCAAGGCTTGTTTCCACAAGTGAAATAGTCTGAACAGCGGCACAGACAGCAAAACACAAACGTTACAGGGGTGTTATACCTTCCCCTGTGCTATCCAAAAAGCTTAAAAAAAAAAAAAAAAAAAATTTGGGGACTGGAGCTACATAAAAAAAAAAAAAAGAAGGGGTACCTGTTCCGACTTACAGATTCAACATAAGAACAAACCTACAGACCCTGTCTTGTTTGTAACCCGGGGACAGCCTGTATTAGTAAAACATACAGATTGTGAAATTAGATACCACTACACTGTATTTAACCACAAAATATGCAAGTTGCAATCAAATTATGTATTCTGATCAGTAACTTACATCTGATCTTAAATAGGAACTGCAGTCTGCTCACACAATTTGTAATGAAAACATTTTTGCCATTCTGAAGCTTCCCTCCAACCACTTTGCATATTTTATCTATATTGCAATTCTGTACTTGCTAAATATGCTGCAGAAATCTCCCTCCACCAAGTCTGGCTGCAACCATTTTAACTGTGGGCAGCTGAAGCTGCTGCCTGTTCACGTCCTGGATTTACATAGAGGCACACCTCCAGCTCTGCAGCTTCCAATGGCCCTCTTATGACTCATCACTCCTCCCTTCCTGGAAAACTCACAAGAGAGCTGTGTAGGATGTCATGAGTCTAGGTTTTATACCAGACAAGAAACAGGAAGTGGGCTGTATAAGGTATTTACTGGCAGAAAAAAAAGGGTTGATATAAATAATAAAAATCTGATTTTTTTTAAATTTAAAAATCGGATTTTTAATAAAATGTAAAATTTAATCTAAACCTAGTTTTCTATTTAAGATACATTAATAATTTAGTTTATTCAGCATGACATGGAGCTTAGTTATGTAGCATGAGGCTGTATATTCTGCAATCTTTACATTTTTGTTAAACTCATTCAATGAATCCAAGCTCTGCAAGCTGAGATAACATGCACTGCATTGATGCATTCACACAAACCATGAGATAAAGTTCAGGAATATTTCTTTATCGCATTGTTTTGCAAATCTATGTACACTACAAAGTGTATGATTAAAGAGAAATGCATCTGTACCAGGCTGTAGGTGAGAAAGGGCAAGCAGTAAAAGTTAAAGTGAAACCTTCTAAGCAGCTTCTAAACCTTGTGATCTGTTTGCACATAGCGTGAAGTGCTTTATTGCTCTCTCTAGGAGCAAAATGGCAGAAGGCCGTAAGAGAGACCCAGTTTGGGAATATTTACTAACCTGACAGCTTATTATTCTAAATAGAAAACCCTTCATTTTGTTTGCAAATATTAAAGTTTCTAACTACCAGCAAGAATAAGTCCTTACATTTAACGAGCGCCTGTCATTTCCGATCCATCATGCAAGCATTTGTTAGCAGGCATTCACTCACCTGCTGCCACCACGTCCCTCACCTTGTTGTCTCACGGCCACATCACCACCGTCCCAGTAAAGTGAATGGGACTGTTGGTGAGTCAACAGCAGGTAAGAGGAGGAGCCGCAGGACAGAGATGACAGTTGCTCTTTAAAAGTTATGATTTAAATCAAGGTAATTTAAATCAAGCCCGTTTACTAGTTATTTAAATCCTTATTTAAATTGTGATTTAAATCAAATCCACCCTGGGGTGTTGTGCATTGTTCGAGTTGAATTTCTGCTCTGAGCAGAAGTGGGAGCAAGTACATGCAATAACTATATAAATCACTCCATAAAAAAGAAAACAAACCTTCACAAATGGGGGGAGAAGGCAGTGTTCAAGTGGAACTTCCACTTATCTGCTTCCTCTGGTGCCACATTTAGCATCTTTCAGGGGGGAGGGGCAACGGGAACCTGTTTTTGACAGGCACCCTCCCTTCCGGGAGACTGCACTGCCCCTCAGAAGTTCAGCGTGCCCCCCCCCCCCCCTTCTCTGCCACCGGGCCAAATATAAAGGCCAAGTACAAGTTCTCTACGACGAATGGCGGCGGCGGCAGCACCCGTCAGCCAATCCGAAAATTGGCTGGGTGCCGACATCGCAGGCTCCTTGGACAGGCAAGTGTCTATATATTAAAAGTCAGCAGGTACAGTATTTGTAGCTGCTGACCTTCAATGTATTTTTTTCCCCCAGGCAGAACACCGCTTTAAAGCAGAGCTTCACCAGTTTGTGTTTTTTTTAAAAGTCAGCAGCTACAAAACGAAGTGTAGCTGCTGACTTTTAATAAACACACTCACCTGTCCCACGGTCCAGCAATGCGGCCACCCGAAGCCTCGTTTCTCCCTTTCCCTCCGCAATTTAGGCGTCACTACTGGGGGCACACGGCTGTGACAGCTTGCGGCTTCACAGCCGGGTGCGCACTGCATGTTCTGAATGGCCAAGCAATCTTATGGAACCTGTGACGTGGGAGGGAGGGGCCGCCTAGGCAGCCCGGGCAGAAGTCAAGACAAGACCTGTCAAAACTAAGTACCTACCCCCCCCCCCAACCAAAATGTGGCATGTCAGGGGGGGTCAGGATTGTTAAAAGTGGAAGTTCCACTTTTGGGTGGAACTCCGCTTTAAGTTATTTGACTAAGTCAAGTTATGGGACCTTTATTTATGCATATACCCTGCATTAATCATATGCATTTGTATTGGCTAAAGGACAGAAGTTACCGAAACTTACGTTCAAGACATCTTGCCTTAGCTGTGGTGGCTCAATACATGTGAGAAGTCTTAGCAGCAAATCCATAATTGCAGAGGTACCTATATGTTTTATTATCAAGTCGACAAAGTCATCTTTTTTCTTTAAAAAAGCTACAATCTGCAAAATTAAGCAAAAAGGTTCACATGTGAATCACGTGTAAAGCATAAAACCAAGAAACATTGTTAAAGAAACCCAAAAAAAAAAAAAAAAAAAACCCACACACACAAATTTAGTATAAAGCTGATCAAAACCATAATTTTCCATTAAGTTGCACCCATCATTTTGTCTTGGTATACATGTGAAAGACAAAGCCAAAAATGCAAAATCATGAAGAGAGGGACAAGGTGGATAAGTCTTCACATACCTGTTCTGGCTTCCTGCTGATTAAAATGCTTAACACTTTGCTGAAGAAACTAGCAAGCAGCGGATTCAACGGGGAGTCATTTAAAAGGAAGCTGTAGAGCCTCTTGAGTAAAGATTCATCCTCTCCTAGTCTGTCATTTATCTGTGATACATCTGAGGTTAATAACTCACAAGACAAATTGGGGTACCTAGAAGAAAACAGATCAGAAGCTAATATGCTGACAGAAAGCACAGTAATAAAAGTTAAAATAACCATGACGTATAATCTAGTTTAGAATGTGCAAAAGAGCAATACGAGTTTCTACATAACAGATTTCATTTTACTAATTATGCAGTTTGCAGTCTGATTTGAAGAACAAAAAAAAATACTAACATGAAAAACTACAACTTTGCGGGGTTTTCTTCAAAATATATTATGAATAAGGCAAGTGATGCCAGTAACATTTCAAAGATCCTTCAGGACAGCTACCTAAAAGATGACTGGCTCCACCTTCAACAGGAAACAAACCAGAATGAAATTAAAAGTCCAACCCGCCTCCTTCAGTTATTAAAAATAGAACCATCAATGTGCACAAAGTAATAAGGAAACACACAACCATCACCACAAGATAGAAACCTCTGGGTGGGAATAGACAGTCTTGAAAGATTCTCTTAAATACAATTAAGACTAACCGTGGGAAATATGATTTCCCAAAATCATATTTAAGGACAGCTCCGTGAGGATAAACAAGTAATCATACTTGTCCTGGCAAAACAGGCACGCTACACATAGCGTTGCATAAAAGTATGGCTTGTAAACCATACCGAAGCCCTAAGACTTGAAGCACCTGAGCTATCTGCCCTTGATGCATCAACCTGGTAGAATGAGCCGTAATTCCAGCAAGTGGTTGTTGTCCTGTATGGATGTATGTTGAAATAGTCACTCTAATCCACCTGGCAATCATACTCTTTAAAAGCTCTGAACACTTTGTTGGGACCGTTACACAAAACTAGAAGGTGGCTGGACCTTCTAAAGTCTTTTGTAACCTCTAGATACTTTGACAGACATGTTTTAACATTGGGTTCTTCAGGGAACTGCATAAAGTCAAGAGGAGAACTTCTGAAAGGCTGAGGATACCTTAGAAAGGTACAAAAATAAATAAAAAGAAGAAGAAAACTGGATCCATGAACAACCCCATCTTGTAAAACTGTCAAGTAGAAATCCTTGCAGGACAAAGTTTGCATGTCTCCAATACTCCCAACTGAAGTGACACTAGCAAAATGACCATTGAAGCATAAGAAACGCAAGCTGAACTAAAGTTCCGCTATGATACACTGAGCGGGCAGGCATTTTATTGCAGAAGAGTCATCCCGCACCAGCCAAAGAAAATGGTGAAAACCCTGCCCACAGGAGAAGAAGTCAGCATTGGGAAGGAGAGTACCCTCCCTAGTTCTGCTTCAATAGCTCAGTCATTGATTGGTTCTAAAGGCTCTTTGGCATTCAGTACCAAGGACAAATCCCAGGAAGCAGTAGTAAATCCCTTAACCGATTCCCGACCGGCGCATGCCGATGTACGTCGGCAGAATGGCACGGCTGGGCAAAACGGGTGTATCCGTACGTCCCTTTAAATTTGCCGCAGTGCCATTGCGTGCGCGCCAGCCGCTCCGCGAGTTGGGTCGCGATACGATAGCCACGCCCCGCCCCCACAGTTAGAAACACTCCCCAGGACATACTTAACCGCTTCACTGCCAGTGTCATTTACACAGGAATCAGTGCATTTGTATAGCACTGATTGCTGTATAAATGACAATGGTCCCAAAAATGTCCGATGTGTCCGCCATAATGTTGCAGTCACGATAAAATAATAAAAAAAAAAAAAAAAAAATCGCTGATCGCCTCCATTACTAGTAAAACAAACAAAAAAAAGCCATAAAACTATCCCCTATTTTGTAAACGCTATAACTTTTGTGCAAACCAAATCAATAAACGCTTATTGCGATTTTTTTTTTTTTACCAAAAAAAGTGAATACGTATCGGCCTAAACTGAGGAAAAAGAACATTTTAAATACTTTTTCAGGATATTATAGCAAAAAGTAAAAAAAATGCATATTTTTTTACAAAATTGTCGCTTTTTTTGTTTATAGCGCAAAAAATGAAAACCGCAGAGGCGATCAAATACCACCAAAAGAAAGCTCTATTTGTGTGTGTGTGGGGGGGGGGAAACACGACTATTTTGTTTGGGAGCTACGCCGCACAATTGTCAGTTAGTTAAAGTGACGCAGTGCCAAATCGCAGAAAGTGCTCTGGTCAGGAAGGGGGTAAATTCTTCCGGGGCTGAAGTGGTTAAAGCGGTTGTAAACCTCCGATTTTGAGTTTTACCTATAGGCAAGCCTAGAATAAGGCTTACCTATTAGGTAGCGGAAATATCTCCTAAAGGCGCACCGTTTAGGAGATATTTACCTTGTAGTGCGCCGTTGAGGTCATCCGGCACATGCGCTGTGAAGAAACAGACCTCCGTGCCGTTTCTTCACTCGCAAGTGCCGTGACTGACTGCTCCCGCTCGCATGAGTGGAAGTGACATCTCGCGGCTCCGGACAGTCACAGAGCCAGAGTCCGTGGCCATGGAAGGAAGAGGGGCGAAGATGGATGTGACCACCAGCGGGGCATTGCGGCTTCCTTTGTAGGCAAGTGACACATAATGGGCTAGTATGCGATTCATACTAGCCCATTATGCATTTACTTTGCAGGAGAACAAAGGAAGTAAAACCCATTAGGGTTTACTTCCTCTTTAACCACTTGCCGACCAGCCGCTGCAGTTTTACTGTGGCAGAATGGCACAGCTGGGTAAAGTTGCTTCGCCCTGTGGCCACTAGGGGCGAGCGCCCCCTGCTCACCCACAGAGCCGATGTGAGTGCCCGGCGGTCGCGATCACCGCCGGGATTGCTCGGGGCACACCAAGAACCGGGATCTGTGTGTATAAACACAGTTTCCGGTTCTCTGAGGGGAGAAGAGACAGATCTAGTCTGTTCATACAGAGTATGAACAGCGATCTGTTATCTCCCCTACACAGTCCCCTTCCCCCTTCAGTTAGAACACGTACTAGGGAACACAATTAACCGCTTGATCGCCACCTAGTGTTAACCCCTTCCCTGCCAGTGATATTTTTACAGTAATCAGTGCATTTTTATAGCACTGATCGCTGTATAAAATGCCAATGGTCCCAAAAATGTCCAACAATGTCGCAGAAAAAAAAAAAAAAGAATCGCCGCCATTACTAGTAAAAAATAAATAATTAAAAATGCCATAAAACTATCCCCTATTTTGTAGATGCTAAAACTTTTGCGCAAACCAATCAACATACGCTTATTGAGATTTTTTTTACCAAAAATATGTAGAACACATAGCGGCTTAAAATTAGAAAAGTTTTTTTTATAAATTTTTGGAGTATATTTATAATAGCAAAAAGAAAATATTGCTTTTCAAAATTGTCGCCCTTTTGTTTATAGCGCAAAAAATAAAAACCGCAGGAGGTGCTCAAATACCACCAAAAGAAAGCTCTATTTGTGAGGAAAAAAAGGGGCGTCAATTTTGTTTGGGTGCAACGTTGCACGACCGCACAATTGTCAGTTAAAGCGATGCAGTGCCGAATCGCAAAAAGTGCTCTGGTCAGGAATGGGGGTAAAATCTTCCGGGGCTGAAGCAGTTAAAGAATGCAAAGTTCCTTACCCACGAGAAATCTAAGGGATTTCCTGGTCCAGTTCCCAGGTCTGGTTTTCAAAAAGAAAGCTGCCGCCCATACCTTAGAGGGAACCAGGTAGAGAAAAAAAAAAAAAATCTTTCGAACATCCTCCTGAATAAAATCTAGAACTGTGGGAATCAAAGAATCATTGCTGCCTAGTCTATACCAGCAACAAAAGGTCTTCCCTACTTTAGCATATATTTTCCTGGCACTCTTACAACTGAAGAGAAGGGCATCTAGCGTCTTCTTTGAAGATTTTGCTTCTGAGAATCCCTTTTAGGTTCCAAGCGGTAAGGTAGACTTGCTGAGGATTTGGGTGTAAGATTCGAGAACTCATGGTGGGGAGATTGCAAAACACTTAGTGCTGAAAAAAAACGTATTTTCGGCCACCACAGAGCAATCTGAATAACCCCATGCCCGGTCCTGAATGGCCTTCCTGAACACCAAAGGCAGCAAGTTTACTAAAGTAAAAGCATACCCCAATCTGCCCCCCCCCCCCCCCCCCCGATTAGGCAGGGCATCTGTCCTTGGAGCTAGGGGGACTTTCTTTTCAGGTTGGGGGGGGGGGGGGGATTTTCTACTTTCCTGTTCTAACTAGAAAGGAAGAGACCTACTGCCACCGCCCTACCTTTTGCTCATAATTTCCATGAAAATTTGTGGGCTCAATATAGTCCGCTAGGAAAGCATTCCATTGATGGAGAGCCAAGCACAAAGTTAGTTGTTGCTCTGTGAGATCTCCTCAGCCAAGGATAAGAGGGGGTCAGGCGGCGTACCTCCCTGTTTGATACACACTTCCATTGTCCAAATACTTTCTCCTCTAAAAAGTTTTCCTCCAAAGAACAGTAAACTCTTCCCCTTGCTAGGAGCAATCTGTAATTGTAGAGTTGTTCCAATTAACACTGACTCCCAGATTTCACAAGCCTGTAAGCCATTTGAATGAGCCACTATTCCCATGAACCGGTGCCTAGTTTTTCTGTAAGGGTATACGGCAGCCAAGGGTCATTCGTTCAGATTCTGTGGATCTTTCCACCAAGTGAGACCCAGAAAATCTCCTCTCGTTAATGCCACGGTCAGCATTTAGCAAATTGTGCCTGCGATTCCATTCCCCCAGCAGGAAACTCTAAAGCAAATGTCTCAAACTGGCGACACTGCAGCTGTTGTGAAACTACATGTCCCATCATGTCTCTTCCTGTGGGAGTCATGCTTGTAATGGTCAGCCTTGTAGTGCTTCTAGGACTTGCAGTTTCGTAACAGCTGACGAGCCGCTAGTTTGAGACCCCTGCACTAAAGCCTTCTGGAATGCATCTGGACCCATACTACACCCAGGATTGCCACCATCATAAATCCTAATCCAATAACTGCCAGATAGGAACTTTTGGTAGACTGCTTTTCCTTTTCACAGAGGAAATTATTTTTAGAAGTTTTTTTGCAAGATATATTCTACTATGATGTGTATATTCAGTAGCCTAGAAAGATTACAGTCAGATAGAATCAAATGTAATTTGTGCGAGCAGATTCTCCTACACAATTGCTAAAAATTATGGACCAGAATCTCATATAGATGACAGCACTTGAGAACTCTTGCTACTGGCTGGAAAAGGAGTGTTTGTCACACCAGAAGTCATGAATTTCCTGGTGCCAGGAATACAACAGGTGCGATCTTGGTTCTCCCAGGCCCAATACACCGTCCCCTGCAGGCTGTGGAAACCTCAGGAGAAACACATGCTAGCACCAATTCCAGAGCTCCCTGTCACAGCCAGAGGGGACACACTGCTATGCAGGACTGGCAGAGTTGCCGCTAAACACCGCTTTGGGAGACAAGATCAAGCAGAAGTATATAAGAACACCCTCAGGTAAGAAGGGATGACAGTAACACTGTAACCCGACTACATCGAGGAAGCCCCGATAACCACAATTACCAGAGCCAGGGTGAACAACAACTTTACTCTGTACTCCCAGATGGTCAAAAACACAAAACAATGAGGATGAGGGGGTGAGAGAGGTTAATTGCGTTTTGGTTGTGTTCTCTGTTCAAGGTTGGGGCATGGATCTCTATCAGGTATGCTTAAGGTCAGTGTTTCCTACAAAAAAAAAAAAAATCAAAAAAAAAAAATCAAAAAAAAAAAAATCTATGTGCTACATTTAGGGTAGATCGTTGGAGATTCCAGAATAACCACAATATTACTATTTAAAGAGGGACACTAAACTCTGGGGGGGGGGGGGATTTTTTTTTGTATTTTCCCCTTACTTGCAATGTAACGGCACAATGTGCTAGTATGCATCACATACTAGCACATTATGTGAAACTTACCGTAAAACTAAGCCTTCCAGCGATGCGATTGCTGGAGGCTGCTTCCACCTTCCCCTGTCTTGCTTCCGGGTTCGCAGACTCCGGCTCCCACTGGCTGGAGCCACAATGATGTCACTCCCGCGCACGCGTTTGGGAGCCACCATCCCCAGCACAGGGCTCTGAAGAAACGGCACAGGTGGTCGTTCCTTCAGAGCGCATACGCGCCAGTGATGTTACTGGCCGCATGTACAGCAAATATCTCCTAAACTCTGCTTGTTTAGGAGAAATTTACACTACCTATAGGTAAGCCTTATTATAGGCTTATCTATATGTACAATTTAGTGGTGGAAGTTTACCTCCTTTAACTCAAAAAAGTGCCTATTGTTCTCAGCCTCCTCCAAATCCTTTTATTTGTACTGTGATCCAGCTTCATTCTAGAGAGTGGCTACGTTCATTCTCCGCAGTCCCATAGTATGTAGGAACGCAGCCACCCTCTTTGCTTCTGGCATGTACACTGGGGTTTGCAGTGGACAGAGCAATGACTGCAACCAATGTGCATTGGGTGGGGAAAAAAACAGAGTTAGGTACCTGGTAACTCTTTTTCTAAGAAGTCTTCCAGGGCAGCATCCGAGAGATAGGCTCCTCCTCCCTAAAACAGGAAACACATTAGTCCACCATTATAAATTTCACACTCTTACCTGTGTGCCTCAGTTATGTTAAAGCACCGAAGGAATTCCCTGTAAGCTGCAAGCTCCCCCTCTGTACCTGGTTTTTGTTGTTTCAAGGGTGGGAACTAGTGCTGCCCTGGAAGACTTCTTAGAAAAAGAGTTACCAGGTACCTAACTCTGTTTTCTCGAATCGTCTTCCAGGGCAGCATCCGAGAGGATATATCAAGCAATACTTACTAGGGTGGGGTTAGAGACTGGAGCACTTTACGACCAAATGCTTGGTCTTGGTCAGACAGCTGGTCTATGCGGTAGTGCTTAGCGAAAGTACTGAAGCTCGACCATGTCGCTGCCCTGCAGATCTGCTCCGGAGTTGCCCCTGCTTTCTCTGCGGCCGAGGTTGCCCAGGCTCTAGTTGAGTGCGCTCTGATTTCACTAGGTGGAGTGAGATTCTGTGCCTTATAGGTAATCTGTATGGCCATCCTTATCCATCTGCTGATGGTGCTTTTTGAAGCTTGTTTCCCTCTGTTCATTCCTGCATAGAGGATGAAGAGGGAGGTCGTTCTACGCCATTCTTTTGTTCTTTCGAGATACGCTATGAGCGTGTTCCTTACATCAAGTTTGCTGTAAATGTCTCTTTTCCTACTATCCATGGTTGTTGGAAGTGAGGGTATGACGATGTTTTGGGTTCTGTGAAATGTAGAAGAGACCTTGGGTAGAAAGGCCGGATCTGGAGAGAGAATTATCTTGTCCAGATGTATTAGACAGTATGGTTCTATTGAAGATAGAGCTTGGATCTCACTCACTCTTCTGGCGGATACTAAGGCCAGAAGGAGCGCAGTTTTTAACGTGAGGTTTTTGTCTGAGCTGTCCTCGATAGGTTCAAACGGAGGGGAAAGAAAGCCCTTAAGTACTGTGCCCATGTCCCAGGTGGGAGTTTTGTACAATTTGGCTGGTTTGGATCTTTTAAGAGCTATGAGGAATCGTCTTATCAGCGGGTCTTCCGCTAGACTAGTATCCATGACCGAGGAAAGTGCTGCAACTTGTACTTTCAGGGTACTTGGTGATATGTTTTTGTCTGCACCATCTTGTAGGAAGTCCAAAACTATTGGAATTATCCCACCGTTGGAGATTGGTCTGTCTTCGTACCAAGAAACAAATTTTTTCCTTATTTTCTCATAGATGGCTCTCGTTACCGGCTTTCTGCTGTTTAAGATGGTGTTGATTACTCTGTCTGACAGGCCCTTGTTCTGGAGTTTTACCCTCTCAGTAACCAAGCCGAGAGCTTCAAGATTTTGTGGTTCGGATGGTTGACTGGGCCTTGTGACAGTAGATCTGGGCGGTCCGTCAGTGTCAGCTGAGGTTGTATGCTGAGATTTTTTAAATGACTGAACCATGCTCTCTGGGGCCAGTGTGGTGCTATTAGTATTACTGTTGTTTTCTCTGCCTTGATTTTTTGGATTACTTTTGGGATTATGGCAGTTGGTGGGAATGCATAGCACAGATGCCATTTCCAGTTTTGGTTGAAAGCATCCACCCCGCTGTTGCCATCTGTAGGGTCCAGGGAGAAAAATATCGGAGATTTTGCGTTCGCCCTGGAAGCAAATAGGTCTACTTCGGGTATTCCCCACTTCTGGGTGATTTGAGTGAAGGTTGTTTGGTTTAGCGACCATTCCGTGTGTTTTATCGTTTTCCGGCTCAGGAAATCTGCCACTGTATTGTCTGTTCCTTTTAGATGAATACCGGATATCGATCTTATGTTCACTTCTGTCCACAGTAGGATAGATTGTGTCAGTCTCATCAGTTTTTGGGATTTTGTGCCCCCTTGTCTGTTTAGGTATGCAACTGTCGTTGCGTTGTCTGATTGTATCTTTACATCCTTCCCCTGTAATGCTGGCTTGAAGGCTTTTAGCGCTTCTCCCACAGCTTTCAGCTCTCTCAAGTTTGAGGAGGCTTGTGCCCATTTGGGTGTCCATTTCCCTTGCGAGAACCGCCCTTCCATGTGGGCTCCCCATCCTAGGGCGCTTGCATCGGTGGTGATGCTGACTGGATTGACTTGGGCCCATCTGCGCCCCTCGATGACCCGAAGTGGGTTGAGCCACCAGTAGAGTGTTTGTTTGACTGTGGCGGGGACGGGAATGGATTTTTCTAGGGATGCTTGCCTGCCATCCCACTGGGACAGAATGTAGTTCTGTAAGGGTCGCATGTGAATTTGTGCCCAGGTGATGGCTGGAATGGAAGACGTCATCAGTCCTAGTACGGACATTCCGTGCCTGATCGTTGTGGAATGGTTCCTTAGCAGGGACGTAATTGCTTGTGTCATTTTTACGTCTTTTTCCTTTGTTAGGAAAATTTTTGACAGTCTGGAGTCCAGCACGTATCCCAGGTACACTACTCTCTGGCTTGGGATCATTTGCGATTTCTCTGCGTTTATTAACCATCCCAGGTTTTGCAGATAGTTCATACTCTTGCGCAGGTTGTTTTCTAGGATTGCTGCTGAGTCCGCAAAGAACAGGAGGAGGTCGTCTAAGTATGGTATTATTCCAATACCCTCCTGTCTTAGACCTTTTAGCGCTTCCGCCATTATTTTTGAGAATATTCTTGGAGCTGAGGAGATTCCGAAGGGGAGAGCTGTGTACTGTAGGTGCAGCGTAGCTGCTGGCCCCTGGATTGCGAACCTTAGAAACTTTTGGTGATCCTTCCTTATGGGGACATGTAGGTAGGCATCCTGTAAGTCTAGTGTTGCCATGAATGTCTCCTGCGGTAGGATGTTCCTGATTGAATAGATAGATTCCATTCTGAATCTCTTGTATCTTATTCCTCGGTTGAGTGGTTTGAGGTTTAGTATCAGCCTTAGTTTGCCTGATGGTTTTCTTTTTGCGAAGATGTGTGAGTAGAAGCCCTTTTGTTCCTCCTCTTGGGGAACGTGACAAATCACCTTCTGATCTAATAGTTTCTGTAGGGATTCTAAAAACACCTTTGCTTGATTGCTGTCCTTGGGTAGCATAGTCGCTAAGTATTTGGTTGGGGGGCGGTTGGAGAATTCTATTGCGTAACCGTCCGCTATGGTGCGCAATATGAATTTGTTTTCTGTTATCTCCTCCCATTGGTGGGAGAAAGCCGCCAATCTGCCCCCCACCTGAAGGCAGTCATTGTTTTTTGTTCTTTTGGGTATTAGGCTTGAGGATGAATTCACCTTTGCCTTTCTTGTTTTGTTGACCCCAGTGCTTTTTTGCCCCTGGCTTATTGAATTTCTTGAAATGCCGAAAGGGCGCCTTCCCTTGTCTCTTCTTGGTTTGAGGGAACCCCTTATTTTTTGCTGCAGTCCTATCCAGGACTGTTTCTAGCTCGGGACCAAACAGTAGGTCTCCAGTGAATGGTATGCCACATAAACGGTTCTTGGAAGGTGCATCCCCCCCCCAGGATTTTAACCACAGGGCTCTGCGGGCCGAGTTTAGTAGTGCCGTGGTCCTAGAGGATATTCTGACAGTTTCTGCTGAAGCATCTGCCAAGAAAGCTGCCGCTCTAGTTAGTGTGGGGATGGTTTTAATTAGTTCCTCCCTGGGCGTGTCGTTCTCCAATAGATCTTGCAGCTGGGTTAGCCAGATTAGCAAGGTTCGGGCTGTGCAGGTGGAAGCAATAGCCGGATTTAGGTTTGCCGCCCCTGCTTCCCATGCCCTTTTCAGGAGAGCTTCTATTTTCTTGTCCATGGGGTCGCTGAGGGTACCTGCGTCATCAAAAGCCAAGTCCGATTTGTTTGTGATTTTTGCCAGAGAGGCATCCACCTTGGGGCATTTAGCCCAGGTTTTGGTGTCTGCTTCCGCAAACGGGTATCTGCGTTTGATTGTGGCGGGGATGAAAAGCTTTTTCTCTGGGTCTTCCCATTCCTTTTTGACTATGTCTTTAAGTGTTTGGTGTACCGGGAACGTTCTTGGCTTCTTGGGCTGGAGCCCTTTGTACATTCTGTCATGCATAGTGAGTTCTGCGGTTTTCTGTTCTTTAATGCCTAGAGTGTCAGTGATGGCTTTGAGAAGACTGTCTGTGTCCTCAGAAGGAAACAGGTTGCAGTCTGTCGTGTCATCTTCCTCCTCTGAGTCTGAACAGATACCGTCTTCTGATTCAGATTGTTCAGATTCATCTGAATCCACCTCTTGTTCTGCCTGTACCTTGTTCTCCCTTGGAATGTGTGTTCCGCTGGTAGATGGGATACTGGCCTGAGCGACACTTGCTGGCGTTTCTAATTTTTCTATAGCTGAGCGTAGTGGTGCCATGGTGCTCTGAATTTCTTTCTTAAAAGAATTGAGCAGGTCTTTCAAAAATCCCTGCGATTCTTTTGCCACCATTTTGTCTAAGCATTTCTGACACAGGGGCTTTTTCCAATCTGGGGAAAGCCTGTGGCTGCATGAGGCACATGTTTTGCCTTTAGCCTTCCTTTCCTCAGGGGTCTTTGCCTGCAAGCGAGCATAGAGAACAAAAGAACCCCGTGAGATAGGTGGTCAAAGAAACTGCCTGTAGATAGGCAGTAAAGAGGTTAAGACAGAGATAATTCAAGAATATTCTGGCTTACCTTGGAGCTGTCCTGATTTGCAGGATCTGCAGGGCAGGGTGGGGAAGCGTCAGACATGATCAGCCACCAGGATCCTCTGCTTAGAGGCCTTTTTATCTGCTTCCTGCATAAGCTCCGGCCCCGCCCCCGGCTGACCCCGTGCAGGTTGGTGGACACACCTGCACATGCCGCTGTATTGTAGAGTAACTGTGCTGGTAGTGAAGGGTAGCATTGAACAAATTTGCTATTTGTATTCGGTTTTCTTTCTCTGTTTTTTTTTTTTTTTTTTTTTTTTTTTTAAACTTCCCGCCCCTAGGTGTCCCTGCTCTATCTCCGCAGTAGATAGACTACGGGAAAATGGCCGCCAACCCGGAAGCGGAACTTCCTCGGCGCCATCTTGGTACACCCCCGACTTCCTGTAGCGGCCTGTGGCAGTGAGGACGCTGCTGCGCCGCCCGGAGAACGGTGGATTCGTTTGGGGGGACAGCCGCAGCTACCAGGGACCTAGTTAGAAGGTGCAAAACCCTCCCTGCTAGACCCTCTGCTGCTGAGGTTTTCGGCGGCGGTCGGCGGCGGCGGCGCCCATCTATGCATGCATCCATCCCCCCTGGCGGGCTCCAGATTCTGCGGAAAGCCAGAGGGGGGTGCTTGCGGAAGCATACACAGGCCTAAACAGCGGCATGGGGTGGGGATGACAGAGTCCTCCTGCAGCCTGGGGGGATGATTGCAGACCCCTCAGTAGGGGCGAAATCTCAGGCTTTGAGCAATATTGCCCAGTGCTGCGCCTGCTCGCCCTCCCAAAGCCCCTTGGGCTGTATGGGATGCTGGCAGGGGGTCTCCTGCAACAAGCACAGAGACAGGTGAAAATAAAATAACAAACGTTCTTGCAGCTCCTGTGGGTCCGGAGGAAACACAAACAACTGAGGCACACAGGTAAGAGTGTGAAATTTATAATGGTGGACTAATGTGTTTCCTGTTTTAGGGAGGAGGAGCCTATCTCTCGGATGCTGCCCTGGAAGACGATTCGAGAAAAAAGAGGTTCTGGAGCTCCCAAAGGACATTACAAGGAGGCAGAAAAACACAATCAGAAGACAAAACAATTTCACGAAGCTAGATTACACAGCTATTAAGTAGTGTGTTTGAATTATTTTGGAAGAAAACAAAAATATTGTTTGGTTGATTTCATTAAAGTGGGAACTGGCCCATGAGAATCTCTAAGGGTCCCATCGGCCACGTACTAATCTGATAATGTCACTGAGGAGAAGGATGCTTCACAAAGCAAATATCCCCATAGTAACCCTTGGAGGAGTCCCTAGATACTTAAATTTAAAGCACTCCTCATCCCACCCCCATATGCAACAGATAAGGAATACGGATCCATTTAAGTTTGTGATCAGCCTATAACCATGAGCCACTGCTGCATAGGGAGGGTAGAACAAAGCTGTTAAAAATTAGGAACACACTGGATTTCTGGCACAAACTGTTGTGTATTTGTAGCATTTAAAAAGATAAAACATGAAGAAATGTGCAGGCGTGGTAGAGATGTACTGAAGTCTTTTTTGCCCTTACATATACCAAGTCCCTCCCACAAGCCTTGTGTAATGGTAGACTAGGCCAGCAGTCATGGAGCTTAGTATGCTTCTAAGAATTTGCTCAGGTAGTGTTGTCTTTGGAATAAATTGCTGTACAAATTCTTTCTAGGTAAAACCTTTCCCTTTTAAAAAAAGCTATGAAAAATTTCCTTCATTGTCTGCCTGTCAACAGTAGCGCTGGTTGACTTCTGACACTTCTGTGCTGCCCTATGCAACCAAATAAGCCACAAGAATAAAGAAGGATGCTTCCAGAGCAACAAAACTTGTCTGGAAGCCTTGGCATGAAATTATTCAGTCTCATTTTAAAAGAAATGGTACGGCAGGTACATTTGTTGTCTGAAAATAGGGTAGTGCAGGAATCTTAAAGCAGCTGTGCAAAGTAACCAGCTTCCAACTTCAGCTTGCTCAGGTAAAGTTTAAAAATATAGAAGCTTATTGATTGCCATACGCAGCTACTCCAGATTCTGTCTGCTCCAATCTTGGGAAATACCCATCAATTTATACCAGAACAACCCTGTGAAACAGAAACATGATTAATGCACATCTTACTTGTAACGAATTTTCTCATCCATGTCTAGGGGTGGCTCCTCTGTAATATAGGTCACCAAGTCTTCCAAGCACTCGGATTTTAATAAAAACTCCACAAGTTTACGATTCTGCGCCTTGCATTCTTGCAATATATCCTCTTCATCCATCAACTCCTTTAGTGTCACTTCATCTCTCTCTAAGAGGGTGTCTATGTGAGATGAAGAATGCAGGTCGAACTTCCAAAACATACTTGGCTGATGAGAAAAAGTCACATTTCAACATCTAACAGATATTGTACACCACCTACGCAAGTGCCTAAATTTACATTGTGGTGATGCCTCGTTGTACTTTAAGCATAAGAGAAACACTGGCATACCAAGATTAAACAGGAGAAAAAAAAGGGGTAAGTGTTAACAAAACCTGAAAGAGCACCTGACAACTACTTTGACAGAGTCAGCGTACTTCAGCTAGGTTCCAAGCTTTGTAGATCAGAAATTAAAGATTTTTTTTACATCAGATGAACTTTACCTACTGGGTTGCAAAATGTACAGTTTTGAATAATGTGTATTGTGTACCCTGCAATGTGCTTTATATTTGTTGCTCTTTTATGAACCAGCTGTAAAGCACTCATGACCAAATTCTAGCTGCCATGATTTATTCACACGGATGCAAGAGGCACCACCGATTGTCCTGTTTACTTTATCAATTAAGATGCAGCAAATGAAAGACAAGTGTGACAGCCCTTGAGCTTGCACATTTAAATAAAACAAGCCAACAACGGCAGCTCCATATTTTTATGGTGGGCCTCCACTACTGGATTATAATCTACAATTTCTAACAAAACCTAAAAAAAAGGTGACAAACATTCCTCAGATATAAGCCAGTGACGCTATATGCAAGCAAAAAATAGAATATTTGCTTAAACAAAAAAAAAAAAAAAACACACACACACACACACCACTTTTTATCCTCCTGGATACCCAGGGTGGTGTAGATAGCCCCTAGGAGTTCTTCTACCCCCTCAAGGGACAACTTGTCCCTTGAGGGCCTTCTGCACTCCCCGTCCCAACTCTCCCCCTCCGATTCATCCTGAGAACCGGAGGTAGCACTGTCTGGTTCCTCCCTGGCTTCCTCTCTGGAAGTGCCTGCCACTTCTGCTGAAGTATTGGCCCTAGGAAGGGAAGATCCAGAGTCCTGTAATAAAAGTGGGGTTGTACTCTGCGAGGCAGGTGAGGTTTTAAGGGGGACCTGTAACCCTTCAAACAGGGTTTTAAAAGATTGGAAAGTTGAGGATAATTCCTTAACTGATGCTGCTAACCCCGACTCCTGTTCAGAAGCTCTCATTTACCAAAATATCAATACAGTCCTTGCATAGGACTTTTTTCCAAGCCTCCCCCAGGGTAGCCCTACAGGAGGCACACTTTCTCTTAGAGCTATGTTGGGGTTCTCTCAGATTTCTGAAAAACATGGAAAAAAACAAAAGCACCAATCAAAATCCCACAAAACCTCACACAGAAATACAACCATGGGGAGAGTCAAGTTCCTTCTCACACATGAGGGACTTGGTCTCTTAACACCCCCCCCCCCCGCCCACCTAGAGGGGTTCCTTCCCCTCCCCCCACTACAGGAACCATAAGTAGGGAAAGCCTAGGTAGAGGGGGAACCCTTCCCCAGGGTACCCTTACCTTAGGCTGGCTAGAGCTGGCATCGCTGAGCTCCGTCTGAGCATCTGCTTCTGACATGCTGGTGGGCGGCCTGTGGAGTCTTCACACCGCCTGTGCAGTGAAAAAACTCCTCTCCAGCCTGTGCCTGGCCCTCTATCTAGCGCCACATGATCCGGAACCAGAAGTCACGGGTCAAAGGATGCACTCTCGCCCCCCACCTCCCCCCCACCCGCCGTCCGGGGTGAAAGAGAGCCCCCGCAGACTTCCACCAGCGCTCGGCGAAGTGGGGGAGGTGGACGAGATGCGGCCGGTAAGTAGCCTGCCGCTGCCCCAGAGACCCCTGTCTCTTAGTTAGGGACTTCTTAAAAATATAGCCCCCAGTCTCCCTGACTGCTTAGGCCTGGTTCCTAGCGCAGTGTCTCCCCACTGGGGGAAACACAAATAACTGAGGCTGGCAGGGGGAGGTGTAAATTTATGGGGGCTAGCGCAGTGTTTCCAAGGAAGAGGAGAAGCCAAGGTCTCTCAATGTGGCTGTCCTGAAAGACGGGGAGGGAAAATAGTGTAGTGTTAAAAAACAAACACAGTATACAGTTTTTGACAAGTCTTCTTAAAAATCTTCTTCTCCACTTCCTCCATCTTCTCCCGAATCTTCATCCTTTGATCTTCTTCTCCCCCTGCTTCTTCTGTCTCCTTTGTCCAGTGTTCTGCCTCTGCCACCACTCCCGCCGACGACCCTCCTCCGATGCTGCGCCCTGCTGATCTGTCGCTGCCAATGTCCTGCACTTCTTAAATAAGATGCGGCGTGGCAATCGAATTACGTCATCTGTAGGCCACGCCCCTTGTGATGTCACAAGGCTAGTGGCCTCTGGATGACAATTTACCACGCCCCATCGTTATTTAAGAAGTGCAGGACATCGGCGCCAACAGATCAGCGGGACGCAGCATCGGAGGAGGGTCGTCGCCGTGAGCGGCAGCAGAGAAAGAATACCGGACAAAGAAGATAGAAGAAGAGCAGAAGAAGAAACAGGGGGAGAAGACCGGAGGATGAAGATGCAGGAGAAAATTGAGGAAGACCGGAGGAAGAAGCGGAGAAGATTTTTAATAAAAAAGACTTTTCAAAAACTGTCTACTGTATTTAACACTACACTACTTTTTTTAGTGAATGGGTAGGGGTACAATGTACCCCATACTTATTCACATGGGGGGGGGATCTGGGGGCCCCCCCTTGTTAAAGAGGACTTCCGGATTCCGATAAGCCCCCCAACGCAAACCCCGACAACCATCGGGCAAGGGTTGTCGGGAAGATGCCCATCAACCTGGGGGCAAGGTGCTTTGGGGTGGGGGGGCCGCAGAGCCCCCCCTGCCCCAAAGCACCCATTTCCCCCCCTTTTTTTTTTACATTGCGCTGGAAGCCGGCTGACAACTGACGACTCATCGGTTGTCAAGGACGCGGCGGCTGGCTTCCCGGCCCTCTCCTTAGCAACCAGCTATATACAGTATAAAAAAAAAATAAAATTGCGGTAAAAACCACGGCAAGCACTGCAAAAAACACTGCAGAAACGCTCAAAAGCAACATGCATAACTGAATCGACCCTTATTATCTTGTACATCTCAGTAACTCATGCCCTGTACATACGGTCAGATTTTCCGACGGGAAATGTGTGATAGGACCTTGTTGTCGGAAATTCCGACCGTGTGTGTGGGCGCCATCACATATTTTCCATCGGAATTTCCGACACACAAAGTTTGAGAGCAGGCTATAAAATTTTCCGACAACAAAATCCGTTGTCAGGAATTCAGATCGTGTGTACACAAATCCGACGCACATAGTGCCACGCATGCTCAGAATAAATTGAGATGAAAGCTATTGGCTACTGCCCCGTTTATAGTCCCGACGTACATGTTTTACGTCACCGTGTTTAGAACGATCAGATTTTCCGACAACTTTGTGTGACCGTGTGTATGCAAGACAAGTTTGAGCCAACATCAGTCAGGAAAAAAAACATGGATTTTGTTGTCGGAATGTTTGATCAATGTCCGATCGTGTGTACAGGGCATCAGTGGTGAGAGCTCTGAGGCCTGCAACCCACACCATGGCCATAATGAGGGACCTTCTGGTATCAAGATTTGTGCTTTAATTACTGGGCCGACACAACATGACTATTTTAAATTAGTTACAATAACTGGTACCCTCCCTAAAGATGCCAATGTTTAAGACGTTTTAGCAGGTTATAGAAAGACCATCCAAAAACCATTTCTGCTCTGCAAATGCCCCTTATTACCTTAAAATTACAGGTAATAACCAACTGAAATAAGGTCAAATAAGGGGTAAACATCACTGCAATAAGAATATAACAGTGGTATAATGTGTAGGCATTGGCATTGCAATTTTATTGTTAATACAAGTTAAAAAGTAAAAAAAAAAAAAAAAATGGATGTAGAAGTGTTATTCAATGCATGCAGTTATTTGAAAGAGGTTTTGTCATAGGAACATAAACCTAAAATAAAGTTATGTAAATGTGCAAGTAACATTTTCAAACAAAATGCCAAAACCTGTAGGAAAAGAAAAGAAAAAAAAAAAAAAAAAAAAAGTGTGGGATTAGGCTTATATACTTGATGCAAATCATAGTTCATTACCCTATAGTATTTGCAACTTCATTTGAAGGAGCTCTTTTACATAATCCAATTCCTAAGCAGTTTTTACATAGAGATATTGCACAACGCATAATTACAAAGTAACAGAAACGGCAATAAAAAGGTTTAGGGTTGAGGCCGTTTCCTTTAACACTGTAATTTATATGATTTATTTAAATTTGAGAAACGCATAGCTAATGCTCTAGTTCAGCCGAAGTTCTGGAGCAACGAAAAGAGTGGGGTAAAACAAATTTAAAGCAGAGATTCTACCACTGTTTCGGTTGGGTAAACCTTCCTCCCATTTTACATGACACCAGCCAACTGGGCAGGAAGTGAGGAAATCTCCCTAATGTGGCATAGAGGGGAAAAAAAAACCCCAAAAAAACAGAGGTTCTAACATTTCCCTAACCGATCTAAAACTGAAAAAGAATGAAAAACCAATTGGCTGGCATGGTGGCTCCATTTTGGCTGAAATCACCCACTGACTCCTAACATGCTTTGAAATCCAGTGGTATACAAACACACCCAGTATCAGATGTCTGGGCGTTCTTGTGAATGTTTCTTTGTAGCGCATTTGTTATAAGCATTTACACTGCACTAACAAAAGCACATGGCAGGAGTATACAGCACTTTCCAAGTCTGTCACTGATAAATGACAACAGCCGTTTCAGAAAGATGGGGAATGCCATCTTGCTCATTTACATGAACAGAGATCCTACGCTTTCCTTCTCTACATGTTACATATCAGCATGCATTGGGCAGACTATAATGATGTATGCTGCCCAATACAGGGCATGACAAATCAGCAGACATGGGTATCAGAAGTTTATTTTTTAAATGACTTAGCCTGTCACCCAGAAAACCTGCTGCAACAGGAAGAGTGAGGGCAAGACTAGGAAATTTGGAGGATGTTAATATGTCTGACTGCATATCTACTTGTGTAACATATCAATTTGAGGAACCATTGAGCGAAATGGGAGATCAAGGACAAAACTTGAAGTGTTGGTTTCTCAGCAGAATTTAGAGCGACTTTCAGCAGCAGAAGAGGACTTTTTTGGGGACACACTTTTCCCTCAGAGAGTAGCTTTAACTGAAGGCAATCTTGGCTAACTGATGCAACATTATATATCAACCACTTCATACAAAATAACGTACATGAACGTCATTTGGTTGAAGTGGTTGTACCGGGGCGACACCTGCAGGGATCACCCTAGTACTTTTTTTTTTTTTTTTTAAGAGCTAGCGGCTGGCTCTCATGATAACTGATGTGGCTAATAAGCCGCTATAAAGGAGGTGACATCCCCCCCCCCCCTCCCACCGCTCAGCCCGGGTCTCCCATCCCACCAGGAGACTGGAGAGACTATCTGCCGTCTGTGTGGAGTCCCGAACGAAGCGGGAATTCTATTGGGTCCCCGATGTAAAAACCTGGAAGCGACGTTACTTTTCGGTTTACTCGGCTGAGATTGATGCCGATTTAAAAAAATATAAATAAAAGGTCAGTATTTCAAACTGCCAATTTTGGCGTTTTGAATACTTTGAAGTGCAAAAGGAGGGATTTGGAGTCTTTTAGACCCCTGATCCCTTCATAAAGAGTACCTGTCACTGCCTATTACTCACAAGGAATGTTAACATTCCTTCTGACAGTAGTAAAAGCGTTTTTTTTAAAGCACCCCCATTCCCACGTGCTCGCCCATCAAAGAAAACGAATGCACAAGTCGCAGCCACTAATGTAAAACCGTGTTCAAATCACACGTGAGGTATCGCTGCAATAAGAGCAATAATTCTAGCAAAAGACCTCCTCTAACTCTAAATAGGTAACCGTTAAATTTTAAATGTTGCATATGAAGATTTATTAAATTTTATTTAAGTACCGTAGTTTGTCACTATTTCACGAGTGCATGCAATTTTAAAGCGTAACATGTTCTGTATCCATTTACTCACAATATGCAAAAAAATTTGGGCTAACTTTACCATTTTCTTTTTTTTTTAGAAAAAATACACTTTGACCGCTACGCAAATACCATGCGACAAACTATTTTAACGACTGCCATGTTATTCTCTAGGCTCTTTGCAAAAATTATATAAATATATATATTTTTATTTATTTATTTTTTTATTTACTGTCTTTATCTGCCAGGAGGTCCAGCTTTAAACCAGTAGTGTGCTAAAATGGAAAGTGTATCTTGTACAGGAATAAGCCTGCATGTACATTTTCAACATCAGAATGATGATCCCTCCAACAGAACAGGTAATGTTTGCTGCAAAGCTTAAGATCACTATAAAAATGTGTTAGTTAGGGAAAACAAAAGACAAGAAGAGAAATAATCAGCTGTGGAGTTAAAATATGGCCTATTAACATGTTCACTTATAAGCACATGACATTGAGAATATATATATATGACTTATACAGAGTGCTAAGGAAAAGTAGCAGATTCATTGTAATATATGGAGGGAACATCGGACTTAGAAAAACACTATAAAAACAAGGACATGAAATGAAAATGGAGAAATAAAAGGCTCGTACTGCGGCAAACATGTTACTGTGAAATGTCAGAATGTTGCTCCGAAGCTAGATGACATTAGGGGATTCTCAGTCAACGGGGGGCAGGTGGAGGCAAAGATTAGTCCATCAAATTCCAACAGAAAGCAGGTGCCTTGGAACAAGGAAAAACAAAAAAAAACTGTGAAAAGTAGAACCACGAGGTCAGGTCTGTAAGCGAGGCAAGAGACTGTCGCTGAATACTAGAACTTGTCTCAGCAAATAACTACATAGGGAAGGTAAAACAGTGGCTGTAGAAATAAGATTTGTCACCTATGTGGGATGCTTTTAAAAAAGGACTAAACTTTGTTAAAAAATATAGTATATATTGCTTCACAAGTCTTTTTTGTAATTTAAAAATGGTATTAAAAATTATCTTTTGCATTTAAAATTTATAGCTCCTGTAATTTTCTAAAAACCAGTCAAAAAATGAAATACAATATGGAAACCTGGAGGCATTCTGCACAATGCCTCCAGAAATGCTATTTCATGCTTAAGTGATTGGCTCACCAAGTTTCTCAGATTTCTCAGATGTCTGCACTAAGATACAGGCAACGTTTTGGGCATCTTAGACATGGTTTAGAGAAATCAGCTTTGACTTAACAGTACAGTGTCCTAAAGCCAACGTGTTTTATGTCATATAATATTTTATAACGTAGCGCCAATAATTTTAACGCAAATACCTGTATACTGATGTGATTCTGAACACTTTCGAAACCACTCTCATTCTGCATTGATGTACTTGATTTTTCTTTATAAAAAAAATTAGGCATACCCTGCCATAGGAGTTTTGTTTTTGACATTATACTCCAAGGGGTAACTACTAAAGGAATGCGGTTCCCCAAACACTGAACCAGACCCTCCCATATAACAATCAGTCTGCAAAGGACTTGGTAAAGCAGCCATTTCTTCAGAATAGAACAAGGCAGAAATCTGACAACAAAGATAGTTAAAATCCTTGCAATGTACATTGATGAACCAGGCAGGATTGTTTTTTATCCTCCAAAGTTACACTTTAAGCCTGTGAAAAAAGGAAACATGGGAGCGGCTATAGCCAATTTGTTGTTGAAGGTGTAGGCTTAATTCTTGGCCATCATCCTTGTCCTCTCCAGTGAGTCAACTATCCAGAAAAAAAAAAAAAACAAAAAAAAAAAAACACACACACACACACACACACTTTAGGTGTCCAGACATCTGATCTACATTTGATTATTTTGAATCATTGACTCTCGATGTACTGAAGCCAGGATCCCAAAAATATACACCTTGAAAAAGTTACCAGTCCCTGAAGATGTTCCTTCAGTTGTTTATTGTTGTAGAAAAAAAAAGCAGATCACAGACATGGCCAAAAACTAAAGGCATTTCAAATGGCAACTTTCTGGCTTTAAGAAACACTAAAAGAAATAAAGAAAAATAATTGTGGTGGCCAGTAACAGTTAGATTTATAGAACAGGCACAGAGAATAAATTATGGAATCACTCAATTCTGAGGAAAAAATTATGGAATCACCCTGTAAATTTTCATTACAAACACTAACACCTGCATCAGATTAAATCTGCTTGTTAGTATGTAGGTAAAGAGGATAAATCACGCAGTGTTGCACAAGATGTTGGTTGTTCACAGTCGGCTGTGTCTAAAACATGGACCAAATACAAACAACATGGGAAGGTGGTTAAAGGCAAGCATACTGGTAGACCAAGGAAGACATCAAATTGTCAAGACAGAAAACTTAAAGCAATATGCCTTGAAAACAGAAAATGTACAACAAAACAAATGAGGAACAAATGGGAGGAAACTGGAGTCAACATCTGTGACTGAACTGTAAGAAACCGCCTAAAGGAAATGGGATTTACATACAGAAAAGCTAAAAGAAAGCCATCTCTAACACCTAAACACAAAAAACAAGGTTACAATGGGCTAAGGAAAGGCAATCGTGGACTGTGGATGATTGGATGAAAGTCATATTCAGTGAGGAATCTCGAATCTGCATTGGGCAAGGTGATGATGCTGGAACTTTTGTTTGGTGCCGTTCCAATGAGATTTATGCAGACAACTGTCTGAAGAAAACATGCAAATTTCCACAGTCAATTATGATATGGGGCTGCATGTCAGGTAAAGGCACTGGGGAGATGACTGTCATTAAATCTTCAATAAATGCACAGGTTTACATTGAAATTTTGGACACTTTTCTTATCCCATTTATTGAAAGGATGTTTGGGGATGATGAAATCATTTATCAAGATAATGCATCTTGCCATAGAGCAAAAACTGTGAAAAAAATTCCTTGAAGAAAGACACACAAGGTCAATGTCATGGCCTGCAAACAGTCCGGATCTCATTACAATTGAAAATCTGTGGTGGAAGTTAAAGAAAATGGTCCATGACAAGGCTCCAACCTGCAAAGATGATTTGGCAACAGCAATCAGAGAAGGCAGGAGCCAGATTGATGAAGAGTACTGTTTATCACTCATTAAGTCAATGCCTCAGAGACTACAAGCAGTTATAAAAGCCAGACAGAGTATTGGTAACTGTAAGCGCAAACACACAAGTCCATATATAACAGGGGATATAAAGGGCTGAGCAACTTAGTCCATAGGGGACAGGCTGGAAGTTCAAGGGTTAAGTGGTAACCAGTAATGTAATGGTTAAAGTAGGCTGGTAGGCTAGGCGGCTGCTGTTTCCTCAGAGAGCTGGCTCTGTGATGGATAAGAAAAGGGTAGAGAAGGAAGCGCCACCTGAGTGTACAGGATAAAAACATATTAAAGGCTCATCTGTATAGGTATGTGGTCCTCTGTGTTCCCTCTGATCCTGTGGTGGTGACGCTGCAGGGATGCTGGTCTGCAGAAGGTGGATTACCAGCCGGGAGCTCCTTCTGTGGCCATCAGGAAGAGCCTTTTATATGTTTTTATCCTGTAAGGTGTGTTTTTACCTGGTGTCATTAAACATCATTTGTTAATACTACACTCAGGTGGCGCTTCCTTCTCTACCCTTCAGTTATAAAAGCCAGAGGTGGTGCAACAAAGTACTAGTGATGTGTTGGAGTGTTATTTTGTTTGTTTTTCATGATTCCATAATTTTTTTCCTCAGAGTTGAGTGATTCCATAATTTATTCCCTGTGCTTGTTCTATAAATCTAACTGTTACTGGGCACCACAATTATTTTTCTTGATTTCTTTTAGTGTTTCTTAAAGCCAGAAAGTTGCCATTTGAAATGCCTTTAGTTTTTGGCCATGTCTGTGATCTGCTTTTTTTTCTACAACAATAAAAACAACTGAAGGAACATCCTCAGGGACTGGTGATTCCATAATTTTTGCCAGGGGTTGTAGCAGTTTCCACATTTCCTACTCCAAATGCTTCTTTTGAGCTGTATCGGGCTTTAAGTTTCTGTCTGTCTATGGGCACCAGCAGGTTCAAAAACTACTAGTCAGAGGGAAAGTGTGATGCCCAGCTCCTGACAATTGGTATTGTTTTCCCCAAGAAATGTCAGGAATTATGTAGTCTTTCTACCCCCTTTCTACCTTTATTGTTATAAATATGCAGTCTTGAGAACCAAGCATGCATGTTTATGCAAAAAAAATAAAAAAAAAATAAAAAAATCGTAAAACCTGCAATATACTCATGTACATGAGCCAATAAAAGGGAGTCTTCCTTTTCATCCAACTGGAAACCATATTTTTCTTAACGCAAACTCGCTTCAAGAAAGAGTCCAAGATAAAATCACTACCAGCTGACAATATAAAATGCTAGTAGGTCCCTTTCTCGAATGTTGATGCCTCTTAATGTTGCCTGTAGCCAATCTAAAAACTGATTTAAGAAGACACACCAAGTCCCATCCAACAATTTTATAGACAGTGGGGACAGAAAGTATTCAGACCTCCCTTAAATTTTTCACTGTTATATTGCAGCCATTTGCTAAAATCATTTAAGTTCATTTTTTCCCCCTCAATGTACACACAGCACCCATTATTGACAGAAAAAAAACAAAATTGTTGACATTTTTGCAGTTTAAAAAGTATTCAGACCCTTTGCTGTGACACTCATATTTAACTCAGGTGCTGTCCATTTCTTCTGATCATCCTCGAGATGGTTCTACACCTTCATTTGAGTCCAGCTGTGTTTGATTATACTGATTGGACTTGATTAGGAAAGCCACACACCTGTCTATATAAGACCTTACAGCTCACAGTGCATATCAGAGCAAATGAGAATCATGAGGTCAAAAGGAACTGCCTGAAGAGCTCAGAGACAGAATTGTGGCAAGGCACAGATCTGGCCAAGGTTACAAAAACATTTCTGCTGCACTTAAGGTTCCTAAGAGCACAGTGGCCTCCATAATCCTTAAATAGAAGATGTTTGGGACAACCAGAACCCTTCCTAGAGCTGGCCTTCCGGCCAAGCTGAGCTATCGGGGGAGAAGAGCCTTAGTGAGAGAGGTAAAGAAGAACCCAAAGATCACTGTGGCTGAGCTCCAGAGATGCAGTCGGGAGATGGAAGAAAGTTGTAGAAAGTCAACCATCACTGCAGCCCTCCACCAGTCGGGACTTTATGGCAGAGTGGCCCAACGGAAGCCTCTCCTCAGTGCAAGACACATGAAAGCCCGCATGGAGTTGGCTAAAAAAAATATACCTGAAGGACTCCAAGTTGGTGAGAAATAAGATTCTCTGGTCTGATGAGACCAAGATAGAACTTTTAGGCCTTAATTCTAAGCGGTATGTGTGGAGAAAACCAGGCACTGCTCATCACCTGTCCAATACAGTCCCAACAGTGAAGCATGGTGGTGGCAGCATCATGCTGTGGGGGTGTTTTCAGCTGCAGGGACAGGACAACTGGTTGCAATTGAGGGAAAGATGAATGCGGCCAAGTACAGGGATATCCTGGATGAAAACCTTCTCCAGAGTTCTCAGGACCTCTGACTGGTTTACCTTCCAACAAGACAATGACCCTAAGCACAAAGCTATAATAATGGAGTGGCATCACAACAACTCCGTGACTGTTCTTGAATGACCCAGCCAGAGCCCTGACTTGAACCTAATTGAGCATCTCTGGAGAGACCTATAAATGGCTGTCCACCAACGTTTACCATACAATCTGACAGAACTGGAGAGGATCTGCAAGGAGGAATGGCAGAGGATCCCCAAATCCAGGTGTGAAAAACTTGTTGCATCTTTCCCAAAAAGACTCATGGCTGTATTAAATCAAAAGGGTGATTCTACTAAATACTGAGCAAAGGGTCTGAATACTTAGGACCATGTTATATTTCAGTTTTTCTTTTTTAATAAATCTGCAAAAAGGTCAACAATTCTGTGTTTTTCTGTCAATATGGGGTGCTGTGTGTACATTAATGAGGAAAACAAATGAACTTAAATGATTTTAGCAAATGGCTGCAATATAACAAAGTGAAAAATTTAAGGGGGTCTGAATACTTTCTGTCCCCACTGTACATAGAGCCTAACAGTAGACCTATCATCCCACAATCTTTTATGCAAGGGTGAGTGAATGCACGCAACAAGAATTCACTATTCGATTTGTATGGCAGGGCTCTAGCAGGTAGCACTGGGAAAACAAATGTTGCATTAAAATGGTACCTGCTTGACAGCTTTTGTCAGCCATTAGAAAACATTACTTCATTTTTAAGAGCACACAGCTCACTCTGCACACCATCTTCAAACCAGTTTACCAGTTTAGTAATAGCAACTCTACTAAATTTTCTCCTATGTGGCACAGCTTCGGTGTCAAAAACAGTTTCAAAAAGGGTATTCTGTGGCCAAAGCTGAGGCACAGCAGACTCATAGTAGCTTTCGGTGTGGAAACAGCTTGTCAGGGATAGGTAGTATAAAGATAGAATTTGGCAGAGCAGGAAGGGTTTTTCCACTCTACATATCCCAGACATTTGTTAGAATGATGCATGCATTACTAGAAGTGTGATTAGTAGAATATTTGATGGATATGACAGGTTAATGAATAGAGAAAAATTTTCTTTACAATATGCAAACAATTGTTTGATACAACTTACAAGAGATAAGAGGATACTAAACCATTTACTATAACTCATGACACACCATGCTCCCCATTGAGTTTATAGAGAAAAAAAAAAAAAAAAAAAAAGATATCCACTCACCTGATAAAATTTAAAATATTAAGAAAATAAAACCACACTTTGCTCCTTCAACTTCTGGCCCATTACAGGGTATCCCGACTACATTAAAGACAAAATTTCTTCAGGCCGGTATTCTAGGAAAAAAAAAAAAAAAAAATTGGATATGACTGATGCAAATATTTAAAAATACTAAAGCCACAAAAAACTTGAAAAGCGGTTAAAGTATATTTCACTATTACAACTGTGATAGCTTTCATTTCTATTTCTTACATGTTCCCATTCATAGTATAAAATATTTAAAAAAAAAAAAAAAAAAAAAAGTGCTGCTTACATTTTACTTGCTCTCTTCTGAAAACCTCCAAAACTGAAGTTTTCCCTTCTATGTAATGTTAAAGTGGTTCTAAATGCTCAAGGTTTTTTTTTTTAACCTTCACACATTCCATGCATGAAGGTAAAAAAAAAAAAAAACAAACAATCTCTGTGCAGCAGCCTTCCCCAGCCCCCACATTACCCAGCAATGTGCACGAGAGATTTGGCTCTCTGGGGACTCACTCATTGGCTGAGGCAGTAGCGGGGCCGAGCCACGGCTGTGTGTGGATGGCTTGAGAGCAAGCCCGTTTGGGTGCCACCACAGCAAGCTGATTGCTCTGGAGGCACTCATCAGGAATGCCAGAGGGAGGACCTGAGAAGGAGGAAGGAGGCGGAATGGGGCTGCTCTGTGGCAAAATGATTGCACAGAGCAAGTGAGTAGAATTTTTTTAGTTCTTAATAAACACACACTAGACACAAACATTGCCTTTAATATCACTTTAAAGATTTTACCTTAAAGTGGATGTAAACCCACTCATCCTTTCTAAACCACTGCTGTAGTGGTTATCTGTAAGGATATACATGCCTCCTGCATGTATCCTTACCTGTCAAATGTCTCCCCCCCGTCTGTTATGAGACCCAAAAAACGGCAGATTCTGTTGGCAGGTCTGTTGTCCGGAGCTCGGTGGGTGGAGCCGTGATGTCAGACTCCCCACCCACCTCCTCACTCCCCTTGCCGACATGCATTTTCTACTGTGTATTCCTTACACAGAACTTCTGCTACGATCACCAACATCCAGTCAAAACCCAGAAAGGTCACCACATGACTTCAGCATGCCCAATCATGCTGAGGTGTGGAGCAGCCAATCCTGGGAGAGCTGGAGCAGAAAGGAGAAGGAGATTTAAAGTACACAGAATGTCTCAGGTTCCTGCATGAGATATAAAAATCACCTGTCACACAGCAAGGGTGAGAAACAAACTTCTATTCCTCTGTCCATTTCTACCTCACAAAAAAAAAAAAAAAAAAGATAAGAGGACTGCTCAGAGCTGGATTAACTCTTCGTGGCAAGACTAGGCACAGGTGACATGAAATCTTATACCATACAAGCCTTAATTAAAAAAACATTTGTCAGGTTTACATCCACTTTAATGCTTGCTCTGCATTAAGGTAAAGCCCCTTCCTTGCTGCAGGATTCCCCCACCCCCCCCCTTATACTTTCCTGAGCCTGATCTCAATCCAACACTGTGCACAAGTCTAGCGGCTCTCTGGTCTCTTTCCCTCCTCACAGGGCAAACTGATAGCAATGGGAGCCATTAGCTCTTGCAGCTATCAAACTCCGACGAGGAAGTGGAGGCGGGGCCAAGCCACGCTGTTTGTGTCTATAGATGCAGACAGCACAGCTGGGGATCGAGCCTGCAGGAGTGCCCCCATACAGTGGAGTATCCAGGGTATGGCACATATAGCAAGTGCCATATGAAGGGGGCGCTGGTTAATGGCTGGGCAGCAAGGCACTTACCAGGGTCTGAGGGTCTCTTCCTCCCTCCCGGCTCCCGAGCATAGGCAAGATCTCCTTTTCAGCACCTTTGCTAATGGACAATGGCAGCGCTGCGAGTGGGACTATTTATGGCTATGCAACTCCTGTGAGTGCAGTCACTGGCTGCGGAGTAAGCAGGCAGGTGGCCGCATTTGCTGATGCTACCTCTATAGTCCTGGCTACAGCATCCCTGACAGCTGAATATCACTCCACCACCTCCTGTCAGGGATGCTGTAGCCAGGACTATAGTGGTGGCATTGGAGCCGGATTAACCCCTTTCTTTTTATGCTCAAAACAAGTCCTGCCCGCAGCCCGTTGACACTGCAGCACACCACTGCCCTGTGTCCACCGCCGAGAAATTGAAAAGGATTTTTTTGCCAGGACTGCAACTTTCTCCTCCCTGCTCCGCCTCAGAGTACACCACCTCCCAGCTTCTGCCCTGCAGTCAACGGAATCAAGTGAGGTGAGGGGGACCTGCCGGGACTGTGGACTCATTTAGGAAATTGTCTCTGGCAGGGCCGCTGAAAAGGCAGTACAGCCAGCCCTCCTGTACTGGGCCCGGGCCCCATCACTACAAAAGCAGGGCTCAGCCAACTGCCCAGCAGAAGGGACGGAAGTAGTGCCTTATGCCGAGTAGCCACTTCACTGCCTGACTCCTCCAGCAAATAAGTTTGAGAAGACGGCGGGCTCAGACTGAGGGGAAATCAGCAGCATTAGCTGTCATCAGTGCAGTGTTTGTCTACTGACTGAGGGAACCATCAAGATAGGGCTGGGAGATTTAAACAAAAAAAACTCACCACTCAATTCACTATTTAAATTTTTTTTCGGACACCACGCCGGTCCTGAGGAGCTGCAGGCAAGAGTTTTTAGGCGAGGCCGGGGCTTCGGCCTAGTCCGCGGCGTCCGGCCTCACGGACTAGGCCAAAGCCTCACCTAAAAAAACTGCACTTCCAAAAATCCTTTTATTGAAGCTTCATATGACAAGTGGTTGACAGATGGAGCAGGGGACAAAAAGGTAGACTTGTGTCACGCAAATGTTAACTAACCTGTAACCTGATGACACATTAGAGTAGTAATATAGGTGATCGTGGTGACTAGTTTCAATAGGTAATGACCAAGCGCCATCATTTGCGCGAAGCGCGTCTACCTTTTTGTCCTCTGCTCCATCTGTCAGTTGTCAATAGAAAGGATTTTTGGAAGTGCAGCCATCCGGAATCATTTTCTTATGTTGCACAGCATGCGAGCCAACACCTGACTAGTGCGTTTGGGGATTAACCAGAGACTCACTCACCTGGACAGGCTTTTCTTGTTTCTCTGCATGAGACATGGATGCCTGTGCCCTGTGTGAATGTGCCCTCACATTTGTGTTTGGGAGGGTGGTAAAAATGCCATGTGTGTCTTTTTACTGTCCCCAACCACTTCCCCTTATTTTGCAAATCAGCTGAGGGTGGATATGTTCTGTGGCCATGAACAGTTTTGTGCAACAAAAATTATCCCTGCTGCATTCAGCCACAGCCCTCCCATTCCATCTGGTTGGATTGGCAGAGCACAAAGAAGGAGGATCAGTTTCTCTGTTTCCTCTGTGACAACTGAGGCCTTAAGTGATGAAGATTTCACCACTTCCAGTATCTGTTCTGCATTTACCTGGCTGGTACCAGCTAAGAAAACAGCCAATCAGCATTGGAGGGCAGAGGAGGGATCAGGGGTCTAATAAACCCCAGATCTCTTCATAAAGAGGATCTGTCACTACCCAAGGTATCACAAAGGATGATAAATATCACTTGAAAGACAGCTGAATTTTCTTTTGAGGTTGGGGTAGGGTCAGGGATGGGCCTAAGGGTGGGGTCAGGGGCCTCATCAGGTAGGCTGTAGGGGGCCCCATGATATCCAACAGCGGCCCTGGTCTCTGGTAAGGAGTGGGGGCACATACCCTGGCAGTGGCTATGTATTTGCAGCAGGCAGGGAGAGAGGGTGTCCTCTTGCATATTAGTGCAGTCATCATCCTCAGTCACACTGTGTGTGGGGAACTGGGGAGCAGCAGAGAAATAGGAGCACAACCTACTATGCTGGAATTTGTAGTCCCATGGAGGTGGGGAAATGCTCACACATACTGGGGGGGGGGCTGGTTATATAAAGTAAAAGGCTCTGCGCTGTGAGGGGGCTGCCATGGCTGACCTGACCAGTTTCTAGAAATATGTATTGTTTGGAACACTGCTTTAAGGGGAAATCTGCAGTCTCTGGGGTAAAGGGGAACTCTGGTGTAAGTGGGATCTCTGGACTCTGTGGTAACCAGACAGAGACCCCCTCACATCAGAGGCCCCTCTACATCCCAGTCCACAGAGATCCCTTTTGTGTCAAACAGTGTATATAAAAGGGGGACTCTGATGTAAGTGGAGACTCTGGGAACCCTGATATAAGAGGGAATGCTGGTAAATCTGACGCAAGTGGGGATTCTGGTGACCAGAGACCCCCCTTATATCAAAGTTCCCCTTTACACCAGAGTCCACAGCATTCTTTAGATCAGATTTCCCAGTGTGATGGGGAACTCTATGGATTCTGATGTAAGGGGGGCTCTCTGAACTCTAAGAGGGGAAACTGATATAAGATGTAACGCTATGGACTCTGGTGTAAGGGGTAATTAAAGAGCTTCACTTGTAGTTTTGGTAGAGTTTTTTTTTTGTTAAGGTTATTTGAAAGATAAGTTTCAAATGTTTTGACAGGGGAGCAGTTTCAGTGCTTGCAATAGGCGCCATTTTCATTAGATATGCCTCTGCCCTCATAGGATGTGGTTTCTTATGGTCTCTTAAAGAGGAGCCCGCAGCACCAGCAGGCGATTCCAGCTGGAGAATCAAGACTGCTCTGTGCAAAACCATTGACCTTTTTTTTTTTTTTTACGTATGGCTTTATTCAATGCCGTAAAGTCTGCACAGCATATTCGTACATTATGGGTGAGTTATCTGGCACGCAATACCCTCCAGCGCTACAGTGTCAGCACTTCTAGCCGTCAAGGGGACATCCATCTTCTACCAGTCTTTCTTTCCAGGTTCAGATGTTCCGATTGCTGGACTGGCCAGGCTGCAATGACATCTCGCTCACGTGTACCGCAGTCACATCGTCATAACAGTTGTGCTGTAAGCATACAAAGAGCTGCGCCTGCATGGCTCAGTGTATACAAACGCTGACAGGCAAGGAGAAGGGATGACAGAAGAGACTAATGGGGTCCTTTCGGTCATAAAAATAGAAACTTTTCAACTTTTGTTTAATTTTTCAGGTTTAATTCCACATTACCCACTTCAGCCCTACAAGGATTTGCCCCCTTAATGACCAGGCCATTTTTTACAATGTGGCACTGCATCGTTTTAACTGACAATTGTCGTGCGATGCTGTACCCCAACAAAATTGACGTCCTTTTTTCCCCCCAACAAATAAAGATTACTTTTGATGGTATTTGATCACCTCTGTTTTTTATTTTTTGCGCTACAAACAAAAGGAGCAACAATTTGGGGAAAAAAAAACACCACACATCCCCACACACGTTTTTGCTAGAGTAAAAAAAAAAAAAAAAAAAACCCACTTAGGTATGCTGTGTAAATGGGAACTATTATAGTGGCATTATTTCTCAAATGTGTCTGCAGGAGTGGAACTACACATCAAGGGGGTCAAACCTTTATAGCCATCTCACCTGTACTCCCACTCCTCCCTCCATCACAGTTGGTGACACCACCCAACACACCTAGGAATGGGATGTACTGCTCCTCAAACCCTTAAAAGTTACCGGTATATTAAGCTCAAAAGCAAACATTTTATTGTAGCTTATAGCTTCTTAGATGCGATAACTGCATTTTATTTCTTTTATTTTCAAATGGTGATCTGGCGATAGTCTGTTTTTCAACAGAACAAGCTGTCATGCAAACATGTCAATTTGGAGAGTTTAGCCAAACCATTTAACACTGCCGGGTGCTTACAATGACCAGCTGTAACTGCAGCGTGAGCTGGAGTTTGACTTCAGTTTGTTAGTGCATCTAAAACTTCTAGTACATCCAACACTTGCGCGCCCCCCCCCCCCCAGAACAATGCTGTTGTCTGCTATCCTCCATCCAGAGGGGGGCACTCTAATACAGGTTGTAGAGTTGTACTAGTCAGATCACCAGGTGAAAAGTGGGGAAAAGCCTAAAGAAAACCAATGCAGCAACCACATCGAATGATTAGTAATCTGCACTACATAACATTTTTGGTTCTGAGTTGAATACCACTTTAAGAAGCAAACACTGCACCCGCAAAGTCACCAACACAGAATCTCAGCTCCAGAGGAAGGACCAGAAAGGAAACACAGGCAAAGTCTGGGGGTGGGTCATTTGCCCTACATAAGCAAGAAAACAGTGTAACGCTACTATACACAATACAGTAAAAGTTTTTTACCCTACCTACCCTTTCATCCAGTTTTTCTTCATCATAAAATATGCCACGCTGCTAAAAGCATCTAACAGGCAAGGCACAACCAATGATTTTCAGCTGATGGAACACCCCTTTCTCCCTTATCTACAACTCACACCCAATCACAACTTTCATTTCAGAGCTTCTGTGTCTTGTATTCAATCAGCAATGAGATAACAGGTTCAGAAAGGCTGCTCTGATGTAAATGGATAATTACAGAATATATAGAAACAAAAGTAGATTTAAGACTTGCAAAATTTAAAACACTTGTTCATATTACAGTGTAATTAGACTAACCTTAGCTGCTGCCATTTGCACCTTTTTGGTGTGTTAACCCCTTTAGTTTTTTTTTTGCACACATTTCAAGTCATTAAATGCCTGAAGACTGCATAAAACCCCCAAACATTTTATTTAAAATAAAAAATGTTAATACTTACCCATTTCTGTGCAAATTTTTGCATAGACACACCTCATCACTCACCTCTTCCATGTCTGGGGCATAGCAAGCTGATCTCTATGGGGGCAGACATGCAGGCTCGCTATCCAGGGTGTGCGTGTCTATAGCCACACAGTGTAGCTTGGCCCTGCCCCCCTCTCACTGGATTTGACTGACAGCAGTAGGAGTCAATGGCTCCCACTGATTTCAGCAATGCTTATTAAAAGAAATGCAGCCGGGCACAGCCCTGCATCAATACAGGACTCAGGTATCTGTTAGGAGGGGGGGGAGGGACACACACAGAAGAAGGTTTACCTTAAAGCGGAGTTCCACCCAAAAGCGGAAGCACCTCATCTGTCTCCTCCCCCGTCAGGTGCCACATTTGGCATCTTTCGGATGGAGCAGGTACCCGTCCCCATTTCCTTCGGACCTCGCCGCGGCAAGGTTCGTCAGAAGTTTAGGCCCTCCCCTGCCGCCGGGCCATTCAGAAAGCACAGCGCTCTTTGTGTATGCGCAACAGGAAATTGGCTGTGAAGCCACAATGCTTCACTGCCGGTCTCCCTTACAGACTATGGCAGCGGCAGCACCCGAGAGCCAATGGAAACATTGGCTGGGGTGCCGACATCGCTGGATTCCAGGACAGTCAAGTGTCCCAATACTAAAGGTCAGCAGCTACAGTATATGTAGCTTCTGACTTTAATTTTTCCGTGGTGGGGGGGGGGGGCTGGAGCATCGCTTTAACCACTTGCCGACCGCCTCACGCCTATATACGTGAGCAGAGCGGCACGGGCAGGCAAAATCACGTACCTAGTACGTGATTGCCTTCCCGCGGGTGGGGGGTCCGATCAGACCCCCCCCCGGTGCCAGCTGCGGTCGGCATTTGGTTGGGAGCGATGACAGACGAGGGGGAGACCATCCGATCGTGGCCCCCCCCTCGCGATCGCTCCCAGCCACTGACAAACATCCCCTGCCTCTGTATAGTACACAGAGGCAGAGGATGTGATGTCATCTCTCCTCGGCTGTCAGTTTCCGTTCCAGCGCCGAGGAGAGATGACATGTAAGTAAGTACACAACACAAACACACACAGTAGAACATGCCAGGCATACATTACACCCCCGATCCCCCCCCGATCCCCCCCCAATCACCCCCCCCCCTGTCACAAACTGACACCAAGCAGGTTTTTTTTTTTTTTTTTTCCTGATTACTGCATAGTGTCAGTTTGTGACAGTTAGCAGTGTTAGGACAGTTACTGTAACCCCCCTGTAGGTCTAGGGTACCCCCCTTACCCCCCCTAATAAAGTTTTAACCCCTTGATCACCCCCCCTCACCAGTGTCGCTAAGCGATCATTTTTCTGATCGCTGTATTAGCGTCGCTGGTGACGGTAGTTAGGGACGTAAATATTTAGGTTCGCCGTCAGTGTTTTATAGCGACAGGGACCCCCATATACTACCTAATAAATGTTTTAACCCCTTGATTGCCCCCTAGTTAACCCTTTCACCACTGATCACCGTATAACCGTTACGGGTGACGCTGGTTAGTTCGTTTATTTTTTATAGTGTCAGGGCACCCGCCGTTTATTACCGAATAAAGGTTTAGCCCCCTAATCGCCCGGCGGTGATATGCGTCGCCCCAGGCAGCGTCAGATTAGCGCCAGTACCCCCCCTAATAAAGTTTTAACCCCTTGATCACCCCCTGTCGCCAGTGTCGCTAAGCGATCATTTTTCTGATCGCTGTATTAGTGTCACTGGTGACGCTAGTTAGGGACGTAAATATTTAGGTTCGCCGTCAGTGTTTTATAGCGACAGGGACCCCCATATACTATCTAATAAATGTTTTAACCCCTTGATTGCCCCCTAGTTAACCCTTTCACCACTGATCACCGTATAACTGTTACGGGTGACGCTGGTTAGTTAGTTTATTTTTTATAGTGTCAGGGCACCCGCCGTTTATTACCGAATAAAGGTTTAGCCCCCTGATCGCCCGGCGGTGATATGCGTTGCCCCAGGCAGCGTCAGATTAGCGCCAGTACCGCGAACACCCACGCACGCACCGTACACGCACCATACACCTCCCTTAGTGGTATAGTATCTGATCGGATCAATATCTGATCCGATCAGATCTATACTAGCGTCCCCAGCAGTTTAGGGTTCCCAAAAATGCAGTGTTAGCGGGATCAGCCCACATACCTGCTAGCACCTGCGTTTTGCCCCTCCGCCCAGGCGAGCCCAGCCCACCCAAGTGCAGTATCGATCGATCACTGTCACTTACAAAACACTAAACGCATAACTGCAGCGTTCGCAGAGTCAGGCCTGATCCCTGCGATCGCTAACAGTTTTTTTGGTAGCATTTTGGTGAACTGGCAAGCACCAGCCCCAGGCAGCGTCAGATTAGCGCCAGTGCCGCTAACACCCACGCACGCAGCATACGCCTCCCTTAGTGGTATAGTATCTGAACAGATCAATATCTGATCCGATCAGATCTATACTAGCGTCCCCAGCAGTTTAGGGTTCCCAAAAACGCAGTGTTAGCGGGATCAGCCCAGATACCTGCTAGCACCTGCGTTTTGCCCCTCCGCCCGGCCCAGCCCAGCCCAGCCCACCCAAGTGCAGTATCGATCGATCACTGACACTTACAAAACTCTAAACGCATAACTGCAGCGTTCGCAGAGTCAGGCCTGATCCCTGTGATCGCTAACAGTTTTTTTTGTAGCGTTTTGGTGAACTGGCAAGCACCAGAGGCCTAGTACACCCCGGTCGTAGTCAAACCAGCACTGCAGTAACACTTGGTGACGTGGCGAGTCCCATAAGTGCAGTTCAAGCTGGTGAGGTGGCAAGCACAAGTAGTGTCCCGCTGCCACCAAAAAGACAAACACAGGCCCGTCATGCCCATAGTGCCCTTCCTGCTGCATTCGCCAATCCTAATTGGGAACCCACCGCTTCTGCAGCGCCCGTACTTCCCCCATTCACATCCCCAACCAAATGCAGTCGGCTGCATGAGAGGCATTTTCTTTATGTCCTCCCGAGTACCCCTACCCAGCGAACCCCCCAAAAAATGTGTTGTGTCTGCAGCAAGCGCGGATATAGCCGTGACACCCGCTATTATTGTCCCTCCTGTCCTGACAATCCTGGTCTTTGCATTGGTGAATGTTTTGAACGCTACCATGCACTAGTTGAGTATTAGCGTAGGGTACAGCATTGCACAGACTAGGCACACTTTCACAGGGTCTCCCGAGATGCCATCGCATTTTGAGAGACCCGAACCTGGAACCGGTTACAGTTATTATAGTTAGTTACAAAAAAAAGTGTAAAAAAAAAAAAACACAAACAAAAATATAAAATAAAAATAGTTGTCGTTTTATTGTTCTCTCTCTCTATTCTCTCTCTATTGTTCTGCTCTTTTTTACTGTATTCTATTCTGCAATGTTTTATTGTTATTATGTTTTATCATGTTTGCTTTTCAGGTATGCAATTTTTTATACTTTACCGTTTACTGTGCTTTATTGTTAACCATTTTTTTGTCTTCAGGTACGCCATTCACGACTTTGAGTGGTTATACCAGAATGATGCCTGCAGGTTTAGGTATCATCTTGGTATCATTCTTTTCAGCCAGCGGTCGGCTTTCATGTAAAAGCAATCCTAGTGGCTAATTAGCCTCTAGACTGCTTTTACAAGCAGTGGGAGGGAATGCCCCCCCCCCCCAACATCTTCCGTGTTTTTCTCTGGCTCTCCTGTCTCAACAGGGAACCTGAAAATGCAGCCGGTGATTCAGCCAGCTGACCATAGAGCTGATCAGAGACCAGAGTGGCTCCAAACATCTCTATGACCTAAGAAACCGGAAGCTACGAGCATTTTATGACGTAGATTTCGCCGGATGTAAACAGCGCCATTGGGAAATTGGGAAAGCATTTTATCACACCGATCTTGGTGTGATCAGATGCTTTGAGGGCAGAGGAGAAATCTAGGGTCTAATAGACCCCAATTTTTGCAAAAAAGAGTACCTGTCACTACCTATTGCTATCATAGGGGATATTTACATTCCCTGAGATAACAATAAAAATGATTTAAAAAAAAAAAAAAAATGAAAGGAACAGTTTAAAAATAAGATAAAAAAATAATAATAATAAAGAAAAAAAAAAAAAAAAAAAAAAAGCACCCCTGTCCCCCCTGCTCTCGCGCTAAGGTGAACGCAAGCGTTGGTCTGGCGTCAAATGTAAACAGCAATTGCACCATGCATGTGAGGTATCGCCGCGAAGGTCAGATCGAGGGCAGTAATTTTAGCAGTAGACCTCCTCTGTAAATCTAAAGTGGTAACCTGTAAAGGCTTTTAAAGGCTTTTAAAAATGTATTTAGTTTGTCGCCACTGCACGTTTGTGCGCAATTTTAAAGCATGTCATGTTTGGTATCTATGTACTCGGCCTAAGATCATCTTTTTTATCTCATCAAACATTTGGGCAATATAGTGTGTTTTAGTGCATTAAAATGTAAAAAAGTGTGTTTTTTCCCCAAAAAATGCGTTTGAAAAATCGCTGCGCAAATACTGTGTGAAAAAAAAAAATGAAACACCCACCATTTTAATCTGTAGGGCATTTGCTTAAAAAAAAAAATATATAATGTTTGGGGGTTCAAAGTAATTTTCTTGCAAAAAAAAATTATTTTTTTATGTAAACAATAAGTGTCAGAAAGGGCTTTGTCTTCAAGTGGTTAGAAGAGTGGGTGATGTGTGACATAAGCTTCTAGATGTTGTGCATAAAATGCCAGGACAGTTCAAACCCCCCCCCAAATGACCCCATTTTGGAAAGTAGACACCCCAAGCTATTTGCTGAGAGTCATGTTGAGTCCATGGAATAATTTATATTGTGACACAAGTTGCGGGAAAGAGACAATTTTTTATTTTTTTTAATTTTTTTTGCGCAAAGTTGTCACTAAATGATATATTGCTCAAACATGCCATGGGAATATGTGAAATTACACCCCAAAATACATTCTGCTGCTTCTCCTGAGTACGGGGATACCACATGTGTGAGACTTTTTGGGAGCCTAGCCGCGTACGGGACCCCGAAAACCAAGCACCGCCTTCAGGCTTTCTAAGGCCGTAAATTTTTGATTTCACTCTTCACCGCCTATCACAGTTTCGGGGGCCATGGAATGCCCAGGTGGCAAAAAAAAAACCCAAATGACCCCATTTTGGAAAGTAGACACCCCAAGCTATTTGATGAGAGGTATAGTGAGTATTTTGCAGACCTCACTTTGTCACAAAGTTTTGAAAATTGAAAAAAGAAAAAAAAAATTTTTTTTTCTCGTCTTTATTTTCAAAAACAAATGAGAGCTGCAAAATACTCACCATGCCTCTCAGCAAATAGCTTGGGGTGTCTACTTTCCAAAATGGGGTCATTTGGGGGGGGTTTGTGCCACCTGGGCATTCCATGGCCTCCGAAACTGTGATAGGCAGTGAGGAGTAAAATCAAAAATGTACGCCCTTAGAAATCCTGAAGGCGGTGCTTGGTTTTCGGGGTCCCGTACGCGGCTAGGCTCCTAAAAAGTCCCACACATGTGGTATCCCCGTACTCAGGAGAAGCAGCTAAATGTATTTTGGGGTGCAATTCCACATATGCCCATGGCCTGTGTGAGCAATATATCATTTAGTGACAACTTTGTGCAAAAAAAAAAAAAAAATTGTCACTTTCCCGCAACTTGTGTCAAAATATAAAACATTCCATGGACTCAACATGCCTCAAAGCAAATAGCTTGGGGTGTCTACTTTCCAAAATGGGGTCATTTGGGGGGGGTTTATGTCATCTGGGCATTTTATGGCCTTCAAAACCGTGATAGGTAGTGAGGAGTAAAATCAAAAATGTACGCCCTTAGAAATCCTGAAGGCGGTGCTTGGTTTTCGGGGCCCCGTACGCGGCTAGGCTCCCAAAAAGTCCCACACATGTGGTATCCCCGTACTCAGGAGAAGCAGCTAAATGTATTTTGGGGTGCAATTCCACATATGCCCATGGCCTGTGTGAGCAATATATCATTTAGTGACAACTTTTTGTAATTTTTTTTTTTTTTTTTTTTTTTTTGTCATTATTCAATCACTTGGGACAAAAAAAATGAATATTCAATGGGCTCAACATGCCTCTCAGCAAATTCCTTGGGGTGTCTACTTTCCAAAATGGGGTCATTTGTGGGGGTTTTGTACAGCCCTGCCATTTTAGCACCTCAAGAATCGACATAGGCAGTCATAAATTAAAGGCTGTGTAAATTCCAGAAAATGTACCCTAGTTTGTAGACGCTATAACTTTTGCGCAAACCAATAAATATACACTTATTGACATTTTTTTTACCAAAGACATGTGGCCGAATACATTTTGGCCTAAATGTATGACTAAAATTGAGTTTATTGGATTTTTTTTAGAACAAAAAGTAGAAAATATCATTTTTTTTCAAAATTTTCGGTCTTTTTCCGTGTATAGCGCAAAAAATAAAAACGGCAGCGGTGATCAAATACCATCAAAAGAAAGCTCTATTTGTGGGAAGAAAAGGACGCAAATTTCGTTTGGGTACAGCATTGCATGACCGCGCAATTAGCAGTTAAAGCGACGCAGTGCCGAATTGTAAAAAGTGCCCCGGGGCTGAAGTGGTTAAAGCGTTTGTTACCCCAACACTTGATTTTCCTGATATGTGCCTGCTGTACCATTTACTTGTATGAGGAAGTATCAGGTTTTCCTTGTATTGCTTCCTTTATGTGAAATCCCTGGTGTTGCTGCCAGTCCCTTTTTGTTGTCTTTGTTTATAGCGCAAAAAATAAAAAACGCAGAGGTGATCAAATACCACCAAAAGAAAGCCCCATTTGTGGGGGGGGGGGCTTTGAAAGTCAATGTTGTTTGGTACATTGTTGAACGACCGCGCAATTGTCAGTTAAAGCGACGCAGTGCAGTATAGTAAAAAAAATGGCCTGTTAAGGGGGAAAGTCTTCTGGTCCTTAAGTGGTTAAAGTGATTGTAAAGTCTCATTTTTTTTTCTATTAAAAACAAACATGTTATACTTGCCTGCTCTGTGCAATGGTTTTGCACAGGGCAGCCCTGTTCCTCCTCTTCTCGGGTCCCTGGCTGGAGCTCCTGTCCCCTCCCTCTTCTTGAGTGCCCCTACAGAAAATAGGATTTTTATAACAGCTTACCTGTAAAATCCTTTTTTTTTTTTTTTTTTTTTTTTTTTTTAAGTACATCACAGGACACAGAGCCATAGTGATTACTATGTGGGATATATAGTCCACCTTCAGGTGTTGGACACTGGCACACCCTAAACAGGAAGTTGCCTCCCTATATAACCCCTCCCATACCGGGAGCATCTCAGTTTTGTAGCAAAGCAATACATGTGTATACTAGAAAGAGGGGCGTTTGAAGTACATCCCATGATATACTTCAAAAGAGGATTTTACAGGTAAGCCGTTATAAAAATCCTATTTTCTTTAAATCGTACATCACGGGACACACAGCCATAGTGATTACTATGTTGGATGTCCCAGAGCAATGCCAACTCACAGGAGGGAGAAAACAGAATTAGGGCACCATGAGATCAGAGGACTTATACTCCTGCCTGCAGTACACTACACCCAAAGGCGACATCCTCATGTCTTTTTACATCCACCTGATAGAATCTGGTAAATGTATGGATTGAAGACCAAGTTGTGGCCTTGCATATTTGAGCCATGGAGGCTTGGTGATGCACTGCCCACAAAGCACTAACAGCCCTAGAGGAGTGCGTTTTGATTTGAGACGGTAGAAACGACCTCTTTCAACCATAAGCTAGAATGATTACTTGTCGATTAAGAATAGTAGATTTCCATGCTGCCTGACCTCTTTTAGGACCTTCAGGCAATACGAACAAAAACATCCATTTTCCAAATCTGAGCAGTCTTTAAGTTGACTGCTCTCACCACATCAAGAGAATGTAGCGATTCTGGAAAAAATGAAGATAGAATAATATCCTGGTTTCGATAAAAACCCGATACTACCTTCGGCAAAAAGTTAGGATGAGGACGCAATACTACCTTATCCTTGTGAACAATAATATGGCTCTTTACAAGAAAAAGCAGCCAAATTCTGATACCCTTCTTGCAGCAGATATGTTTACCAGAAAAAAAAATAATTTTCTTGTCAAAAAAAGGACCAAGGGAATATGTCGTATCGGTACAAAAAAAAAAAAAAAAAAAAGGCTGTTTTGTAAGGCCGCCAAAAACTAAAACTCAAGTCCCAAGGGTTCAGGGGTGACCTAACCGGGGATTAAGCCGTGTTACCCCCTGAATAAAGTTACGAACCAAAGAAAGCGAAGCAAGTGGTCATTGAAATACCGATAAGGTCGAGACCTGTCTTTAGAAAGTACTCAAGGCCAGCTTTATTTCTCACCCCATCTGCAGAAAGTCAAGGATTCTACCTTTGACCCATTTCCTGGGGTGCAACTTCTGGCTTCACACCAGGAGACATATGCTTCCCAGACTCCATAATATATAAATTATGGAGGCTGGTTACCTTGCATTAATCAATAGATAGATACCACTGAACCTGACAGCCCACGTTTCTTCAGAGTGTGGGTCTCAATAGCCAAACCATTAAATTTAGCGTTTGTAAAGTAGGATGGAATACTGGACCTTGCGAAAGAAGGCATGGCTGTGGCAGTAGGGTCTATGGGTCCCCTACTGCAGGGCTCGACAAAACCCGGGCGCCAGGTCGCATTTGCGACTAGAATTAGCGACCTGGCGCGGCACAGCTGTGTGTCCGTTCGACACCCCCCCCTCCCGCCGCGATCGCGCTGGGCCGCGCCGGTAATTGAGGCCCCGGCTTTGCGGCCTACTGCAGTCCTATGGTTCCTGGTTCTTTCTGCAATCGGGCGCCCTCTGGTGGTGGCCGTTGGTATGACAAGACATCCACCAATGCTAATGGAGCTTTTCCTACCTGTTTTCACTGCCTGCTCATCTCCTTCCCTTTACTTAGAACCCCCAAAACATTATATATATTTTTTATTCTAACACCCTAGAGAATAAAATGGCGGTAATTGCAATACTTTGTCACACCGTATTTGCGCAGCGGACTTACAAGCGCACTTTTTTGGGAAAAAATACTTTTTTTAATTAAAAAATAAGAAAACAGTAAAGTTAGCCCAATTTTTTTTATATTGTGAAAGATAATGTTACGCAGAGTAAATTGATTCCCAACATGTCACGCTTCAAAATTTCATCCGCTCGTGGAATGGCGACAAACTTTTACCCTTTAAAATCTCCATAGGTGTCATTTAAAAAATTCTACAGGTTACATGTTTTGAGTTACAGAGGAGGTCTAGGACTAGAATTATTGCTCTCGCTCTAACGATCGTGGCGATAGGGGGGGCCCTCTCCTGCCGCCGATAAAAGTGATCTCGCTGCTAATCTGCTGCAGAGACCACTTTTATCTGAAAGAGAACCGCCGGCTCTTGAAGAAGATACCGGGGTCATGGAGCTAGCTGCTACCATAACTACGGTATTTCTCTTCAAAGACAGGACGTATATAGTCGTCCTGCGGGAAGGAAGTGGTTAATTAAAATGAATTTATTATTTGTCATCTCCCTGCTTGGCCCCTTTCACTCGGGCTGTCTGATCAGGTTCGCCTGTCAGTTTTTCAGGTGGACCTGATTGGATCCTTAGTGGGAATATGGCGGTCTTGTGTACCTGCATGGCAGGAAATAAAAGCAGTCACATTAGTTCTAGTCGTCTCTGTGTAAATTTAAGATTGGTTAATTTTTATATTGAAAATAAAGCTTTGTCGGTTGTTTAAAAAAAAAAAAAAAACCTGGCTCCTAACTTTTTTAGCTGGCTCCTAGATTCCAAGCAAATTTGTCAAGCCCTGCCCTACTGTCATCTTTATGATCCCTGCATGCCAAGATTTCCTGGGCCACAAGAATCACCGACTTCCCTTCCTACTTGATCCTGCGAAGAAGTCATGGACGCAGGCAGAATAGGAGGGAATGCATAAATCAGCGAGAACCGATTCCACAGAAATAGCAAGGCATCTGTTCTAGAGCTGCACAAATAATCATAAAAAAAAAAAAAATTGTGATCTCGATTCAACCCCCCTGACGATCTCTATTGCAGAGTTTGCCGATTCTTTCATATAACAAGTGGAGAGACCTATCTGCTCACTCAGTTGTCAAAGGAAAAAAACTTGGCAGATTGCCCGGATGTTAACATGAAACATAACTAATGATTTCTTAGATCAAAAAGGGATAAAGTTGTGTGTAAAGAAGAAATCCAGGCAGTCTGCCAAGTTTTTAACAAGTGCAGGAAGTTTAACCACTTAAGGACCGCCTCACGCCGATGTACGTCGGCAAGGCGGCACGTGCAGGCAAAATCACGTACACATACGTGATCTGCCTCCCGCGGGTGGGGGGTCCGATCGGACCCCCCCCGGTGCCCGAGGCGGTCCTCTTTTGTCCCCTGGCGATCGGAGGTGAGGGGGAGGCCATCCGTTCGTGGCCCCCCCCTCGCGATCGCCGCCGGCCAATGGGAACATTCCTTTGCTGCTGTATGCTAAACAGCAGCAAAGGAAATGATGTCATCTCTCCTCGGCTTGGTATTTTCCGTTCCGGCGCCGAGGACAGAAGACATCAATGTGAGTGCACAAACACTACACACAGTAGAACATGCCAGGCACACAAAACACCCCCGATCGCCCCCCCGTAACAAACCGACACCAAGCAGTTTTTTTTTTTCTGATTACTGCATGGTGTCAGTTTGTGACAGTTACTGTGTTAGGACAGTTAGGGTTAGCCCCCTTTAGGTCTAGGGTACCCCCCTAACAAAGTTTTAACCCCTTGATCACCCCCCGTCACTAAGCGATCATTTTTCTGATCGCTGTATTAGTGTCACTGGTGACGCTAGTTAGGGAGGTAAATATTTAGGTTCGCCGTCAGCGTTTTATAGCGACAGGGACCCCCATATACTACCTAATAAAGATTTTAACCCCTTGATTGCCCCCTAGTTAACCCTTTCACGACTGATCACCGTATAAGTGTTAAGGGTGACGCTGGTTAGTTCGTTTATTTTTTATAGTGTCAGGGCACCCGCCGTTTATTACCGAATAAAGGTTTACCCCCTGATCGCCCGGCGGTGATATGCGTCGCCCCAGGCAGCGTCAGATTAGCGCCAGTACCGCTAACACCCACGCACGCAGCATACGCCTCCCTTAGTGGTATAGTATCTGAACGGATCAATATCTGATCCGATCAGATCAGATCTATACTAGCGTCCCCAGCAGTTTAGGGTTCCCAAAAACGCAGTGTTAGCGGGATCAGCCCAGATACCGGCTAGCACCTGCTTTTTGCCCCTCCGCCCGGCCCAGCCCACCCAAGTGCAGTATCGATCGGTCACTGTCACTTACAAAACACTAAACGCATAACTGCAGCGTTCGCAGAGTAAGGCCTTATCCCTGTGATCGCTAACAGTTTTTTTGGTAGCGTTTTGGTGAACTGGCAAGCACCAGCGGCCTAGTACACCCCGGTCGTAGTCAAACCAGCACTGCAGTAACACTTGGTGACGTGGCGAGTCCCATAAATGCAGTTCAAGCTGGTGAGGTGGCAAGCACAAGTAGTGTCCCGCTGCCACCAAAAAGACAAACACAGGCCCGTCGTGCCCATAATGCCCTTCCTGCTGCATTCGCCAATCCTAATTGGGAACCCACCACTTCTGCAGCGCCCGTACTTCCCCCATTCACATCCCCAACCAAATGCAGTCGGCTGCATGAGAGGCATTTTCTTTATGTCCTCCCGAGTACCCCTACCCAACGAACCCCCCCAAAAAAGATGTCGTGTCTGCAGCAAGCACGGATATAGCCGTGACACCCGCTATTATTGTCCCTCCTGTCCTGACAATGCTGGTCTTTGCATTGGTGAATGTTTTGAACGCTACCATTCACTAGTTGAGTATTAGCGTAGGGTACAGCATCGCACAGACTAGGCACACTTTCACAGGGTCTCCCAAGATGCCATCACATTTTGAGAGACCCGAACCTGGAACCGGTTACAGAGAGATAGATATAGATATATAGAGATATAGATATATCTATATCTATCGAGAGAGAGAGAGATATCGAGAGAGAGATATCGAGAGATATCGAGAGAGAGATATCGAGAGATATCGAGAGAGAGATATCGAGAGATATCGAGAGAGAGATATCGAGAGATATCGAGAGAGAGAGAGATATCGAGAGAGAGAGAGATATCGAGAGAGAGAGAGATATCGAGAGAGAGAGAGATATCGAGAGAGAGAGAGAGAGATATCGAGAGAGAGAGAGATATCGAGAGAGAGAGAGAGAGATATCGAGAGAGAGAGAGATATCGAGAGAGAGAGAGATATCGAGAGAGAGAGAGAGAGATATCGAGAGAGAGAGAGATATCGAGAGAGAGAGAGATATCGAGAGAGAGAGAGATATCGAGAGAGAGAGAGATCGAGAGATATCGAGAGAGAGAGAGATCGAGAGATATCGAGAGAGAGAGATATCGAGAGAGAGAGATATCGAGAGATATCGAGAGAGATCGAGAGATATCGAGAGAGATCGAGAGATCGAGAGAGATCGAGAGATCGAGAGAGATCGAGAGAGATCGAGAGATCGAGAGAGATCGAGAGATCGAGAGAGATCGAGAGATATCGAGAGATATCGAGAGATATCGAGAGAGAGAGAGATCGAGATATCGAGAGAGAGAGAGAGAGATCGAGATATCGAGAGAGAGAGAGAGAGAGAGAGATATCGAGAGAGAGAGAGAGATATCGAGAGAGAGAGAGAGATATCGAGAGAGAGAGAGAGAGAGATATCGAGAGAGAGATATCGAGAGAGAGAGAGAGAGAGAGATATCGAGAGAGAGAGAGAGAGAGAGAGAGAGATATCGAGAGAGATAGAGAGAGAGAGAGATATCGAGAGAGATATCGAGAGAGAGAGATATCGAGAGAGAGAGATATCGAGAGATATCGAGAGAGATCGAGAGATATCGAGAGAGATCGAGAGATCGAGAGAGATCGAGAGATCGAGAGAGATCGAGAGATATCGAGAGAGATCGAGAGATATCGAGAGATATCGAGAGATATCGAGAGAGAGAGAGAGAGAGAGAGATATCGAGAGAGAGAGAGAGATATCGAGAGAGAGAGAGAGATATCGAGAGAGAGAGAGAGAGAGATATCGAGAGAGAGATATCGAGAGAGAGAGAGAGAGAGAGATATCGAGAGAGAGAGAGAGAGAGAGAGAGAGATATCGAGAGAGATAGAGAGAGAGAGAGATATCGAGAGAGATATCGAGAGAGAGAGATATCGAGAGAGAGAGATATCGAGAGATATCGAGAGAGATCGAGAGATATCGAGAGAGATCGAGAGATCGAGAGAGATCGAGAGATCGAGAGAGATCGAGAGATATCGAGAGAGATCGAGAGATATCGAGAGATATCGAGAGATATCGAGAGAGAGAGAGATCGAGATATCGAGAGAGAGAGAGAGATCGAGATATCGAGAGAGAGAGAGAGAGAGAGAGAGATATCGAGAGAGAGAGAGAGATATCGAGAGAGAGAGAGAGAGAGAGAGATATCGAGAGAGAGATATCGAGAGAGAGAGAGAGAGATATCGAGAGAGAGAGAGAGAGAGAGAGAGAGAGAGAGAGAGAGAGAGAGAGAGAGAGAGAGAGAGAGATATCGAGAGAGAGAGAGAGATCGAGAGAGAGAGAGAGATATCGAGAGAGAGAGAGAGAGAGAGAGAGAGAGAGAGATATCGAGAGAGAGAGAGATATCGAGAGAGAGAGAGAGAGAGAGATAGATATCGAGAGAGAGAGAGATATCGAGAGAGAGAGAGAGAGAGAGAGAGAGAGAGATATCGAGAGAGAGAGAGAGAGAGAGATATCGAGAGAGAGAGAGAGAGAGAGAGAGAGAGATATCGAGAGAGAGAGAGAGAGAGAGAGAGATATCGAGAGAGAGAGAGAGAGAGAGAGAGAGAGAGAGAGAGAGATATCGAGAGAGAGAGAGAGAGAGATATCGAGAGAGAGAGAGAGATATCGAGAGAGAGAGAGAGATATCGAGAGAGAGAGAGATATCGAGAGAGAGAGATATCGAGAGAGAGAGAGAGAGAGAGAGAGATATCGAGAGAGAGAGAGATATCGAGAGAGAGAGAGAGAGATATCGAGAGAGAGAGAGAGAGATATCGAGAGAGAGAGAGATATCGAGAGAGAGAGAGATATCGAGAGAGAGAGAGATATCGAGAGAGAGAGAGATATCGAGAGAGAGAGATATCGAGAGAGAGAGAGATATCGAGAGAGAGCTATCGAGAGAGAGAGCTAATATATATATATGTCGTTTTATTGTTCTCTCTCTATTGTTCTGTTCTTTTTTACTGTATTCTATTCTGCAATGTTTTATTGTTATTATGTTTTATCATGTTTGTTTTTCAGGTATGCAATTTTTTATACTTTACTGTTTTTTATTGTTAACCATTTTTTGTCTTCAGGTACGCCATTCACGACTTTGAGTGGTTATACCAGAATGATGCCTGCTGGTTTAGGTATCATCTTGGTATTCTTTTCAGCCAGCGGTCGGCTTTCATGTAAAAGCAATCCTAGCGGCTAATTAGCCTCTAGACTGCTTTTACAAGCCGTGGGAGGGAATGCCCCCCTCCGTCTACCGTGTTTTTCTCTGGCTCTCCTGTCTCAACAGGGAACCTGAGAATGCAGCCGGTGATTCAGCCAGCTGACCATAGAACTGATCAGAGACCAGAGTGGCTCCAAACATCTCTATGGCCTAAGAAACCGGAAGCTACGAGCATTTCATGACTTAGATTTCGCCGGATGTAAACAGCGCCATTGGGAAAGAATTTATCACACCGATCTTGGTGTGGTCAGATGCTTTGAGGGCAGAGGAGAGATCTAGGGTCTAATAGACCCCAATTTTTTCAAAAAACATTCCCCGAGATAACAATAAAAATGATTAAAAAAAAAAAAAAAAAAAAAAATGAAAGGAACAGTTTAAAAATAAGATAAAAAAGCAAAAAAATAATAAAAGCACTCCTGTCGCCCCCTGCTCTCACGCTAAGGCGAACGCAAGCGGCGATCTGTCGTCAAACGTAAACAGCAATTGCACCATGCATGTGAGGTATCACCGCGAAGGTCAGATCGAGGGCAGTAATTTTTGCAGTAGACCTCCTCTGTAAATCTAAAGTGGTAACCTGTAAAGGCTTTTAAAAATGTATTTATTTTGTTGCCACTGCACGTTTGTGCGCAAATGTAAAGCATGTCATGTTTGGTATCCATGTATTTGGCCTAAGATCATCTTTTTTATTTCATCAAACATTTGGGCAATATAGTGTGTTTTAGTGCATTAAAATTTAAAAAAGTGTGTTTTTTCCCCAAAAAATGCGTTTGAAAAATCGCTGCACAAATACTGTGTGAAAAAAAAAAAAATGAAACGCCCACCATTTTAATCTGTAGGGCATTTGCTTTAAAAAAAATATACAATGTTTTGGGGTTCAAAGTAATCTTCTTGCAAAAAAAAATAATTTTTTTATGTAAACAAAAAGTGTCAGAAAGGGCTTTGTCTTCAAGTGGTTAGAAGAGTGGGTGATGTGTGACATAAGCTTCTAAATGTTGTGCATAAAATGCCAGGACAGTTCAAACCTCCCCCAAATTACCCCATTTTGGAAAGTAGACACCCCAAGCTATTTGCTGAGAGGCATGTCGAATCCATGGAATTTTTTATATTGTGACACAAGTTGCGGGAAAGAGACAAATTTATTTTTTATCTATTTTTTTGCACAAAGTTGTCACTAAATGATATATTGCTCAAATATGCCATGGGAATATGCGAAATTACACCCCAAAATACATTCTGCTGCTTCTCCTGAGTACGGGGATACCACATGTGAGACTTTTTGGGAGCCTAGCCGCGTACGGGACCCCGAAAACCAAGCACCGCCTTCAGGCTTTCTAAGGGCGTGAATTTGATTTCACTCTTCACTGCCTATCACAGTTTCGGAGGCCATGGAATGCCCAGGTGGCACAAACCCCCCCAAATGACCCCATTTTGGAAAGTAGACACCCCATGCTATTTGCTGAGAGGTATAGCGAGTATTTTGCAGACCTCACTTTTTGTCAAAGTTTTTTTTGTTTTTTTTTTTCAATTTTCAAAAAAGTGTCACTTTCCCGCAACTTGTGTCAAAATATAAAATATTCCATGGACTCAACATGCCTCTCAGCAAATAGCTTGGGGTGTCTACTTTCCAAAATGGGGTCATTTGGGGGAGTTTTGTGCCACCTGGGCATTCCATGGCCTCCGAAACTGTGATAGGCAGTGAAGAGTGAAATCAAAAATTTACACCCTTAGAAATCCTGAAGGCGATGATTGGATTTCGGGGCCCCGTACGCGGCTAGGCTCCCAAAAAGTCCCACACATGTGGTATCCCCATACTCAGGAGAAGCAGCTGAATGTATTTTGGGGCGCAATTCCACATAGGCCCATGGCCTGTGTGAGCAATATATCATTTAGTGACAACTTTTTGTAAATATATTTTTTTTTTGTCATTATTCAATCACTTGGGACAAAAAAAAAAAAAAAAATATTCAATGGGTTCAACATGCCTCTCAGCAATTTCCTTGGGGTGTCTACTTTCCAAAATGGGGTCATTTGGGGGGGGGGGGGGGGTTGTACTGCCCTGCCATTTTAGCACCTCAAGAAATGACATAAGCAGTCAAACTAAAAGCTGTGTAAATTCCAGAAAATGTACCCTAGTTTGTAGACGCTAAAACTTTTGTGCAAACTAATATACGCTTATTGACATTTTTTTTAACCAAAGACATGTGGCCGAATACATTTTGGCCTAAATGTATGACTAAAATTGAGTTTACTGGATTTTTTTTTTTTTTTTTATAACAAAAAGTAGAAAATATTTTTTTTTTCAAAATTTTCGGTCTTTTTCTGTTTATAGCGCAAAAAATAAAAACCGCAGAGGTGATCAAATACCATCAAAAGAAAGCTCTATTTGTGGGAAGAAAAGGACGCAAAATTTCGTTTGGGTACAGCATTGTATGACCGCGCAATTAGCAGTTAAAGCGACGCAGTGCCAAATTGGAAAAAGACCTCTGGTCCTTAGGCAGCATAATGGTCCGGGGCTAAAGTGGTTAAAGTCTAAATCTTTTTCTGACACTTGTTTAAGTTAAAATCAATATTTTTTTCCTAGAAAATTACTTGGAACCCCCAAACATTATATATATTTTAGCAGAGACCCTAAGAAATAAAATGGCAATTGCCGCAATATTTTATATCACACTGTATTTGCCCAGCGGTCTTTCAAACGCAATTTTTTGGGGAAAACAAAAAACAAAAAAAAACACACAAACACAAAACATTAAAGTTAACCTAATTTTCTTGTTTTAATGTGAAAGATGATGTTACGCCGCGAGAATCGTGATCCATCTTCTAAGCAAAAAAAAAAAAAAAAAAATTGATTCTCAATTTAGCCAGAATCTTGCAGCTCAGATCGCATGCTAGCGGATCCTTTGTTTTTGACACAAAGTTGTCGATTTCTTTGTTGAACCTGGACATAAACAGATCTATGTCTGGGATACTCCATCTTTGACATATTGACAGGAAGATATCGGGGTGAAGGAACCATTTTCCCGGGAACAACTGGTGGCGACTCAAGTAGTCCGCCTGCCAATTTCTATTCCTAGAATGAAGACCGCTGATAGGCAAAGTACATTGTTTACTGCCCAAGATAGGATATGATTCACCTTTCTCTGGGCCGCACAACTTCTTGTACCCCCTTGGTTATTAATATAGGCCATTGCTGTGGCACAGTCTGATTGAATCCTGGCAGGACAATACTATAAACTGAACGTTCAGGCCCTCAGAACAAAGTGCTCTGCCTGAATTTCTATAATGATGGTGGGCAAGGTCATTTTTGATCTGGGCCACTTCCGTGGTTCCTGAATGAAGGATTTTCCCCTTTGCAGATTTTTGGATATTAACCATAAAATGAGGCTCCGGCGTACCCAGCCTATAGTAACTTGTATTTCCAGGTGGTTCATCCAGGTGCTAACCAGGCCAGACCCTGCTTAGCCTCCAAGATCAGATGAGATGGGCGCTTTCAGGGTGATGTGGGCGTAGGCTTTGGAGTCAGAAACATTGGGAATCTAGAGCTTGAATGAACCCTTTGTTCCAAGCCGACAGGATAATGTTTTACAGCAGTCTCGAATGAAATTGAGCATAAGGAACGGCCTTGAATGAAGCTATCATCTTCCCCAACAACCTCATGCAAAGTTGAACAGAAGAACTCATCTTGCTTCGACCACCTAAATCAGTTCCTTTATGGCGCTGATCTTTGCCTGGTGTAAGAACACCCTTTTCTGGGTGTACCTATGATCAGACCCAAGTATCTTAGCCCTTTTCATGATTTTAAAGATGATGTCTCCTAGGCTGAAAAACCGACCTAGATATTCCAGGTAGTTGAATGTGGTGACCATACTTTGGTCTAAGCCGGCTACAGACTGGACTATCAAGAACAGATCATCCAGGTAAACCATAATAGTTATACCTTGGGCCCTTAATCTGGCTAGAAGAGGGGCCAGAACCTTTGTAAACACTCAAGGTACAGTAGCTAGACCAGAAAGCAGAGCTACACACTGAAAATAAAGATTTCCCACCTTGAAAAGTAGATATTACTAGTGCGCGAGGAAATAGACATATGGAGATATGCATCGATTGACGCCAGGAGTTCCTTGTAGGATGGAGATAACTGATTAGATTGACTCCATGTGAAAAAAAAGTGGTTATAGTCAGGAATTGAATTTAGATTTTTGAGATCCAGAATGCCCATTTGGATTTAACCACTTCAATACCAGGCACTTATACACCTTCCTGCCCAGACCAATTTTCAGCGCTGTCGCAGTTTGAATGACAATTGCGAGGTCATGCTACACTGTACCCAAACTAAATTTTTATCATTTTGTTCCCACAAATATAGCTCTCTTTTGGTGGTATTTGATTTTTTTTTTTTTAGCAAGAAAATAAAAAAAAAGTTTTGCTTGCGTTTCTGTTAAAAAATTTTGAAAATAAGTAAGTTTTCTCTTCTACTGACAAGGTGGCACCAATGAGCGGGCACTGACGATGGGCACTGATATGCAGCACAGATGGGCACTCATGGGTGGAACTGATATGCGACACTGAAAGGCTGCAAAGATGGGTTCTTATGGGTGGCACTGATATGAGGCACCAAGAGGCACCCCTGGTGGCACTGGCAGGCATTGTGAGTGGGCACCGATTGGCAGCTGCCTGGGTATTGATTGGACGCTGCCTGGGCACAGATTAGTATTTCCCTGGGGGTCTAGGGGGCCAGCTCTCTAAAAAGAGAAGCTTTTACAAGCAAAACCAAGCTTCTTTGGATGTGAGGCCGGGCGCCATTTAATTTGGCCTAAAAGACACTGAGTGGATCCGGCTGCATAGCTAGCCCCAGCAAGGATTGCTCCAGTGGAGCTCAGCACATCTTCACTCGTGACCAACACCTTAGACACTGGCGAAAAGACTGAGATGCTCCCGGTATGGGAGGGGTTATATAGGGAGCCAACTTCATGTTTAGGGTGTGCCAGTGTCCAGCACCTAAAGGTGGACTATAACCCATATAGTAATTACTATGGCTCTGTGTCCCGTGATGTACGATTAAAGAAAGCAGCTTGTTTTGGGGGCATCCAAGCCAAGCCGCAGCTCTGTGTATCCAGACGCGGAGCCATAGTTCAGCACCACCCCCTCTCTCTCCTGATTGGCTAACTGAGTTTAATTGACAGCAGCAGGAGCTGATAGCGCTGCTGCTGTCTCAGCCAATCAGAAGGGAGAATCCCGGATGGCGATGCAGGAACCTGCACTGGAATCATGCTGGTTCTCGCATCTCATATCTGAACCGACACTTAAAGTGCTTGTAAAGCCTCCCCCCCCCCCCCCCCCCAATTAAAATAACAAACATGTTATACTTAGCTGCTCTGTGCAGTGGTTTTGCAGAGGGCAGCCCGGATCCTCCTCTTCTCAGGTCCCTGGCTGGAGGTCCTGGCCCCTCCCTCCTTTTGAGGGCCCCCAAAGCAAGCAGCTTACTATAGGGGCACCTGAGCCAAGCTGCAGCTCCATGTATCCAGACACAGAACCACGGTTCAGTCCGGCCTTCTCTCTCCCCTGACATCGCTGGGGCGCACATACACAAACACACACCTTCTGCTTTTACAGCCACTTTAAAACTGTATGTGCCTGTGGAATTCCAGCAATGAATACATACATAGCTGTCAGAGGTTGTGACATCAGCCCTCCTCCCTGACTCAGCCAATCAGACGAAGCTTTGTATTCATTGCTAGAAGACATCGCTTTCTCAGAACGGCTGAGCGACGATCAGATGGACTATTGTGTTCCGGGTATGAGACAGGAAGTCTTGGCTCGAACCCAGAACACAATGCGGTATGCTGTATGTAGCCTCAGCTACACAGTTTATACAGTACATCCAGCACCCTCACATGACCAAGCTGGACAAAGTATATCCTTGCTACATGGGGTAAGAAATGTAAAAAGTCTAAATGAATGGGCTAGAGCAGTGGTCTCCAAACTGCGGCCCAAGGGCCAAATGCAGTCCTTAGCATACCCTTGTCTGGCCCTTGGGCCACTATTGCTTCCACTGACACCAACAATGGGGCAAGGATTTCTCCACAGACACCAGTGGGGCACTACTCCTCCCACTGACACCAACAATGGGGCACTAGTATTTCCCCTAATACAAAAGATGGGACATTGCTTACTTCCACTGATGCCAGAAAATTACTCCCACTGGCCACGGTCCGGCTCCCCTAAAGTCTGAAGCACAGTAAACTGGCCCCTTGGTTAGAAAGTTTGGAGACCCCTGGGCTAAAAGGTTGGTGGAATTAAAGGAAATCTATTAGAAGAAACTTGCAAAAAAGAACTTCAATTTTTACCTGGAGTGGCACTTTAACCTCTTGCCGACCACACTATAGCCGAATGATGGCAACAGTGCGGCCGACCAGTTCTGGGAGGGCATTATACGAGGTCGTCCTGTGATGGCGCCCGCCAGCTAGCTACACAGGCAGTGCACTCTGATCACAGATTGAGGTAAAGAGCCAGTCCAGCGGCTCTTGACTATGTGATCAGCTGTGTCCAATCACAGCTGATCACGATGTAAACAGAAGCCGGTTATCAGCATTCCTTTCCTCACGCAAGAGGGCAGATAAGTGGCTTGTATAAAAAAAAAAAAAAAAATTTTTTTTAAAAATACATGTGCACTGATTATCAGTGCCGCCCCATCAGTGAATGAAAAATTACCCGTTTTGCAAAATTTTATAACAAAACTATAAAAAGTTACTTTTTTTCCCTCCTTTCTTTTTGTTTATTTATCAAAAAATAGAAAAACTCAGTGGAGATTAAATACCACGAAGAGAAAGCTCTATTTTTGTGAAAAAAAAAAAAAAATGATGAAAATTTGATTAGTGTTGCATGACTGTGCAATTGTCAAATAGTGACAGCTGGCCTGGGCAGGAAGGGGGTAAAAGTGCCCAGTAGGCTGTGATTGACAGCAGACAAATGATTTAACCACTTCAGCCCCGCTCACTGTATATATACGTCATTTTTTTGAAGATGGATATCTCGGTAACGGCAGCAGCTGCTGCCACAACCGAGATATCCATCTTTACAGTGAGCGATTCTGTACAAGATAATGGTGGTCTCAGCGGCGGGTTCGCCGCGAGATCACCGTTATCGGCGGCGGGAGAGGTGCCACCCCCCCTCCCGCCGCTCTCCCGCACCCTCCGCCGCTTACCGGAGCCGTCGGTAGCGGCGGAGGCGATCGGGTCCTTTCCCTGCCGAGGTATGGAGACAAGTGAGGCCAAGATGGCGCCCACCCGTCTCCATACCATGTGACGGCCGGAGCGGCGTCATTACGACGGCTCCGCCCACTCTCTTAAAGGCACAAATTTTTTCAGTGTCATTTTTTTAAACGACTTTTTTTTTTTTTTTTTTTTTGCATTTTAGTCTAAATATGAGATCTGAGGACTTTTTGACCCCAGATCTCATATTTAAGAGGACCGGTCATGCTTTTTTCTATTACAAGGGATGTTTACATTCCTTGTAATAAGAATAAAAGTGATCCAAATTTTTTTTTTTTTAAAAAGTGAAAAAATAAATAAAATAAATAATAAAAAAAAAACAACTTTTTTTTTAAAGCGCCCTGTCCCGACGAGCTTGCACGCAGAAGCGAACGCATACGTGAGTAGCTTGCACGCAGAAGCGAACGCATACGTGAGTAGCGCCCGCATATGAAAACGGTGGTCAAACCACACATGTGAGGTATCGCCGCGACTGGTAGAGTGAGAGCAATAATTCTAGCCCTAGACCTCCTCTGTAACGCAAAACATGCAATCTGTAGAATTTTTTAAACGTCGCCTATGGAGATTTTTAAGGGTAAAAGTTTGACGCTATTCCACGAGCGGGCGCAATTTTGAAGCGTGACATGTTGGGTATCATTTTACTTGGCGTAACATTATATTTCACAATATAAAAAAAAATTGGGCTAACTTTACTGTTGTCTTATTTTTTTTTTCAAAAAAGTGAATTTTTTCCAAAAAAAGTGCGCTTAGAAGACCGCTGCGCAAATACGGTGCAAAAAAAAGTATTGCAATGACTGCTTTTGTATTCTCTAGGATGTTAGAAAAAAAACAATATATAATGTTTGGGGGTTCTAAGTAATTTTCTAGCAAAAAAACCTGTTTTAAACTTGTAAACACCTAAAATCCAAAACGAGGCTGGTCTTTAAGTGGTTAAGAACCGTCCAGCACTCAGTCCAAGGAACTTCTCAAAAGGACTATGGCAAGCAATTGTTTCCTCAATGCAGCCCTCCTCAGACTGTTTCTAAAATCATTTAAGTGTTTTCCATCATTAATGTACACACAGCACCCCATATTGACAGAAAAACACAGAATTGTTGACATTTTTGCAGATTAAAAAAGAAAAAAACTGAAATATCACATGGTCCTAAGTATTCAGACCCTTTGCTGTGAAACTCATATATTTAACTCAGGTGCTGTCCATTTCTTCTGATCACCCTTGAGATGGTTCTACACCTTCATTTGAGTCCAGCTGTGTTTGATTATACTATTTTAAAGGAAAGCCACACACCTGTCTATACAAGACCTTACAGTTCACAGTGCATGTCAGAGCAAATGAGAATCATGAGGTCAAAGGAACTGCCTTTAGAGCTCAGAGACAGAATTGTGGCAAGGCACAGATCTGACCAAGGTTACAAAAAATTTTCTGCTGCACTTAAGGTTCCTAAGAGCACAGTAATAATCCTTAACCACTTCAAGACCAGCCTCGTTTTGGATTTTAGGTGTTTACAAGTTTAAAACAGGTTTTTTTGCTAGAAAATTACTTAGAACCCCCAAACATTATATATTTTTTTTTCTAACATCCTAGAGAATACAATAGCGGTCATTGCAATACTTTTTTTTGCACCGTATTTGCGCAGCGGTCTTCTAAGCGCACTTTTTTTGGAAAAAATTCACTTTTTTGAAAAAAAAAAAAAAATAAGACAACAGTAAAGTTAGCCCAATTTTTTTTTATATTGTGAAATATAATGTTACGCCAAGTAAATTGATACCCATCATGTCACGCTTCAAAATTGCGCCCGCTCGTGGAATAGCGTCAAACTTTTACCCTTAAAAATCTCCATAGGCGACGTTTAAAAAATTCTACAGATTGCATGTTTTGCGTTACAGAGGAGGTCTAGGGCTAGAATTATTGCTCTCACTCTACTGGTCGCGGCGATACCTCACATGTGTGGTTTGACCACCGTTTTCATATGCGGGCGCTACTCACGTATGCGTTCGCTTCTGTGCGCAAGCTCGTCGGGACAGGGCGCTTTAAAAAATTTTTTTTTTTTTAATTCTTTATTTTATTTATTTTTTCACTGTTTTTAAAAAAAAAAAATTTGGATCACTTTTATTCCTATTACAAGGAGTGTAAACATCCCTTGTAATAGAAAAAAGCATGACAGGTCCTCTTAAATATGAGATCTGGGGTCAAAAAGTCCTCAGATCTCATATTTAGACTAAAATGCAAAAAAAGAAAAAAAAAAAAAAAAGTCGTTTAAAAAAAAAATGACACAAAAAAAAATTGTGCCTTTAAGAGAAGTAGGCGGAGCCGACGTAATGACGTCGCTCCGGCCATCACATGGTATAGAGACGGGTGGGGGCCATCTTGGCCTCACTCGTCTCAGTACCTCAGCGGTGACAGGTCCCGATCTCCTCCGCCGCTACCGACGGCTCTGGTAAGCGGCGGAGGGCGCGGGAAAGCGGCAGGAGGGGGGGTGGCACCTCTCCCGCCGCCGATAACGGTGATCTCGCGGCGAACCCGCCGCAGAGACCACCATTATCGTGTACAGAAACGCCGGCCCTAAAGATGAATACCTCGGTTGTGGCAGCAGCTGCTGCCGTTACCGAGATATCCATCTTTAAAAAAAATGACATATATACAGTGGCCGGTCGTGAAGTGGTTAAATGGAAGACGTTTGGGATGACCATAACCCTTCCTAAAGCTGGCCGTACGGCCAAACTGAGCTATCGGGGGAAAAGAGCCTTGGTGAGACAGGTAAAGAAGAACCCAAATAACACTGTGGCTAAGCTCCAGAGATGCAGTCTGGAGATGGGAGAAAGTTGTAGAAAGTCAACCATCACAGCAGTCCTCCACCAGTCGGGGATTTATGGCAGAGTGGCCCGACGGAAGCCTCTCCTCAGTGCAAGACACATGAAAGCCCGCATGAAGTTTGCTATAAAACACCTGAAGGGCTCCAAGATGGTGAGAAATAAGATACTTTGGTCTGACGAGACCAAGATAGAACTTTTTGGCCCTAATTCTAAGCGGTATGTGTGGAGAAAACCAGGCACTGCTCATCACCTGTCCAATACAGTCCCAACAGTGAAGCATGGTGGTGGCAGCATCATGCTGTGGGGGTGTTTTTCAGCTGCAGGGACAGGATGCAGCCAAGTACAGGGATATCCTGGACGAAAACCTTCTCCAGAGTGCTCAGGACCTCAGAATGGGCCAGAAGGTTTACCTTGCGACAATGACCCTAAGCACACACCTAAAATAACAAAGGAGTGGCTTCACAACAACTCTGTGACTGTACTTGAATGGCCCAGCCAGAGCCCTGACTTAAACCCAATTGAGCATCTCTGGAGAGACTAAAAATAGCTGTCCACCAACGTTTACCATCCAACCTGACAGAACTGGAGAGGATCTGCAAGGAGGAATGGCAGAGGATCCCCAAATCCAGGTGTGAAAAACTTGTTGCATCTTTCCCAAAAAGACTCATGGCTGTATTAGATCAAAAGGGTGCTTCTACTAAATACTAAGCAAAGGGTCTGAATACTTTGGACCATGTGATATTTCAGTTTTTCTTTAATAAATCTGCAAAAATGTCAACAATTCTGTGTTTTTCTGTCAAAATGGGGATCTGTGTGTACATTAATGAGGAAAAAAAATGAACTTAAATGATTTTAGCAAATGGTTGCAATATAACAAAGAGTGAAAATTTTAAGGGGGTCTGAATACTTTCTGTCCCCACTATATATCTATATCTATAAAAAAAAAAAGATATATATACATACACAAACACACATACATATACACAACTCCAGCAGGTAAGCTTCTTCACTGTAGCATCAGATGCGGATACCAGTCCCACCTGCTGGAGCTATGCATTTGAAAAGCTTTATTTTTCTACTTTTGCGCAAGTAAAAAATGGTTATGGTGGTAACACTGGGAGTGTGATCGACAGCAGGAGGAGCCAATGGCTCCTGCCTCTTGCGGGGACAGAGGGGTAGAGCAGCACTGTGGCTTATAAGCACAGTGTTGGATGGAGATTGGGCTAAGGCAGGGCTGGACAAATTTTCTTTGAATTTTCTAGGAGCCAGCTAAAAAAAGAAGTAAGACCCCTATCACACTGGGGCGGTTTGTAGGCGGTATTGCGCTAAAAATACCACCTGCAAACCGCCCCTAAACAGCCTCCGCTGTTTGTTCAGTGTGAAAGCCCAAGGGCTTTCACACTGAAGCGGTGCGCTGACAGGACGGTGAAAAAAGTCCTGCAAACCGCTTCTTTGGAGCGGTGAAGGAGCGGTGTATTCACCGCTCCTGCCCACTGAAATCAATGGGACAGCGCGGCTATAGCCGAGCTGTACGAGTGATTTTAACCTTTTCGGCCGCCAGCGGGGGTTAAAACCGCACCGCTAGCGGCCGAATACAGCTGCAAGAACGACGGTACAGCAGCGCTAAAAATAGCGCTGTTGTACCGCCGACGCCCTCACCGCCCCAGTGTGAAAGGGGCCTTAGGAGCCAGTTTTTTTTGCCTACCGATTACCATCATCCCCTTCCTGCCCAGCCGAAAATGTTCAGCTTTAAGCACTGTCGCATTTTGAATGACAATTGCGCGGTCATGCAACACTGAAAAAAAATGATAAAAATTTCATTTGGGTACAGACAGATAATGCTTTCTTCTGGTGGTATTTAATCACCACTGGTATTTTATTTTTTGCTAAATACATGAAAAAAAAAAAAAAAAAAAAAAAGTCTAATTTCGGTCATAGAAAGTGAAAACCTGACTCAGAGGGGGGGGTGGACCGGAGCGCCTGGGGGATCCTCTGCGATGTGGTAACCGGCTTAGGGCCACTGCCGAGTCCATTCAGAGCCGCTGGTTCCTGTTGCAGGGAGTCTCCCTGGACAGCTCGATAGACCTGCATCCAGCGGGGGAGGCAGGGGAGAGCCGCACATGGGACACTTCCTGCCAGCAGCTCCGCTTCTCCCCCGACCTGCTGTACTACTACACTACAGACCCGCATCTGCCCTAATCCGTCATTTACAGTGCTGCCCTCGCAGCGCTGTAACTCCCTATGCCCGGCATCAGAAAAACACTTGCCGGCCAACCGGCTATGTTGTGCCCCCCCATGCTGGCCACTGGGGCCGACAACAACCCAGATGCCAGGCTGCATTTTCTAGTCGCAATTGCAACCTGGGATTTGTCGAGCCCTGGGCAAAAGGTAAATATATGGGAGTGACTGGTTACAGAAGGATTTCTCTCAGCCCTGTCACACTTTGAATGACAATTATTCAGGAATGAAACAATGTACCCAAATTACATCATCATATTTTTCAGACAGAGCTTTCTTTTGGCGGTATTTAATCACTTTTTTTTTGTGCTATATTAAAAAAAAAAAAAAACTGGAAATTTTGACCCAAAAACTTTTAGTCTTTTAAAACTTTGCAAATCCTTTTCATAAATTTTTTTAAAAATGTGTATCGTGCTACAGATCTTTTGTAGAAATAATCCAATCAGTATATATTTAGTCTGTAAAAAGTTATGGAGTCCAGTATCCATCAAGCTACTCTGACTTGGACTTGAAACACAGTGGACCAACAACAGCAGATGACATGGCTCCCCAAATGATCACGTACTGTGGAAAATGTTGCATTTCATTTGGAAAATTTTGCATTTCATTTGGAAATGAAGGTCCCAGAGTCTGAAGAGTGGATAGGCACAGAATCCAAGTTGCATGAGGTCCAGTGTGAAGTTTCCACAGTCTGATGATTTGGGGAGCCATCTCATCTGCTGGTTCACTGCGTTTTATCAAGAACACATGATACCAGGGCTGCCAACAAGGGCCAGGAACAATGGATTGGTGATTGGCAGTGTATGGCGGACAGTGGGTCACAGATCCCACTGCTGCTCCCATAGTACATAAACAGTTGGGCGGGAGCAACAGTTAAAGCAAATGACTGATCACCCTTGACAAATAAAAAAAAAAAAATTAAAAAAAAAAAATGGACGTCTATACATAATACTTTATGAAAAAGGAGCTACCAGCCTCAGCATAGCTACAAAAATGTCTGTTAGTTAATTATGGTAAATAACCTGACATATGAAAGGACTTAACGATGCATTAGAAACCAGGACAGTCGAAGACCAGAAGCCTCTCATACTTTAAGACCAGAAGAAGAAGAATCTGTACTAGCCAAGAACAATGGTACCAGATTTCCAAAGCAACTGCCAACTGAATCCTCGTTGTCAAAGGAGATCACGAATACACAGTAACCGGAGTCAAGTAACTTAAAGCGGAGTCCTGTCAATTTTAATTTTTTTTTTAAGTCAGCAGCTACAAATACTGCAGCTGCTGACTTTTAAAATATGGACACTTAACTGTCCAGGGCACCCACGATGTCGGCACCCGAAGCTGATCTGTCCCTCTGCTCTCGGGTGCTGCCATCTTCGGTAAGGGAATCAGGAAGTGAAGCCTTGCGGAAGTTACATTTTTGGGTGGAATTCTGCTTTAAGCATACTTTTTCTGTGTAGAAACCATTAGTTTATTTGCTAGGCATTTTGCTTGTTATAGATATCAGTCTTGTACTGTATTCCTAATATTGTAATAGTTTTGTATGTACAGCATTTTTGTTCAGTAACAGCACATTTACACACTGCACAGGTCTCAGCTAAAATGCCATCACATGTGAGGGCAAAACTGAACACAAACTCCTGAAACTCCAGAACAACAAATGTCAAATGACTACAGCGTGAGAGCAACTGCAAATAATGGCCCGTACACATGATCCGAATATCGTTCAGCTTTGTTCGCTTAATAGTCTCAAGTAGAAATTGAATAGGTTACTAAAGTCACAAATTCTCGTATGACAAAAAAAAAAAAAAAAAAACACGGAAGCGATGTCATGTGTTGTAATGTATTTGTATTTTCGGACAACTGTGCTGACTAAAACTAAAATCACACGATCTGGTATCGTACGAGGAAAACTTGAGCTTGTCCGATCGGATAATAAATCGGATGAACTGTCATGATCAGCTCTCGAAAGCTCTGTACCAATGATCCGATCATACGATCGCGTCGAAAGCAGTATTTTTAATCCGATTTTTGGATTGTGTGTACTAGCCTTAAGACTTTACAGCAACTATGTTACTATTTCTTCTAAATAGTTTCTCATTTGGAATTGTACAACATTTCACGCACCACCACACACTGCAACCAAAACAGCCAGCTAATACAGGGATAATAAGTAACGTCTTAAATATTAGATCAGTCATAAAATGTCTCATCTGACAAACATACGCAAAGTCATATACCGCAAAAAAACTCCACTACATATTTATGATCAAATTTATTTGATCATAATTACATTAACATTTATTTAACATGCATTTCACATTTTGATTCAGTTTGAGTTATGCTTATGATGATTTTAAAGTGGTTCTAAATTATAAACTTTTTTTATCCTTTCCTTTTCACCTGTCATGTACTGTGGCAACGTACCCTTACGTCGCAACCTACTTTAGGGTATAGGGCACACACTGCTCAGGTTGTGATTGTACACAGTGGAAGCCTGCCAGCAAGTGAATCATTGGCCAGGACCCCATGATCGGCTGTGTGCAATCAGAGCCCACAGCTCTGTGTGGGTAAACAGAGCTCTGTAAGAGGGAGCGATCGGTCGGTTTCTCATCCCTGCAAAAGCAGGGATGAAAAACATCTAGCAGTAAAAGCAAAACTTTACAAACAGTTATACCCTGTACACACGTTCCGATTATCATACGACAGATCGTTCTCATTTTGTTGCATAAAACTAAGATCGGATACAACAGTGCAAAACGTGTGTAAGATTTTTGTCGTACGATTCTGGAAAAACCTTCCACTGTGCGTAACTACGTATTGTAAATTATGTCAAACACGTGTGGCCCCTGTGTCCTAGTTTATTTTCATGTTTCCGAGCATGCGTAGTGTTTGTCAATCGACTTTTAGCGGACGCATACTGTACTGATTATACGATTGTCGTACGATGGTCTGTCGTCCGACCAAAGTTTTCCTCTTCGGATTTGGTTGGACGGACTGTTGTGATCGGCTGTCGAAAGCTGCGTACTAACAATCAGATTATCGAATGATCTGTCCGAAAGCGACTTTTGTAGTCCGATAATCGGAACGTGTGTACAGGCATTAGGCACACTTTTTTTTTTTTCACCCTAGATGTTAACCCCTTTCCAGCCAGTGAAAGCATATAGTATCACTGTACTGTATGTCACTGGTGATGTCAGTTGCATGACCACGCAAATTACCAATTAAAGTAGCGCAGTGCAGAATTGCAAAAAGAAAAAAAAAAAAAAAGCCGTCATGAAGGGGGTAAAATCTTTTGAAGCGCAAGTGGGTAATGCATGCGTTGCATTAAAGTTCTGCTTTAAGGCCACCTCCCCCACTCCAGCTTGTGAAAAAGAGCTTTTGGGATGGAAAGGGGGGGGGCAGGTTATCAGATTTTGACAGGTACCCATTCCCACCGCCTAGGCACATAACAGGTCCCAAAAGACTGCAGGACCATTCAAGACACCACTCACGCATGCACAGTGGGCACCCAACTGTGAAGCCACAAGCTATCACATAGTAAAGATGCCGGCGAGAGAGAACAGTGGACACAGGGAAAAAACGGCTGAGGAGAGCACACCGCTGGATCGTGGGAAAGGAGAGTGGCTATTAAAAGTCAGCAGCTACAGTTTTTGTAGCTGCTAACTTTAAATTTTCACCTAAGAGGCTGAAGCTCCTCTTTAACCGCTTCAGCCCCGGGAGATTTTACCCCCTTCCTGACCAGAGCTCTTTTTGCAATTCTGCACTGTGACGCTTTAACTGACAACTGCGGGGTCGTGCGATGTTGTACCCAAACAAAATCTATGTCCTTTTTTTCCCCCACAAATAGAGCTTTCTTTTGGTGGTATTTGATCACCTCTGCAGTTTTTATTTTTTGCGCTGTAAACAAAAAAGGAGTGACAATTTTGAAAAACACAATATTGCTATAATAAATATCCCTGAAAAATATATAAAACTATTTTTTCCTCAGTTTAGGCAGATATGTATTCTACATTTTTTTGAAAAAATAAACAAATAAAAATCGCAATATATATATATATATATATATATATATATATATATATATATATATATATATATATATATATATATATATATATATATATATATATATATAGAGAATGGTTTGAGCAAAAGTTATAGCGTCTACAATAGAGGATATTTTTATGGCATTTTTTTTTTTTTATTAGTAATGGCGGAACGTTGTCATTTATACAGCGATCAGTGCTATAAAAATGCACGGATTACGATGTAAATGTCACTGGAAGGGAAGGGGTTAACCACTAGGCGGCGATGAAGGGGTTAAGTGTGTCCTAGGGAGTTATTCTAACTGTGGGGGGTGTTTACACTTCCCTGTTCTGCGGCTCTGTGACACAGAGTCTGCCGATCCCGCGGGCACATGCCTCCGGCAGTGTGTGCACCTGCTATCCCTGCCTCTTAAGGGGACGTGAAGCCCATTTGCCCACCACTGCCATTGTGCCAACGTATATTGGCACGCAGCGATCAGCAAGTGGTTAAAAGGTCAAACATGTTTAGCCACCTTATCCATCCTCCCCTACCCCCAAACACTTACCCCTCTCTGACTGATCCAACGCTGTCCCAGCTGCAGGTCTTCTTACATCACTTCCTGCTCTCACAGGAGACTCGGGTAGCAGTGGTAGCCATGCTCCTGTTATCAGTCAAATCCTGTGAGGAGGGAACATTGCCAAGCTGTCCATGTGTGCCTCCATAGCACACAGCTTGTTATGGGGCACCCACAGTAAGAAGATGGGGACAGCACCAGCAGGTGACCGCTAAAAAGGTGAGGGACTGATCTGTGCAATAGTGTTTCATAGAGCATGTTAAGTATAAAACTCTTATTTTAAAAATAAATTGGCTTTGGCATCTTAAGACCCTCTGCAGGTTTTCAGCTACTGCAGCGCTCCAAGTCCCAGCAACTTTCAGATCTCTGACAGACAAGCTATGATCAGAAGGTCCTGCAACATCCAGGCATCCTCAGGATGCAGAAATGCACCCACACAGTACACTACACCATGCACTGTACATAAATAGAACTACACCAAAATTATCACTTCTGTACACACTAACCATAAAAACGTGGACTACAAGGTTACTGAACAAAACTATAATCCCGCTAAAATTGTTAGCAAGAAGGGCATCTAGTTCTCTTCTAGTAATAGCTGGAACAAAATTTGCCTGTTTCAGCAGACTGGCTGCATTTAAAACCATGTTGTGGTCATGGCCGCTCCCACTCAACAAGGTTGATCCAATGGGTGACTTTTGTGTAACAGGATTGTTGGAATTTTTTTTCTTGGTTCAGTGTTCTCTGACAGCACAGAGTACCTGCTGTCAGAATACAAGCAGGAACGATTCCTCCATAGTGTTTATGAAGGAATCTGTTTATGATTTTGATTCGGCCTACTGGCTGAGCAAAAAATAAAAAGTCCATCTATGGCCAACTAAGGCCAATTTCACACAGGCGTAAAATAGCGCCTGAAAAGCACCTGTAAATTGCCTCTTCTGAAGCCCCAGTGTGAAAACCTGAGGACTTTCACACTGGAGCGGTGCGCTTGCAGGACAGGAAAAAAAGTCCTGCAAACCGCATCTTGGGGGCAGTGCGAGAGCGCTGTATTTAGCGCTCCTAAACCGCCCCTGTCATTGAAATCAAAGACAAGCTTTGCCAAAGCACCCGCAAAGCAATTCAGCGGCGCTTTTAACCCTTTTTCGGCCACTAGCGGGGGTTAAAAGCACCCCTCTAGAGGCCGAAAAGCACCGCTAAAACTGGCTGCGCTTTACTGCTAATGCAGCCATCACTAATACTTTAAGCCTTGTACACATTACTAGCATTTTTTTTGTTCAACCCAGTAGGGCTGAAAAAATAAAAATAAAAAACCTAACAGCTCAAGAGGTGCCGTTGTACTAAGCAATGTTAATATAGCGATCTCCCCTGCTGTGCTATTGTGTTCTGACAGGGGGACGGCCTGAACACTCCGGTTGGCGCTCTCAGCCATTGGCTTAGAGTGCTGTTCGGCAGACCTTTTTCGGTCACGCCCCGTTCGGCCAGCTGCAGTACACATGGGCCGAATGTCAGCCGGTTTCTAATGAAGCAGCCGATGCCGCTGACATTCAGCCAGAGCGCACTAGGCTTTACTCCTTATTCCTCTATCCCTGGAGTAAAACCAGCCATAGACAGTTCGAATCTTGACCGGCTCCAGCAGGAAGCAGCTGAGATTGGAACCATGTTTGGTCAGGCTAAATGTACCCAAGTTGATCAATTAGCTTGGGTACAACCAGCCTGCTGGATTTTACATATAAATATTGCTAGCAGGTGTTATAGATGCTAGCACTAATCATGATTCTCCTGGCGGGGACTGCTTTCCCCGGCAGGAGAACACAATGGCTCCATGGGGGGATCCCCCCCAACACTCACTGTGTTGGAGGAATGACGACATTTTCTTTCCTCCAACCCGTGGTTGGAGGAAAGAAAAATTGCTCTTTCTGTGGCTGGTTTTAGTGAGCCTTTAACCTTTTAAGTGCGGAGGGCCCCCCAATGCAATTAGCGATTAGCGGTGTTCCAACTTCCTGGAGGGCTCTGCACGTGCGGTTGCAAACACGCTTGAACTCATCCTTACCTATGATAACTCTACAAGTGGTCAGATGTAAACAGGTTTGTGTCTGTTTACACCAGGGTACTTCCGATACATCACTTTTAGGTCCGGAAAAACAAAAAAGGATGCCGTTCTTTTCCTTTCGCTTGACCGGGACGAACTTGGCAGTAGTCCATTCACATGAGCCTGCCCATACATCTACATCAAGCTTCCAATCAGGTCTGCCTGCAAAACAGGCAGGTGGACCTGATCGGGCCCTGGGGCAGTTTTTGTTTTCTTATTAGTTTTGGATAGAGTGATGAGAGGCTAGAACCCCCATCAGGTTTTTATTGCGGTCTTTGGGAAACTCACTCTTTATTTGTTCTCGTGATCACTGGCACCGGGAATAAAAATGAGGAAAAACCTGAATACTGGAGCCAACGCCTGAGCAGGAATAGAGGGGAATTTTCTAAAATGAGGTAGCCACTGTCCAAGAGGGGGTACCCCTTACCAAGTAGATACCCCCCATCACTTGTTTCTATAGGACAGGAAGTGAAAGTGGTTGTAAAGTCGAAGTATTTTTTTACCTTAATGCATTCTCTGTTGTACTGGTTTTCCACCCCCTTTCACAGGAGACAGAGCAGCAGAAGCCATAGACTCTCCCAGCTGTCAGTCAAATCTGTGATGAGGGAGCGGGAAGAGTGGCCAAGCTGCAGTGTCTGCGCCTATGGACGTACACAGCCTGGATTGGGAGTGTGCCCCCTTAGCACCCAGCTTGCTGAGGGGGCATCCAGAGAAGCTGACAGCACCAGCATGGGACCCCAGAAGGAAGGGAAGGGACTACTCTGTGCAGAACAGGTTACATATAATACCTCACGTATGGCTGGGAAAAAAAAAAAAAAAATCGATTTAAATCTTGAATCGAGTTGAGAGGTCAAATCAATTCAAAATTTAAGCAAACCGATTTTTTTAGATTTTTTTTTTCTTTTCACCGCACCGGTCCCGAGGCGCTGCGGGCATGAGTTTTTAGGCAAAGCCGCGGCCTCGCCTAAAAGCTCATGCCCGCAGCGCCTCGGGACCGGTGCCTTTTCCAAAAAAAAAAAAAAAAAAAAAAACCGAATCGTGAATTGAGTTTTTTTTTTTTTTTTTTTTTAAAGAAAATCTCCCAGCCCTAACCTCACGCACACTGAACATTTGCCCACCTCTCCTAGATGCCTTTCATCCTGGCAGCAGCGTTTTGGCAGAAAAAAACAAAACAAAAAACCACACACAACCACATTTGTAAAGGCATATAGGTGTGTCAAGCTCTTGGGCTTTAATTCACCACAATAATTTATTCTGATGACCGAAGTTAACACTCATGCTTATAACACACCTAGCATTAACACACGTTTAGACGCACCTCGTTTTATTCCTGCCTAAAATCTGCTGCTCATGAATACGCTGGCGGGGGGGGGGGGGGGATCTGCCGCTAAATGCCTAGGTGTGCATGGACACAGCTTAACATACAGGAGAGTTTAGCGGGGGAAAAAAAAAGAAATAAAAACACAACAAACACACCAGACGACCCCCAACAACCACATTAAAAAGGAATTTTAAAGACAGGTCCTTTATCAGATAAAAAACCCTTCAGTTTGTGCCTCCTCCCCAGCCCCATCTCTGTCCAGCGATGTGCATGAGTGCCTCGGCCATTTGGAATTCTCCCTCCTGATTGGCTGAGACACAGCAGCGGTGTCATTGGTTCCCGCTACTGTCAAACTCAAGTTAACCAATCAGGAGAGAGAGGGGCCGGGGCCAAACCACAGCTCCGTATCTGAATGGATACACGGAGCAGGGGCTTGGCTGCCCCCATAGCAAGCTGCTTGCTGTAGGGGCATTTAACAGGAGGGAGGGGCCAGGAGCCCATGTCAGGGACCCAAGAAGAGGAGGATCGGAAGTGCTCTGTGCAAAACCACTATACAAAATCAGGCAAGTATAACAGGTTTGATTCCGGTGGAAATCACATGCTGCGTTCTGCATGCACTAGTGTGTGCCCATGCAAAGTGTCATTTCTATCTGCATGAGTCAATCCTGACAAGTTTTCCTGACACCAAGAGAAAAACGGTGACAGGGGAGGGACCTCCAAGCAGATTGACAGCATCAGCTCCGTACCTGGGTGGAAGGGGGAGTCTCTTCCCTACAATTAGCTCTCCTCTGAGCTCTGCGGTGTAACTTCAGCTCTCCGTCACCTTTTTCTTTTTTCTGACATCTCAGACAAACTTTATAAATCCTTCACTTTTAATGGATGCAGAGAAGACTGCAGATAAACAGGTACACTTTAGGCCCCTTCCACACTTTTTTGCGATTTTTTTTATTGCCCGCGATTTCAGAGAAAGCCAGCGTAAACTTTTTCTACGGACCTCAACTCGCATCAAAGTCGGACCAAAGTAGTACAGGGACTACTTTGAAATCGCACAGATCTGAACGGTACTCATTGGAAATCATGGGATCCGACGTTATGCTTCCAAGTCCCGAGTCGCACAAGTGTGAAAGGGGCCTTATGTAGGAGGATTTGTTTCCTGTGTATAACATGAGGATAGCCCATCACTGGGAATATGTGAGTGTTTACAACTGCTTTAACCTCTTATTTATACTCCCCACAGAATGAAGCCTTTTACATTAATATACAGGAGTTTCACGGCGCCAAGTTTGTCGCACTTTACAGCGTTCTATCACTTGAAGGAAAATTCCTGTCAATAGGACACACAGGGGGGAAAAAAATTAAATTAAAAAAGAGGACCAGACAGGTTTAACCATTTTCTGCTCTAAATAATAATAATAATAATAATAATAATAATATAGAAAGTTGTCTTTAGATCTACTGAAGTCCTGCAGTCACCTGACAGAGCCGCTTTATTGTGATTGGCTGGCAGCAGTGAGGGCAGACAGTTCTTTGTCAGGTATGGTGAATGAGGGCCCCTTGTACAGCTCAGGTGTGAGTAGGCCTGTGAGTAGGCCAGGCCGGGGAGTAGAGTGCGGGGAGTAGGCCGGGGGGGAGGGGGGGTGACCTGTGACCCAGCGGGAGGTCCCTTCCCTGAAGTGAGGCCTAGTACCGCTCCCACGCACAGGAGAGAACGGCTCCTCACTGGCTGCGATAGAGGAAACCCTCCCTCCCTACCCAGCACCACTACCGAGCCCTGCGCCCCTCACAGGACAACTTCCACGGCCTGCACAGCGCCCGCTGACAACAGGCCGCCAGCCCCCTGCTCCCCACCTCCGGACCCGCGGCTCGCAGCTCACACGTCACCACCCCACGAGCTTTACCTGATATCGGGGGAAACAACCCAATCCAGTCAGGCGGGAAAATTGCTCAGCACTACAAGCGACTTTTCAAGATGGTGGACATATCAACTCTTCCAAACCTCCCCCTCCTCCTTCTGGAGAAGCCTTCAGCCAATCGGCGTACACATAAGGCCTTCGTTTTACCATGGAGGGAGCTGATTGGGTGACACGGTTGTCATCCTCTAAGGCACGCCTTATTGTGCACCCAGCTCGGCTCGCGGTTGGACGGCCCGGCCGTACGTCAAGAAAGTTGCGTTACTAAAAAGCACCGCCTCAGGATTGGTTGAACTTGCACGGAGTGCAACTTCAACTCTTCCAATGGGGGGCTGGGGCTGGCGCAGCTACAGCCTCCTAGGCCTTAGCAACAAACTTGCGTCACACGGATTGACATTTCGATGGGCCAGTGAGCGAGGGAGACTCGGGGCGCTTGTCCAATGAGCGCTTAGCGGCCGGATGTGGATGTAGGCGAATGATATCGACGGGAGGGCGGGACTGTGGCTGGCTTGTTTCGGGGCAGAAGTAAAGGGGGATGGTGGAGGGTCTCTTCATCGCCGCTTGAATGGTCGCTGTGAGACAACGCTTTATTCTTCGTGAGGCCGGGCAGTAATAAAGCTTTATGGTCACTATGGAGCAAAATGACGTCTGTATTCTATTATTATACACGCGTATTCCATTCCTCTCTAGAAAAAGAAGGTTGACAATGATAATCTGGTGAATAGACTGTATGAGGAATACTGTGGTCTGATTGGTCTAATCCTGAAGCTCCTGTGCGGGGAATTAGCTCAGATGGTAGAGCGCTCGCTTAGCATGCGAGAGGTAGCGGGATCGATGCCCGCATTCTCCACAACTTTTATATATTCATTAGGATTTGTGTTTTTTACATGTTCTCGACCAAATGAGGCTTCATAATGTGATAGTTGGGAAAAAAAAACGTCATAAGTACAGTGTTAGCCATTTCCTATTCTGTAGATATATTACAATGACTTTTTTGGATTAACCCTTTGCTGTCCAGGCCGGTTTCGATCTTTCTCATATACAGCATATTCTGCTAGAAGATTATTTAGAACCCTCCCCCCCCAAACATTATATGTTTTCTGAAAGCAGAGGCCCTGGAGAATAAAATGGTGGCTGCTGCAATTTTTTTCACCGTCACTTAATATTTGCGCAGCCATGTCCTAAACACAAATTTACAGGAAAAAGTACCCCCACAGCAATATTAACCACTTCAGCTCCAGAAGGTTTTTACCCCTCCTTCATGACCAGGCTATTTTTTGCGATACGGCGCTGCATTATTTTAGCTGACAATTGCGCTGACGTGCAACGCTGTACCCAAATACAATTGATGTCCCCCCCCACACACAAATAGAGCTTTCTCTTAGTGGTATTTGATCACCTCTGCGGTTTTTATTTTTTTACACTATAAACAAAAAAAGAGCGTCAATTTTGAAGAAAAAAACTATATTTTTTTACTTTCTGCTATAAAACACATCCAATAAAAAAAAATTAAGAAATCTAATTTCGTCATCAGTTTAGGCCAATATGTATTCCGCTACATGTTTTTGGTATAAAAAAAAATCCCAATAAGCGTATATTAATTGGGTTGCGCAAAAGTTATAGCATCTACAAACTATGGGATATTTATATGGATTTTTTATTGTTTTTACTAGTTATGGTGGCAATCAGCGATTTTTTTTTTTTTTTTAGTGGACAAATCTGACACTAAAGCCTCGTACACATGATCGTATTTTCCGCAGACAAAACCTCAGACTTTTGTCCGAAGGCGTGTGCCTCGATTTTGTCTGGCATTCAAATGGTACACGATTGTCGTCCAACAAACACAAACGTAGTGACGTACTACGAGCCCATAAAGAGGAAGTTGTCAGGCGCCACCCTTTGAGCTCCTTCTGCTAATTTTGTGTTAGTAGAAATTTCGTGCTTTTCATTTCGTTCTTTTCAGTTCGTTCCTGAACGGCCGTTCGTCAACCAGACATGTTGCGGAATCGGAGGAGATAACGTGATATTTATTATTGGCCTTGGAGTTATTGCTTTGACCCAAGTCCGGTCCAGGAACAGGAGTAGGAGGATTTCTTGGACCAAAAATTGGTTGCTTTATTAATCGTGACCAATTATGTCATATGCCTTTGTTGCGGGAGCTCCAAGAGAATAATCTGGATGATTTTCGGAATTTTCTCCGGATGACGGACCCCTACTTTCACCAACTCTTGGCATTGGTGACCCCCCATATTAAGAAGCAGGGCACATGTATGAGGCTTTTATTTTATTTTTTTGGTTGAATAATGATTTGATTTGGTATATTTTCGATATTTTTGGATGCATAGAATGCACTTTTTGGTTAAGTTCTATTGGCAGATAGCATGTCTAATTTTATTTGTTTTCTTTTCTTAATGCACAATAAAAAAAATTGTGGAGAATAATACCTGGCTATGTGTTTTACTTCAAATGACAGTTTGGGAGTAGGCAGTTACATTTTAAAAAATACAATGTAAAATTGACAAGGGACACCAACATAGTTGTATCTTTGATCTTTTAAACTACGGGATAATGGTGTTGTGGTAACTTGCACCAAAAAAAAAAATTAATAACAAGCATAATAATACTATTATTAAAATCACTAGAAAAAAAAAGCCTTTGAAAATTTGTTTGCAATAACTCCATCAGTATCACCAGCAAAGTAGATTCGTTATTATCTCATTAAAGAAGAAGAGAATGTGCGCTGCATTTCAATTCATAATTTGTTTTGTCACAAATGTTAATTCTCCATTACGAACGCTAGTTTACAAGACTGACCTCTTCTGACTCTTCCTTGCTTCCGAGCATACGTGTTTGTATTATGGACTTTTGTCCGACGGACTTGTGTACACACGCTCGGAAAATCCAACAACAGACATTTGTCCGCGGAAAATTTTAAAGTCTGTCATCCAACATTTGTCCGCGGAAAATCTGACAACAATTGTCCGATGGAGCGCACAAACGGTCGGATTTTCCGCCAACAGCCTGTCATCACACATTTCCTGTGGGAAAATCTGATCGTGTGTACGCGGCTTAAGTGACACTTTTTGGGGACCAGTGACACCAATACAGCGACCAGTGCTAAAAAATGCACTGTCACTGTATAAATGACACTGGCAGGGAAGGGGTTAACATCAGGGGCGATCCAAAGGTTAAGACCAGACCCTTTTCACACTGAGGCGCTTTTCAGGTGTTTTTACTTATTTACAAAGTTTCTGACAGAAACTAAGAAATTTTATTTATTTTTTCAAATTTTTTGATCTTATTTAGATTTTAGCAAAAAATAAAAAACCCAGCGGTGATTAACTACTATCAAAAGAAAGCTCTATCTGTCTCCAAAAAAATTATAAAATATGTCATTTGGGTACAGTGTTGCATGACCGCACAATTGTCATACAAAGTGTGACAGCGCTGAAAGCTGAAAATTGGCCTGGGTAGGAAGGGGGTAAAAGTGCCCAGTATTGAAGCGGTTTAGGCTGTCAGCAAATCGGCCCCTACAAACTCGGCAGTGCCTAAAAATAGAGAGCAACTGAGCATGTGCAGAGCAGGGTGGGAGTGTATTACTGGAGTTTAAACCATATAGACACTTATTTTTCACATTTTATATACATACATAGCTATACCTACAAAAGGGACCAGTCTGAAGTGATCTAGCAGGACTTCATTTTCTGACTAAAGTTTCTCTCTAACAATTCTTAGATGTGATTGCCTTCATTCGATCCAGGGCTGTGCACATTTGCAGCTCTTCTCTCCCCTCACTTCGGGGTCTCGCTGGCTTTGCTGGGCCACCTGGAGCCATTGGCTCCCAGTGCTGTCAATCAAAGCAAGTGATGAGGGAGCAGGGGGCAGGGCTTCCCATGGGGGCACTGGACAGAGGGAAGGGGTCAGGAGTGCCAGCGGGGGACCCGAAAAGAAGAGGTTCGCGGCCGCTCTGTGCAATTCCATTGCACACAGCAGGTAAGTATGGACATGCTTTTTATTTTTTTTTATTTTTTACTATTACAATCACTTTAACGGCTTCCTGACCGCTGCACGACAATATACGTCGGCAGAATGGCACGGGTGGGCAAAAGGGCGTACAGGTACGTCCCCTTTAAGAAGCAGTGCTGCGTGCACCTGCCACGTTCTCCATGACCGCGGGTCCCGTGGGCTCGATGTCCGCCAGGTGCCCGCGATCGTGTCACGGAGAGGTAGAACAGGGAGATGCCTTTCTAAACAAGGCATTTCTCCGTTCTGCCTTGTGACATGACAGAGATCACTGCTCTCTGTCATCGGGAGCAGTGATCACTGTCATGTGTGTTGTAGCCCCTCCCCCCACAGTTAGAATCACTCCCTAGGACACACTTAACCCCTTCACTGCCAGTGTCATTTACACAGTAATCAGCGCATTTTTATAGCACTGATCGTTGTATAAATGACAATTGTCCCAAAATAATGTCAAAAGTGTCCGCCATAATTTCACAGTCACGATAAAAATGGCATATCGCCGCCATTACTAATAAAAAAAAATGAATAATAAAAATGCCATAAAACTATCCCCTATTTTGTAGACGCTATACATTTTGCGCAAACTAATCAATATACGCTTATTGCGATTTTTTTTTTAACCAAAAATATGTAGAAGAATACATATCAGCCTAAACTGAGGAAAAAAAATCGTTTTTTTAATATATTTTTGGGGGATATTTAATATAGCAAAAAGTAAAAAATATTGCTTTTTTTCAAAATTGTCACTATTTTTGTTTATAGCGCAAAAATAAAAAACGCAGAGGTGATAAAATACCACCAAAAGAAAGCTCTATTTGTGGGGAAAAAAAGAACGTCAATTTTGTTTGGGTACAACGTCGCACGACCGCGCAATTGTCAGTTAAAACGAAGCAGTGCCAAATCGCAAAAAGTGCTCTGGTCATGAAGGGGGCTAATCCTTCCGGGGCTGAAGTGGTTAATGCAGCCACCACATCTAATGATTGGTAAGCTGCAAGATATAACATTTTTGGTTTTGGGCTTAATATCGCTTTAACGTTAGGGCTGAAGCTGTTAGCCATTAACCCCCGGTACCCTTTTCTTCAGCCAGCGGCTGGCTTTCTCATGAATGCTTTCAGAAGCAGCAGGAGGGGACAACCCCCTTCCCACCGCTCACCAATGTTTCTCGTGCTTACCGTTTCCACCGGCGCACCTGAGAAATGATCCGATGGTGCAGCCAGCTGGTGACGGCATTAATAAAGGACTAAATCATCTTTGATAGCCTCTATGGCCTTGGAGGACCTTGTCATGACGTCACTTCCGGTCCAGGTTGGAAGTAAACAGTTTTTGTTTTTTTTTATAAAGCAAAAGATCAAAAACATTTTTATTGGATCTTTTTCTTTTAAAGCTAAAGGAGAGATTTGGAGTCTTTTTGACCCAAGATATCTCCATGAAGAGGACCTGTCATTCTTATTTTTAATACAAGGGATGTTTACAGTCCTTGTAATAGGAATAAAAGTGATAAAAAAAATAAAAATGGACAGTGTAAAAATAAAATAAATAAGAAAAAAAAATGTAAAGCACCCCCATTCCTCCGTGCTCACGTGCAGAAGCGAACGCATACATAGGTCACGCACGTATATTTAAACGGTGTTCACACCACACATGTGAGGTATTAGCACGAACGCTAGAGTGAGAGCAATAATTCTAGTGCTAGACCTCCTCTGTAACTCTAAACAGGTAACCTGTAAAAATGTTTTAATGTGATTGTAAACGATCATCTTGTAAAACAACTGAGTTTAAAATAGAAATGAAAGGCAAAACATTTTTGTATAGATAGGTAACAGGTAACCTGTAAAGGCATTTAAAGCGTCGCCTATAGAGATTTGTAAGTACCGTAGTTTATCGCCATTCCAATTTCAAAGCATGACAAGCTAGGCCTACATCATCTTTCATATTTTACAAAAAAATTTATTGGGTATATATATATATATATTGTGTTTTGTTTTTTTAAATTCATTAAATTGTATTTCTTCCCAAAAAATTGCATTTGAAAAAACACTGTACAAACACTGCGTCATATAAAAAAAAATTCAACAATTGCAATTTTATTCCCTAGGGTGTTTGCTTAAAAATATATATGATGTTTGGGGGTTATAAGTAATTTTCTAGCAAAAAATACTGCCAGAAAAGGCTTGGTCTTCAAATGGTTAGAGTGATTGTAAAGTATATATATATATATATATATTTCTTTCTATTTTTTTTTTCAATAACAAACATGTAATACTTACCTGCTCTGTGTTATGGTTTTGCACAGAGCAACCCCGATCCTCCTCTTCAGGGGTCCCCCCGCTGACACTCTGGGCTATGGTGGCACACATGCAGGCTTGATCCAGAACCGCGCTCTGTGTGTTGATTGAAACACACAGTGTGGCTTGGCTGTGCCCTGCCCTCCCTTGTCATAGATTTGATTGATAGCAGTAGGAGCCGATGGCTCCTGCTGCTATCCATGTGCACTCTGAGCAGGGAGAGAGTGGAGAGAGCTGCTGCTCTTTTGCACAGTGCAGGGGGGGGGTTCCCTAAAGTAATTGTAAAAGCAGAAGGTTTTTTATCTTAATGCATCCCCTCTCAGCCTCCTAATACTTACCTGAGTCCCATCTAGATCCAGCGATGTTGAAGGAGTGTCCTGGCTAGCCGGGACTCCCCTCCTGATTGGCTGAGACAGCAGCGCTGTGCAATTGGCTCCCACTGCTGTCAATCAAAGTCAGTCAGCCAATGAGGAGAGAAAGGGGGTGGAGCCGGGCCACAGCTCCTTGTCTGAATGGACACAGGGTGCTGTGACTCGGCTCGGGTACCCCCATAGCAAGCTGCTTGCTGTGGGGGCATGCAACAGAAGGGAGGGGACAGGAGAGCCGAAGAGGGACCCGAGAAGAGGAGGATCTGGCTTACTCTGTGCAAATCCACTACAACAGAGCAGATAAGTATAATATGTTTGTTATGTTTAACGAAAAAAGAAAAAATGAGATTTTAGTTCCACAATAATGCAGAGAATGCATTAAGATAAAAAACCTTAAGCCTTTAGAATCACTTTAAGTTGCAAATGCAGCTGGATGGGGGTTTACACATGTTGCGACCATGAGGCTTTGTTTTATGGTTGCAGCAAAAATTATCCTTGTGTTGCATTTGGCAGGCAATACCACAGCCAAATGTGACCCTTCCAAAGAATAGGGTCGCGCTGCATGTAATGCTGCAGCATGGTGGTGTGGCATTTATAAGGTTAAAACAGGTGGTGAGGAGGCAACATATTGCCTCCTCATCACCTGTCACATGTCTCTGAAAAGCGATCCACCACAGATCACTTTTCAAGGGGATGCAAGAACTGCTGCATGTGTAAACCTAGCCTCAATTTCCAGAGACCACATATCTCATGGCATCTTGCTACCTGCAAGCAGTGATTCCTGTACTGACTTTGCCTCCTGAAACTCCTCCTGTTAGTACATTACACAGTAGTCCATTACACACTCTTGCTCCTGATCCCTGCACTCTGCACATTACTCACTCCTGACCCATGCAGTCTGTACATTACTCACTCCGGAACTCTGCAGTCTGTACATTACTCACCCCTGACTCCTGTACTCTGTACATTACCCACTCCTGACTCCTGTACTCTGTACATTTACCCACTCCTGACTCCTGTACTCTGTCCATTACCCACTCCTGACCCCTGTACTCTGTCCATTACCCACTCCTGACTCCTGTACTCTGTCCATTACCCACTCTTGACTCCTGTACTCTGTACATTACCCACTCTTGACTCCTGTACTCTGTACATTACCCACTCTTGACTCATGTACTCTGTACATTACCCACTCCTGACTCCTGTACTCTGTACATTACCCACTCCTGACTCTTGTACTCTGTACATTACCCACTCCTGACTCTTGTACTCTGTCCATTACCCACTCCTGACTCCTGTACTCTGTCCATTACCCACTCTTGACTCCTGAACTATAAACCTTACCCACTCCTGACTCCTGTACTCTGTACATTACCCACTCCTGACCCCTGTACTCTGTACATTACCCGCTCCTGACCCCTGTACTCTGTACATTACCCACTCCTGTACTCTGTACATTACCCACTTCTGTGCTCTGTACATTACCCACTCCTGACTCCTGTACTCTGTCCATTACACACTCTTGACTCCTGAACTATGTACATTACCCACTCCTGACCCCTGTACACTGTACATTACCCACTCCTGTTCTCTGTACATTACCCACTTCTGTGCTCTGTACATTACCCACTCCTGACTCCTGTACTCTGTCCATTACATACTCTTGACTCCTGAACTATGTACATTACCCACTCCTGACCCCTGTACTCTGTACATTACCCACTCCTGTTCTCTGTACATTACCCACTTCTGTGCTCTGTACATTACCCACTCCTGACTCCTGTACTCTGTCCATTACACACTCTTGACTCCTGAACTATGTACATTACCCACTCCTAACCCCTGCACTCTGTACATTACCCACCCTTGACCCCTGCACTCTGTACATTACCCACTCCTGATCCCTGCACTCTGTATATTAGCCACTCCTGACTTCTGAACTATGTGCATTACACACCTGACCCTTGCACTCAATGCGATACCCATCCCTGAACTATGTACCTTACCCACTCATGACTCCTGAACTATGTACACAACCCACTCCTGACCCCTGCACTCTATGCATTACCCACTCCTGAGCCCTGAATTATGTACATTACCCACTCCTGTCCCCTTATGCGTTACCTACTCCTGACACTTTCATTTGTACATTATATGCCGATACCTGCACTCTGCATAATAGATAATAGGGGCACCTTTGTATATTACATACTTTTTACATGCTCTGTGCAAGTTTTAAACCCCTCCCAATAGTAGCACAATTTTGCCACACGTAAATTTTTCCACAACACACACTGCCTACAGGCTAGGGGTAGAAGTGGTCTGTCTCAGACCCTGGCCCTTTCAGGTAGGGAGGCCCTGTCAGTTAGGCTGTATGGGGCCCCATGATTTCTATTGGTGGCCCTGTCTAGGAGGCACAGTTGGTGTGTACAGCCTGTGGCCAGCAGCTTGTCAAAATCAGAAACAGGCTGAAATAGATTTCAGCTGCATGCACATCTAAGTAGTACTCCTGTACAGGTCTGCATGCATACAGAGACATATGCCCTGAAGGCATAGCATACATCACTGTATATATATATATATATATATATATATATATATATATATATATATATATATATATATATACAGTCCTGCATCCAAGTACCACTCAAATATGTGTACAGCTGAAGCATATTTCAGCCTGTAATTGATCTTAACAGGCTGCTGGAAGCGGTCTGTATGCTCCTCCTGTACCCGCCAGGTGACAAAATACATTTGTTTTTTATGCTAAACGGGCAAAAATACTTACTGTCTGTGTGCCCACTGGTTACATTTATCTTCCCTATGTGTTCTAGTGACTATTATTACTTGGACTGAAAGTGAGGGAAAATCAAAAATTTGTCATCAGAATAGGAATAAAGAGCAAAACTCCAGGAATGAGCTGTAATACATACTTACAGTACATTGGTTTAGCTTGGCACAATGTAAGCATACATCCCAACCGTCCCAAGTTTCGCTGGGACCATCCCAGAATTTCCCTGGGGGCCTGAGTCCCATAGCGGAGCCAAGTGCTGAGACATGTCCTGGCACTCCACTAATCCCCTTGGCAGGTGCTCGCTGCTCCGCCCTGCAGATGGCAAGGCTGAGACAGAATACTTTATTAATCCCAAAGGGAAATTGTTACGACACAAACTCAATTAACAATGACAACACAAGATCACAACAATAAAGTGAACTCGCTCAGTGCCCAGCCAGTACAGCCCCCCCACCTCTCGCCCGCTCACCCACCCATCGGCTCTATAAACGGAGGAGGAGGGAGGCTAGTTCTCCACCACCACCCCATGTCCCCCTGTGCCTGCCCACAACCCCCAGCATGCAGCCAATTCTGTGCCTGTGAGGGGGCACAGCCAGTGCACACAATGTCTGTCTGAGCCTCGGGTGAGTGAACTCTCCTCTGTCTCTCTTCCTTCTATGTCCTATAGTGTTCCTACCTTCCATGTCCCATGGTATTCCTGCCTTCTATTTCCCATAGTGTTCCTGCCTTTTATGTGCCATAGTGATCCATCCTTCCTGCCTTCCATGTGCCATAGTGATCCTGCCTTCCATGTGCCATAGTGATCCTTCCTGCCTTCCATGTGCCATAGTGATCCTTCCTTCCTGCCTTCCATGTGCCATAGTGATCCCTCCTGCCTTCCATGTACTATAGTTATCCTTCCTGTCTTCAATGTACCATAGTGATCCTTCCTGCCTTCCATGTACTTTAATGATCCTTCCTGCCTTCCATGTGCCGTAGTGATCCTTCCTTCCTGACTTCCATGTGTCATAGTGATCCTTTCTGCCTTCCATGTGCCATAGTGAGCCTTCCTTCCTGCCTTCCATGTGCCATAGTGGTTCTTCCTGCCTTCCATGTGCCATAGTAATTCTTCCTGCCTTCCATGTGCCATAGTGATCATTCCTTCCTGCCTCCAGTGTGCAATAGTGATCCTTCCTTCCTGCCTTGCATGTACCATAGTGATCCTTCCTTCCTACCTTCTATGTACCATAGTGATCCTTTAATTAAAAACAGAAAAGAGAAGGCACCGCCATCTAAGTGTAAGCCATACACTTAGGTGGCGGCACCTTCTCTTTTCTGTTTTTCATTAAAGTTTACAGAGGCAATTAATAACCTCATTAAAGAAGAGCTGCAGCCATTAATAAAGTGAACTTCTCCCACGTATACTTTTATCCCATATACTGACATTTTTAGCACTAATAGGTTTAAGACCCACTCTTTGTTTGCGCTAAGGGATTTGTATTCTTTTTTATGGACCATAGTGATCCTTCCTGCCTTCCATGTACCATAGTGATCCTTCCTTCCTACCTTCCATGTACCATAGTGATCCTTTAGAAACAGAAAAGAGAAGGCGCCGCTATCTAAGTGTAAGCCATACACTTAGGTGGCGGTACCTTCTCTTTTCTGTTTTTCATTAAAGTTTACAGAGGCAATTAATAACCTCATTAAAGAAGAGCTGCAGCCATTTATAAAGTGAACTTCTCCCATGTAAACTTTGATCCCATATACTGACATTTTTAGCACTAATAGGTTTAAGACCCACTCTTTGTTTGCGCTAAGGGATTTGTATTCTTTTTTATGGACCATAGTGATCCTTCCTGCCTTTCATGTGCCATAGTGATCCTTCCTGCCTTCCATGTACCATAGTGATCCTTCCTGCCTTCCATATGTCATATTGACCCTTCCTTTCTTCCATGTACCACATTGATCCTCCCTGCCTTCCATGTACTATAGTGATCATTCTTTACTGCCTTCCATGTACCATAGTGATCATTCATTCCTGCATTTCATGTACCATAGTGATCATTCATTCCTGCATTTCATGTACCATAGTGATCATTCCTCCTTTCCATGTACCATAGTGATCCTTCCTGCCTTCCATGTGGCATAGTGATCCTTCCTGCTTTCCATGTACCATAGTAATCCATTTTTCCTGCCTTCCATGTGCCATAGTGATCCTTCCTGCCTTCCATGTACCATAGTGATCCTTCCTGCCTTCCATGTACAATAGTGATCCTGCACGCAGGTTCCTTTCATCATTAATGACAGCGTGTTTGCGGCCACAAAACCACATGGTAGTGCAATACTATGTGGTTTGGTGTGGTACAATTTGAAAAAGTAGTACAATGCAGCGTGGTACTGCGGAGAAGAAACTATGTGGTTTGGCGTGGTACAATTTGAAAAAATAGTGCTTTGTAGAGCTCCCTATTCCTTTGAATTGGTCAAGGTCTGTGGGCAGTAGTTCCCGCCAATGCTTCAGGGGATGTAATTCATGCTGCAGCCACGAAGCAAAGCATCGCAGCTGCAGCATATGTACACCACCAGCTGCTGCGTCTGCAGCTAAAGGGGGAGCAATTGGCGAGGTGGTAAAACCCTGTGGTTGAGCCACGGTTTTACTACCCCTACAACCACTAGTGTGAATGAGCTCTAAGTGTTATGTTGCATATCTCTGACATTTGAGATAAGATTTCTCTCTGATGTTCATTTGTTCAAGCAATGCTGCACTGTATACAGCACTTAGGCTCAGCTTCTGTTTAATCATCCCTCTTTAAGCTACTCCCACTGTTAGACCATCATTTGCTACTATGTGCTACACATACTGCAGTACTTATTCCTTGTTTCCATCCCGGGTTCCTCAGGTCCTTCATAATCCTCTATTTTAAGCTCTCTGCCTGTTTTCAGTATATACAAAACCAGATGTATTGGAAAGATTTTTTTTAATGATTGTGTTGAGGTTTATATGTATCCCTGGAACTCCAGCTTGTGGCACAGCAATCAAAACATACTTTATAGGTACAAGGAAGCCCAGGTTCTGTTTAACCACTGCCCTTAAGCCCCTCGCACTCATGTTTGGCCACACCTGCTTTTTGCCGCAGCGCACTAAGCGCACCGCAGGTCATTGTCTTCCTGAAATGTCCCTCATTCTCAAGTTCAAAAGTTGGGAGGAATGTGGAAGTATATATATCATACTTATTGGGTCTCTGGGGAAGCTGGTGTCAGTGCTACTACAATGATAGCTCCAATCCTCTGGGTTCTGCTCATGTAAATGATTGGGCAAGTTAAAAATTGTCACCGCCCCTCCTCTTGATCTAATCAGAGAATGCCTTATATTAATTTTAAAGAAAAAAAAAGTATGAGATATGCATACTTACATTGCGCCAAGCTGGACTAAAGTAAGTATGCAATACAGATCCTAGGGTTTAGCTTGAAGGGCCCATTTACACCTGTCCATGGCAATAAAGCGTGTGTTAACACAATGCACAGCATAGAAGTGTTAGGGACTGTTCATCCTAGTGCAATTTCAGATGCAACTTGAGTCGCACAGAATCGCATGGCAATGAAAATCATTTTGTTTTCAATGGTGCTCGTTCACATCGATGCAACTCAACACATCACAATTTTGGAAAAGGTTCCTGTACTACTTTGGTGCAATTCCAGCACAATTTTGGGCCCCATAAAATATGCAAACCACTTTAAAGTGGCATCCGGTTTGCGCCAGTGTTAACTTAGCCTTAGTGCTTTCTTAAAGCGGAACTAAACTCTCAATCAACATTAACTATTTTTGCTGCTAGCATTAGTAAAGGAAGCTTGCTTCCTGGTTTCTGACCTAGGCCAAAGTGATGTCATACATCCCAGGAGTCTTCAGGAGGGGAGGATGGGCTTTCTCAACTAAGCACACCCTCCTGCCTGCAAGCCTCAGGTAAGGGCAGATGGATTCCAGGAAGTAGCTGCTACATGAATCATCTGCCCTGGCAAGATGGCCATAGGTAGAAATGCCAGGGGGTGTTTTTCAAAGTGATTCCTCAACAACATAAAGCACGGAGACAAGTGGGGGGATTTACTTAACCACTTCCCATCCATAGGCCATTATATGATGTCCTGGGCTTTGAGTGGGGATATCTGAATAATGCCTGCAGCTACAGGCATCATCCAGGTATCATCTTTTTCAGTCAGCGATTCTGTGCACTGTAAGAATAATCATACCGGCAGTTCAGCCTCTTGGTCATTCTTACAGGTGGTGGAAGGGGAAATCACCCCCTCCCACCGCCCTCTAGTGCTTCTCCCGGCTCACCCCTGTGAGCCGGAGAAAGAATCAGTCGCCGCTGGAAGTTTACCATAGAGAATTCTGGGGACCAGATGGTCCCCAGTCATCTCTATGACCCTCGGAGACACGGGCGTGACATTATGATGTCACATCTGGGCCGGCGGAAGTAAACAAAGCCAAGGACGCGGCTGGAAAGGCCGAAAGAGTTTATTTGTTTTTTGATCTCAGCCTTTCCAGCCTGAAGGAGAGATGTGGGGTCTTATTGAACCCACATCTCTCCATAAAGAGGACCTGTCACGCACTATTCCTATTACAAGGGATGTTTACATTCTTTGTAATAGGAATAAAAGTGATCAAATTTTTTTTTTTAAGAGAAAGGGTAAAAAAAAAAAAGTAAAATAGAAATAAAAAAATTGAAAGCGCCCCTGTCCCTGCACAGAAGCAGATGCATACGTAAGTCGCGCCCACATATGTAAATCGTCTTTCAAATCACACATGTGTGGTATCGCCACGTGCGTTGGAGCAAAAGCAACAATTCTAGCCCAAGACTTCCTCTGTAACTCTAAACGTGTAACCTGTAAAAAATTTTAAAGCGTAGCCTATGGAGATTTTTAAGTACCGAAGCTTGGCGCCATTCCACGAGTGTGCACAATTTTAAAAGCGTGACATGTTATGTATCTATTTACTCGGCTATTTACTCGGCGTAACATTGTCTTTCACATTATACAAAAAATTTGGGCTAACTTTACTGTTTTTTATTTTAATTCATGAAAAGTTTTCCCAAAAAGCTTGTTCAATTAAGCTTTGACAAAAAAACAAAAAAAACATGGAATCTGATTTCTATGCAGAGCTGTACTAGTAAATACATAACAAGAATATAAAAAATGAATGGATTAGTGTTATGCTCAGAAAACAGTTGAGTTCCGCTTTGAAATAAAACAGTCCTACATGCGTGATACTTGTGCTTTACATTGTATTGTATAAGCAGCCCTACCGTTTTTTTGGGGGGGGGGTTTTGTACTGAAAAGGAGCACTTCTGTATTTTCCCATCCGAAAGTTTACTGATTGCTAGCAACCACAATCAAATACCAAACTTCCTTTTGAATCTGATTATGACATACATATCAAATCATGCCAACTAAAAGGACATGAAATAAAATATTTTATGTTTTGATAGATGCAATTTCCTGTGGTGGGATTATAGCAAATGTGTAATATGCTGTTTACAATAAGGGTTTGTTTATCTGGTTGCTAACTCATCCTATTAGATCATTGTTATTGGCTTGCTGTTGCTTGGTTACCTTTCAAAGTTTGTAGACTGTTGTCATGGTAAACTATGATATTACAAGTGTGAGGTTCATGTTCCGCTATCAGTGCACCAGTTTTTGGCTTGGAAAATGTCATTTATACTTTTTCCACTTTTTCTGCCATTAATATTTTTTTTAACGAGGCTCAATAATATTTATCCAAATTAGGATTGCCTCTTTTAAACACTAGATAAAAGTGGACTGACCCTAAAAAATCCTTAGCAGGTACAATGAATAGTTTTCTCAGGTTGGTTGCCCTATATCATGAGTTTTTAAGTTTTCTGATTTAAAACTTACATTCTAGATTGCAAGCTTTTGTGAGCAAGGTCCTCATAACTTTATTGTCTTGGATTGTATGGTAGCTTTACTGCCTCCCTTTATTTTGTAAAGCTCTGTGCTAACATGTGCTTTATAAATACTGTAATATATTATTATAAATATAATAAATTGATATTAGTATAATAATAATATTAATAATTTGATTTCCAGGCAAACAGCTTAAAGCTGAACTAAAGGCTTACCTCTATTCCAACGGTCCAATTCCTGCGAGGTCCCTCGTCTTCTCCCAGGGTTCGTCCAAGTGCCGGTCTTCAGTCATTTTGATTGGCCAGTGCGGAATAACGTACTCCCCTAGGAGTAGGGTCATCCTGGCGCAGCTCCATGTACACTTTACAGGGTATTGGAAACAGGCAGGAAAGTGTATTTTATTGCAGAAGTAGAGACATTGCATGTCTTTTCTGCAATAAAAAGCTTGGTCGTTTGGAATTTTTTCTCCAACTTTAGTTCCGCTTTACTACACAGATGAAATACATAAATGGGAGCTCTTTTACTTGTCAAGTGGTTTGTAGTTATGTCCCTCCAGTCTCAAGTTTTACCAGATCTGATCAATTTCTGCTGCAGTTTCACTTTCACTTACACCCTGTATATGATTAAAGCTTAAAGTGATTGTAAAGCTTTGTGTTTTTTTTTGTTTTTTTTTTAACAAACATGTCATACTTACCTCCACTGTGCAGTACATTTTGCACAGTGTGGCCCTGAACCTCCTCTTTTGGGGTCCCACAGTGACGCTGGTAGCTCCTACCCACATCGTATAACCCCCTAGGAGAAGTGCTCTCCCGTCCAGCATTTGCGTCCATAGATGCAGAATGCCGGACTCGGCCCCGCGCCCCGGTGCCGCGTCATTGGATTTGATTGACAGCAGCGGAAACCAATGGCTGCGCTGCTATCAATCTAGCCAATCAAGAGCCGAGAACGCCGGGCAGAGAAAGAACGCATCTCCTCCGTGGGAATTACGGGGCTCAGGTGAGTAAAATGGGGGGGCTGGGGGGCGGGTCACTAGAAGAAGTTTTTTCACCTTACGTCCAGCTGTTTACTTCCGCAATGCGCGCTCCCGCGGGCGTGCATCGGGGAAGTTCTGTGCTGGCCGTGTCCCTCGGACACAGCCAGTCACAGATCGCCGTAAACGGCCAATGACAGCGGCCGTTTACAGTGCGATCGGCGGTGCCAATGAGAGAGGATCTCATATGTAAACATATGAGATCATCTCTCATCACCGGGTCTCCCTCCTCACACAGAGACTGCGTGTGAGGAGGAAGAGCGAACTGCTGCAGCGGTGAGTGTACAAAAAAAAAAAACTGAAAAAAAAGTCGTCAGTGTCATCTGTCATCCCTCCCCACTGTCCTCTGTCGCTAGTGCCATCCCTCCCCACTGCCATTTGTCCCCAGTGCCATCCCTCCCCACTGCCATCCGTCCCCAGTGCCATCCCTCCCCAGTGCCATCCGTCCCCAGTGCCATCCGTCCCCAGTGCCATCCGTCCCCAGTGCCATCCCTCCCCACTACCATCCCTCCCCAGTGCCATCCCTCCCCAGTGCCATCTGTCATCAGTGCCACATATCAGTGGCATCTGTCATCAGTGTCAGGTGTCATCAGTGCCACGTATTAGTGCCATCTGTCATGAGTGCCACGTATTAGTGCCATCTGTCATGAATGCAACGTATTAGTGCCATCTGTCATCAGTGCCACGTGTCATCAGTGCCACGTGTCATTAGTGCCACATATTAGTGCCATCTGTCATCAGTGTCACGTGTCATCAGTGCCATGTATTAGTGCCATCTGTCAGTGCCACGTATTAGAGCCAAATGTCATCAGTGCCACATATTAGTGCCATCTGTCATCAGTGTCATCACTGCCACATATTAGTGCCATCTGTCATCAATGCCACGTCAGTGCCATCAGTGCCACGTATCAGTGCCATCTGTCATCAGTGCCACATCAGTGTCATCAGTGCCACGTATCAGTGCCATCTGTCATCAGTGTCACATGTCATTGTCCTGATGCTCCAGGGCCTTCAAAAGTGTAATAGGTAGTCAACAAGTTAGATGTGTAATTTATGCTCCTAGAACACCTAATGGTGCTCCCTGCATGTTGGGCCTCTGTATGTGGCCAGGCTGTGAAAAAGTCCCACACATGTGGTATCCCCATACTCAGGAGGAGTAGCAGAATGTATTTTGGGGTGTTATTTGTGGTATACACATGCCATGTGGGAGAAATAACCTAATAATAATGACAATTTTGTAGGGGGGGGGGGAATCTTCATTTTGCAAAACCTCACCATGCATCTTACTAAATACCTTGGAATGTCTTTCAAAAAAGGGGTCATTTGGGGGGCATTTGTACTTTCCTGGCTTGTTCGGGTCTCAAGAAATGAGATAGGCCACCAGTACATCAGGTGTGATCAATTTTTTATGACTTGCACCATAGTTTGTAGACTCTCTAACTTTCACATGGACCAAATAATATCCACTAATTTATCCACTAATCTGGGTTATTTTTACCAAAGATATGTAGCAGTATAAATTGTGGCCAAAATTTATGAAGAAAAATTAATAATTTGCAAAATTTTATCACAGAAACTAAGAAAAATGCGTTTTTTTTCAAAATTTTCGGTCTTTTTTTATTTATAGCGCAAAAAAAAAAAAACCCAGAGGTGATCAAATACCATGAAAAGAAAGCTCTATTTGTATGAAAAAAGGACAAAAATTCATTTGGGTACAGTATTACATGACTGAGTAATTATCATTCAAAGTGTGAGAGCACCGAAAGCTGAAAATTGGTCTGGGCAGGAGGGGGGTTTAAGTGCCCAGTAGGCAAGTGGTTAAAGCGGGGGTCCACCTATCTATCGTTTTTTTTTTTTTAGTTCATTCACAAACTTTTCTTCTCAGCATTACATACTCACATATTGTGTGTAATATGTCCGCCTGTGTCAGATTTTGTCGGAAAAAATAACTTATATTATTCACTGCAGGCGGTTTCCATCTTCATTGTGGGCATTTGAAGCCCACAAGCATTTATTTCCTGGATGTGGTGAATGGTGTGCTCCCAGCATTCACTGCTCGTTCCCGCACATGCTCAGTGGCATCCTGGGAAGCCTGAGACTAGCTCCCAGGAGTCTGGGAGAGGCTAGAAACACGCCTACTCCCACGGGAGGAGAACCAGGAAGTGCAAAGAAGAATAGAAAAATAAAAGGTAATTACGGCGATTAAAATGTTTTTAAATGGCATGTCAGCATCTAGGCAAGGAAGAGAATACATACAGATATTGTTCAAAATTTGGGTGGAACCCCGCTTTAAGTTTAGTTTTAGTGTTTTCTTAATCAGCACCAGGGTTGGTACTTACATTCAACAGAGTGTCCTTTGTGCTGGTGGCTGCTGTGTTAGTTGAAATCTTTTGTACTCTGCCCCCCCCAATACCCCTGTGGTGGCAATCTTCCAGTTCTATGGGGATTCAAGTGATACTAAAGTCTCGTTTTTTTCTATAAAAATAACAAACATGTTATACTTACTGACTTGTGCAGTGGTTTTGCACAGAGTAGCCCAGATCTTCCACTTCTTGGGTCCCTCACTGGAGCTCTTGGCCCCTCTTGGGCACTCATCAAGAATGTCAACTATGCCCAACTTTTCTGCCCCCTCCTTCATTCATAGAAATAGTGCTACAGCTTCCATGGAGGCCAGTTGGATACCACATAGGCATACTGACATTGGGCCATGCTGGCCCCTAAATAAGCATACAAAATATATCACACCTGGAATTCAGCTTTAAAGCAGTAATAAACTGCCAGAAAATTTTTAAAAAATGCCCCCCCCCCTGCAGGTTTAGGTCATAATGTGCTAGTATGCACAGCATACTAGCACATTATGACAGACTTACCTGTACACGTAGCGCTGACACGGCTCCCCGGTACCGCCATCTTCACCCGGTCCGTCTTCTGGGTTTGCAGGCTCCGGTTGTATGTTTGGCTGGGGCTGCGATGACAGCACTTCGGCACTTACACGCGGGAACCCTCGGATCTGGCACAGAGCTCTGAAGGTCTGGCACGGTATGCCGTCCCTTCAAAGCATATGCGCCGGTGACATCATCGGCTGCATGTTGTGTGAATATCTCCTAAACAGAGCAAATTTAGGAGATATTCACTGTGCCTTATTATAGGCTTACCTGTAGGTACAAGTTCAAAAGTGGAGTTTAATTCCACTTTAAAGTGGTTGTAAACCTCTGAACAAAGCATATCCCTCTATAGTGTGTTCTTGTCTCAATCCAAAGTACTAAGTGTAATTTCTGCCTGCTCTCTTGTTCTTCTGCTATCAGCATGAGTCACTTCTGACAAGTTTTCCTGACACCAAGAGAAAAAGGGTGACGTGGGAAGAATCTTCAGCAGGAGCCTGTGATTGACAGCCTGAGCTCTGCTCCTGTGTGCTGTGTGAAGTGGGATTTGTCCCTTCCCTCCAATCAGCTCTCATAGCTCCTCTAACTGAGATCTGCAGTGTGTAATTTTCAGCTTCCAGCCACCCCCTTTATAAGAGATCAGAGATGCTGTATAAATTCTAAATTTTGAGTGGATGGAGAGGAGAGGGCTGCAGACAAACAGGTACAACGTATGTAGAAGGATTTGTTTCATCTTTGTGTATCACATAAGGCAGTTTTACTGCTTCAGGGCAGCAGCTATGCTTCAGATCACGTATATATACGTGAGCGGCTCTTACGGGTAGGGGGCGTGCATGCGCGCCACTGCCGGCTCGCTCCTGCTGTGAATATACACAGCGGAAGCCGATCAGCAGGTACCGCGTACTTGATGTCCGCCGGCACCCGCCAATCATTCGGTATGGAGGCAGACTGCCGTTCTGTCAGTAGGGAAGGCATGGATCCTGCGTTCTTGAAAAGCAGGGACAAGGATACATGTCATCCACTAGTAAAAGCACCTCCCACTCTGTAGTAAAACACAGACAAGGCACACAGTTAACCCTTTGATCGCCCTGATGTTAACCCCTTCCCAGGCAGTGTAATAGGTACTGGGACAGTGCATATTTTTTTAGCACTGATTACTGTCACTGGTTCCCAAAAAGTGTCATAAGTGTCAATTAGTGTCAGAATGTCTGCAGCAATATCGCACTCCCACTTTAATTTGCTGTTCGCCGCCATTACTAGTAAAAAAAGAAGAATAAAAACAAAACAAATAAAAATATCCCATAGTCTGTAGCCGCTATAACTTTTGCGCAAACCAATATACACTTATTGGGATTTTTTTTTTACCAAAAATATGTAGCTGAATACGTATTGATCAAAATTTCTAAAGAAATTAGATTTTCCCATTTTTTTGTTATTGGATATGTTTTATAGCAGAAAGTAAAAAATATTGTTTTTTTTTTTTTCAAAATTGGCGGTCTTTTTTTGTTTATTGAGCAAAAAATAAAAACCGCAGAGATGATCAAATACCACCAAAAGAAAAAATGCTCTATTTGTGGGAAAAAAGCACATACCGTATATACTTGAGTATAAGTCGTTCCGAGTATAAGTCGAGGCCCTAATTTACCACAAAAAAATGGGAAAAACTTATTGACCCCAGTATAAGACGAAGGTGAGAAATGCACAGCTACTGTAAGTGGAAAAGAGGGTCAACAATGCCCATTTTCAGCCTCACTGTGCCCATTTGCATGCCTCACTGTGCCCATTTTCAGCCATAGGTCCCCCGAACTTCAAACTCGGTAGGTAAGGGTTCCTAGATGCCCCCTAGCTGCAGCCAAAATTTGGGGTCTCTGAACCCAAATGGTCCCGAAATGATATTGCTACAGATGGACACAGTTGACCGACTTTGGGGCCCCATATCTCGGGGCTAGGAACCCCATATTTGGTGTGCAAACTCAGTGGAACTAGCTCCATAAAATATCCAAAGCTGGGGTTTCTAGCACCAAGTGTCCACGAGATACAGGGCCCCAAATATCGGTTCAGAAAATGTCAAGCACTTTTCTGAAGCAGAGAATGACATTTTCCGAACCGATTTTGGGGCCCCGTATCTCGGGGCCACTTAGTGCTAGGAACCCCAGCTTTGGATAAGTTTTGGAACCAGTTCCACTGGGTTCGGGGCCCCAAATTCGGTTCGGAAAATGAATTTTTTTGCTGCAGAAAAGTGCTTGACTCGAGTATAAGTCAAGGGGGGCACTTTCAGCACAAAAAAATGTGCTGAAAAACTCGACTTATACTCGAGTATATACAGTAAATGTTATTTGCGTACAGCGTCACATGACCGCGCAATTTTCAGTTAAAGTAACGCAGTGATGTATCGTAAAAAATGGCCTGGTCAGGAAGGGGGTTAAATCTTCTAGAGGTCAAGTGATTAAAGCGGTAAACAAACAAACAAACAAATTCTTTCTGCAAGGCAATGTTATAAAGTGCTAGTATGCATTATGTGAAATTTACCTAAAATTAAGTCCTCCAGTGGCACGCTGTCACCGCTGACAGGGCTTCCGTCTGCCCCCGGTCTTCTGGGTTTGTGGGCTCCAGTCCTTTAAATGGACGATCCGCAATGATGTCACTTCCATACATGTGTGTGGGAGTCGCTGTTCATAGCACAGGGCCCCGAAGGAACAGCATGGGTTTGTCGTTCCTTCAGAGCACATGTGCCAGTAACGTCCCTGGCAGCTTCACAAGTAAATATCTCCAAAATTGTGTACGTTTAGGAGATATTTACTGTGCCTATAGGTAAGCCTTAGGTAGCCTTACCTATAGAAAAAAATGAACCAAGGGAGTTTACTCCCACTTTAATATGGCGTGTTGGTATGTTCTGGGTAGCATTTGGGTTGTCACCACTGGCAGAAGGTAAGAGGACGCTGTTATCAAATTCAGCCACTCTAACTAGGGTGGGCTACATATGGTAACCAGAGCATGTTTGTATATAGTACAACAAAAACAAATACTCTTGCGCATGGGTGTGTTAGCTAGATGATCCGAAAGATCAGAATGGACCATAAATTTCGGCCTTGCAGCCCTCCAGAATAGGGATATCCTAGTAGTCAAACAAAAAGAAAAAAAAAGAGGGTGCAACAGCCTAGTGCATTATCCTTTAATACATTTATTTAAAAAAAATAGTTAAAAACTACTCACAAAGGTAAAAAGAAAGTCATGCTTATAGCAATCTTAGGGCAGTTAGTCCACTGATAGCAGTTTCCAGGTCCTAGAGAGAGGACGTACGAACTGCTGCTGGCTGACGCGTTTCGAAGGTGTCCCTTCGAAACGTGTCAGCCAGCAGCGGTTCGTACGTCCTCTCTCTAGAACTAGGCTCTGAAGAAGAAGGGACACCTTCGAAACGCGTCAGCCAGCAGCGGTTCGTACGTCCTCTCTCTAGGACCTGGAAACTGCTATCAGTGGACTAACTGATTGCTATAAGCATGACTTTCTTTCTACCTTTGTGAGTAGTTTTTAACTATGTTTTTTAAATAAATGTATTTAAGGATAATGCACTAGGCTGGTGCGCCCTCTTTTTTTTTCTTTTTGCATGTTTGTATATCTATTATAAGAAAATGTGGCTACCTCGTAAAAAACAAAAACAAAAAAAAGGAGGATAATGTTTTTAATAATAATATTTCACTGCTGGGAAAATCCCTGTTGGAGAAAAAGTACTCTATATAATCACAGCTATAACTGCACTCTTCAGAATCACTGCCAAGGTCAATGTTCAGGTAAACTCATCATGTCACCTGTCAATCAGCTGTTTTATTTCAATTTTGTTAATAAGTAATCTTCCTGGTGATAAATGTATTTAATTAAAGAAGATATTTTTATATTGATGTATGCAGCAAACTGTTTATTAGGTAATAGTAGATGTAAATATTATATTTAATGAATATATTATATAAATAATAAATTAATAGCGCAGCTCTCTAACCAGCACATAAGTGCATGTCTGGGCAAAATAAAAAAATAAATAAAATTAAACATATGCAGTACATCTTTGCAATACATGCACATTTCCCATGTTTTATCCCTTTAAATACACAGTGTGTAAAGAAAATATGAGTTGATGTGGCAGAACTATATTCACACGCCTAATTTCTTACTGTTGGGCTGACAAGAGCATTTTTTTTTTAACTGAATGGTGTCAAACATACACAGTTGTCTTTTCCTATACAGTATTATGGAATTCCTCCCACTGTCCTCTTCTTTGCAACAATAGGGACTAATTGTTATGTAAGCCAAGAACTGAGAGCGAAAATAACACCCTTTGAAGAAACCACAGGAAGTGTGCATAGGACAATTCTGAATTTTTCATATGATCAATATGTATTTTTTGCACTTATGGAACAATTGGTTTGCTTTAAGCCACAGAGCTTTTCTACAAACATTTTCATAATTTAGACATAAAAAAAACATAATTTTTCATCATTAGGACTATGTTTTATGTTTACTCTTGAAGCCCTGATTAAGGGGGAGTGGTTTTGTCCCCAAAACGCATTTGCTGTTTTAAATTACTTTAAATATAAATTACTAAATTAAATTAACTAAATTTAAATTACTAAATTAAATGACTTTAAATTAAAATCACTTTAAATATAAATTACTTTAAATTACTAAAATTTTTAATTAAAATGACTTGGACTCTTTCACGGGTTTGGTCTTGCCCTCCTTTTCTATATTTCTGTGGTTTTCTACAAAACATGGCTGCTTCATGCTAACCATGTGCTCTTTTCTCAGTTATTCTTATGGGAAAGCAGTACTTCAAATTAATGCTTGAGGCCTCCATGAGTATGGCTTTCCAATATGAATGAATAGCTGTGGCGCGTATGCACAGCACAAAGTGTCCTTTTTTAGAAGAAAAGTAGTGTGTGACTGGGAACAGGACCACAAAGTGAAGATCGCTTGATGGAGCTGAAAGTACCGTATATACTCGAGTATAAGTCGAGTTTTTCAGCACATTTTTTTGTGCTGAAAGTACCCCCCTCGACTTATAGTCGAGTCAAGCACTTTTTTGCAGCAAAAAATTTTATTTTCCGAACCGAATTTGGGGCCCCGTATCTCAGGGCCACTTGGTGCTAGGAACCCCAAATTTGGTGTGCTAACCCAGTGGAACTGGGTCCACAACATATCCAAAGCTGGAGTTCCTAGCACTAAGTGGCCCTGCGATACGGGGGCCCAAAATCGGTTCGGAAAATGTCATTCTCTGCTGCAGAAAAGTGCTTGACATTTTCTGAACTGAATTTGGGGCCCCGTATCTCAGGGCCACTTAGAGCTAGGAACGCCAGCTTTGGATAGTTTATGGGGCTTCCACTGGGTTTGCACACCAAATTTGGGGTTCCTAGCACTAAGTGGCCCCGAGATACGGGGCCCCAAAGTCGGTCAACTGTGTCCATCTGCAGCAATGTCATTTTGGGACCCTTTGGGTTCAGAGACCCCAAATTTTGGCTGCAGTTAGGGGGCATCTAGGAACCCTTAAATACCGAGTTTGAAGTTCGGGGGACCTATGGCTGCAAATGGGCACAGTGAGGCATGCAAATGGGCACAGTGAGGCTGCAAATGGGCATTGTTGACACTCTTTTCCACTTACAGTAGCTGTGCATTTCTCACCCTCGTCTTATACTCGGGTCAATAAGTTTTTCCCATTTTTTTTGTGGTAAATTAGGGCCTCGACTTATACTCGAGTATATACGGTAAGTATGAGACCTAGTGGGAAGCACTCGGTGATAGAGGCACCCTATTAAAGAAAAGAAAAAATTGAAGTACAGTTGTCCTTTTAAGAGGAACACCAGCTTTGATATCTTTTTCGAAAATGAATTCCACATAGCCTGTTTAGGAAATGCAGATTTTAGGTTTAATATAGTTTTAATAAAAATCTTAAGTATTTTAATACAAAGGTATGAAGTTAGATTTTTCAACAATGAACAGAAACATGACATGCCATGCCATATGCCCTCCAAAATAATAAAAGCAGCAGAACAAACACATGTACAGACGGATGTAAAAGTAGGTAATAAGTAGGATAGGTTGCCAAGTTTGCCATACATATAGCAAACAATAGTGAGCGCATTACACATTTGCGGCATTAAGGCACTACTGGGAAGGAGTAGGTGAGGGGGGAGGTGGGATAGAGGAAAAAAAATGGGGCGGCGGGGGTGAACTATCTGAGAAGTGCCGGAAAAGTCACCAAAATTGAAAAGAAACAAAACGAGGCAAATCATTGGGAGATTAGCGCTCGGAAAGTGGCTGAGTCTCACTGCACTTAGTTGCTGTGATGACCATCTCCTGTCACTCATACTAGCCGGTGCAAGGGTCTAGACACTTGAAAACTTTATTGCACAGCCCCAGGGGCTATGCTGCATCATAATGCTTGCAGTGGTGAGTGCACTTTGGTGAAGAATGGACCACTCGGAATCCCTTCTGAACCTTCTATTTTGTGGGATGAGGACGAGGGTGTTGCGAGTAATTACACCTTCCCATTTTTTTGTGAAAAGATAAACCAAACCTTTAAATAATTTGATTTATTTCTATTCAACTGCTGCCAAATTCTAGAGGACTCTGTACATGAGGGGGGAGGCATCTTCATACTAAAGCTTTCTTTCTCTTTCTTCTTGCTGTAACAGTAATCTGATTTAAAATTACAAGGCACGTTTTAAAGCGAAGTATGGGGTTATCAAAAAAAAAACAAACAAACCTTATACTCACTTAGGTGGAAGTAGCATCGATCCAATGCTGCATCTGTCCCCCACCGACTCTGCACTGAGAAATGAGCGATCAAACACCACTGATTGCTTAGTTCTCCCTCAGCTTTGAGCAGAGAGCCATGACTGTCATTTACCGGCAGGGCCCGGATAAGGGGCGGGTGAAATAACTGCAAGTTCAGAACTTCCGTTTGCCTTTTATTTTGCTTCACAAAGATAACACCAAAGACTCCAAACTGTGATCACATAGACGCGTTTCACACATAAATCTTGTGCTTAATCATTACTGATTAATGATTAATGGTAATGATTGAGCACAAGATGTATGTGTGACCACAGTTTGGTGTCTCTGGTGTTATCTTTGTGAAGCAAAATAAAAGGCAATCTGAAGTTCTGGATGTGCAGCCATTTCTTTCTTCTTTAAAAAACTGAAGTTGAGTGGCTAGGCTGTGCACTCTGTAGTGTACACTTGATTTCCTCTCCTAAGGACTAGAAATGAGCTTGGGCGTCCTCCAAAACTCGCGCTATTTTTTATTCCAATTATCTGAGGGCCGGTCTTTCCTGCCCCACAGCTAACGTAAACAAAGACGCAGGATGAGTAGAAGGAATGACCCGGCTCACAGCTCATTAGAATAAAAAAAAAAGAAGGCACGTTTAGAGTTCGGCTAGAGAAGAGCTCAAGCTCATCTCTATTGACTTAAAACTTATATATATATATATATATATATATATATATATATATATATATATACTCATCAATATACAACAAAAAACAAAGACAAATTTCCAGCTCACTTACCAACCATAAATATAGCAGAAAATATCTGTTGCAATTTCCTAAGCCCTGTATTATTTTGTACTACACCTGGAATATTAAACTCATCCATAGTAGATCAAGCTGTCAGCTTTCTTTTACCTATACACTTACCAACCAGCCTGCAACAAACCTAATTGTCCTATCAGTGGTGGGCACTGATAGGTGGCACTGGTGGGCAATGATAGGCGGCACGGATAGGAGGTACTGATGGGCATTGATGGGTGGCACTGATTGGTGACACTGATGGTGACACTGATGGGCATTGATCGACAGCAGTGATGGGCATTGATGGGCAGCACTGATGAGCGGCACTGATAGCCAGCACTGACTGGCATTGCTAATGGGTACTGATTGGTGGCACTTGTGGGCAGTGGTGGGCACTTATTGCTGCCACTGGTGGGCACTGATTGGTGACACTCTATTGCTATAATGTAATCAGGGCGCTGATGATCAATGCCCTGATTACGTTCCTAGATGTCCCCCTGCATGGAGATGCCGCTGATCGTCTCTCCTCGCCACACACTCTGTCAGTGTGGCCACACTGGTATTTGATCATCTCTGCGGTTTTTATTTTTTGCGCTATAAACAAAAGAAGAGCGACAAGTTTGAAAAAAAGCACAATATTTTTTTACATTTTGCGATAATAAATATCCAATTTTTTTTTAAACACATTTTTTCCTCAGTTTAGACCGTTGTATTCTTCTACATATTTTTGGTAAAAAAAATAAAAATAAAATCGCAATAAGCGTATATTGATTGGTTAGGGGGGATAGATTTATAGCATTTTTATTATTATTTTTTTTTTTTACTAGTAATGGCGGTGATCTGCGATTTTTATCGTGACTGCGATATTGTGGCAGACACTTCGGACACTTTTGACACAATTTTGGGACCATTCACATTTATACAGCGATCCGTGCTATAAAAATGCACTGATTACTGTATAAATGTGACTGGCAGGGAAGGGGTTAACACTAGGGGGGTGATCGAGGGGTTAATTATGTTTCCTAGGGAGTGTTTCTAACTGTAGGGGGAGGGGACTCACAAGGGGAGGAGACCGATCGGTGTTCCTCTGTACTGAGAACACACCCTCGGTCTCCTCTCCCCTGACAGGACGTGGATCTGTGTGTTTACACACATCTCCAAGGTCTTGCTCTGTTACCGGGCACTCGTGGGTGCCCGGCGGACATCGCGGCCAGTGATCTGGCCAGTAACCCACCTGCTGTATTAGAATATCCCCACTCTGGATAAGGGAGCACAGGGGGAACATTTGGAGAGCAGCATTGTCAGTCTGCGGGAAGGGGAGTGTTAGATGTACTAGCAGATTTAGATACACTAACAAATTGAATCCAAACTTTTTTTTTTTTTTAACAACAAGGTTGGTCTTTATTAAAGAAGAATGGCATACACAGTAGAATCAAACAGAATAGTACTTGGCCACAAGATAATGCACACATGGTTTACAGGAAGAAACAATTACATAGAGTATAACATAAGCAATTGACTTGATCTTATCGATGGAATTGGGGGGAGTGGAAAAGGGGGGAACTGGAGGAAGGGGAGGGGGGAAGGGGGGGGGAGGGGGGGGGAAGGGGGGGCATTAGAACCATAGTATTTATATACTCAACATCCGGGGTCCGTCCAGGGACGCCACACTCTCATATACTTCTTAGGGCACCCTCTACTCATATAGGTCAGTTTGTACAAAGGTAGGACGGCATTGACTGAATTTTCCCACGCCTTTACTGTGGGAGCGTTGCGAGAATTCCATTTCAATACAATCCCTTTCTTGGCATAAAATAACAGCAAAGATATCAACAACTTGGTATATCTGGGTCGCTGGTCGTCATCGTGAATACCTAACAGCGCTAATTCGGGGGTTAATGGGAGTTCTAGTTGAAGACGTGCATTAATACTTTCCATTATTGTGGACCAGTAGATCAGCAGCCTAGGACAGGACCAAAACATATGCATATATGAACCATCCGGTGATCGGCATCTGGGACACTCCGGGGATCTATCGGGGTATATTCTGTGCAGTCTCTGAGGCGTAAGATATGTCCTATGAAAAAACTTGGCCTGTACCAATTTGTCCCTAGAGGATATCACAAGCTTAAAGCTTTCCTCAAAACTTCCTTCGTAGGATTCCCTATCCAAGGCAGGGATATCCGCACTCCACCTAGTCCAAAGCATCTCCATCTTGGGAGAGTCCTTCTTAATAAGAGTAAAATACAGAGCCGACAGGGGCTTGGACAGATCTTCCTGGGCCAACAAGTCCTCAACCGCATCAGATGTGAGATCTGGCGGGGTCGGGAACTGCGCACGGAAGGCGTGCCTCAACTGATGGTATCGGAACAACATCCACCGAGGAAGGCCAAACATCTTACTCAAATCTGAGAAGGGGCGGATAGAGCCGGCTACCACAATATCTTTTAGCAGTTTAACATTATACCTGGCCCAGACCTGTGGGTCCGGGATTGTCCGGAAATGTGGAAGGGAGGGGTTCCCCCACAAGGGGCAGAAGGGCGACCATCTACCTGGGGATATAAATCTCTTTCTAGCCAGGCTCCATACTGCTAACGTAGTTTTGGTAGATATCGGTAAGGAGGGGTAAGCTGAGACTCCCTGATATATCAAATTCCCCAATTCCTTGAGAGACCCTACTACAGAAATTGAATCCAAACTTTAGCTAACACTTCATAAGCAGTTACAGCAACAGTTTTTTTCCTTTTAGGATAAAGCAAAAACTCAGAAAACAAAAGGCTGAGTCTTCTCAAAACCTATGCCAGAAACTTGCTGGACCTGACTTCAGCAAAACTGCAATTTTTTCCTAACGGCACGAGTAGTTTACTAACTGGCTTTACATATTGCATTCGGGCTTCATTTTTTTTCTCCCACACTTCCTCTCCTGTGTTGATACTGATTACTCCCAATCATAGGCATGCGCAGCCTATTGCATTGGGGTGTGCACCCCAAATGTATTAAAACATGGACAGTGTTAGTAGAGCAGTGGACTTGTCAGTAGGGCAGAGGTTGGTTTCAGTAGGGCAGTGGATAGTGTCAGTAGGTTTTATTTTAATTTTTTTATTATTTAAAAAAAAAAAAATTTAGGAGCCCTGTTATGGGGCTTTGGGGAATCTGCGCCACACAGGGTGATTAGGGTGTGCCCAGGCACACCTGGCACACCCCCTGCGCACGCCTATGCTCCCAATTCCCTGTGTAGGAGTGCAGCACCTCTCTGACACCCCAAAGGCAAATTAGCACCTCCAGAGGCAGGAGCAGGCTAGCATTTTACCATCAAAACCTAACTAACATTAAATATACTCTCTGCCACATTCTAAGCCCAATCTATCTAACTCTGTAAAGAAAAAAATCGCTATACATACTTTTTCTGCAGCCGATCCAGTCCGGTCTCTATCGGGGGATGCTGTGTGCAGGAGAGAACCGACAACGGCTGGGAAGTGACGTCACCCATAGACTTACTATGGGGATTCTGTTGTCGGCTGCCTCTCCTGCACACTCACACACACTGAAGACGCTGCTGATAGCTCAGCGTGGGACCGCAGAACAGGTAAGTACAGCGATTTTTGCTTTAGAGGGTTAGATAGATTAGGCTTAAAATGTGGCAGAGAGTAGGTTTAGAGTTAGTTAGGTTCTGACTGGAGTTCCACTTTAAGGAGCTGAGGGCTAGGGGTCCCAGATACCATAGCAGATCACTTAAGTAGGGTACACACTATAATGCCGCATACACACGGTCGCATTTTCGGCCCGCAAAATACTTTTTCCTCGGAAAATGCGACCGTGTGTATGCTCCATCGGACTTTTGCTGGACGAATTCCAGCCAGCAAAAAATTGAGAGCATGTTCTTAATTTTTCGGTCGGAAAAAGTTCCTATCCGAAAATGCGATCGTCTGTGGCACGTCTGTGGCAATTCCGATGCACAAAATCCCTACACATGCTCGGAAACAATTTGATGCATGCTCGAAAGCATTGAACGTCATTTTCTCGGCTCGTCGTAGTACGTCACCACGTTCTTGATGGTCGTAATTTCATCAAACTTTTGTGTGACGGTGTGTACGCAAGGCAAACTTGAGCGTAATGCCGCGTACACACGATCGGTTTTCTCGTCGGATAAGATATGACGGATTTTCTGACGAGAAAAACAATCGTGTGTACGTGACATAAGGATATCAAACAAACGTTCGTCTGATTTTTCTCACTGTTTCACAGGAAATCGGAACCAATGAATGAAAATTCTCACGAAAATTCTCGTACGACAAATTTTTTTCTTTTTTTGTTTATTGTTTCTGATCATGCGCAGTCTTTCTTTTCTGATTTTTCTTGTACGAAAATCGTACGAAAACGGTACACATTAAACGAAAATTGTTCTTTCTGTTCCCATACGAGAACATTTTTGGAGTTTTTCCCTTCGAGAATTTCCGTACAGAAATTCGTAAATCGGCTGTCGAAAGCTATGAACACACTATACGAAAATCGTATGAAAATTCTTTGGACGAAAATGTTCGCCCGATTTTCTTATAGTGTGTACGAGACTCTCAAAGTCCAGCTCATTGTTCAGCTACAGTGTCAGAACCTTTCAGCTGACCTGGCAACACTGTAAGCACGTTCCCAAAGTTCAGTGCGTACTCTAAGTGAGTCACCAGACCCTTCTGAGAAACCAGCCTTCTTCCTGGCTCTCTACAACAGAGGCCTCCCCTGGGTCTCCTCCTTGGCACAGTTAGTCTCATTTCGAAATTGAAGAAGTGACTAAAGTTACAAATATTCTCATACGAAAGCATAAAAATTCGGAAGTGATGTAATGTATTGCATTGTATTTGTATTGTATTTTCGGATGAAAACTGTACTGATTAAATGAAAATCATACGATCTGGTATCATATGATAAACATTTTCGTGTTTGTCCCTTCGGATAATTTCAGACGAACTGTTGTAATCAGCTCTCAAAAGCTGTGTACTAATGATCAGATTATTGTACGATCCATTCGAAAGCTGTATTTTTCATTTGACTTTCTGATCGTGTGTACTAGACTTAACATCAAAGCGGAGTTCCGCCGATTTTGTTTTTTTTAAGAGTCAGCAGCTACAAATACTGCAGCTGCTGACTTTTAAAATAAGGACACTTACCTGTCCAGGGCGCCCACGATGTTGGCACCCAAAGCTGATCTATCCCTTGGCTGTCGGGTGCTGCCGCCGCCATCCTCGGAGAGGGAATCAGGAAGTGAAGCCTTGCGGCTTCACTTTCTGGTTCCCTACTGCGTATGCGCGACTCGCGCTGCGCTATCCCACTGGTCCCTGCTGTGTTCTGGGACCCGTGTGTATCTCAGAAGACAGCGGGGGGGGGGGGGGGAGGAGTGGCGTAGATACCCGCGGGTGGCTCGGGTATCTATGCCAATTTTTGGGTGGAACTCTGCTTTAAGGCAGTTCTCTGACTTAGGGATGAGCCTTCACTGTGTACCGCAACAATACTGAGTTCCTTTGAAAAGCGACACACTGTAACTTGTATGTTTGTATTAGGAGGGAGGAATGTGTGGTTTTTGGAGAGGCCAGTTGCTCCGTGAGGTAGGAACAGTTGGTGATGGAGCTGCAGCCGCCTCAGGGACTTATGGCAGGCACATGACAACCTCAGGGAAGTTTCTTATACTGTCAAACATGGGAGTGCACCAGGATACCTTAACAAACTTCCCTGGGCGAGAAGATGAAGGCTGTGGAAACTCCTGGTGACTCAGGAGAAGTTGCAGTAGGCGGAGCTTTTGGAAGTAGCGGTAATGGCACTTCTTTGTCAGCATTCGGCATGACCACAGTGCTGGTGACATCCAGGAGTGACTCGGAAGTTATCGCTGCCACTGTGGGCTCCAAGAGGGCAGTGACAGAAGTGCTGGCAGAGTCCTGCAGACAGGTGGTAGACTGTTCTGCAGCCTGAACAGGCAGTTCTCCGGCAACGGGTGGATCAGTTGGCAGCTCAACTCCGGGTTCCTGGGGGGAGGCCAACCCAGATGCATCCTAACCAACTTTGGAGGTGAGCAAGGCAGGTGGGCTCTGAACCCTTGTAGAGATGGAGGGGCTGGAAGGAGTCGAAGGCAAAGAAGGGATTGGCAGTTCATCAGAGCTGAGATGGGATTGTTCCTCCGTTCCTTCCAAGCTGTAATATAAATATGAATATACATAATATGGGAGCCACAACCGAAGCAAGTAGCCCAAAGGGAATACTCCATGCGATGAGGGAGACAAGATGGGCAGATGACCCATAGCTCATCTCTTCCTCGCACCCATGCAGTGGGCAATCCTGTGAACGGCCGATACACAAGGCCTGTGACCAGCGCGGGAATCGGCTTCTTCCAGGGAAAAACTTCGTAAGACATGGTAACGATGAGGCGTAGCAAACCAAGTGGAGATCTGGGCAGCTTCTAGGTTTCGGATGTTATATATGCCCCTTATCAGGATTCCAGCCAATCCGAAGCATAGTGCAGCAGTCACATTTTTAGTCTCTGGGCAAGTTCTAGAAACGAAACAGTTCTAGAAACTAAACAGCCATGTAGAGGTTGTCTTCAAGTGCATGAAGTGGGCGTATCCAGCTGACTTTACCAAGTTGTTGGGTAGAGTCATCTGCGCCCGTGCACATGGGGGTACCTTTCACATGAAGCACACTCATGAATGCCTGGGAACATGCGGAGACTGCAGTCATGTGAAAAATCTAACATTATGGCAGTTCCCTGACTTAGAGATGAGCCTTCAGTGTGTACAGCAATAATACAGAGCTCCTTTGAAAAGCAACTCATCCCGTGCCACATTGTAACTTGTATGTTTGCATTAGGAGGGACATGCTGAGCTTGTGCCCACTCTCCTGGCTCAGTGTACCTCTGTTACCTCACTCCCAGTAACAGAATTGGGTTCCGCTGAGCAACTAGCACAGACCTCATGCGTGCTCTCATTTAAATCTTTCCTTCCGTACCTTGTGACCATGCCATGAATCTCTGTAACGCGGGTTCTGATCCGGCTGCTATTGGATACCAACTGCTAGGGAGGGAGCCAGAACATCGATCCCCTCACTACCCGAGGACCTGTCGCCTTCACCAGGTACTACGCTTAAGGACTGGTTGCTTGCAGCTTGATCCTTCACTTGATTACCCATAGCAACTACTCTCCTTTTCTTGCCTTGTTGAGTTAACCTTTTGTAGTAGTGTTACTTCATACCCCGTAGCGCTTTACAGACCCAGATTCCTTGGAGTATGCCAGAACCAATATGAACCCCTTTAAATAACCTCAGACCAGGCTTAGAACGGTGAATGTAACTTTACTAAACATGACATGGCATACAGTTCAATAGGAACAACGTCCTTTCCCTAATCCTAACTAGGATAATGTAGTGGCCCAGCCAGGAATACCTCCATGAGGTGAGAGTGCATTATGACATTGTCTATGACTTGGATGTTCCCTGCTAATCCCGGTTCTTTGATAGCGCCCATGACCGCACTCACAGGTGATGTTGGAACTCCTGAGCAAGAAACACTTAAAGGGGAAGTACAGCTAAAGCTTGTTTGGCTATACTTCTCCTGTGGATCACAGGAATGCAGTTCATTTTGCACTCCTGTGACCCCTTTATTAGCTGACAGAGAGCTGAAGCCCGTTGTCAGCTGATGTCACAGAGCTGGTCCAGGCTTGGGCAAGGTTGCAACAATGAAGACGGAATCCACTCACATGGCTGGACTGGCAGCCAGTTTAGCCTCTCAGGGAGCCGCTGAGAGCCTGAGCCGACCGCTCCTGCCCCTTCCACAGCCCGGCACTCCAGTGAGCGAGGGTGGGGGGGGGGGGGGGCAGAGCAGAGAGAGAGAGGTGAATGATAGTCACCAGCTCTCTGCTCACAGAGCTCTAAGAACCGAGCGATTGGTGGTGTTTGATCACTTGATTCTCAGTGTTAGAGCCGGTGGGGGAAGGATGCAACATTGGACCAATGCTGCATCCACCTAGGTAAGTATGATTCTGCAACAAAAAAAAGTCCATACTTCTCTTTTAACCATTTACCCAGCCTGGGCTGACTACTGATTGTAGCGATCGAATATATGAATTAATATTGGGTGTATAGATAATTAATATTTAGGTATTATTATAATGATGATGATGTAAGTACTCTTCCGCAGCAACCCAATTCTTCCAGAGAGATGCACTTTATTGACTTCCAACACAGAACAAAGTCCAAAGTCCACAGATGACAAAGAAATCCGACAGAGTATATCTAATTCAGAACCCCATGTCTTAGGTCCGAGTGTGCATACACAGACAAGCCTCACTTCCCCAAAACCTATAGACTGAATGCTGTGTTATATACACTAAATGTTGAATGGCTGAGCAATTTCAATTTAGGACTTTGAGTCTTTCAAACAGACAACAACCCCCAGCCGTGAACAGCCGTGAACCACCCCAATTTGCACTCCCGCATATCAACATCAACAAGTCCCCTTTAGATATGTGTATACCACCTGAACACCCTTTTGAATACCTTTTGGAATACCTACATTCCTGCATATCCACAAGCCCTCCTGATAAATTAGCCCCACAGGAGGGAGCCTCTGCTAGGCCAACCCAAAACACTCCCTGATCCCATTGTTGCCCCCCCCTCAGGTCTAATTACCATCAATAAATATTTCTTCTATGGTCCTTTAAACAATGTACCCTTTGAAATGTTCAATTAGGTTTCCAGACCATACCTCACCTCACACCCCTAGGTAGATTTGCATGAGACTTACACATCAAAGGGTTTTCAGCTGTTCCCTTGCTATGCTAAAATTCAGTTGGACAATGCAACTGAATTTCTGGTCAGCATGGCACTCCAATACAATATTATACATAAATTGGCCAACATATTACAACATATACCCCCACTTGGATCGGTTCGAATCAGAATCGATTCACAACCAAACTGCTCAGACATCCCTGGCTCTTAAGATTGAAGCCATCTCTATGCTTTCCTTCTTCCTCTGGATTGTTCTTAGTTGTCTTCTACCACAACAATATAAACCAAACAAAAAACATATTAATATAAATTGAATAAACACAAAAATTATGGACAGAGTTCTCAATAGTGGGTGAGTAAAAGTGTTATTGGGTATGCTCCACCAAGGCTCCTGAAATTCTTTAGCAATTTTATTAGAACTAATGAGGTTTTCCTTTACCAGTTCTTGTAATTCTATAATTTTCCTACTATCCCTCTTAAATAATGTATCCAATTCAACTGTAAGTGGTGGTATTTTCTTAAATAAAGGAGAAATCATAGAGTCCCAATCGCCAAGATCAGTTTGCTCAATGTCCATAGATACTTGATTCATCTGGATATTGGCTCGAATGTCTTCCTCTCCAATTGTTAGCAGTCCATCTGTGAGATTCACACACCATCCTGTGATAGGGGTCCGGCACTGAACTTGTTTCTGCCAAGTGAATGAGGGAACCCCCAATGCACAGACCCTTGGGCCTTCTCCATGAATTATTCTCTTCCAGGCTGGTTCAAATTTCTGCAATCGAACCAGGCAGTTTCCAGAGTGTGCAGCAGCACAGCCCTCTATGTGCTCCAATCGCTCAAAAGAACAGGAACAAAGCCAGGTCTGGGCACGCCTGGTACAGCAGTTGGGGTCCATGGTTTTCCACACTTGGTTGTCCTTGACGACGAGTTTGCTTTCTGGTAGCAGTTGTTTCAGTATATTAGTGCCATTTCTCACCTCCACCTCACCAAGAACGATCATCTTGTAAACGGGTAAGGGTATTGTTGACCATGTAGGGATGTCGACAGTCAGAGGTATTTCCTGCTTTCCGATGCGATCTCTATTACAAAGAGTATCCAGGCTCCTTACATTAGCAAGGGCAAAGTTCCTACAAGTAACACCACTGTCTTTGATAAGATTGAATAATAAAGTTGAGTTCATTATCCTTGGCCATTCTCCTTGTTTGATTTCCTGAAGCCCTAGGCTCAGATGTTCACTCAGCAAGTTTCCTATAATACCACATACTATAGACTTGGATACATTATTGGTTTGAAGAGTTTTATTCAGTGCACTCACCGACATTTGAATGTTCTGCAAATCTGCAGCAATGGTGTGAATGTTCTGAATATCTATTTTCATTTCAGCTAGAGTGTTTAAATCCACTCTTCCCCCTTTAAGCAGTATCTGCTGTAATCCACCCACAAAATTCTGTTCTCTTATATTTAAACTCTCTATATCAACCCTATTCCAAATCGAACTACCCAAACTGAGGCCTGATATGATATCAGTACCCAGATCCCTCTTTGAAACTTTCTTAAAATTAAGCCCTTGTGTAGCATCCCAAAATAAGTTTACATGTGTTTGAAAAACCGTTTTAAACCATAATCCCATTGATTTTGGGCAACTCTCTGGAATGTTAAATGATGTAAAATTCAACAATAATGGTAATGATAAATATGAAACATCGCTATATACTAAATTTTGAGTCCGTTCAAGGAAAAGTCCATGTTCTGGCCACTGTAAAATTGTAGGACAGTCTCTAGAATTTGTGACCATTATATGTAAGATTTTTGTATAGACTCCATCCTCCATGTCATGAGGACTACAGGATATAATACCCTCCTTAAACACTGTAAAATTCCTTTCCAAAGTCATTTGCATTTGTGGTCCATTCTCTGTCTCCACTAATATTATATCTGTACTCCTGTGACGATCGCTTCCTTCTGGGTAAGTCCAAACAGCAGATTCCACAAAGTAATCAGATTTTGGCATCATGATCTCACATCTAACGACTATCCACCCCCCGGCTATGCCCTTTACCATATCCCCATGTATCTGGATGCCTTCTGATTCCCGTAAAACAGTAAGTTCTGTAGTATGATCCACTACACTTCTTTTACTTCGATCAGATTTCTCCACTTTAACTTTTAACGTTTCCACTCTGATGTTTGTAATGCAAAGTAGTAGAGTGATTGACACTGTTATCAACACACATGCTAATAGAGAAGGCTTGTATTTGTCCAGGGGGAATGTCTTCATGTTGATGTAGTCCTCTGGTATTCGTATTACTCCTGGGACCTGAAAGACAATCTCAGGAAGAAAGTTAGACAATGCTTTCCTCCATCAAATCCATTTTTCCTTTAAATGCTTTGATCTGACATGCATGACTCCATCTTGACCTATCCTCTCCCAAGTCTAATAAGTAAACAGAGGGTCCAATTTTGTCTATGATTGCATAAGGGCCCTTCCACTTTGCCCTAGGAAATGGGTGAAACCCAGAAAAATCCTGTAACATTACTCTAGCCCCAATTTGGTATTCGCTGGTATCACCCATCGCATTAAACCACTGTTGTGAGCTTTTATGGGTACATTCATCAGTGGCACACACAGCCTTATGTACTGTAATCACATGATCCTTTAGGGTCTCTACCCATGATTCAGATAATGACACAGTTTCTAATGCGGCTGGGACCGGATTTATCAGATGTTCCCATGTTCTCATTGTTCTGCCGAGCAGAGCTTCATAAGGGGCAAAGCCTATGGACCTGCAAACTCTGGAACGAATAGTTGCCAGAACAAAGGGTAATTTTTCATCCCAATCGGTACCTTGCTCATTGACAACTTTTCTAAGAGCATTTTTAATTGTCCTGTTCATTCGTTCAACCTGTCCCGCAGACTCAGGGTGATAGAAGATGTGAAATTTTTGGATGACCCCAAGGAGCTTGCATGTCTCTTGTATCGCATTACCTACAAATCCTGGCCCATTGTCACTGTCTAAAACTTTTGGTATCCCCCACCGACTAAATATTTCTTTGACCAAGATCCTTGCAGTAGTAGTGGCAGTACAATTTTTGGTAGCGAAAGCTTCAACCCAGTGACTGAAGGAATCCACCACAACCAGTAAATATTTGTTCTGGTGTGCAGTGTTAGGCAATTCACCTGTGTAATCAATTTGTATTCGCTCCCATGGTCCCATGGGAGCTTGTCTCATCAGTGCCCCTCTCCTCTTCCTATTTGCGGGATCATGCCTGGCACACATCAAACACGATAAGATATGGTCCTGCATGTGTTGTTTATTTTGAGGCCACCATGCTACATGATCTAATCTCTCTAAAGCTAAAGGAAGTTTGGGGTGTCCACCAGCAGGGGATCCATGAATCCATGTAAGAATGTCTTTCCTCACACCTTTTGGGGCAACCCATAAAGATAAATTGTTTTTGTAAGTTATTAGAAGGCCATCCTTCACCTGCATCTCTTGACCCTCAAACTGCATGGGCCCAGTCCTACACATTTCTTTTAGTTGAGCTAATTCCTCATCCTGATCTTGTAAATTACCCAACTCACATGTCCTTTCTTCAATTCCTTTTGCTTGAGCACGTGTAAGGGCAGACACTGGAAATGACAAAGTATGCTCTATATGAGGCCATTCGGGGGATGTTACTGCAGCCTCCTTTGCTAATCTATCTACAGTATTGTTCCAGTAGTGCTCGGTTGTTTGTTTTCTGTGGGCCTGTACCTTCCGGATATTAATTTTTGAAAAGAATTGCGTTTCCTCCTCTATCATTTTCCATAGGGATGCATATCTTATCTCACTGCCATCTGTCCCTTTAAGGCCCATCACATTCCACCATGAAAGATAGACAACTGCACCCTTGCATACCTGGTCTGAGTCAGAAGCAATGTTAACAATTCCACCATCATCTCTTAACTCAATGAGAACTTGCAGAAGTGCTGCTATCTCCACATACTGTGCAGAACGAGCTCTACACGAATATGAAAATTGTCTCTGTACCTCGCCATCTTTTACACAAACACCAGCAAACCCTGAGATTCTACTTCCATCTTTATAATAAGAGGAACCATCAATGTACCAACATTCACTTTCAAGGTCAAAAGGTTTGGATACGGCAGTAAAAACTCTGTGCTGCAAACTCTTTCCTTGCACTTGACATTCGTGAGCTTCACCTTCAATCATCAATCCACCAATCAGGACACTAGGTTCTTTTAACATCAAACCCTCAATATTCTCTGACAATAAAGCTGTAGTCCACCTCGCCAGCCTTTTACAATTCACATCTGCTTCTTTCCATTTTCCATTTGCTAACATGACTATAGGGGTGTGATGACTTGTTGTTGTAGTGGTAGGAGCTGCTGGTATGCATGGGGCGGCATGTAACTCATCCCAGGGATATATTGGCTTATAATCTTTGGCATCAGGCTTTATTTTAGAGGTATCATTTTGATGCGTGTAACTTGATTTTTCTGCCAATTTATCAAAAGCAATGTTAGCAGCATGTTTACACTCCTCCAACTGTTTCTCAACAATTTGTATTTTTACTGACAATTCCTCATTTACCCGACTTAAATCATCACATAATTTTGCCTTTTCAATCAATGCCTCCCCAGTAGTGATAGCGTGCAACCTGAGATCTGATATCCTCTCATTCAACCCTTTCTCCATTTCCTCATATCTCTGAGTCTGTTCTAGAATTTTCTGCTTTTTTTCCTTAATCTCCTCTATTAATTCTGTACAACAAGATAGTAGTCCCTGAATAATGATACCCTTACGTTTCTTTTCTTTAGTTTTCTTATCAAAGACATTATCGGATAAAAAGCATTTCATTAAATCCCATGACTGTCTATATTCTTGGGGAATCTCATAAGGCCCCCCATGACTTTTTATATAATTTAGCAGCCATATATTCACATCCTCTCCCTTAGTGCTATTGTCACCGCCAGACACAGCCAAAGCCATTGTGAAGAATATAATGACAAAAAAAACTATTTAAGAAAAAAAAAAAAAAAAAATAATGAACAAGGCACACTTACCAATTGTTAGGTTTCCTAGAACTTCCTTCCTGGGTCCTCACGGTCTTCTGTCACTAGAGTCACAGCACAGCTCTTGGTTCTTCATCAGACTTCTGTCCAACTCACAGGATTGTTGTCACCACTGACTTCTGTTACTAAGTCCGAAAATGCTCTTCTGGTCGCTTTCACGGCACCAGTGTAGCGATCGAATATATGAATTAATATTGGGTGTATAGATAATTAATATTTAGGTATTATTATAATGATGATGATGTAAGTACTCTTCCGCAGCAACCCAATTCTTCCAGAGAGATGCACTTTATTGACTTCCAACACAGAACAAAGTCCAAAGTCCACAGATGACAAAGAAATCCGACAGAGTATATCTAATTCAGAACCCCATGTCTTAGGTCCGAGTGTGCATACACAGACAAGCCTCACTTCCCCAAAACCTATAGACTGAATGCTGTGTTATATACACTAAATGTTGAATGGCTGAGCAATTTCAATTTAGGACTTTGAGTCTTTCAAACAGACAACAACCCCCAGCCGTGAACAGCCGTGAACCACCCCAATTTGCACTCCCGCATATCAACATCAACAAGTCCCCTTTAGATATGTGTATACCACCTGAACACCCTTTTGAATACCTTTTGGAATACCTACATTCCTGCATATCCACAAGCCCTCCTGATAAATTAGCCCCACAGGAGGGAGCCTCTGCTAGGCCAACCCAAAACACTCCCTGATCCCATTGTTGCCCCCCCCTCAGGTCTAATTACCATCAATAAATATTTCTTCTATGGTCCTTTAAACAATGTACCCTTTGAAATGTTCAATTAGGTTTCCAGACCATACCTCACCTCACACCCCTAGGTAGATTTGCATGAGACTTACACATCAAAGGGTTTTCAGCTGTTCCCTTGCTATGCTAAAATTCAGTTGGACAATGCAACTGAATTTCTGGTCAGCATGGCACTCCAATACAATATTATACATAAATTGGCCAACATATTACAACACTGATTAGCTAGACTGTGTACATTTTCCAACCTACTTAGAAGCAAGTAAGGGTAAATGTATCCAATGGTGCCCCAATAGCAGGAAAAACCTGACAATGGTTCTAATCCTTCCCCACTCTTACTAAAACTAACAAAAAAATAAGAAAAAAAAATGTTTTGGATGGACATACACTTTAATTAAGATCGTCAAATAAGCTTGTGTAGCAAAATCTTTAGCCTCTTCCAGTCTAATGAGGACCTCTAAGGCCAAAGATAGCTGACATCCTCGTGGGTTGTGAGGCATAGTGGGTGCAAAGATGGTGAAAGTCATTGGGCGCCAGACACTTCTTGGATGTAAAAGAGGTTTTATTTCTTTTAACAGTCCTTTTTTTATTTTTTGGGGGGAAAGAGGGTTAGGGCCAGGACACCCTTAAGTAGTTGTAGATGCAATTGGCAGACTCTGAGAGGACAGGGAAAGGCCCCAGCAAGGCGCCACATCTGCACATGCAGGAATGCTGTCTCCTATGGCAACAGTCTTTAACAGTACCTAATCCAAACGTAACAGTTCCTTCAGCTTCACTACAACTGTTTCTTGTACTGTAGTTCTTCAACACTGAGCTCCCGGTCTCTCACTAGACCCACTGATTCACTCAATCCCTTGAGCTCCTCCAATTTTTGCAGTGGTATCACCCTCAAGCGTCACCCAAGCTTCCCTGCTGGGTCCCTAGCTTGGCACTCCAGATATTTCTCAAGCTTCACCCCTGCTGACCAGCTCGGTCCCTGGCTTGACACACAAGGCTGTTCTGCAAGCGTCACCTTCTCTGGTTGGGTTCCTGACTTGATCACGGCCTGAAGTTTCCTGATGCTCCAACGTGCCCGTTCGGTGAGAATACTGCTCCGGTATTTGCTTCAGTTACTCACTCTGGTCCCTGGTAAAGGTGGTTGGTCCCTTAGTGGCGACAGCTCCCCTTCTACCTCCGACCACGACAGGTTCCCCGGCCGGCAGAACTGTCACTTTTGGTTGGATTGCAAGCCGCAATCCCAACCCTGAGCTGTCATCTTTTTTCTGGATAGGCCCTCACACAGCTTGGCGGCCAGATGCCCCCGGGATAGGCCCAATCTCCGGCCTAGCAGCCCGGGGAGTACAACACTTGTCCACGCAGACAGCTGTAAAGGTGGCACAGAACATAGATCACCTGACTCCACTCAAATATATAGGCTCTCCCAGCAGGCCAAGGGATCCAAGAAAACCCCTGCCCATTGGCTGAGCTACCCCATATACCCATAACCTGACCTTGGGTTTCCCTTCTCGTATCTAGTAACACCAAGTACCCAGCCACCTAGTGGTAGAAGAGAACAGTGGAAAAAGGCCAAACTTAGGGAGAAATCAATCGATCTCTATCAATCAACCAGGAAAACTATTCCTTGCAAGTAAATTTGTGAGGAGCTCTCTGCCTAAACTACAGGGTGCTACACTTGTGTTAATCAATCCAGTGGCTCCCCAGTGGACAAGCTCATCTTGTCTCTGCCTTTTCGTTAGTTAACTCAGGTTGACCATAAAAAGAAGAATGCTGCACAAAGTGTAATCCCATTAATTAAAAAAAGTTTTATTACAGCCTTTAAAAAAACTCACAAATACTCACAAGCAAACATTAGATAGTACACATGAATAGCAATATGTCAGCCTCGCTCTGGTCACCTGGGCAGTGACTTCCACTGTGTCACTTACGGTGTGTGTGTGTGTGTGTGTGGGGGGGGGGGGGGGGGGCATGTGGCATTGTCCCTAACATCACTTACTGTTGCTGTACGGTCCACCCTAACACATTTTGTCGATTGACTTCATCAAAGGGTTGCTTGCTTGCTTGTAGGCAGGTTAAAAAATGTACACACTTTAGCTATTCAGCAGTCGACCCAGGCTATTTGTTTATTTATTTAAACGGCAGCAATGATTGTGTATGTAGCACCCTGATGTTTAGGCAGGGTTGCTATTAAATTTATTATCAAATGATAGCTGCCTTGGCCAATTGCTAGGAGGTCAATTGATTTCGTACTAATTCTGGAATTGCTGCACTTCTCTCTTCTGTTGCTAGGTGGCTGGGTATCTGGTGACATTAGATAAGACAAGGGCATTGCAAGGACATATTAGGAATGAATGGGATGTCTCAGCCAATGGACAGGGATTTTCTTGGGTCCCTTGGCCTGCTGGGAGAGCCTATTTATTGTGGTGGAGTCAGGTGATCGGGGGTTCTGTGCCACCTGGATGGCTGTCTGGGTGGACATGTGTCGTATTGCCCCGGGCCATAAGCCTTAGGCTTATCCCAGGGACATCTGGCTGCTAGGCTGCCTGAGGGCCTATCCAGAAGCAAGAGAGCAGCGTAGGGTTGGGACTGCGGCTTGCAGTCCAGCCATAAGTAACGGTTCTGCCGGCCAGAGAACCAGTTGTGGTAGTAAAAGGGGAGGCTGTCGCCACTAAGGGACCATTCACCTTGTTATCGGGGACCACTTTGAGTAGTTGAAGCAAGTACCAGTGCAGTATTATCACCAGCTGGGGATGGTGAAGAATTGGGAAAACTTCAGCAAGTGCCAAGCCAGGGACCCAGCCAGTGGAGGTGACGTTTGCAGAGCATTATTGAGTGCCAAGTCAGGGACCAAGCAAGCCAGCAGGTTGATGCTTGAGGATTATCTGTGGGACCCAGCAGGGACACGGGGGGGGGGGGGGGGGGTGACGCTTGAGGAATATACTGAGTGAGAAGATTGGAAGAGCTCAGGAGATCAGTGGCGAGTGGATGTGTTAGTCTAGTGAAAGACTGAAGTTCTACAATAGGAGATTGTAGAAGAAGTGAAGAGTTTATTGCAACCTTTGTTAGGAACTGTTACAAGATTGTTACCGTAGGAGACAGCAGTCCTACTAATGCAGATGTGGTGTCTAGCTGGATGCCTTTCCCTGCATGGCTGTCTGCTTATAGAGGTCTCGGAGTCTTCCAATTAACATTGCAACTACTAAAGGGTTTCCTGGCCCTAACCCTCTCTCCCACAGTTCTGTTTAAGAGACAATAAATCTCTTTCCAGTCTAAAAATGTCTGGCGCCCATCAATCTACCTTGCACTGCACCCACCATGCCTTGTAACCCACTCTGCACAGAAGGATGTCAGCTGCCCCTGACTATAGAGGTCACCATTAGGCCTCTGGGGGCCTGGGACCTTGCTTCATGTACTTTTATTATTTATCCTTTTCACTAACTTTTTTTACTTTATTACATCCTATCATAGTGGTGCGTAGTTAGTAATAGGATCACTGCATTCTATAAGCGCAGTGTTTTTGGGTGTTTACTGTTTGGATGCTGTTATTCATATATAAAATGCTGCAAAAAACATTGCCATGCAACTTCAGCATAAGTCATCTACCACCCCTGAGCTATCGGAGTTGTCAGCAACTACTGTAGGTCCACCCTTCTGCAGTTACAGACTGTGGTTCATAAAGATTATCAGGATAACATTTTGATGGGGGGATATGTGAAGGTCCCTTGCATGTTCTCTTCATCCTCACAATGCTCAGACAAATTAATATAAAGCTCTCAACTGAAGAGTGTACTTTCTTTCCTTCCCTTATAATATCTACTCCAGCTGGTAAAAGTCTTGGCTTCACCCCAAAATTTTACAAGACTTACAAGGAAATCCTTGTACCTTTCTTACTAACGTTCGATTTTGGTGGAAAATGTTACCCTTGAAGCTCAGATCTCGCTGCTTCCTAATCTAGATATGAAAAAAGAGGTTTGAAATCTGCTAAAAAATGGCCACATCCCTGGTAGATTGAGAAAAAAAGAACTCCCCTAGCAATTGGGACTTTTAGGGCTCTGAAGAATGTACAAACATGGAGAAAACAAGGTATGAATATAAAGTATTTATTATTATCAAATGTAATTTAAAAGATATAAAATATTACATGTACACAGTTACAAATGAGTGGTCGAAAGCCACAGGACAGAAATTAAGCCACTCAATGGTGGTGCTGGAGATTTATACAGAAAACCAAACACCAACACTTTTCGGAGTCCTTTGAGCTCCTTCTTCAGGGAAGGTTGACAAATACAGTCTATAAAACAGAACACATATTAGAGCATTCATTACTGATCATAGGTGGCATAGCATGATAAGAAAAGAAAAGGAAAGGGGTAGGGAAGGAGAAACATAACAGGAAATACTCACAGTGCCTGGGCATAGATGCAGAGCGCATTATCAACCAATGGTAAAAACAGTATTTGTAATGAATCCAGTCAGGGTAAAACAAGTATGCAGAAAAGTATGAAATCCTCTTGGCTTGAAGGCAAACCACGTGGGGTGCACAGGGATCACCTAATGTAGATAGAGGGGAAGGGAGGAGAAAGTATGTATATATATATATATATATATATATATATATATATATATATATATATATATATATATAGTGGGGACGGAGAGTATTCAGACCCCCTTAAATTTTTCACTGTTTGTTATACTGCAGCCATTTGCTAAAATCATTTAAAGTGGGGTTCCCATTTAAAAAAAAAAAATTAAAAGTCAGCAGCTACAAATACTGCAGCTGCTGACTTTTAATTGGACACTTACAGCTGGGCACCCACTGCGCACGCGCGAGCCGCGCAGCGCGCTGTCACTGGCCCCGCAATCATCTGGGACCTGTCACGTGTCCCAGATGATTGACAAGAGGGAGGGGAGAGAGGCGATCTCCCTTCCTGCACCAAGGGAAGTGACGTCAGGAGCCCAGGCACCAAAGGAGACAGACTACGAGGGACCCCCTAGCAACAGGCATTTAGAGGTGAGTAAAAAAAAAATTTTCTCCAAATGTTTTTTTTTATTTTTTTTAAACACATTACTAATTTTTTTTTTTTGGGTTGGAACTCCACTTTAAGGTCATTTCCTCATTAATGTACACATAGCACCCCATATTGACAGAAAAAGACAGAATTGTTGACATTTTTGCAGATTTATTAAAAAAGAAAAACTGAAATATCACATGGTCCTAAGTGTTCAGACCCTTTGCTCAGTATTTAGTAGAAGCACCCTTTTGAACTAATACAGCCATGAGTCTTTTTGGGAAAGATGCAACAAGTTTTTCACACCTGGATTTGGGGATCCTCTGCCATTCCTCCTTGCAGATCCTCTCCAGTTCTGTCAGGTTGGATGGTAAACGTTGGTGGACAGCCATTTTTAGGTCTCTCCAGAGATTCTCAATTGGGTTTAAGTCAGGGCCCTGGCTGGGCCATTCAAGAACAGTCACGGAGTTGTTGTGAAGCCACTGCTTCATTATTTTAGCTGTGTGCTTAGGATCATTGTCTTGTTGGAAGGTAAACCATCGGCCCAGTCCGAGTTCCTGAGCCATCTGGAGAAGGTTTTCGTCTAGCATATCCCTGTACTTGGCTGCATTCATCTTTCCCTTGATTGCAACCAGTCGTCCTGTCCCTGCAGCTGAAAAACACCCCCACAGCATGATGCTGCCACCACCATGCTTCACTGTTAGGACTGTATTGGACAGGTGATGAGCAGTGCCTAGTTTTCTCCACACATACCGCTTAGAATTAAGGCCAAAAAGTTCTATCTTGGTCTCATCAGACCAGACAATCTTATTTCTCACCATCTTGGAGTCCTTCAGGTGTTTTTTAGCAAACTCCATGCGGGCTTTCATGTGTCTTGCACTGAGGAGAGGCTTCTGTTGGGCCACTCTGCCATAAAGCCCTGACTGGTGGAGGGCTGCAGTGATGGTTGACTCTCTACAACTTTCTCCCATCTCCCGACTGTATCTCTGGAGCTCAGCCACAGTGATCTTTGTGTTCTTCTTTACCTCTCTCACCAAGGCTCCTCTCCCCCGATAGCTCAGCTCTAGGAAGGGTTCTGGTTGTCCCAAACGTCTTCCATTTAAGGATTATGGAGGCCACTGTGCTCTTAGGAAGCTTAAGTGCAGCAGACATTTTTGTAACCTTGGCCAGATCTGTGCCTTGCCACAATTCTGTCTCTGAGCTCTTCAGGCAGTTCCTTTGACCTCGTGATTCTCATTTGCTCTGACATGCACTGTGAGCTGTGAGGTCTTATATAGACAGGTGTGTGGCTTTCCTAATCAAGTCCAATCAGTATAATCAAACACAGCTGGACTCAAATGAAGGTGTAGAACCATCTCAAGGATGATCAGAAGAAATGGACAACACCTGATTTAAAAATATGAGTGTCACAGCAAAGGTTCTGAATACTTAGGACCATGTGATAGTTCAGTTTTTCTTCTTTAATAAATCTGCAAAAATGTCAACGACATTTTTCTGCGTTTTTCTGTCAATAAGGGGTTCTGTGTGTACATTAATGAGGAAAAAAATGAACTTAAATGATTTTAGCAAATGGCTGCAATATAACAAACAGTGAAAAATTTAAGGGGATCTGAATACTTTCCGTCCCCACTGTATATTGAAATACAAGTGTGTATATAGGGTAAAGATGTGTTTAAAGCACCTTATCCTAGAGGAGGTTGCCCCATAGGAGACAGAAAAAATCTCAGCTCAAAAAAGTAGCCAGTACCTTTAAAGCTCCCTCAATCAACAAGTGTCCCAGACCAAAATGGCTTGAAAGGCACTCTCAGTAGGGAAATCCTCCACACTATGTAGTGTCCAAGAGGGAAATATCTGAACGCCGATGGTTCACCAGATAGCACTGAATAAAGATTATATCATATTGCAGTGGTGGGAAAAGAGGAGGATAAAAATCCTTCCTCCTAGTCCCCATCACTGAGAGTACTGGTCCAATTTGTTAAATGGAAAAGATACATACCGGCTAGAAAGGATCCTCACTTCATGGTGCAACCAAAACCAGACCACTTCTTACCCAGGAGGGACTATCTACTGTATATTTAGAGACACCTGTGTTATGGAGCCGCTACTAATGAGGAAGATGGAGGGAAGCTTCACCTAAACAGTTTCCCGACATCCGCAGCGCCATTGAAGGCGCAGTTATAATTGATCCCCTGGGAATGGAGTGCACTTCGTCGAGGGGCGGGTGTGCGTGGTATGCAGAGCGACATCATGCACTCGGAACCCGCTGACACGGTAGGTGTCCCCACCAGTGGGCGTGGCCACCAAAGCTGTGTGGACAGCAAGGAGCCAGAAGGAAATGACGTCCAAAGGTCACGGGTGGGTCGGAAAGCCCAACCCGGAAATGGGCGGCACAATCTAGGTAAGGATCAGTGGCGGCTGGTGCTCAAAATTATTTATTATATTATATTTTGTTTTGTTTAATATTCCGTAATTATAGTGAAAAAATATACTGCATGTAAATATAAAGCTTACAGAGAAAAAAATACAGCAAACGTGAGGGTAACTGTCACGCACCTGGTTATTGAGCCGATATGCAGAGGGAGGCCTCCCTTACGGTCCTGATTCACGGCCCCTGGTAGAGCAGACAGGAGGCACAGGAGTACAGGACAGCACGAGTGCCTGGCAGGATCAACAGCTGATAGGCAGGACTGATGCTCTGGACGCAGCTGTGACAACTGTAACAGCAGGTGGAATGCAGCAGACTGGAAGCTGAAGCTGGAAGGCAGGCACTACACAGAATGCAGGTGGATGGTCCCAGGGATTGAGAAACAGGAAGGTCAGGCAGGCTGGGTCATACACAGGAGAGCAGTACAGGAACAGATCCAGAAGGCTGCGGGAAGATCACTGGACAAGCCGGGTTGGTAACAGACTGGTGCAGGTAAGCCAGAGGACTAGACAGGAGTGAGGTTGTGGACAGGCCAAGGTCAGGTGCAGGCGGATGGAAGCGGATAGTCACAAGGTAAGCCGGTAATTTCAGGAACAGATCAGGAACACAGGAATCTCCCAGGGAACGCTGTAGATCAGGCAGCAAGATTCTCCTGTCATGACAGAGTTTAAATAGCGCTTCTGGTGTCAACGACCGTGCGCTCGCGCGCGCACACACACCTGCTTGGAACTGTTGCTCCCAGCAAGCCTTTCCTGACAGTAAGACTGCACTACTTTTTGCGGCTTGCTGGTTGACTAACAATTACAGACAGTTATTGTTGCAAAACATATCTCTCAAGGAGGATCTAGAAATAGCCAAGAGTAATATCAGTAATATCAGTACTCTTATTTTATTATATTTTGTTTTGTTTAATATTCTGTACACACACCATTGTTGGATGGCCATCAATAAGAAATATGATCACATTAATGCGCATGATTTGTATTTTTGTTTCCGTTTGTTATGAGCTCAATACTGGTACCAGTTTACATTTATACTTTTTTTTTTACAAGTTTAAGTTTATTCTTGAATAAATTAACCTGTGCACAGATATGAGATCTCGATCCCTATAACTCTGAGAAACTGTAGGGATTTTGTTTTGTTTCTTTTTTTTTCCTTTCCTGGGGCTTGGAATGAACTTTCATTCACTCTGACACTGGGAAAGTAAATGATAATACATTATTTTGCAACTTATGGCATCTTTTGGATTCAGTATGTGTTGTGTTTTGTTTTTCCTTCCAAATTGACTCCTGTCCTGTTAATACGTGTGAAGGTTTTATGTCTACATGTTGTCTTATTAGACTTTAAGTACTTACAAACCCACCAAGTTTTCCTGTAACTGTTTGTCAGAGAACAGATATGTGGGTGTGTCTGTGCATTTTTGACTGTACTTATTGTTGATGGACTCATTATCTCTGCTGGAAGGTGCTTCCAAGCATCCACAACTAGTGTGGTCATTGGAAACCTCTCAGACAGGTAGAGTGAGTTGTTATTAATGGTTTTTGAGTTTTGTATTTTAGGGTAAATACACAAACATGGACGGATAATCCAGAGCTGACCCAGACTGGGCAAATTACTTTAAAACACAGAGGACCTTAAAGCATAGTTTTTATGTTTGTTTTAAGGAGAAGCCTTGAATGGAATTAATTGCAGTCAGGACTAACTAAATTCTAATATATATATATATATATGTTTCATTAAACAGAGTTGCTATCCTCTCTCTCTCTAATACAACTTATTGTGGCCTGCTTGACTTGCAAATAGATCTGCACTGAGAATCAATTAATATGTTAATCACTACCGAGAGAGGGTGTTGCCTTTTGTATAGCTGCAATGTTTGAAGGCAGTTTCAACTGTTTTTTTTTAGCAAAATACAGATTCAAGACAATAACAATTTAAAGAGAAAGGGTATTACAAATCTCAGGTTGAGGCAGCATTAAATCTGTAGTTTACTTTTTTGTGCCATAACTAAGTTCAAAGAGCATTGCTTGAATATCATATAGGCATACTGGGACTTGTGAGACTCATAGTGATTGGCAAATAGCAGGAGTATAGTACAGTTGTACTTAAGAGTAATTTAGTTTGATTGTTCCTGAAGCCACAAGTAACTGGTGACATCACACTTATCCGTATTCTGAAATCAAGTTATTTTTGTCTGCTTAGTCAACACTGCCTAATCTGCACTGAGACCTCTTAAATTTATGACCTCTTCCGTAGCCTGCTAAAGGCAGGACTCGTACAGTAGCTACACACGGTAGCCAAGGATGGAGCTATATGCACAAATGTTTGGCAACAGCCAAGGTTTTAGCCTATCAGGGTCGGTATAACTGAACACAGTTTCAGTAAAAGGAGTTAGTGGTGATTTGCAATAGCAACAAGATCCCCCTGGACACTTGAAGGGTCATAAACACACACAGTGGTATTCAGCAGAAGGCGGGGCAGAGTTACTTGCAGGCATATGATAATTTGTCCACATTAATAAAGTATAATCTCAGAAAGCCAGGAAAGCTGGTTCAAAGGCTGTTACTGTATGCTGTATCCAATTGGAATCACCAGGGAAGGCTGTCCCAGAAGCAAGGGCAACAGCACCAGATTGGCATTATGGACGCTCATACTATTATTATTGGACTGTTGAGAACAAGGATCCTCATGTTTTTTTTCCTTCTTGTTTTTTTTTTGGGTGTTTTGTCTCTTATGATTTCTATTATGGACTTATTACATCCAGAACAAGTGATGACTACCGACACTGGGATCCAGAAATGTGGACTGTAGAGATGGAGGGTTTAAAAGTTTTTTTTCTCAAAGAGTTTTTTTTTTGTTTCAGAAGGCAAAGCCAAAAGTTCCAAATATTAAAGGAGATTACACATAAACCATTATTTTAGGTGTGGCCGAGTCTCATATTCTCAACTGGCCACAAGGGGCCATCTGTTGCCTTGTGAGTTTATGTGAAATCTCCATTAATAGCTGTAAAATATTGTAATTATGAATATATTTCAGTTAGCTTTGTATCTATGTAACATAGCGTCCCAGAAGTCTATGTTAGACAGACAAGTCGGTGCCTAGGCTTGTGTATCAAACAATGGGACCCAAACCTCATTGTTCTACACATACTCACTGCAAAGGATCCGATGTTTGAATATGCAATGAGGGGCCGTGGCCAGTCTGTCATGTATACCTAATTTTCCTGAAAATGTAATCTACTTACAAGGTTAAGTTTCCTGCTCAAAATAGTCTGGGACAAGAATTTGCATTAAAGGGGGCTGACTTATGCAAAGTATAGGGATTGGAAATGTAGCCAGTCCTTACCCAGGATTAGGGAGACCCACCAATCAGAGCCACGCCATGCCAACCAATGAGGCATCAGCTTGTAATGTTATACACAGACTAGGTGGGAGGGAAACACACTCTCTGGTGGAGCAGTCACCCGAATGGAACCTTTGTGGGTCATAGCTTGGTAACTATTGGAACTAAATATGTTTATCTTATGTCTTTTCTCTCCTACTGTTCGTAGATGAATGTTTTAAGGAATATACTCTGTATTCTTTCATGTAATCCATAATTTTTACCCTTTTCCTGTACATTTAGATAGATTGTTGTGTATTAGTCTAGGCCTACTTTACTATATACCAATACATTTTTGTTATTGTGTTAAAGCTTTCCCTCATGGTCAAAGAACTCTCATTTAACCCAAATCATATCTGAGAGATAATAAATCTCAAATATAGTAAAAGGGTAACACCACCATATGCAGCTTCAGTGGCCATAATATGCAGCTTCTGTGCCCACCATATGCAGCCTCTGTGCCCATCATATGCAGCTTCTGTGCCATCATATGCAGCCTGTGCCCATAATATGCAGCCACTGTGACCCCCCCCCAGCTCGCCTGCCCGGGACTTACCCCATCCGGGTGGCGGCAGCGAGCCGTGGGACGGGCAGACGACGGCTCCTGCATCCTCCATGGTTCCCGTGCGTCTCCTCCTTCGCTTCGCTAGGCGTCCAATGGGGATGTCTGTGCCTTCAGCCAATCAGTACAAAACACCTGAACATATTAAAAAAATACGGGGGTTTGGTCACACTATATGGTCATATAGTGCTAAGCCCACTTGCTGCGACAAAGTACCCCGAATTAATGGGTCCTACTCTAGTAATAGAATGGAAGATCCTTTGTCTCAACCATGGGAGCTGAACGCCTCTATGTGGGAGAACTGAAGGGGATACATCCTATGCACTGGTGGCCACTAAATAAGAGGTAATGAGGAGGGGGAAGGGTGCTCCAGCCCAAAAAACCTGGTCAAGGTCTATTACAATATACAAAAACATATTTGGGGGGCACACCCTACAATGCGTTGGGTGACGGGTATTAGACCCGCGCTCCATGATTGGCTGAGAGGCAGTTCAGTGTTAGCAAAGCAAATATTCATTTGCTTTGCTAACACACCTGGGTGGGCTCATAGCGCAATACTCTGCGCCATAAGTCCACCTTTTTTGAAGCCTATTAGAGCCTATGGCTCTAATAAGGGGCTTAAAAATACCCCCCTCTGGAATTCAGGCGTCCGGCGTCCGAAAGGGGTCCGGACGCCTGAATAGGGGGTGGCTACAGCGACCATGGATAGATTCATGCAATGCTTGAATCTATCCATTTTACATATAGGAGGGTGGCGTGACAGAGGGGGCGGCGATCGTGCGCCCTTATGGACGCACCGCCACTGGTAAGGATTCCTCTCAACTGTTTCAACTATGGTCCCATTTCTCTGATATGTTAGCCTCCCATTTACAGCCACTTCTCTCCAAGCTCATACACTTAGACCAGGTGGGATTTGTTCAGGTGTGAGAAGCTTGCAACAACACTCAGAACTGTCCTGTCTCTACCTAAGTTCAAAGGCGGTGCGCTAGCTCCCCACCTATTTTTGTATCATACAGCTGCTGTTTTAACCAGATTATTTAATTGGTTCCGCCATGTCCAATCTAAACAATGCGTAGCTATAGAACAGTCTCTACATACAGTACATTTGACCTTAAAGTGGAGCTCCACCTAAAAGGGGAAGCTCGGCTTATCTGCCTCCCCCGTCTGCTGTTACATATGGCCCCTTTTGGGGGGAGCGGGTATCTGGTTTTGACATGTGCCCGCTCCCACTTCTGGCTGACTTCACTGCAGCAAACTCGTCCAGAAGTTCGGCCCCCTTCCCCCTCCGCCGGGCCATTCACAAAGCACAGCGCGCTTTGCACATGTGTAGTAGGGAGCCGGCTGTGAAGCCGCAAGGTATTTGTAGATGCTGACTTTTATTTTTTTGTGAATGAGCCTGGAGCTCTGCTTTTAGGAGCTTCCCCTGATTGAACCTCTTTCTTGGAGTTCATCACAATCCGTTCCCCTACTGACGCAACACCTTCTCAATATATGGGATCAAATAGGTGACAGATTCGATTTATCCTTCATGGTGGGAATAATAACCTGTTTGCGAACCCAGGTTTTTCCACTGTCAATTGAGGTCCTTCTTTTTATTCCTTGCCAAATAGGGAAACATTGTTTAGAGACTAAATACCTATGGAGAATTTTTTACTTCAGGATTCGCGTCCTGAACAAACCCTTTCCACAATCTACAACATTCTTTTATCTCAATGAAACACCTAAATTTACTGGAATATGTCGATAAATGAGCTGCTAAACTTGATGAAACTTATTTGACTGAGGATTGGGAAGATAAATCTTTCATATTAACCCCTTGTCTTTCCTTATCTACCAAGGCCTACAAGACTAGTGTTAAGCTTCGAACCTGCTGGTACAGGAGTCTGGTTCTACTTCATTTAATCTACCCATCTATGTTGAATCGATGTTGGTGCTGCCCTCTTCACGCATGCACTCTGGTTCATATATGGTGGAGATGCCCCCTGAATACAGCTTTTTGGACCCAGATCATTCAGCTTAATACTAAGGTCTAGGGTTGAGCCAAACACCCCCCCGTTCGGTTCGCACCAGAACATGCGAACAGGCAAAAATGTGTTCGAACACGCAAACACCGTTAAAATCTGAGGGACACGAACATGAAAAATCAAAAGTGCTAATTTTAAAGGCTTATATGTATGGTATTGTCTTAAAAAGTGTTTGGGCACCTGGGTCCTGCCCCAGGGGACATGTATCAATGCAAAATAAAAGTTTTAAAAACGGCCGTTTTTTCGGGAGCAGTGATTTTGTATAATGCTTAAAATGAAACAATAAAAGTGTAATATTCCTTTAAATTTTGGACCTGGGGGGTGTCTATAGTATGCCTGTAAAGGGGCGCATGTTCCCGTGTTTAGAACAGTCTGACAGCAAAATGACATTTCTAAAGGGAAAAAATGTCAACACGTGCTACAAGTGCTAGAGCTAGTGCCGGCTATAATGAATTGTCGGGAAAAAAAGTCATTTAAAAGTGCTAGAGCTAGTGCCGGCTATAATGAATTGTCGGTACAGCAATACACATAAACGTTCATTGATAAAAACAACATGGAATTTCCCCACAGGGGAACCCCGAAACAAAATTTTTAAAAAAATTACGTGGGGTTCCCCCTCAAAATCCATATCAGACCCTTCAGGTCTGGTATAGGTTTTAAGGGGAACCCTGCGCCAAAATGTAAAAAAAAAATGGCGTGGGGTCCCCCTCCAAAAATCCACACCAGACTTTTATCCGAGCACGCAACCTGGCAGGCCGCAGGAAAAGAGGGGGGAACCAGAGAGCGCCCCCCCTCCTCAACCGTACCAGGCCACATGCCCTCAACATTGGGAGGGTGCTTTGGGGTAGCGGCCCCCCCAAAGCACCTTGTCCCCATGTTGATGGGGAGAAGGGCTTCATCCCCACAACCCTTGCCCGGTGGTTGTGGGGGTCTGTGGGCGGGGAGCTTATCGGAATCTGGAAGAAAAAGGGGACCCCCAGATCGCGGCCCCCCCTGTGTGAGATGGTAACGGGGGATGGTAAAGATGGTAACAAAATATGTGAAAATGGTAAAAAAAGACACTACACGCCTTGGGACAAGTCCTTTACTAAAAAAATAAAACTGCCCCAAGGAGTCTTCTTCTTCTTCTTCAAGCGCTCCGAAGGACTGAAAAAAAAAAAGCCGGAAAGCCGCCTATGATCGGCCTCCATGGGAGGCACCCACCGTAATGACGGGCTTCTCAGGTGACAGTTCTTTTATAAGTGAGGGCAAAGCCACACAATATCATCGCCAGGTGACCCTGCCCCCCTCTGATGTAAGCGGATATCCCTAAGGCTTTCCCTTAGTGTCACAGGGGGCGGGGCCACCAGGTTATGTAACCGAGTGACCCCACCCCCCTCTGACGCTACGGGAAAGCCATAGGGATATCCCCTTACGTCCGAGGGGGCGGAGTCACCCGGTGATGAAATTGTGTGGCTCCGCCCTCACTTATAAAAGAACTGTCACCTGAGAGGCTCGTCATTATGGCGGGTGCCTCCCATGGAGCCAGGTCGTAGGCAGCTTGAGGCCTTTTTTCTTTTTCGGTCCGTCGGAGCATGAGAAGAAGAAGAAGAAGACTCCGTGGGACAGTTTTTAAAAAACATTTTTAATAAAGGACTTGTCCCAAGACGTTTAGTGTCTTTTTACCATTTTCACACATTTTTTGTGAAATTGTAGGGGGAAATTTGTACCCCGTTACCATTTCACACAGGGGGGGGCCGGGATCTGGAGTACCCCTTGTTAAAGGGGGCTTCCAGATTCCCATAAGCCCCCCACCCGCGTTCTCTCGTCCCCCCCTCTTTTCCTGCGGCCTGCCAGGTTGCGTGCTCGGATAAGGGTCTGGTATGGATTTTTGGGGGAACCCCAGGCCATTTTTAAAAAAATGTTGGCGCGGGGTTCCCCTTAAAATCCACAGTAGACCTGAAGGGCCTGGTATGGAATTTAGGGGGACCCCCATGCATTTTTTTAAAATTTTGGTTCGGGGTTCCCCTGTGGGGAAATTCCATGCTGTTTTTATCAATGAACTTTTTTGTGTATTGCCGGACCGACAATTCAATATAGCCAGCACTAGCTCTAGCACTTTTAAATGACTTTTTGTTCCCGACAATTCATTATAGCCGGCACTAGCTCTAGCACTTTTAAATGACTTTTTTTCCCCAAGAATTCATTATAGCCGGCACTAGCTCTAGCACTTTTACATGACTTTTTTTCCCGACAATTCATTATAGCCGGTGTTCTGCCGAGAAAGTTCCGCGCGGCAGATAAGGACCCCTGTGCAGATCCTACTGCGCCTGCGCAGTAGGATCCGGCGGAAATAGCCGAAGATGAATAGGTGAAAATCAGCTGTACACGGCGCCTGTAAGAGGGCCCCTTGCGGGCTCACTTCGCTCGCCACGCTTCGGGCCCGGCCTCGCTTCGGGCCCGGCCTCGCTTCGCTCCACTCTTTTTTATTCCCCCTCTAGGTCCACTTGGATGGTGGGGAAGGAACCTGGACCTAGGGTGCAGGCGCCGCGTACAGCTGATTGAACATTTTGAGCTTCAGCTATTTCCGGCGGCTCGTAGTAGTTGGTACTGCGCAGGCGCTGCGTGTGCGCAGTACAGGGGGGGTCCTTATCCGCCGAGGGAACTTTCTCGGCAAAACACCGGCACTAGCTCTAGCACTTTTAAATGACTTTTTTTCCCAAAAATGTCATTTTGCTGTCAGACTGTTCTAAACACGGGAAACATGCGTCCCTTTACAGGCATACTATAGACACCCTGGAGGTACGAAATTTAAAGGAATATTACACTTTTATTGTTTCACTTTAAGCATTATTAAAATTACTGCTCTCTAAAAGACAGCCGTTTTTAAAACATCTTTTTGCATTGATACATGTCCCCTGGGGCAGGACCCGGGTCTCCAAACACTCTTTATGACAACTTTAGAACCCCATTAAAGTCTATGGGACTCGAACATTTGAAATCAAAGGTGCTAATTTTTAAAGGCTTATATGCATGGTATTGTCTTAAAAAGTGTTTGGGGACCCGGGTCCTGCCCCAGGGGACATGTATCAATGCAAAAAAAAGTTTTAAAAACGAGCAGTGATTTTAATGATGCTTAAAGTGAAAGAAAAAAAGTGAAATATTCCTTTAAATATCGTACCTGGGGGGTGTTTACAGTATGCCTGTAAAGTGGTGTGTGTTTCCCTTAGAACAGTCCCTGCACAAAATTACATTTTTAAAGGAATAAAAGTCATTTAAAACTGCTTGCAGCTTTAATGTAATGTCGGGTCCCGGCAATATGGATGAAAATCAGTGAGACAAACGGCATGGGTACCCCCCCCCCAGTCCATTACAAGTCCCTTTGGGTCTTGTATGGATATTAAGGGGAACCTCGCACCCAAATTAAAAAAAGGAAAGGTGTGGGGCCACCAGGCCCTATATACTCTGAACAGCAGTATACAGGCGGTGCAAACAAGACAGGGACTGTAGGTTTGTTGTTAAGTAGAATCTGTTTGTAATTTTGAACTGGTACATTTTTAAAGTGTAGCTCCAGCCAAAAAATCTATTTTAAGCTTTTTGGAAAACATAGGGAAGGGTTATCACCCCTGTGACATTTGTTTTGCTGTCTGTGCACCTCTTGAGAAGATTTCACCTCACTTTCTGTCCCAATGACAAATGTTTTTTGACAATTTGGGGTTTTTAGTGAAACAAGGATTGGTGATAAAGCATCAGTGAAGAGGAGACACGTTTTTCCCATATTAACTCTTACAGGAGAGAATTTCCCTTCCTAGTAGACATGTGCATTCGTTTTTGTCCGAATTTCAGGTATTTTCGTTATCGTTTTAACAAACGATAACGAAAGTGCAGAATCCGAAAAACGAAAGATCCGACATAAACAAATGCTTTATTTTCATTTTCGTTGCTACAACAGTTCGATATAGATAGGAGATTCGACATGATAATGACAATAACAATATGTGTCCATCAAACCTGTGGTCGAATGTGCCTAACCTTAACTCTATTAGTCCAAGATTATTCTACATAGAGAGAAAAGATTCGACATAGAAAGAAAAGATTCGACGTAGGGGAGAAAAGATTCGACGTAGGGGAGAAAAGATTCGACATAGATGAGAAAAGATTCGACGTAGGGGAGAAAAGATAAATAAAAATAATGATGATGATGAATGTTATTGGCTGATTGTAACCAAAGAGGAGGAGCAGTAAAATAGCTAGTACACACGTACTTTGGCTTATGGTGTCTGTTGAAAGTTCTAAGAAGATTAGACGGAGCATGTAAACTATACGGCATCGTACAGTTTAGCTGCTCCGTCGAATCTTCTTTGACCATTCGACAGACACCATAAGCCTTCAATGACAGATTCGACCTTAATTTGGATTTTCGGACGAATGCAATTTTTAACGAAAGACGAAATAAATAAAAACGAATTTCTGGGGGGGGGGTGGCCTGGAGAGCAATGGAGTAGGACACATGTAGTGAGAGCTCCACTTGCCCACACTGCTGTACTTACCATCCTGCATCAATCCTGCTTACCTTTCAGCATCTGCACACCTGCGGACCCCCCCTCTGTCCAGCGCCATCCATAGAGCCTACCAGCTTGTTAGAGCACCGCTCTGGGCCATCATCGCAGGCCCTCTTCACCATCCTGCATCAGCTGCCAGGAAAGACTGGGGATTCGGCCTACCTCCTGGAGCGGCGGCCATCTTGCTCCACCCGGTGGCAGCTCTCACAGGTCTGCCTGCCCTCCCTAGATGCTCAGAGCCTGGCCTTTGCTTCACACAGCCACCGGACTGCCTGGAGCCCCTATAGAAGTGACTCTTTCCCCTGTGGATGCCTGAGGGACAGTCGTGGATTTGGCCTAGCTCCCGGACCGGCGGCCATCTTGGTACACCCTGCAACAGCCCTTACAAGTATTCACAGGTGTTCCTGACTACTCTGAGTCCAGTTTTCTCCATCTGCAGCTGCTGGACCTTGTAGCTGGCTGACCACTGCCTGCAGAACACACTGTGTTGCTCCTAAATCACGGCGGGAGGAAGACACTGAGGATCTGGCATAGTAGACAGCGGCCATCTTGGTATACCCGGGGACTCTCCTGTCCACCTTTGCAATATGTCTCCACCAAAAAAAACCTCAGAGGCGGCTGATAAGCTTGCTAAATACCGCAGGCTTGAAGAAGACCAACAGGCTAAAGATAGTGCTGGCACCTCCCCGGACATGGAACAGTCCGAGGCGGCCACTAACAAGGTGCTTGATGCCATCGCCCTGTGCTAGAGCACGCTCACCACCAAAATTGAGGAGGTCAAAATTGATGTATCCCTTATCCGGCAGGACCTCTCTACTCTGAGAGACCGCGTTGCTGAGATGGAGACCCGTATTGGTAGAGCGGAGGATATCCTGCACCCCTTACAACACACTACTGACGAGGTACGCCGTCAGCTGCAACAGCTTAGTGCGAAGCAGGACGATATGGAAAATCGCCTCCGAAGATGTAATCTCCGCTTTATTGGCCTTCCCGAGACTGCTGAGGACAACGACCTCGGGCGAGCTCTCTCGAAAACTTCCTGATATCCAACTTCGGCAGAGACGCATTCTCGGTGATGTTCGCGGTGGAGAGAGCCCATCGAATCCCTGCCCGTCCTCCTCCCCAAGGAGCCACACCGCGTACCCTTATAGCGAAATTCCTAAATTTCAGAGACCGAGACAAGATCCTCCGTCTAACTAGAGAAAAGGGAAATATCCCACATACCAACACGCATGTGGCCATCTTCCCGGACTTTTCCAATGAGGTACAGCGACAACAATCCAGGTTCCAAGATGTCAAGCGACGCCTCCGCGTTTTACACCTCAAATACGCTATGCTGTACCCTGCAAAGCTTCGCGTGGAGTGTGATGGCCGGACCCATTTCTTTGAAGACCCTGAACTGGCATCCACTTGGATCGATCAGAGGGACCGTTCAGCCTGACCATGCCATGCTGTCCATAAGGTGTGAGTACTTTTCTCTCCCCACATCTGCTCCCCCCCTATACCCACAATGCTGTACATTTTCATCCTAATGTTTCGCCCCACAGTGGGTGTATTGTTTGCGTATAACCCCAGGTGGAGCATGGGGACGAGACTGGAAATCCTTCCACGTACTACCCTGGTCCTCACAGTAGGCCTGCTGCCTCCGAGTGATCTCACGGACTTGTGGTCCCCGCTCTCCCCACGCTTGAGAAGGACTAGTGGAAGATAGTACACTGACCGTTGCTGAGACTTCCTCCTTTACTTTACTAACTGTCCTGATGGCAAGAGGGGCCCCCCTCCTACATAGCTACAATGGCGTTGTACCCTTGTGGCTCCTACACCCTATGCACTTCTCAGAGAAGAAGTCGCCCTCATAGGATGTTCATGAACTTTCTCACCCCCCGTTTACCGGACTGTTTTTTTTTCCCCTTTTTTTTTCTTTTCATTATGGGTATCTATGCTTCCTTGCAACTAAGTCCCTTGCCTCCATTGGGTCCTACCCATTGGATGTCCCCAGTTGATACCTGGTTATGGGGTACTATGTCCATGCCGAGTTGGGGTGGCAGTGGACTGGGTGGGGGGAAAACTGTTATGGGTATTTGTTCCTTTACACCAACGTATTTCCAAATGCCTGTTTATGCTTTAGGTACTATGCTATTGCCATACATACATTATCGATGTTGGATGTCACTATGTTTTATGTTATCTGATGTGTTTATCTCTGTTCTGCTGGTCCTGGTACAACTGCGGTCTATTATACATGCCTTATATCCACCATGAGTTCCCTGAAATTTCTTACGTGGAACGTCAGAGGCTTGCGCAATAGGATCAAACGTACAGCCGTCCTGACATTCCTAAAATCTCAGCGTGCTGACATTATCACGCTAGTTGAAACTCAGGTACGGGCCACCTACAATCCTCTCTTAAAAAGTCTTGGGTAGGTTGGGCCTATCACGCTACCCACACCTCATATTCCAGAGGGGTGTCGATCCTGGTTGCAAAAAGGGTTCCCTTCGACCTAGTGTTGCTGCAAACGGACCAACAGGGCAGATATGTGTTTATACATGCCACCATTAATGGATCCCCTATTCTGATACTAGCTTGCTATGTCCCTCCCCCATACAACACGCTTGTAATTAAGGAGGGTCTTGCTTTTATGACGCAATATCCCTCTATACCGGCAGTATGGATGGGGGACTTTAATATGACCCTCACCCCCGCTCTAGACCGAATGGGCACACCAGACCCTCCCCTTGACCCACCGACCCATACCAGACTATACCGCATACTAACTGATTTCGCTATTGTTGACACCTGGCGTCACAAGCATCCGCACACTAAAGCTTTCTCCTGCTTTTCAGCCAGTCACACCACAATGTCACGTATCGATTTCATTTTAATTTCCAAGTCCCTGAAACCTAAACTGGGAGATGTGGGATTTGCTCCGAGAATACTTTCGGATCACGCCCCCTACTGGATCACGCTCCAGCTCCTGAAAGCCTCCCCTGCTCCATCTTGGCGGTTGAACCCATTTTGGCTGACGGCTCTGACGGACCAGGAGGATATCCCTGCAGAGCTACAATATTATTTCATGGCCAACAGGGACTCAGCCACTTATGACCTTGTATGGGAGATGTTTAAAATCCACGCTCGCTCCCTCCTTTCCATGCGTATTAACAGAGTCAAAAGGTCATCGAAAATTATTGTCCAACAGGCTACAGAGCATCTGCAGGTGTTGGAGGAGGCGTTCCATCGGGATCCCTCGCCCAGCACTGCTAATAATCTTAAAATTCAGGCGCGACAAGTTTCCCAACTACACATTGAAAAAGCTAAAAATCACATTTTTTTCTGTAAACAAAGGGTGCTTGAATATGGAGAAAGATCGGGCAAACTGCTTGCGTATCTTGCTCATTTAGATGCGCGTCCCCCTGTGGTGGTGTCGTTGACGGATCCACAGGGGAACGACATCACTGATCCCCAACAAGTGGCGGAGGAATTTGGTAAATTCTACCGTACACTCTACACTTCCCGTGTCACTCACACTCCCCAAGAGACCAGGGACTACCTAGCGGGAGTTAAATTCCCTAAACTGACCAAAGATCAGCTTGACCTTTTGGAAGCCCCTATCACTAAGGAGGATATTTCTGAGGCTATCTCCTGCTTGGCTGCATCTAAGGCCCCAGGATCAGATGGCTTACCACTCAAATTCTATGCCACCTACTCTGAAATTCTAATCCCTAAACTTTATGACCTGTACAAATCCAGATTTGATGCGGGCATTTTACCCCCCTCCATGAGAGAGGCCCAAATTGTGGTAATCCCTAAGCCTGGTAAGGACCCTAAATACCCAGAATCGTATAGACCTATTTCCCTGCTACAGGTCGACATAAAGATACTGGCCAAGATTTTAGCCTCCCGCCTTAACCAGGTCATTCTGTCACTGATCCACCCTGATCAGACTGGCTTCATGCCAGGGAAAAATACCGCAATGAATATTCGCCGCCTATTCATGAACATTCAGGGATCCCACGATGAAATCGGTTCGAGGGTCGTGGTGGCTCTGGATGCCGCCAAGGCCTTCGATTCTGTGAAGTGGAACTACCTATGGGAGTGCCTTTCGGGATTCGGATTTGGCCCCAACTTTATCCGTTGGGTTCAGCTCCTCTATCAATCTCCAAGGGCCAGAGTGTTTGTGAACGGCTGGCTCTCTGACCAATTCCCGCTAGAAAGGGGGACCCGACAAGGCTGTCCTCTTTCCCCTATGCTATACGCACTTGCTGTAGAGCCATTGGCCATTATGATTCGTGCAGATACTAGCATCCATGGTCTCAAGATAGGGAATCTGGAAGAAAAGATTGGCATGTACGCCGATGATACGCTTTTGTATCTGGCGGACTCTGGTCACTCTCTGATTGCAGCCCTCCATTCTATAGAACGTATCGGTACCCACTCCGGCCTGAGCATTAACTGGTCTAAGTCCCAGATCCTTTCAATTGACCATTTCCCCTCCCCGTTCATGTCCCCTCCTCTGACCCTCCCAAGGGTCTCCGTGATCAAGTACCTTGGTGTGCAGGTCACTAGATCACTCGCAGACTATACACTCTTAAACATTGAACCTTTGTATGCCCTGATCAAGACCAAAACTCAGATTTGGGCCAGACTTCCCCTAGGTGTTATGGGACGCATCAGTTTAGTTAAGATGATACTCCTCCCAAAGATACTCTATCTGGTGTGGCATGCCCCCCTATACATACCACAAAAATTCTTCAAGGCAATCGAATCTATTCTAAATTCATTTATATGGGGGCACAGTAGACACAAATTATCTTGGAAAACTTTAAAAAATCCGGTGACTCTGGGAGGAGCTGCCCTTCCAGACTTTCAGGAGTATTACCTTGCTTCCCAACTGTCCCATTTCTTTCATTTTGATAAAAGTGAGCGACCTCGATACCAGTCACTGCTATGTGAGCACCCTGATGACCTAGCCCACACCCCGCTTCAATCAGTCCTTAGAGCTCCCTTGACAAGACGTTCCCCCCACCACAACACAGACATGCTGACACACAACCGGAGGGTGTGGCGGGTGGCACTACAAAAACTCGGAACCCCACGGATCCATTCCCATACACCTCTCTGGTTTAACACACATATACCTGAACTGTTGTCCATCCCAGACCCTGCGGTGTGGATACGCCATGGGATTTTGTACTTACATCAGGTCATGACCACTACGGGACTTAAAACATTCCAAACGCTAAAGGACGAATATTCCCTCCCTAACTGTCTTCTCTTTAGATATTTACAACTTCGTCACGCTATACAATCCCAGTTTACCAGTCTTAACCCTTCCCTGGCAGTTCCCTCTATAGTAGACACAGTCACTGGTACTGAGTCTGCCAAATTAATCTCCACTCTATACTCCGCTATCCGTTTCCCCAGTACCACGGCCTTGGCCTATGCTGCCAAGACAAGGTGGGAGGCAGACATCGGACAGATTGAGGATGAAGATTGAGATGAGATTTTGGAAGACGTGAAAAAGGTATCCCCTAAGTTATCAGACCGCCTCACGCAGTTGTATATCATACATAGGACGTATCTGACCCCCCAGAAGATAGCGCGTTTTAAACCCATGTACAATCCAGGGTGCCGCCGATGCGACCACACCCCAGGCTCCTTCTACCACATTTTATGGTCCTGCCCAACTATCCAAACATACTGGATACAGGTGATCCGTTTCTTGTATGATCAGATGGGCTCTCCTGCTACACTAGACCCAAAAATGTGCCTACTCGGTCTGCTGCCGGGTTTAGACACAGACAAACCCCTCCGTACCTTTTTGCACGAGATGCTATTCTTGGCGAGGAAAGCGGTAGCCCGTATGTGGATGCAGGCCCTGCCCCCTACAATTCAATGCTGGAAGAAGGAGGTTAATGACACTCTTCCATATAAAAAACTGATTTACGTCCATAGAGGGTGTTCGCTCAAATATGAAAGGGTCTGGAGCAGATGGTTAGCAGATGGTGAAACGTGCACCTAATAGCCTCGTCTCCTATTCCCCCCTCCCCTTTTTGTATTCTCTCTTTCTTTTATATATGTTGTACATTGACTCCATTTTTATTGATGTGTTTTACTGTAGGCTATACAGACATTTCAATATATTCATGTATGTACTATTGTCAAGGCTATGTTGGTCTAAGTTGCTTTATGTACCATGCATACTTTTTTCAATAAAGTTGGTTTTTCCAAATAAAAAAAAAACGAATTTCTGGAGTAACTAAATAAATTTATTTTTCAGACGAAAACGAAATTCCGAAACAAAATAATTTATTGTGCACATGTCTACTTCCTAGGGGTAGATTTCATCTCACTTCCTGTTGTCTCCTTCCATTTGCAAGTAAGAGTCGTTTGTAAGTTGGATGTTTGACAGTAGGGGCCTGCCCTATATACTCTGCAGAAATTGGGGCCTTAGGTGTTGGTGCTGCCACAATACTGTAAGCCCTCACAGTTACTCTTGGTGGGTGCAGGAATGGGCTCTGCTGTGAAATATTAGATCAAGAATCGTAATTACATGTCCCTGTTGAACAGGGGCAGAAAAATTGGACCTTTGGTGGTGGTGGTGGTGGTGTTGCCACAACACTGTAAGTTCTCACAGTTACTCTTGGTGGGCGCTGGAACGGGCCCTGCTGTGAAATATTAGATCAAGAATTGTAATTACATGTCCCTGTTGAACAGGGGCAGAAAAATTGGGCCTTATGCATTGGTGCCACAACACTGCAACCCCTCACAGATACTCTAGTTGGAGAGCAGGAATGAGCCCTCCTGCAAAATATTGCATCAAAAATTGTAATTACACGCCCCTGTTAAACAGGGGCTGAAAAATTGGGCCTTAGGCACTGGTGCTGGTGCCACAACACTGCAACCCCTTTACAGATACTCTAGTTGGAGCACAGGAACGAGCCCTGCTGCAAAGTATTGCACCAAAAATTGTAATTACACGCCCCTGTTAAACAGGGTCTAAAAAATTGGGCCTTAGGCACTGATGCTGGTGCCAAAACACTGTAACCTCTCACAGATACTCTAGTTTTAATGCAGGAACAAGCCCTGCTGCAAAGTATTGCATCAAAAATTGTAATTACACGCCCCTGTTAAACAGGGGCTGAAAAATTTGGCCTTAGGCACTGGTGCCACAACACTGCAACCCCTCACAAATACTCTAGTTGAGTGCAGTAACGAACCCTCCTTGCAAAATATTGCATCAAAAATTGTAATTACACGCCCCTGTTAAACAGGGGCTGAAAAATTGGGCCTTAGCCCAGAACCAAAAATATTCTTACAAGCTATCAGCATAACAGAATAGTCACTCAGCATCAGCATAGGCAGTCTTGAAGGGAACTGACATTTCAAAAAAAATTATTCAGTTACATCAGCATCAGGTGCTTGGTAGCTGGTGTTGATCCAAGACTGATTCATTTTTATGAAGGTCAGTCGATCGACTGAGTCGGTGGACAGGCGCACCCTGTGATCGGTTACAAAGCCTCCAGCAGCACTGAATATGCGTTTTGAAAGAATGCTGGATTCAGGACAGGCCAGTAGCTCAATTGCATACTGTGCAAGCTCTGACCAGTGATCCATCCTCAAGACCCAGTAACCCAGAGGATTTTCGGTGGGAAAGGTGTCTAAGTCAGATCTTGCCCCTAGGTATTTCTGCACCATGTAAAACGGACGCTGGCGATGGTTGCTGGAACATATCATACCTTGGGGCTGCAGACTAAAAAAATGTCTGAGCGCATTGGTCAGACTGCCACCTTCTCCACCGCTCCTTCTTTGACTGACCGAAGCCTCAGCAACACGTTGTCCAGGAACAGGAGTTTGTAACCTCCCAGTCTTTGGGAATGCATTGCACAGACCTTTCTGCAAGGTCTCCCGAAGATGTTTCATCCTCTGCTCCCTCTGCGACGGCAAGATAAGGTCCACAACATCACCCTTGTAACGTGGATCAAGAAGGGTTGCCAGCCAGTATTGATCCCTCTCCTTGATACCACGAATACGAGGATCCTTTTTGCAGGATCAGGGAGGCCATGCAGCGTAGGTTTGCTGAGGCATTCGGTCCGGAGTCCTCTGGGTCACTAAGGACGATATGATCCGCAACCACCTCCTCCCAGCCACGTACAAGTCCATGGGTTTCTTGGGACTGTAAATGATCCTTTAAAGACTGCTGCTGATGCTGAGTGCCAGGCTTCACCTCCATGCTGACACAATCCTCCTCCTCCTCTTCCTGTGTGATCGGTGGGCACGCAGGAACACTGTCTGGATAAAGGGGGCCTTGAGAGCTAAGGAAGTCCTCCTCTTCCTGCCTCTGTTCTGCCTCAAGTGCCCTGTCCATTATTCCACGCAGCGTGTGCTCCAACAGGTGGACAAGGGGGACAGTGTCACTGATGCATGCACTGTCACTGCTCACCATCCTCGTGGCCTCCTCAAATGGTGACAGGACAGTGCATGCATCCCTGATCATGGCCCACTGGCGTGGGGAAAAAAAAACAGGCTCCCCTGACCCTGTCCTGGTGTCATAGTCGCACAGGTACTCACTGATGGCCCTCTGCTGCGTGTGCAGCCGCTGCAGCATGGCCAACGTTAAGTTCCACCTGGTGGGCATGTCACAGATTAAACGGTTCTTGGGCAGGTTAAATTCCTTTTGGAGGTCTGCCAGCTGAGCACTGGCATTATATGACCTGTGGAAATGGCACACAGACTTTCCTGGCCTGCCTCAGGACATCCTGTAAGCCCGGGTACCTGCCCAAGAACCACTGCACCACCAAGTTAAGGACGTGAGCCAAACAGGGCACATGGGTCAGTTGTCCCTGTCAGAGGGCGGAGAGGAGGTTGGTGCGGTTGTCGCAAACCACCATACCTGCCTTAAGCTGGAGTGGCATCAACCACCTCTGAACCTGCCCCTGCAGAGCTGTCAGTATCTCTGCCCCAGTGTGGCTCCTGTCCCCCAAGCATACCAGCTCAAGCACCGCATGGCATCTGTTTGCCTGCGTGCTTGCGTAGCCCCTTGAATGCCTACAGAGCAGTGCTGGTTCCGAAGACAAATCAGCACAGGAAGAGGCCATGGAGGAAGAAGAAGAGGGGGTGGAGGAGAGAGGTGTGGCAGAACTAGTAGAATTTTGGTGGTGGCGGAACAATCTTCAACACTACTGCACCCTGTCCTGCATCCTTCCCAGCTGCCAGAAGAGTCACCCAGTGCGCGGTGAAAGATAGGTAACTTCCTTGTCCATGCCTGCTGGACCACGAGTCAGCGGTAATATGCACCTTACCGCTGACCACCCTGTCCAGCGAGGCCAAGCCATTGCCTTCCACATGCCGGTAGAGAGCCGGAATCGCCTTCTGTGAGAAAAAGTGGCGTTTGGGAACCTGCCACTGAGGAACCGCACATTCCACAAACTCACAGAAGGGGAAGGAGTCTACCAACTGAAAAGGCAGCAGTTGAAGTGCTAGCAATTTAGCCAAGCTAACATTCAACCGCTGGGCATGTGGATGGCTGGGAGTGAACTTCTTTCGGCGGTGCAGCAGCTGGGGCAGGGAAATTAGCCTGGTACAATCGGACGTCGGTGTACCGATAGCAGATTGCACCCAAGTACTTGGCTGTGACACACCTAATTCTACACCTTCATTCCTCTCAGTTCAGGTCTCAGAGAGGACTGAAGGTATAGTGGGGTTGGAGATCCCAGCTGATGAGGAGCAAGGAGACGTCCTCTTTGTTTTTTGGTGTGGGTCTTTTAGGTACGCTTGCCAACGAACTGCATGGCAGGTCGACATATGTCTGGTCAAGCATGTGGTGCCCAAGCGGGTGATGTTTTGGTCACGCGAGATACGCTTGAGACATATGTTGCAAATAGCAGCGGTGGGATCTGATGCACTCGTTTTAAAAAAGACCCACACCAAACAACTTTTGGAATAACGCGCAGAGACAGCAGCGCCCTGTACATGCGGAACACTGCGGTGTAATGCAGTCGGTGTGCTGCCCTTAAGCAGGCCCCTGGAGGGCATCCTGCCTCATTGGTGATGTGCCTACTCCTCCTCTCTCCTATCAGGCACCCACGTGGAGTCAGTGACCTTATCATCCCCTCCCTCCTCATCACTGGAGCAAAGCTGGCAGTATGCTGCAGCAGGGGGAACATGACTGCCAGATTGCTGTCCTTCTTGGGCACCCCCTCTCTCTGGGCTCACGTTACTGCCTTCCTCTAGCTGGGTACCATCATCGGAGCCTTCAAAATGCTGGGCTTCCTCCTCGAGCATGTACCCAACACTGTGGTCAAACAGTTTGGGGGACCCGTCAGGAGGACATGGTGGGGCTAGGGAAGGAGTGACTGATGCCATTGAGCCAAGGGAAGAGGCCGCGTTGGCAGCTGCTTTGCCAGACAAAGTACCCTGAGCCTGGGTGAGAGAGGATGAGAAGGATGAGGATGGCTTGGTCATTCACTCTACCAAGTCTTCCGCATGTTGCGCTTCAACACGGCCAGCTGCCAAAAAAAAGGACAAGTGTGTCCCACGGCCACGTGCTGATGAGGATGCACCATCTCCTTGACCAGCACTGTTGCCTCTAGACACAGAGCCTGCTTGCCCTCTTTTATTGGCTTGTGACTGTCTGCCTCTCCTTGTTGGCCTTCCAGACATACTAATGGCCTGCAGTGAGATGTAGCTGCACAAAGCTGGGATGTATATTTATACTGATACTGCAGCTAGCAGAATCAAATGCCTGCCTGTAGTATTATTATTATGAGAACGCCAGCAATTGTCTTCAGGTAGCTTTAGGTGCACACTGTGCAGAGGACACAGTACACTAACTGTAAATACTGTAGCTGCCTGCCTGTGGTATTAATATAGGATCAGAAGAACACCAGCAATTGTCTTCAGGTAGCTTTAGGTGCACACTGTGCAGAGGACACAGTACACTAACTGTAAATACTGTAGCTGCTTGCCTGTGGTATTAATAGGATCAGAAGAACACCACCAATTTTCTTCAGGCAGCTTTAGGTGCACACTGTGCAGAGGACACAGTACACTAACTGTAAATACTGTAGCTGCCTGCCTGTGCTATTAATAGGAGCAGAACAATAGCAATTGTCTTCAGGTAGCTTTAGGTGCACACTGTGCAGAGAACACAGTACACTAACTGTAAATACTGTAGCTACCTGCCTGTGGTATTAATAGGAGCAGGACAACAGCAATTGTCTTCAGGTAGCTTTAGGTGCACACTGTGCAGAGGACACACTACACTAACTTGTAAATACTACAGCTGCCTGCGGTACTAATAGGATCAGAAGAACACCACCAATTTTCTTCAGGTAGCTTTAGGTGCACACTGTGCAGAGGACACAGTACACTAACTGTAAATACTGTAGCTGCCTGCCTGTGGTATTAATAGGATCAGAAGAACACCACCAATTTTCTTCAGGCAGCTTTAGGTGCACACTGTGCAGAGGACACAGTACACTAACTGTAAATACTGTAGCTGCCTGTCTGTGCTATTAATAGGAGCAGAACAATAGCAATTGTCTTCAGGTAGCTTTAGGTGCACACTGTGCAGAGAACACAGTACACTAACTGTAAATACTGTAGCTACCTGCCTGTGGTATTAATAGGAGCAGGACAACAGCAATTGTCTTCAGGTAGCTTTAGGTGCACACTGTGCAGAGGACACACTACACTAACTTGTAAATATTACAGCTGCCTGCGGTACTAATAGGATCAGAAGAACACCACCAATTTTCTTCAGGTAGCTTTAGGTGCACACTGTGCAGAGGACGCACTACACTAACTTGTAAATACTACAGATTCCTGCAGTACTAATAGGATCAGAAGAACACCACCAATTTACTTCAGGTAGCTTTAGGTGCACACTGTGCAGAGGACACACTACATTAACTATAAATTCTGTAGTTAATAAGACTAATAGGATCAGAAGAACACCAGCAATTTTCTTCAGGTAGTTTTAGGTTCACACTGTGCAGAGGACACACTACACTAACTTGTAAATACTACAGCTGCCTGCGGTACTAATAGGATCAGAAGAACACCACCAATTTTCTTCAGGTAGCTTTTAGGTGCACACTGTGCAGAGGATGCACTACACTAACTTGTAAATACTACAGCTGCCTGCAGTACTAATAGGATCAAAAGAACACCACCAATTTTCTTCAGGTAGCTTTAGGTGCACACTGTGCAGAGGATGCACTACACTAATTTGTAAATACTGCAGCTGCCTGTGGTACTAATAGGATCAGAAGAACACCACCAATTTTCTTCAGGTAGCTTTTAGGTGCACACTAGAGGATGCACTACACTAACTATAAATTCTGTAGTTAATAAGACTAATAGGATCTGAAGAACACCAGCAATTTTCTTCAGGTAGCTGTAAATACTGTAAAAACACCTGCCTGCTTGTCAGTAGGAAGAGAATAACAGGAACAGATCTAGCCGAACTGAATACAATATATATGTATATATACACACAACACCTAGGATGTATATATATATATATATATATATATATATATATATACACAATACACTTAAATAACTTAAATCAAATGACACTCTCTCTCTCTCTCTCAATGCTGGAACACACTACACAGGGCCGACTTGCAGGAGGCCTTATATAGTGTGGGGCGTGTACTAAATCCCCTGAGCCACCCTGGCTTAGGCCAATTTCAGCTCTCTGTACAGGCGGCGCTGTGATTGGCCAACGCATGTGGGTCATAGTGCATGCTTGGCCAATCATCAGCCAGCAATGCACTGCGATGCCACAGTGAATTATGGGCCATGACGTGCCACTCAAATTTGGTGCGAATGGCCCATATCGTTTGTAATTTGACGAACGGCGGAACATGCGATGTTCTAGTCAAACATGGGTTCGACTCGAACACGAAGCTCATCCCTAGTCCTTAGTCTGCTTGTCTTCTGCAAACTGTTTGTGGGCTTTCCTGGGCATCATCTTTAGAAAAGGTTTCCTTCTGGAATGACAGCCATGCAGACCAATTTGATGCAGTGTGCGGCATATGGTCTGAGCACTGACAGACTGACCCCCACCCCTTTAACCTCTGCAGTAATGCTGACAGCACTCATATGCCTAGTTCCCAAATACAACCTTGGGATATGATGCTGAGCACGTGCACTCAACTTCTTTGGTCGACCATGGCGAGGCCTGTTCTGAGTGGAACATGTCCTTTTAAACCGCTGTATGGTCTTGGCCACCATGCCGCAGCTCAGTTTCAGGGTCTTGGCAATCTTCTTATAGCCTAGGTCATCTTTATGTAGAGCATTCTTTTTTTCAGATCCTCAGAGGAGTTATTTGCCATGAGTTGCCATGTTGATCTTCCAATAACCAGTATGAGAGAGTGAGAGCGATAACTAATTGGCTAATTGGGCCCAAATTGGACAAGTGTACTCACTTTTATTGCCAGCGGTTTAGACAAAAATGGCGTGTTGAGTGATTTTGAGGGGACAGCAAATTTACACTGTTATACAAGCTGTACACTCACTACTTTACATTGTAGCAAAGTGTCATTTCTTCAGTGTTGTCACATGAAAAGATATAATAAAATATTTACAAAAACCTGAGGGGTGTACTTACTTTTGTGGGATACTATATCTTTTTTTCTATATATCTTTTTTATTTTCCTTTATTATACCCTTTGGCAATTTTTTGATTAGACTTTGACATTGAGAGTCTATCCAGTCACTCTTTACACAGACTGTGAATTATCTAGTCATTACAATATTCTATGTGATATTTTTCTTGATGTATGATCTTTTTTGCTATATCACTTTTCACCTTTGGGATGCATCATCTTATAATATTATGTTTTGAATTGGATCTTGTGATACCTTCCCTTTGTATACTGTGTCAGTTGCAATGGTTACATGATTGCTGATATAATGATTCCACTATCTTTGCAACTTTGTATTTTTGATTTGCTGTATTTTGGAAAAAGATATATTTCTAATAAAAATAGATTGAACCAAATATTGCCATGCTTTATTGCAATTGTACCACTAGATGGCATTGAGGTCTAAGAAAGTATTAAACTGTACAACCCTCTGCTACAACAGATTTTAAAGGTATGAACAAATATTGTGCAGTGAATTATTTGTGCCTCTGTTCCTATTTATCTACAGTGGGGACAGAAAGTATTTAGACCCCCCTAAATTGTTCACTCTTTGTTATATTACAGCCATTTGCTAAAATAATTTAAGTTATTTTTTTTTCCTTATTAATGTACACACAACACCCCATATTGACAGAAAAACACAGAAATGTTGACATTTTTGCAGATTTATTAAAAAAGAAAAACTGAAATATCACATGTTCCTAAGTATTCAGAACCTTTGCTCAGTATTCAGTAGAAGCACCCTTTTGATCTAATACAGACATGAGTCTTTTTGGGAAAGATGTACCAACTTTTTCACACCTGGATTTGGGGATCCTCTGCCAGTCCTCCTTGCAGATCCTTTCCAGTTCTGTTAGGTTGGATGGTAAACATTGGTGGACAGCCATTTTTAGGTCTCTCCAGAAATGCTCAATTGGGTTTAAGTAAGGGCTCTGGCTGGGCCATTCAAGAACAGTCACGGATTTGTTGTGAAGCCACTCCTTCGTTATTTTAGCTGTGTGCTTAGGGTCATTGTCTTGTTGGAAGCTAAACCTTCGGCCCAGTCTGAGGTCCTGAGCACTCTGGAGAAGGTCTTCGTCCAGGATATCCCTGTACTTGGCCGCATTCATCTTTTCCTCGATTGCAACCAGTCATCCTGTCCCTGCAGCTGAAAAACAACCCCACAGCATGATGCTGCCACCACCATGCTTCACTGTTGTAACTGTATTGGACAGGTGATGCGCAGTGCCTGGTTTTCTCCACACATACCGCATAGAATTAAGGCCAAAAAGTTCTATCTTGGTCTCATCAGATCAAAGAATCGTATTTCTCACCATCTTGGAGTCCTTCAGGTGTTTTTTCAGCAAACTCCATGCGGGCATTCATGTGTCTTGCACTGAGGAGAGGCTTCCATCGGGCCACTCTGCCATAAAGCCCTCACTGGAGGATGATCAGAAGAAATGGACAGCACCTGAGTTAAATATATGAGTGTCACAGCAAGGGTCTGAATACTTATAATACTTGTGATATTACAGTTTTTCTTTTTTAATAAATCTGCAAAAATGTTTTCTGTCAATATGGGATGCTGTGTGTACATTAATGAGGAAAAAAATTAACTTAAATGATTTTAGCCAATGGCTGCAATATAACAAAGAGTGAAAAATTTAAGGGGGTCTGAATACTCTCCGTCCCCACTGTATGTGTTATGTTAATTTTTGTTTAGAGTCACACTCTGTTTTTGTGTATTGCATTACCGCACACAATTGTGTCATGTGTTGCATTAAGGCAGTCCATTTATTTTGAGTTAGCTGGCAAAGCACAGGAACAGACCAAAAAAGCTGACATGTAGCCTTTTTTTTCCAGCACAGCAGCATAGCATACCACAATGCACTGTAGTAAGTTACTATGAGCTACATTGAATGTGCGTTGGAGCTGCGTTGCCGCAGGGTGAAACATGTATGTTTCAGTAACCACAACGCACCCTATTGCAAATCTGTGTTTTAGCCCTTATAGTTTTGCCTTTGAAACATTTTTGAAACTATTACTAGGTAAATGTAAAATATGAAATTTGAAATTGATGACTACTTAGAGAGAGTAGTGGCAGTAAAAATATTTCAGGTTCCAAAATGTAAAACTAAGCGCACATTCATTATTAAAAAAAATAATAAAATAACTAAATTTCTATTTTCCACACTGGACTAAACTATTTTCAGCAGCCTTCAAGACTAAAATAATCAGTTCAAAGAAACAGGTATCCAGCATTAGGGATGAGCCGAACACTCAATCCCCCCCCCCCCGGTTCGGTTCTCAGGAGAACATGCGAACAGACAAAAAATTTGTTCGAACATGCGAACACCGTTAAAGTCATGGGACACAAATGTGAAAAATCAAAAGTGCTCATTTTAAAGGCTTATGTGCAAGTTATTGCCATAAAAAGTGTTTGGGGACCCGGGTCCTGCCCCAGGGGACATGTATCAATGCAAAAAAAAGTTTTAAAAAGGGACTTTTTTTCGGGAGCAGTGATTTTAATACTGCTTAAAGTGAAACAATAAAAATGAAATATTCCTTTAAATATCGTGCCTGGGGGGGTGTCCTTAGTATGCCTGTAAAGTAGCGCATCTTTCCCATGTTTATAACAGTACCACAGCAAAATAACATTTCTAAAGGAAAAAATGTCATTCAAAACTGCTCGCGGCTGTAATGTATTGTCGGATCCCAGCAATATAGATAAAAATACCAAAAATGCCCCAAAAAATGGCATGGATGTCCCCCCCAAAATCCATACCAGGCCCTTCAGGTCTGGAATGGATATTAAGGGGAACCCCACACCCAAATTTTGAAAACAATGGCGTGGGGGTCCCCCAGGCACTATATACTCTGAACAGCAGTATATATACTATACAGCCTGCCCTATGTACCAGAACACTGTAAGCCCTCACAATTACTCTTGTTGGATGCAGGAATGGGCCCTGCTGTGAAATATTATACCAAGAATTGTAATTACATGCCCCTGTTAAACAGGGGCAGAAAAATTGGGCCTTGGGTGGTGGTGCCACAACACTGTAACCCCTCACAGATACTTGTGTTGGGCGCTGGAACGGGCCCTGCTGTGAAATATTATATCAAAAGTTGTAATTACATGCCCCTGTTAAACAGGGGCAGAACAATTGAACTTTGAGTGGTGGTGGTGCCACAACACTGTAACCCCTCACAGATACTCAGGTTGGGCGCTGGAACGGACCCTGCTGTGAAATATTATATCAAAAGTTGTAATTACATGCCCCTGTTAAACAGGGGCAAAACAATTGGGCCTTGGGTGGTGGTGGTGTCACAACACTGTAACTCCTTACAGATACTCGTGTTGGACGCTGGACCGGGCCATGCTGTGAAATATTATATCAAAAGTTGTAATTACATGCCCCTGTTAAACAGGGGCAGAAAAATTAGGCCTTGGATGGTGGTGGTGCCACAATGCTGTAACTCCTCACAGATACTCTTGTTGGGCGCAGGAATGAGCCCTGCTGTGAAACATGACTGCCAGTTTCTTGTCCTTCTGTGGCACCTTCTCTCTCTAGGCTCACGTTACTCCCTTCCTCAACCTGGGAACCAACAATGGAGCCTTCAAATCGCTGTGCATCCTCAAGCAGCATATAACTGGCACTGTGGTCGAATAATTCTGGGGACTCCTCTGTGCATGATGGTGGGGCTACGGAAGGAGTGACTGTGGACAAGGAGCCGGTGGAACAGGCCGCTTTGGCAGCTGTGTTGGAAGGCAAACTGGGTGACAGGATGAGGACGGCTTCGTTATCCACTCCACCAACTCTTCTGCATGTTTTGGCTCAATAACACAGCCAGCAGCAGCAAAAAAGGACAAGCATGCCCCATGGCCACCTGTAGAGGCTGCACCATGTCCACGACCACCACTATTGACTGTAGCCACAAAGGCTGCTTGCCCTCTTTTAGTGGCCTGTGAGCGTCTGCCTCTCCTTGGTGGCCTTCCGGACATGATGTATTTTTTGTTTTGCAACACCACACTACACTGTATTAGATACTGTGTACACCGCCTGAAGTGTATTAGAAAGTGTATAATGGCTGCACTGTATTGTATACTGTGTACACCACCAGAAGTGTAGTAGAAACTGTAGAAACTGTATTAGATACTGTGTACATTGCCTGAAGTGTATTAGAAACAGTACACCACGGAATGCACTGTAGATATAGGCTACACTGAATGCAGAGTATATACAGTATCTTACAAAAGTGAATATGTTCCTAAGAGCACAGTGGCCTCCATAATCCTTAAATGGAAGACGTTTTGGACGACCAGAACCCTTCCTAGAGCTGGCCGTCCAGCCAAACTGAGCTATCGGGGGAGAAGAGCCTTGGTGAGAGAGGTAAAAAAGAACCCAAAGATCACTGTGGCTGAGCTCCAGAGATGCAGTAGGGAGATGGGAGAAAGTTGTAGAAAGTCAACCATCACTGCAGCCCTCCAGCAGTCGGGGCTATATGGCAGAGTGGCCCGACGGAAGCCTCTCCTCGGTGCAAGACATATGAAAGCCCACATGGAGTTTGCTAAAAAAACACCTGAAGGACTCCAAGATGGTGAGAAATAAGATGTCTCTCTGGGAGAAAACCAGGCACTGCTCATCACCTGTCCAATACAGTCCCAACAGTGAAGCATGGTGGTGGCAGCATCATGCTGTGGGGGTATTTTTCAGCTGCAGGGACAGGGCGACTGTTTGCAATTGAGGGAAAGATGAATGCGGCCAAGTAGAGGGATATCCTGGAAGAAAACCTTCTCCAGAGTGCTCAGGACCTCAGACTGGGCCGAAGGTTTACCTTCCAATAAGACAATGACCCTAAGCACACAGCTAAAATAATGAAGGAGTGGCTTCACAATAACTCCGTGACTGTTCTTGAATGGTCCAGCCAGAGCCCTGACTTAAACCCAACTGAGCATCTCTGGAGAGACCTAAAAATGGCTGTCCACCAACATTTACCATCCAACCTGACAGAACTGGAGAGGATCTGCAAGGAGGAATGGCAGAGGATCCCCAAATCCAGGTCTGAAAAACTTGTTGCATCTTTCCCAAAAAGACTCATGGCTGTATTAGATCAAAAGGGTGCTGCTATTAAATACTGAGCAAAGGGTATGAATACTTAGGACCATGTGATATTTCAGTTTTTCTTTTTTAATAAATCTGCAAAAATGTCAACAGTCTGTGTTTTTCTGTCAATATGGGGTGCTGGTTGTACATTATTGAGGAAAAAAATTAACTTAAATGATTTTAGCAAATGGCTGTAATATAACAAAGAGTGAAAAATTTAAGGGGGTCTGAATACTTTCGGTCCCCACTGTACATTGTGTATATATATATATATATATATATATATATATATATATACAATAACACGCTCTCGTATATATATATTTATTTATACTCTGCATCCAGTGTAGCCTATATCTACAGTGCATTCTTTGGTGTACTGTTTCTAATACACTTCAGGCGGTGTATTAATATATGTATATATATATATATATATACATACATACAATCTCGTATATATACCGTATTTATCAGCGTATAACATGCACTTTTTTCCCCTTAAAATCAGGGGAAAATCATGGGTGCGTGTTATACACAGATCCCATGCATGCTTTGGCAAATCATCATCCAGCAATGCACTGCGATCTCGATGCAACGGAGAGGAGGGAGTCGGTGCAGCAGCACTGTGGGCTGGGTCTGAAGTTCCCATAGCGCTGATCTGTGCTCATCCATCCTCATCCATGGCTAATTCATCCCCATTCATGGCTCATCCATCGGCATCCATGGCTCATCCATCCCCACCCATGGCTCATCCATCCCTCATTCATGCTCATCCGTACCCCATCCATGCCACATCAGTGCTCATCCGTGCCACATCCATGCCACATCAGTTCTCATCTGTGCTACATCCATGCCACATCAGTACTCATCCGTGCCACATCAGTGATCATCCGTGCCACATCAGTGATCATCCGTGCCACATCAGTGATCATCCGTGCCACATCCATGCCACATTAATGCTCATCCGTGCCACATGAGTTCTCATCTGTGCCACATCCATGCCACATCAGTACTCATCCGAGCCACATTCATGCCACATCAGTGCTCATCCGTGCCACATCAGTTCTCATCCGTGCCACATCAGTGCTCATCCGTGCCACATCAGTGCTCATCCGTGCCACATCAGTGCTCATCCGTGCCACATCCGTGCTCATCCGTGCCACATCCGTGCTCATCCGTGCCACATCCGTGCTCATCCGTGCCACATCAGTACTCATCCGTGCCACATCCTTGCTACATCAGTGCTCATCAGTGCCACATCCATGCCACATCAGTGCTCATCCATGCCACATCCGTGCTCATCCGTGCCACATCAGTACTCATCCGTGCCACATCAGTACTCATCTGTGCCACATCAGTACTCATCTGTGCCACATCCTTGCTACATCAGTGCCACATCCATGCCACATCCATGCAACATCAGTGCCACATTCATGCCTCATCCGTGCCACATCCATGCCACATCAGTTCTCATCCGTGCCACATCAGTTCTCATCCGTGCCACATCCATGTCACATAAGTGCTCATCCGTGCCACATCCATGCCATACAAGTTCTCATCCGTGCCACATCCATGCCAATACAGTCCCCATCAGTGCCACTACAGTGCCTCACAAAAGTGTAATAGGCAGTTAAATTAGATTTGAAATTTATGTCCCTAGAAGACCGGACAATGCTCTCTAGATGTTGGGCCTCTGTATGTGGCCAGGCTGTGTAAAAGTCTCACATGTGGTATCGCCATACTTGGGACGAGTAGCAGAATATATTTTGGGGTGTCATTTTTGCTATGTACATGTATGTGTTAGAAATATCTAATAAATTGACAACTTTGTGATAAAGAAAAAAAAAAAAATGCGCTTTCATTTTCTTTCCACATTTTCCAAAAACTTGAGGAAAAAAATTACAAGTTCAAAAGACTCATTGTGCCTCTTAGAATATACGTTGGGGTGTTTGCTTTCCAAAATGGGGTCATTTTTTTGGACGTTTCCATTGTCCTGGTGCTCCAGGGCCTCCAAAAGTGTAAGAGGTAGTGAAGAAATTATATGTGTGATTTATGCTCCTAGAACACCTGATGGTGCTCCTTGCGTGTTGGGCCTCTGTATGTGGCCAGGCTGTGTAAAAGTCTCACACATGTGGTATCGCCGTACTGAGGAGAAGTAGCAGAATGTATTTTGGGATGTAATTTTTGCTATGTACATGCTATGTGTTGGAAATATCTTATACATTTACATCTTTGTGTAAGAAAAAATACGTTTTCATTTTCTTTCCACATTTTCCAAAAACTTGGAAAATGTATGCATATGCTGTGTGGGAGAAAAAACGTATTATTATGACAATTTTGTGAAAAAAATGTAGCAGCATAAATTTCGGCCAAAGTTTATGAAGAAAATTACTAATTTGCATAATTTTATAACAGAAACAAAGAAAAATTCATTGTTTTAGAAAACTTTCGGTCTTTTTTCATTTATAACGCAAAAATAAAAAAAAAACTCAGTGGTGATTAAATACCACCAAAAGAATACTCTATTTGTGTGAAAAAAAAGGACAAACATTTCATATGGGTACAGTGTTGCATGACTGAGTAATTGTCATTCAAAATGTGAGAGCACCAAAAGCTGAAAATTGGTCTGGTTAGGAAGGGGGTTTAAGTGCCCAGTAGGCAAGTGGTAAAAGTGGTGCAATTATGTGAAAAATCTTAAAGGGGCTGTAAACCCTTACACACCACTTTTCCCTACAGGTAAGTCTATAATAAGGCTTACCTGTAGGTACTGGAAATATCTCCTAAACCTACATGCGACTCCGATCAGTCACAGAGCCAGAGTCCACAGAAGGAAGAGGGGTGAAGGTGGACGCGGCCACCAGTGGGGATCTCGGGACATTGCAGGCTTTGTTTGCAGGTAAGTGCAACATAATGGGCTAGTATTCAATGCATACTAGCCCATTATGCTTTTACTTTGCAGGGGAAAAAAGAGGAAGTAAAACCCATCAGGGTTTACTTCCTCTTTAAGGCTTTAGAACCACTTTAATGAAGGGAATGCATTAATGTAAAGATGTCTTGCCTTTAGAACCACTTTAAAAGTGTACAGATTCCTTCAATACTGCTGTTATCCACTGTAGCCCAAAATGGTATTTCAGAGCATCATAGTTTCTTTTCTAACAGAAAGAGCATTCCTATTTATTGATCAAATATTATTAGTATATCTCTCTCTAGCGAACAATTGCATTTAGAAGTGTGGTAAAAAAAACCCAAAAAAACATGTTATTGCAGAATATGGAGGCTGCCATTGCTGACCATCATCTGAAAATTCTAGTTGGCTGTCATGCTGATCCACTGAACTTAAAGTGGTGTTCCGGCCGAAATTATACTTTTTAAATAAAAATACCCCTATAATACACAAGCTTAATGTATTCTAGTAAAGTAAAGTAAGTCTGTAAACTAAGGTCTGTTTTGTTAGTTTATAGCAGTAGTTTGTTATTTTATAAACTTGCAGCAGGCGGTGGCCATCTTAAGTGTGGGCATCTGAAGCCAGACTGTATTTCTTCCTGGATCTCATCCTTGCAGATCTCGCACATGCTCAGTGCAGCACAAGCAGTGTAATAGGGTTCAGGTCAGGTTTCCATAGCAACGGCAGTGTCAGAGGAAGTTGCCGCTCCTTCCCAGAAGGCATTGCAAACAGGAAATGATGCGATGGGCCACGGCCAGGGAGGAGGAAGTGAAAAATGAATACAGCAGATATACAGTAGGTGCTGAGAAAAAAAAATTAAAAAATATGCAATTTGTTTACAGTGCACAGTTTAGTGAGAGATGCTGAAGAGTTGTAAAAGTGGGTGGAACTCCACTTTAATTTTTTTTCAAGGCACAGACCTTGTCAGACCACTGCAATGAATCCACTACTTCCCCTTACTTTATTAAACATAAAAAGTGTGATTTTGTTGTTCCTCGTGATATCCTCTTCACTTTATGTCCCAGTGACATTACTCCTATGATACATTTTAAAATGTCACTTTTAAAACCAAAAAACTCAATGTAAAGGCATAGAGGTCTAATAAAGCCAATATAAAAGACTGATTATTGCAACTCTGTATTTAACTAATATGTAATGTAATAAACTATTAATTTTATTTTTTAAATGTTGTACTTAGTGCACTTAGAGTAGTTTTCTAAATGTGACTTTATTTCAGCCTCTTGCAAGTCTCTATACACCAGCACTAAGACTGGGAAATGGAGTGACAGGACTGGGAGTCCATTAGGTGTGCTGCATGCAATTCTGTTGAAAAGAAATATGCTGATAGGGGGAGAGAGCAAAGTGAGCAAACGTATGACCTCATTAGACTTTTACTGCTGCAGCACTGCCTGGTAAGTAGACTAGGGCTGGAAAGAGAATGCCACTGATCTACCTGGCTGTTCTGCGAGGCAGGGTTGGGTAAATCTCAGGAATAAATGGTCAGAAATACAAATCTTTTGACAGATAAAACAGCTTCCTTATTTTATATGTATTTCATATATTGTTTTTAGCAGTTCGCTGGAGTTCAGCTTTAAAGTGATTGTACAGGCAGAAGATTTTTTTTTAGCTTAATGCATTCTATGCATTAGGATAAAAAGCCTTCTGTGAGCAGCAGCCCCCCTAATACTTACCTGAGCCCCATCTAGATCCAGCAATGTTGCACAAAAGGCTCGGCTGTCCAGGACTCGCATTTCCTCATTGGCTAAAATAGCAGCAGGGCCCCATTGACTCCCTCTTCTGCCAATCAAAGTGAGTGAGCCAATGAGGAGAGAGAGGGGGCGGGGCCAGGCCGCAGCTCCATATCTTAGTGGACACACAGAGCAGCAGCTTGGCTCGGGTGCCCCCATTGCAAGCTGCTTGCTGTGGGGGCACTCAGCAGAAGGTAGGGGCCAGAAGCGCCAGCGAGGGACCCGAGAAGGGGAGGATCTGGGCTGCTCTGTGCAAAACCGCTGCACAGCGCAGGTAAGTATGACATGATTGTTATTTTTAAACAAAAAAAATCAAGACTTTAGTATCACTTTAAATAAATCTGGAGAACTCCCCCACCAGTAGGTTTTCTGTATTTTAAGACTTCTTTGACTGAGACTGACTTTGGATGGGTAAGGGCGGACTTTTACGTAAACCATTTATGAGCAATTATGACCATGTAAAAATTGCTTTGCTAAATGGCGTCACCGTTTGTTATGGCCAAATTTCAACATCTGTAGGGAGAAAATACGAAAGTGGCACATGTACTGGGGAATTCATTAACGGGAACCTGTAAGGACAGGGGCTGCCATTTTTAACCTGTAGTTAGAATATATGTTGACTACCATTGTTAAAATTAAATTTTGAAAGTTCTAATTACCGTACATGTTAATGTAATTAGAGCGTTATGTTGATACAGAGGCTTTATTAGATTCTGATTCACTTACCTTGAACAAATATACTGGCTTCTTTAAATAGTTTGTTTGAGCAAAGCTATCATTTCCATTACATAATGATGCGGCCCTTGTGTGTTTTGTAACCTACTTTTTTAGAATTAACTATACAGTAAGCGGCGCTGTGTTGCGAGAGGAGTAGGGGCGACTTCCTGGCTGCTCCTGGAATTATTAGGAGTTGGGCTCTGCCATTCAAGGAAAGCTTTGTACTTATATCATTTATGACAAGGCTTTCTCTGAATGGCAGAGGCGAGGAGGTGGGGGGATGATGTCACGATTTCCACCTCGGCCAATCAGCCAGGTTTTCCAAAAAAATTCTCCTTTTATTACACATAATAAAACATACCTAAAAGATACCCACACTTTCCTAAAGTCATGCAGACCTTTCCCCATTTCTTTATATTTATAAATGCACTACTTAATTATATCGGACCTTTGTAATATAATATAAACATATAGGTGCCTTAGCAATATTGCTTATCAGCACAGGGATGTTAATTTATTATTTCCCTTGGATGCTCAGTATCTACAGTATAACAACAGGGGCTTGATTGCTTTATCCAGCACTTGTTGCACAGTCTTTGTGGCTTGATATCTAAGTCAAGTGTTTACTGAAAAGCAGTGCCGACTGGTACTCAAAATTCTGAAAAATACTGAAAACAAATCAATTGCAACATCACTGTGCCCATCAAATGCAGCCACTGTGCCATCAAATGCAGCCACTGTGCCCATCAAATGCAGCCACTGTGCCCATCAAATGCAGCCACTGTGCCATTAAATTCAGCCACTGTGCCCATCAAATGCAGCCACTGTGCCCATCAAATGCAGCCACTGTGCCCATCAAATGCAGCCACTGTGCCCATCAAATTCAGCCACTGTGACCCCCTGCCCGTTCGCTGTCTGACCAGCACTTACCCCATCTTGGTGATGGGTGAGGCAGCGGGTGGCGACGACGAGCTGTGGGACGGGCAGCGGGTCAGGCAACGGCAAGCTGCGTCCTCCATGCATCTCTTTTTTCTTTCTGCTAGGCATCCAGTAGGAGCGCCTGTCTTTTCAGCCGATCGGGTGATGGGTATTAGACCCACGCTTCCTAATTGGCAGAGAGGCGGTTTAGTGTTAGAAAAGTAATTATTCATTGGCTTTTCTAACACACCTGGGTGGGCTCCGAGCGCAATGCTCTGCGCTCCGAGTCCTCCCTATTTTGAAGCCTATTAGAGCCTTTAGCTCTAATCAGGTGCTTAAAAAAAACCACCCCCGCCACTCCTAAAAGGGGCCGGATGCCTGAATAGGGGGTGGCCACGGCAGCCATGGATAGATTCATGCTATGCATGAATCTATCCATGATACATATTTGGGGGGGGGGGTGGCGTGATAGATGGGGCGGCGCCCGTGCGCCCTTAATGGACAGGCCGCCACTGCTGGAAAGACACTGCAGCTTGACTACTTGATCCAGCATATATTATACTGTTATTGTAGCTTGATTGCTTGATCCATAGTTTACTATACAACTATTATGGTGTGACTGCTCTCTGCTTTACTGCTAATAGGCAACAAAGCTTTTACAGCCAAATTGGGGTAGCACCTACTTTATATTTTGTACATGATTCCATAACATAGCTTAACCTAAAACAAATATAGAAAAAAATGCTGGTTACCTTTTGAATCCCTTTTTTACATGCTTAACCACTTACTGACCGTATAACTTAAATATACGGTGGCAAGGTGGCACTGCTGCGCCAGATCATGTACCTAGTACGTGATCCGACACTTCCGGGTTGGGGGTGCGCATGCGCGCCTCCGGCTGCCCTCCTCCACTGTGATTATACACAGCGGGAGCTGATCTGCGGTTACAGCAAACTCGATGTTCACCAGCACCCGTCGATCATCCAGCACAGAGGCAGATCGCTGTTCTATCAGTAGGGAAGGCATGGATCCTGTATTTCTGGAAAGCAAAGACATGGATCCATGCCTTTCCGCTAGTAAAAGCACCTCACACACTGTAAAAAAAAACACTGGCTAGACACACAGTTAACCCTTTGATTGCCCCTGATGTTAACCCCTTCCTAGCCAGCGTCATTAGTACAGTGACAGTGCATATTGGTGGCACCAATCACTGTATCAGTGTCACTGGTCCCCAAAAAGTGTTAATTAGTGTTCGCCGCAATATCGCAGTCCCGCTAAAGGTTGCTGATCGCCGCCATTACTGGTAAAAAAATAGAAAATATAAATAAAATATGCCATAGTTTGTAGACGCTATAACTTTTGCGCAAACAAATCAATATACATTTATTGGGATTGTAGAAATACAAACATAAATACATAAATTTATGGAGTGCTTTACATATACATTGTACATTCACATCAGCCCCTGCACTTAAAGTGGTGTTCCGGCCGAAATTATACTTTTTAAATAAAAATACCCATATAATACACAAGCTTAATGTATTCTAGTAAAGTTAGTGTGTAAACTAAGGTCTGTTTTGTTAGTTTATAGCAGTAGTTTGTTATTTTATAAACTTACAGCAGGCCGTGGCCATCTTAAGTCTGGGCATCTGAAACCAGACTGTATTTCTTCCTGGATCTCATCCTTGCAGATCTCGCACATGCTCAGTGCAGTACAAGCAGTGTAATAGGTTTCAGATCAGGTTTCCATAGCAACGGCAGTGTCAGAGGAAGTTGCCGCCCCTTCCCAGAAGGCATTGCAAACAGGAAATGATGCGATGGGCCGCGGCCAGGGAGGAGCTGCACTGCACTGAGCATGTGCGAGATCTGCAAGGATGAGATCCAGGAAGAAATACAGTCTGGTTTCAGATGCCCAGACTTAAGATGGCCACGGCCTGCTGTAAGTTTATAAAATAACAAACTACTGCTATAAACTAACAAAACAGACCTTAGTTTACACACTAACTTTACTAGAATACATTAAGCTTGTGTATTATAGGGGTATTTTTATTTAAAAAGTATCATTTCGGCCGGAACACCACTTTATTTATAAAGTGTTACAAATGTAATGTTATTAAAGCAGCATCAAATGTAACTTTAAACATTTAAGAAAAAAAAAAAGGAAAAAATGCCTCTCTCAGCTAACAAATCAAACTGAGACACACACATGTATATACAGTATATCTGTAAAGAACATAGAATACAGAATGTATTAACTTTTATTTAAAGCCTTTTAGGAAAGTAATTTGCACTTTAACCACTTCAGCCCCGGAAGGATTTGCCCACTTAATGACCCGGGCATTTTTTGCGATACGGCACTGCGTCGCTTTAACTGACGATTGTGCGGTCGTGCGACGCTGTACCCAAACAAAATTGACATCCTTTTTTTTCCAACAAATAGAGCTTTCTTTTGGTGGTATTTGATCACCTCTGCAATTTTTTTCGATTTTTTTTGTGCTATAAACAAAAAAGACTTACAAATGAGAAATTTTGTTTTTATTTACTTTTTGCTATAATACATATCCCCCCCCCCCCCCAAAAAAAAAAAAAATATATATATATATATATATATATATATATATATATATATATATATATATATACAAATTTATTCATCAGCTTGGGCCGATATATATTCTTCTACTTATTTTTGGTATAAAAAAAAAAATAAAAAAAATATCGCAACAATAGGCGTATATTGATTGGTTTGCGCAAAAGTTATCGTGTCTACAAACTATGGGATCGATTTAGGGACTTTTTAAAAATTGTTTTTACTGGTAGTGGCAGCGATCTGCGATTTTTTGCGGGACTGCGACATTGCAGCGGACAAATCTGACCCCATATGACACTTTTTGGGGACCAGTGACATTATTACATTGATCAGTGCTATAAAAATGCACTGATCGATGTATAAATGACACTGGCAGGGAAGGGGTTAACACTAGGGGGCGATCAAGGGGTTAAGTGTGTTCCCTGGGTATGTTCTAACTGTAGGAGGGATGGGCTGGCAGGGACACGACAGAGATCACTGTTCCCGATCACTGGGAACAGAAGATCTGACATGTCATCTGGCAGAACGGGGAATCACCATAGGCAGTTCCCCGTTCTGCCCCTGTATACTGCGATCGTGGGTCGCCGCTGGACATCGAGTCCGCCGGACTCGCGGGCACGCTCCCACTATCTCCTGTGCAAAGATCAACGTACACCTACGGTGGTTTGCGCAGGAGAGCCGACTTGACGCAGTATAATGACGGTGGCTGGCCGGCAAGTGGTGTAAACTTTTGAAGATATATTCTCCACATCTAGCTCTAAAAAGATCTTCTGAAAAACTACAAAGGTCTATTTCAGGTTTTCAGGGTAGCTCAGGCTAAAAGCATGAATGAGTCCCATAATCATTCTTTCTGATGCAAAATGAGAGTGCTATATGAAAAAAAATACACTATACCAGCTTGTTTTTCCTGCCAATGCAGCATAAATATGTTATATTTGTTTGTGAAATGTAATAACATAGTGCAAAGTGGGCGGGGCTTTAGGTTACATAATCTAATGTTGAACGTCCAATATCTCAGAAACCAAACAAACAGAAAGTTCTTTTTTTGGTACAAATCAGCACAAACGCAGCACAAAAAATTGTGCATTTGTTTTTAAAATGTAATAACATGTGGTGCAAAGTGGGAGAGGTTTTATCAACTATAATGCGCAATACCTCTGAAACCAGTACATACGTGCGTTTTTGCAGCACAAATCAGCACAGATGCAGTGCAAACGAATCCTATCTTTGTTTTTAAATTTTAATATCATTGGGTGCAAAGTGGGTGGGGCTTGAGGTTACATAATTTGAATTTAAATTCCGATATCTCAAAAACCGAACCGACTGAAACATTCATTTTTGAGGCACAAAAATGGAAAATTGTGTACTCACCTTTCCATAATTTTCCTTTCCTGGTGCATCTTCTTGGCAGCATACATATGAGTTGTGACTCCGCCCCCACAACCTGATAGGACTGGTTAACTATAAATCAAAGACAGACCCGGCTCACAGCATTCTCTGTAACTCTCACCATTTGGGTGGGTATCTGTATGCTGCCATGAAGATGCACCAGGAAAGGAAAAACCCTAGTTAGACTTACCGGTAACGGTATTTCCACGAGTCTTTCTGGACAGCACCTGGAGAGAGCGCAGCTCCACCCACTTTTCCCAGGAAACACTGCAGTCAGTTTTTTTTTTAAAGACCGGACGCTTCCACCATGGCCTCAGTTGTCCTAGAGTACCTCCAGCCATGCTGAAATTAGATAAGCAAAACATAGCAATTACACCACATTTTATAAACCAATTAGGGCGGGCCATCGGCGCTGTCCTGAAAGACTCGTAGAAATACCATTACCGGTAAGTCTAACTAGGGTTTTTCTCCCCTCGTCTTTCAGGACAGCACCTGGAGATGATAAAAGAGTTCTTACTCTAGGGTGGGACCACCACCTGCAGGACTTTCCTGCCGAACGATTGTTCCGATGCTGATAGAAAGTCCAACCTGTAGTGGCGGGTGAAGGTGGAGAAACTTGTCCACGTGGCCGCTTTACAGATCCGACCCGGAGAAGCCCCTGCTCTTTCTGCCCAGGACGTTGCTACTGCCCTTGTTGAATGGGCCATTACCCTAGTGGGAGGATCTGCCCCTGAAGCTCTATAGGCTTCACTGATAGCCATTCTCAGCCATCTGCCTATAGTGCTTTTGGAAGCACTATAACCCTTACGTGATCCAGAGAAAAGAATAAAAAGAGAGAATTTGACTTCCTGAACTCTCTTGTGATTTATAAATAATGTAGTAAACACCTTCTCACATCCAGAGTATGGAAAGACTTCTCCTTAGAGTTGGATGGTGTAGGGCAAAAGGTAGGTAGAATTTTTTAGTCACATGCCAGGAATTAAACCGCTTCCACATCTTGAAATAAATAGCTCTGGTAACCTTTTTTCGGCTACTTAGAAGGGTCGAGACCAGTTTATCTGAGAGGCCTTTTCTTTTTAGGATCTGCTCTTCAGTAACCACCCTGTCAGTCTGAGGTGCTCGATATTTGGATGCTAAAGGGGTCCCAGGGTTAAGAGATCTTTTCGAAGTGGAAGAACCCAGTGAGGTTCCACCGCCATCCTCTGTATAGTTGCAAACCAAGCCCTCTTGGGCCAAAAAGGAGCCACTAGAATCATACTCGTGGTCTCTTTTTGTAGTTTCTTTAAAACTAAAGGGATCATTTGAAATGGGGGAAAGGCGTAGCACAAGTGGAAGTTCCACGGTTGTGCCAGCGCATCCAATTCTCTTGCTTGATCTTGCAATGTTTAGTGAGAAATAGGCCTTCACCTTTGAATTCTTCTGGGATGCGAACAGATCTATTTGAGGAGCTCCCCATTTTTCTGTTAATTTTTGGAATACCTCTGTGTTTAGCCTCCACTCTGCTTCTAGTATCATTTTTCTGCTCAGAAAGTCGGCTACTAGATTCAGATCTCCCTTTAAGTGTACAGCTGTTAGGGACCTTAAGTTGTTTTCTGCCCAGGATAAAATCTGAAGGGACGAGGCCAGCAAAACCTTGCTTCTCGTGCCTCCTTGCCTTGTAATATATGCCACTGCTGTGGCATTGTCCGATAGAACTTGGACATGGTGTCCCTGGACTAGTTTCTCGAAAGCCCATAGTCCTAGGAGAATAGCCCTTAGTTCCCTCCAATTGGAGGATCTCCTGGCTTCCCTGTTCGTCCAATTCCCCTGAGCCATCTGTCCTTCAAGGTGGGCACCCCAACCCCAAGAACTTGCATCCGTTGTCAACCTCCTCTCCAGGGGGAAACACCAAAGCAGGCCCCAGTCCAGATTTGGGTGGCTCCTCCACCACCAGAGCTTCCTCTGAACTTGAGGGGGCATTTTTATCATTTTTTCCAGGGAATCTCCATAGGACCAATTTCTCAGGATTGCCTGCTGGAGATCCCTTGCGTGGAAACGTGCCCACCGTACTGCTGGTATAGATGCAGTAAGGAGCCCCAAGACAGACATACTGTAGCTGCCCTGATGGAAATTGGCAGGTTTGTCTGGGTCTTTTTTGTCATGCAACGACAATAGGGTTTTATTCTCTGTGATGTTTAGAGTTGTGTGGATTTTTAGCGAGAAGAAGATTCTTTCGCTTCATCCGCTTCTTCCTCAGAGTCTATAACAACGCTACGTTCTTCATCTTCTGAGTCACTGCCCCCTCTAGATGCAGAAACAGATGTATGGGAACGAGGTACTGTGCTGCTACCTGCAGCTGGGCGTTTATCAAGATAAGACCTGAATGTCCAAAACGTTTCCGCCAATTCTTTTCTTAAGGAGTTCAATAATTCTCCTTGCTGAGACGCAGGTGTAGTAGGAGTGGTTTCCTCCTTAACTAAGTCTGCTATGCAGGCCCTGCATAATACCTTTGTCCAAGACTCTCTTAACACATTTTTACATGATGGACATCTCCTTTTAACAGGAGGGGAGGTATGTTTGGTCTTTTCTTTAGCTTTCTGAAATACACAAGAAAAAACCATATGTTTTTATCCTTTCTTCAAAATATAGAAACACAAAAAAACCATAGCATGCTGAAGAAATAGAGGAGCTAACCCTTTAACCCCTCTTTTTTAAATCAGCCAGTAAATCCCCCCACAGATTCACTTTACCACAAATGAACACACATACTTCCTGATTCAGCATACAGGAAGAGTGCTGCAGGCTCCTAAATTCCCAGAATTTAAAGAGGGGAAATAACACATGCCCATAGAGTAAGATACAGAGGACGTTATCCCCGCTTACCTGGACCTGGCTGACTTGTATGGCTCCTGCTCCTGCCACCGCCGTTTGTTCCTCCTCCATGCTGCAAGGACGCACAACTGGCGTTTGGTGCTTGTATTTCAAATTTCCCGGTTGGCTCACCGCTGCGAGGGCCGGAAATGATGTCAGCCGGAAGAGGCCGCCCCCTCCTCCTGCGTTCCAGCGGCCGGAACCGGAAGTCACGTCACTAGAGGTCCCGCCCTGGCCGTAGTGATGCACTTGCCACCGGAACCCGGAAGGCTGAGGCTTTGGGGATGAAGAAGACGCTCCTCCTTAGCCTAGCCGCCGGTCTAAATGAGCGGGGGCCCCCAGCAGCCTGGCCCTTTGCCGGGTATGAAGAGGAGAGGACACCGGAGCATCCCCCACACGTAAGGGAGGAAGCTGGGCTGGCCTGCAATATGAAAACGAATACCGGTATGCCCCATACTCTCCCCACCTGGAGAAAGCCTAGCACACCCCTGGCTCCCTGCAGCGCTTCCATCATGGCGGAGAAAACACTACAACTGAGGCCATGGTGGAGGGTCCAGTCTTTAAAGAAAAAACTGACTGCAGTGTTTCCTGGGAAAAGTGGGTGGAGCTGCGCTCTCTCCAGATGCTGTCCTGGAAGATGAGGGGAGAAAATTACGGAAAGGTGAGTATACAATTTTCCATTTTCCTGGTGCATAATGGCAGCATACATATGGGGACTAACTCGCCATACGGGAGGGTGCAAGAAAAATTTTGTAATCATCAGTGGCGCAAGTACGCACCATGAATTTTTCCAAATTTTACTGTTGTGAGCCGGGTTCACCTATAAAAGTGTAATGAAGGTGTCCTGGGAGCATCATATTGCTGACTTGCAAATAACCTCAGGAGACACTCAGCTGAGCTGTCCACAGAGCTGGCACTGCCCTAGTTAAATGTGCGCTTAAGACCTCCAAAACAGGAAGGCCTTGAAGAGTAGGCTCTTTTAATTGTCTTAACAATCTAGGAGGTGACTGAACGTGTTGATGCTGACTGATCCTTCCTTATGCCATGCTGGAACCAAGTACATATTTCAGCTTTCCTGAATGAAAGGGTAGCTGCCAAGCAGGTCAGGGGATGTTCCCACTTAACCCAGAAAGACGGGAAATTGACTTCCTGGTTAAATTGGAAGGAGAAAGACACCCCATGGATAAAAGCAGTCTGGAGTTTTAGGACTGTTCTGTCCGGGTATAATGTTAAGTGAGGCTCCTTGAGTGCAAAGCCTGTAGTTCTGACATCCTTCTTCACAGAGGTTGTAGCAACCAGAAATACGGCCTTTAGGGTTTGCAGAGTGTAGTCAATTCTGTAGGATAGAAATGAGTCTGATAGAAATGGGGACCATAAGCATGTTCCACATAGGGAACAATGGTTTCCTGGGAGGCCTATAACTTCATGCAAGCCTTTTAAGAATTGCATCACTTAGGGTTAAGTACTCCTTAAACCCCTGCAAGTGCAGACAAAGGTGAACTTCAAGCTTTAAACATATTTGAACCTAGGGCCCTGTTCAGCCCCAGTTGTAAGAACTGTGGAACCTTGGCTGGTTTAGGTGATAAAGGACTCCAGGCTTTTGCTGTAAGAGATCTGCATCATTTTCCCATATTCTTAGGTAAATCGTATTTATGAAGACCTCTCTGGTTTGACACAAGGTAGGCACTACCTGCACTGAGCATACTTGACTTGGTAGCCACTGCCTCTCAATTCCCATGCCATCAAAAGTAGTCTTTTGGAGCTGGATGGCAAAACTGTCCATGAGAGAGCGAATCTGTCATCACTGGAAGGGGCAGTGGTGATTCAATGCTTAAGAGTAGGAGAGAGAGACACTAGAACCTCCTAAACCAAAATTGTACATTTGCAATTATTGATACAGGAAGCTCCACTGACAGCCTAAGAATTCTACCCTTCCACTGGTGCCTAGGCACAGTACAAATCTTACTCCTCTTGCTAAAAGGAGTGAATGACAGAAGTGCTTTGAACACTACTCGGTTCAAGAAATTCAATACTATTCCTCATAAGCTTAACATCCCATGACCTTAAGCAGCCTGGTCTTTGAAATGAGTCCCCCAACCTTTCTAGTTGGGGTCTGATGTGATAATGTTCGATCTGAGAATAATTGGTCAGTTACGAAGAACCAAGGATACTCCGGCACTGTTCTGCTGGAAGAGACTTTACTCTATCAGAGGATGGAAATTCCCTTGAGGATGAATTGGGACAAGTAGGTGTCTGATAAACCTACAGGAGAATCCAGTCTCCCAGATTTATGAATATTATAATTGATTGGAGGTTTTCCATCTTGCACGACTCTAACTTTCTGTGCTGCTTGTCAATTTTTTTTTTAAACTTTAGCACTGGGCACAGATTACCTGGTTTTCATTTTTTATTTTTGCTAGGAACAGAGGTGAACCGAATCCTCATCTCCCATGGGTAACTGGAACCTTCACGATTGCCCTTTTTTTTTTTTTTCTATCCAGCTACAAACAAGAACAGAATTTTTTTACTTTCCCATCAACTCTGGTAGCCTGGCTGACTGCAAGAGATTGAAAGGTGGACTTCCCACCTGTCAATGTTATATGATCGGTATGCTCATTGAATTATGCCCCTGCATGAGTGAGTTTGTCATGTTATACTTTTTCAATAGAAATTATTGTACCAGAAAAGCGGACCTCCCTTAAACTTCCGCCAATGTCACGCCAATATAGCGGATATGGCCCACTGATCCTGAAGGTTTTCCCTCCAGGTGTGTGCATAAAGCTTTGCACAGGCACCCCCTGGATTAGTGCACCCTTAAAAAGGGACTTCCACTGTTCTCCTAAGACAGGAGCCTTTGAGCTTTAAGGCTTCAATAATGAAGATTGGGTACTTCTCCGGTTAATTTACTAATCTTTTTCCTGGTCCGTAGGATCTTGCCTCCTGGTGTCTACTTGGGAGTCGCCACCTGTATGCTGGACCTTTGAATTTTCTGTTTTTTTGTCAGATGATATCCGCCCTGACCTGCTAATGGTCACCCTTTAGGTGGCTGTATCCTGTCTACTCCCAAATAGATTGGATCTGTGTTCTGGTGTCTTGCACCATTTTTTTTTTTTTTTTGGCCGGATCCACTAACCATGGCTTTAGCCATAATGCACTCCTTGCCGTGACCGTGGGGAACACCGCTCTTGAAAAACATCAATTAATGTCTGGCACATCCACCACAGTGTATGCCGCCAATTTCAGCTCTTACAAAGCTGTTATCACCTTGTCTCTTCACTTCTTCCAGACAGGCTTATTTAAAGGGTTACACCACTTTTTTTTTCTGGGCTGCAGTTTTCTGTAAATTGAAATTAAACATGACCATCTGCAGGTGCTCTGCACACAGAATGTGTACATAACACTCCCCTAAACAAAATTTCCCAGAAGTCTGCACCAAGATAAAAGTCAGATTCCTTGGCATCCACCACAATAAAAATTTCATTTTTGATAAGATACTCCCAAAAGGGAATCACGTCTAAAGGGATGCAGACCCTGCCACTTTCCTCAGAGTCCTGCAGGTACAGCAGCTGGTTGACAATTCTGAAACCACTCCCATTAAGACTCATTCAGCACTGGTTATTGCTGGTGTGCCAGCACCTGCAGATGCTACAGTATGAAGTAGCACTTCAGATCTAGATCTAATTTTCGGACTAGAGCCTCCTTGAATGTGCCATGTCTTGCCAGCTACATTGATGATGCATCCATCATCGGAGAAGACTGCAACAGGTTGACCTCTAGATTTTTCAGGGTATACAGTTTTGACAGCCTATTTATAAGGGCATTTTTCTCTGACCCCTTCAATTATTCCTGGATTAACTCTTCCAGTTGTTCAGTGAAGAAAATTAGTACTTTCTAACCTTGTGGAGAGTTTCCTCCACTTCAACCCAGGCAATTGCGTCCTTAGCGGTCCTTGCAAAAAAAAGTCTCTATTGGGCAATCTTCAAAGCTTGTGCAAGCTTTCCTATTTGGACACCACCTACTGGTTCTGGTTGGAAGTGCTAGGCAATTTATGCACTGTAGCTTGTCAAGCAATGACTTTCCACCACAAATGCAGCAACCATTAGGGCTGTGGTGTTCGTAAAACGGGGAGCAAACAAAATGAGAGGTGAGAAGATGACATTGATCAATGTTGCATGTATGTCTGTGCTTTGAACGGTGACTGTTCTGGCTTTTAGCAGGATCTCTTCACCTTGAGGTCCTTGCAGGGCTGTATAGTGCTTGCTCCAGGCAGATTTGACATACTAGCTTGGCAGGCAAATGACCTTCCACCACAAATGCAGCGACTATTAGGGCTGGTAACTTGTGATGTTTGTAAACGAGGAGCAATGATAATGAGGGGTGAGTTGATGAGTTTAATCAACATTGCCTCGATGTCTGTTCTTAGATGGTGACTTTGTCTTGACCGTCATCTTGTAGATCTTACAGGACTATAGATATTGGCTCTCTTTTTCTCAATCTTCACTACTTACCTAATCCCTATACCTTAAAAGCAATGGGTGGTCTGGCTGGACAGCGTTTCCCATAGAAACAGAGCAAAGCAGCAGACTGAAATGAAAAACAGCACAAGCTAAGTCTCCACTATTGCGACCTGAAAGTCGCAAGATTTTGCTGCAATTTGATGGGACTTGAAGCAATGCCTGTGTATTCTTAAGGTCTATGAACAAAATTATGAACGGTACTAATTGGAAATCATGGGGTACGGCTTGTCATGCGACTTTGCAGTGACAAGTCGCACTAGTGGAAACTGAGCCCAACACAGTGATCCCAGAGCAAGCATAGAAAAGGGGATAGGAAGAGCCCAGGTGAAGGCTATAAAGAGCACAATGATCCTAGAGCAACACTGAGAAGGAGATAGGAAAAACACAGGTGAATGCCATAAAAAGGAAAACATACCTGCAAACAATGACCACATAAGCATCCAGCATGCATGAGTAGAGAGCTCCACCATTTGTTGCCCAAAAATACCATAAAACCATTTAGAACTCACATTTGCCATTAGCGATGATATCAGTGCCTGAGCATGATCAGATCACCATCCTGGAAAAGCTCTAACCAGGAAACACAGAGGCCGCATCACTTCCTGCCTCTCATGCTCAGCGTGTACTTGCACTGCTGCAGCCATCTTGGAAATGGCAAACGCCCATAACACAGAGAAAAGAAGTAAAAAGCATATGGAAAGCAAAAGGAAACGCTGTCACTTACGTCAAAGCTTGTTTAAAGCTTTCTTTGAAAAGCCTGCACCACCAGAATGGGGCTCCAACCATCTAGCTCGTTTAGAGGCTGTACAGGAAGGACTTCTGCCCAGGAGAGGCTGAAACATGCCCCCAGACCACCAGAATGGGGCTCCAACCATATAGCTTTGTTTAGAGGCTGTACAGGAAGGACTTCCACCCAGGAGAGACTGAACCTGGCTGGGGCGACAAGTGGTAAGGGATACCTCGCGACTCCAGTTTTAATTAGGTGATGAAAAAAAGGAGAATGCTGTGAGCCGGGTCTGTCTTTGATTTATAGTTAACCAGTCCTATCAGGTTGTGGGGGTGAAGTCACAACCCATATGTATGCTGCCATGATGCACCAGGAAAACGGAAAATTGTATACTCACCTTTCCGTAATTTTCCTTTCCTGTCGCATCTTCATGGCAGCATAAACATTGGGTTGTGACTCCGCCTCCACAACCTGATAGGACCACATAGCTATAAATTAATGAATAGGCACCCGCCCCAGTATTCTCTGTATATATAAGTCACCTCAGAAGGGTGGGCGATTGTATGCTGCCATGAAGATGCGACAGGAAAGGAAAATTACGGAAAGGTGAGTATACAATTTTCCGTTTTCCTGACGTATCATGGCAGCATACACGTTGGGGAGTAACTCGCCAGACTGGGTGGGAATGCAAAGTAAATTTATTGACAAGAAACAGAAGAGTTGGCCTGTATAACGGCCCTCCCGAATTCTACTGCTGATAAGCGTGCAGGTGGCCGCTCTACAAATGGTTTCCGCTGAGACTCTACAGTAAGCTGCCCATGAAGTAGCCATTGCCCTGGTAGAATGTGCTCTTAAGCCTTCTGGAATCTGCAAGGTGCTCAAGGAGTAGGCCTTCTTGATAATTTTTACAAGCCATGAGGCGATGGTACGGGTAGATGCCGCTTGGCCTTTTCTGAATCCGTGTGGGATGATTAGAAGATTTTCGGACTTTCTGAACGGCTTGGTTATTGAGAGGTACTGCAAAACGTTACCCCTGACATCCAGTGGATGAGGAGCGCCCTGATCCGTGATGAGGGCCGGGAGGTCAATCTCCTGGTTAAAGTGAAATGAAGAAGAGACTTTTGGGATAAATCGTTCCGAAGGCTTTAGGGTTAGTCTGTCCGGGTAGATCATCAGATACGTCTCTTTGCCTAGCAAGGATTGCATTTCTGAGACTCTCTTCGCTGATGTAATAGCGATTAGAAATGAGACCTTTAGTGTCAGGTCCCAAAGGGAGATGTCTTCAAGTGGGTAGAATGGTTCTCTGGATAAGACCTCCAGGACGGTTGAGAGATCCCATGTCGGAAATGAAGGCTTCCTAGGAGGCCTTAGTTTTAGGCAGGCCCTTTGGAATTGAACCACCAGTGGATTGAGGGCACACTTAACTCCTGTCAAAGCAGAGATGACAGATACTTGTACTTTTAGGGTGCTGGACCCAAGACCTTTGTCCAGGCCTGACTGGAGGAAATCGAGCACTTGCGCTACTGATGGGGAAGAAGAGTCCCAACCTTGTTCCTGGGCAAAGGAAGTGAACTTTTCCCAAATCCTTCCGTAGGTACTATTTGTGGTAGAATTTCTCGCCTGGAGCAGGGTATCGACTACCTTCTGAGAGCATCCTTGGTCTAGAAATCTAGACCTTTCAGCCTCCAGGCCGTTAGGTTTAACCTCTCCAGACTTGGGTGGAGTAGCTGGCACTGGGTTAGTAAATCTGCCGACACGGGGAGTGGAAGTGGATCCGCTGTGTTCAGCTGTAGGAGGGTGGTGAACCAAGGGCTCCGCGGCCAGAAGGGAATCACAGCCAGCACTGGGCGCCTGGAATATAAGCCGCCCTCAGATCCAGAAGGTTCAGTTGAGCCCACCGCATCACCGGGCCGACCTCCTGCATCATAGAGACGCTCCTGGTACCCCCCTGCCTGTTGATGTAGGCTACTGCCACTCGGTTGTCCATCTTTATGAGAACTTGTTTCCCTCTCAGAAAGGTGCTGAATGCCAAAAGGGCCTGGAAGGTTGCCTTCATCTCTAGAACATTCAAGACCAAGTCCTTGGTTTTGAAATGCCAGCGGCCCTGAGCCGCATAATGTAGGTAGTGTGCCCCCCATCCCTCCAGGCTGGCATCCGAAGTCACTACTTCCTGATGGGGAATGACTATCTGTTTGCATCTCCTGAGATTGTAGAGGTGTGTCCACCACTGCAGAGATAGGCTGGCTTCTTCCGAGATGTGAATCAGTTGGGACATGGACCAGTCGTCCTACTGAAGGAGGCTTGAAGGAGTCTGGTGTTCCATTGCGCCCACTGGACCATTGGAATGGTTGCTGATAGGGAACCCAGAAGGCTGAGGCATGCTCTGGCTGGTAAGAATGGAGCCGGGATAGAAATCTATACTTTTTGCATTAGTAGAGACATTTTTTCCCGTGGCAGCTCCACTGTATTTGCTCGGGTGTCCAGTTCGGCCCCCAGGAAGACCATCCTTTGGGTAGGCTGGATGTTGCTTTTTTGCCAATTTATAATCCATCCCAGACTTTTTAGAGTGGAGACTAGGATCTTGCGATGTTGCACGAGTGACTCCCGGCTGTTTGAGAGGAGGAGGATGTCGTCCAGGTAGTGGTGAACCCTTAGGCCTTTCTCTCTTAAGGAGGCTATCGCTGGTAATAGGACCTTTGTGAATGTTCTGGGGGCTGTCGAAATCCCGAAGGGAAGACTTTGAAATTGAAAGTGCCCCTGGCCCACCGAGAATCGCAGGAATCTCTGGAATGCCACATGGATTGGAATATGCAGGTAGGCGTCCTGGAGATCTATGGAAAGCATCCAGTCTCCCAGATTTATGGCCTGGAGGATAGACTGCAAGCTTTCCATCCTGAATGACTCCACCCGGATGGGTCTGTTGAGGTTCATTAAATCTAGAACTGGACGAAGATCCCCTGATTTTTTTCTTGACGAGGAATAGTGGAGAATAGAATCCCCTGCCTCTTTGTGCTGGCGGGACCCTTACTATTGGAGAAGGTCCTGAACATAATTTAGTAGTGACAACCTTCTTTCCCGAGATGGAGGGATACGGGTTGGACAAAAATGATCCCTTGAGGGTCGATTTTTGAAGGACCACCTGTGGCCGAAACTGATGGTGGCCAGAGTCCAGGTATCCTTTATGGTCTCCGCCCAGACCAGCTTGAATCTGGAGTCTTGCTCCCACTACCCCTGGCTGGACGGGCGCACCTTCAAAAGGGCTTCTGGTCACTGGAAGCGGGGGTCTTGGGCTTTTGAAACTTCATAAACGATGACTGAGGATTCTTCCAGCCCCTTCGGTACTCTTTCTCCGGTCTGTACGCTTTCGTGTCTCTATACCTCTCCGGAAGGTTTCGCTTAAAGAGAGGAGGTCTCTGTTGTTTGGACCTTCTATCCGAGGGAATGAGCCCAGACTTTCCACCAGTCACCTTAGAGATGCCTGAGTCCAATTTCGTCCCGAAGAGATTCTCTCCGTCAAATGGGATGCAACACCAATTAGACTTGGAGTCTGGGTCCGCCGTCCAGGGTTTCAGCCATAATGCTCTTCTGGCCGTTACCGAAGCCAGCATAGATTTCGATGCAGACCTGATTGTATCGACCGAAGCCTCTGCCACAAAGTCGCCCGCCAAGCTTAGTTCTTGCAAAGCCTTTACTATTTTTTCTTGGTCTGTACCCTCCAATACGAGCTTCTCGGTGCTTGCAGACCAGCTCGAGATGGCTCTTCCTACTGCTACAAGTGCTATCGCAGGCCTGCAGGCGCCTCCTGCAGACAGGTAAGCCCTCTTGAGGTCCGTGTCGATCTTCCTATCGAGCACTTCCCTGAATGTTACCGCGTCCTCTAACGGGAGTGTAACGTGCCTGGCTAGGCGCATCAAAGATGCGTCTACCACTGGAGGAGACACCAGGGGGGGTCACTTTAGGCTCCTTGGGCGGATATAGCTTAAGAAGTCTGTTATAAGATTTCTTCTCTGGTCTTTGCCATTCCTCTTTAATCAGGTCATCCAGTTAGTCTATAAATGGAAAGGCCTCTGGATCCTTCTTAAGGTGAGGGAAATATTTTCTTTGTTTTGGTTGAACTTCCTGGGGGTCCTCCCATCCTATCGCCTCTTTGACCGATTTGACAAACAGCTCTATTATTAGAAGTCGAATCCGGCTGATACCTCCAGACCCTCATTATCGGACAGAGAGTCTTACTCCCTTGATGTGCTGGCCTGGACTGGAGAGGCACTGGTGGAAAAATCCACATTCGCCATCGAGGCTTGCAGAGCTGAGATTCCAGCAGATTCTCCGGTATCCGAGATTCTTTCTTTTGTGGCCTCCTCTAGACATTTTTGACAGGCCAGTTTATCCGGGAGGACGGCCGCACCACAGATTCAGCAGGCGTTCCCGGAGGGACGGGAGTGGCGTGCGGGAGACCGGGGTCTGCGCGCAGGAGATCTTCTATGGCGGGATCGACCGTGTCTAGAATATGATCTAGACAGGGTCCTTCTGCGACTCCCTCTAGAGCGGCTTCTCCTGTGGTAGGAACAGCTCTGTCTGTGTCTGGAAACAACTTCTTCTATGCAAGGTCTCTCTCTGTCTTGAAACAGACGCTCCTGAGGACCTGGTAGGGATGACCAATTTAGGTAGCATTAGTAGTGCTCTCTTTTTCGATCTTCACTACTTACCCTTGTCTTCCTCCTCCTTACCTATTAGGCTGGCGGTGATCTACTGGGGCAGCGGTCTCCATAGTGGAGGTGTGAATTGGAAACCTGCAGAGATAGTAGGATTGAGATATGCATAAAGAAATAAGGTTTCAGGAGACCGCTGGGCAAAAAGACAAGACACCTACCTTTTGCAGAGCGTTTTCAGAGAGAAAAAAACTGCCTCAGGTCAGTCATCCAGCAGCAGCAATGAAAAACTGACACTGGGGCTTTTTAAAACTGCTGCCGTTAGCACCGAGCGCTCGCGCATGCGCAGTAGCGCCGCGAGACACTCGGCGCCATCTTAGAATCTGGCAAAGGCCGAGGAGCGCCCTGAGACGACAGACTGCGCATGCGCGAGAACGCCGAGGACGCTCGGCGATCACGGAGGATGGATTGAAGGACAACAGAGCCCAGAAGGTAGAAAGAGTGAAGGAGGGGGAGGGGGGGAGACCGCTGCACACAACTAAGCCTGTTTAAGGCTTATTTTCTGAGGCCAAAACTGGGACTTCCAAGGCCATTCCTCCAGCAAGCCTGTTTAAGGCTTTATATGGGCTGCTACACCTCAAACCTGTTTAAGGCTTATATCATGGTCAGGCAGACAAAAGTGACAAAAGAGGGTGCCCCTGAGATCACCAGAGTGGGGCTCCTTCCATTTAGCTCGTTTAGAGGCTGTACAGGAAGGACTTCCACCCAGGAGAGGCTAGAACCTGGCTGGGGCAAAGTGGTAAGGGGGTGCTGATCCGTGCGGTCCCGACAGGTGAGGAAAAATAAGAGAATACTGGGGAGGGTGCCTATTCATTAATTTATAGCTATGTGGTCCTATCAGGTTGTGGAGGCGGAGTCACAACCCAACGTGTATGCTGCCATGATGCGACAGGAAATAGTTTTTAAGCTTAACAGCTGGCGGTCCCTCACCCTGCATCTTGGTTGCATTCTAACGCATGCAGTAAATCCAAACTTTGTGTGCGCACAAGTGAGTTGACTCAATAGGTGTATACAATGGACGTATGTGCATTTATTATAAATATCTTAATCAGCAAATAAAAGAAACATTTTGGATGGTATGTTAAGCAACATTTAAAGCAGCCCTCAAAAAATGCACTCGCCTGCTTGCATTTTGCGAGTGCGTTTTGAGGGCTGGCGAGGAAGGGCTGCGTAGGAGCGGGGTGGCGAGCACCGTCGGCAGGCTGGGTGGAATTGGAGTCCTTCTCGCAGCAATCACTGATGGGAGAGAGAGAGAGCAGCCCGGATGTTCAGAGCACAGCGCAGGGAACACAGCGATAACAGCTTTCATTTCACATTGCCGTGTTCCCCACCACTCGCTGTCAGATACAGCCCCGCCCCCTGGTCCCGGGACTTTGATAGAAAGATCACACGTCCAACCCCGGGACGGGTGATCTGTCAATCAAAGTTCCCCGGCCAGGGGGCGGGGCTGTATGAGACATTGAGCGGCGGAAACACAGCAATTGAAATTAAAGCTGTTATCGCTGTGTTCCCTGTGCTGCGTTCTGAACATCCGGGCCGCTCTCCTATTCCTCTCCTCCCCTGCACAGGTAGGATGGTGGGCACAAGCTGCATGGTGGGCACAAGCTGCATGGTGGGCACAAGCTGCATGGTGGGCACAGGCTGCATGGTGGATGGTGGGCACGGGCTGCATGGTGGGCACAGGCTGCATGGTGGATGGTGGGCACAGGCTGCATGGTGCATGGTGGACACAGGCTGCATGGTGCATGGTGGGCACAGGCTGCATGGTGGGCACAGGCTGCATGGTGCATGGTGGGCACAGGCTGCATGGTGCATGGTGGGCACAGGCTGCATGGTGGACACAAGCTGCATGGTGGGCACAGGCTGCGTGGTGGATGGTGGGCACAGGCTGCATGGTGTACACAGGCTGCATGGTGGATGGTGGACACAGACTGCATGGTGAATGGTGGGCACAGGCTGCATTGGTGGGCATAGGCAGCTTGCATTGGTGGGCACGGATAAAGTTGTTGTTGTTAATATTTATTTTTATAACTTAATTCTACATAAAACATTTAAGTGTCATTTAATGAGATCATTTATGAGGGTGTGTTTAAGGGCGGAGCGGGGCGTGTTAAGGGACGGGGCATGTTGAGGGGCGGGGCGTGTTGTGGGGCGGTGTTTGGTGGGGCAACTGGTGGCGAGTAACCCTTGAGGCCTGGCTAGTAACTCAGGACCTGAAATTTTGAGCTCTGTTTAAAGCATGTGAACAATAATATGTTTAATGTTTACTCTTACCTTTCAATGGCATTGCATGGCTTTGTAGTGACTTGGAAAACTTCTTGTCACTGGTGGCGCTCTTTTGTCCTGATGGGCCTCAAACGTATGGGAGCTTCCTTGTGCAGGCTTTCAAAGTTCACAAAGACCTCCAACTCTTTAAAATATACAGCATCAAAACTCGTGTGGTTGCACGTTTGGCAAACATGTGTCTCGCAATTTCAGTCAAATGAAAAGAGATTTTTTTTAAAGTAAATATAATTCAATTAGAATATGGAAATGTACATACCTTAAAAATTTTGTCTAGATTACTCAATATTATACATTATTTTTGTAAATGTAAAAAGTGTGTTTTAAGAACTAATGAAAATTAAGCAAGGTACTTAAAATATCAAAGTAAATTAATTAACATTTATTTTTATGTTGAAAATTATAACATTTTTATGTTAAAATTACAAGCCAACAGAATCATTTTTATCAATGCAGGAGCAGGTCACTCTGGCTGTTAAGAAGACTGCACCACAAATGGTCCTCCAACAGGAGATCATGGTGAAGGTTTGGCAATGCTCCAGCCTCACATTGGAACCAGATGGTTTAGGATTAAGCTTAAATTGAACTTTATGCTGTAATAATAAATTGACTTCCCTGGATTTACAACAATTTTGCTAAAGCAGCTATCTGTTTATATTATATTACGTGCCCAGTATAATTGAATGGTACATTTATAAACATAACGGACTGAGGAAAGGTCTCTATGGCTCTGGGAAAATGTGGGTATTTTTTAAAGTATGTTTTATTATTTGTAATAAAAGAATGTATTTACTGTATGTATTGCAAAATCTGGCTGGTAGTGAACAAACAGCGTAATCTCTGTTTTGTGTGAATGCAAGCAGAGATGTAGAGAATGTTAAATATGTATGTGTAAATGTTTATAAATATGTTATAAATGTATAAATATGTAGTATTTTTATGGCGATTCTGTTATAAGAATACACCTTCACACTCAAAGCAAACATTTCCATTTCCTGAAAGCCGCGAAGGATGAAAGGTTTATAACAGGTTCGCTTTACAGACCAGATGGGCTGTACCAGTTCGTGGTTCCCTTACATGGGGCCATGGTCTCATTCCAAAGAATGATGGACTGCATTCTTAAGCCCCACAAAGCATATGCTTTGGGATCTTTAGATGATGTCAGCATCTTAACTAGAAATGAACGGTAGAGCGATTTATGAATGAGGGATAGGCAGATGAATAAAAGGTCCCTGTCTTCCACTTATAGAGTGCTTTTCATGGATGGAAACTATAATATAGCATCTATGAATGGAGGAGGGGGTGGAAAGGGTGGGCATAGTTGGCACTCTTGAGTGTCACATCAATCGGATAATAAAATGAATGCCTGTATGGCCACCATTGGTAAATCCATCCCATTTAATCTTTTTCTCCCAGAGGAGAAGAATGTAACCAAACAACAAAAATTGTCTGTAGAAAAAATAAAGCTAACTAGATCTGATAAGAGGCATGGAGGAGCTCAGCTATGAGGAAAGATTAGAGGAACTGAATTTATTTCCTCTTGAGAAGAGGAGATTAAGGGGGGATATGATCAACATGTACAAATACATAAGGGGTCCATATAGTGAATTTGGTATTGAGTTATTCACTTTAAGGTCATCACAGAGGACAAGGGGGCACTCTTTACTCCTAGAGGAAAACAGATTTCCAAATACTGAAAAGTTTCTTCACAGTAATAGCTGTGAAAATGTGGAATGGACTCCCTCCAGGGGTGGTTCTGGCCAGCTCAGTAGATTGTTTTAAAAGACCCTGGATACTTTCCTAAATGTACATAATATAACCGGGTACTGACATTTATAGGTAAAGTTGATCCAGGGAAAATCCGATTGGCTCTCGGGGGATCAGGAAGGAATTATTTCCTCTGCTGTAGCAAATTGGAACATGCTTTGCTGGGGTTTTTCGCCTTCCTCTGGATCAAATGTGGGTATAGGATTGTGTAATTGGGATTGTATGATATTTTTTTTTTTTTTTATTGGTTGAACTGGATGGACTTGTGTCTTTTTTCAACCTGAATAACTATGTAACTATGGGTTTAATCTAGGATGGTGTCAGAGTCAAAAGTCGGGGTTGGTGTATGTTAGGTAGGATTTAAAAAAAAAAAATTCCCAGCCAAGGCACTCCCTGAACTACAGCTGCACAGACCAGGCAGTCACTGCAGTGCCAAACATACTGCAAAATTTGAGAGGCACCTCGCCTGTGAGGGACAGTACTAGCACTAGGGAAAGATTCCTGATGGGGAGGGAAAGTGTAGGATTGCATCTCTTCTGGACACCTCCTCAATTGGGCGATAGACAGTCAGGCAGCTTTCTTCTCCTTCTCTACAGACACTGTCACTCCAGCTTGAAACTGCTTCTACACGTTGAAAATGGTGAGTTCCCCTGGCCGGGTACCTGTAACACCGCGTTTGTTGTGAACTGTTACTGCATTATTTCAATATAAGTTTTACATTGCACCTGACTGTGTGAATTATTGCCGGTGAACACGCTGCACCCCACCTACATGCGGCTGGCCATACCCTACCACACCATACTTAAAACAATATTGTTCACTGGGGACACCATTCCCTATAGGCTACTGGACTATTTTTTTTTGATCAAACAAAAAGTTTATTGAGCATAAATGTCAATACAGGTTATTAACAACGGGTTACAAAGTGCAATGTGTTTCAATGTTATGCATAGTGTTCAGTTCACAGAGTTTTAAACATGTCATTATGGCTTAAATTCGGGTATCAAATATTGTCATACATATATAAAAGGTAGGTTGCTTAGGGGAAGGCTGAGTCTGTGCAACAACAATTTCACTAAACAAATAAAGGCCATAAAACGAAAAAAAAAAGTAGAAACAGAAAAGATGGGATACAATTGATACTAGTCAGTGCATGTGGAAGACTCATTTATTCACCTGTCCCATATTTTATGGTATTTGCCCGGGCAGCCATGGTGGGTATACAAAACCTTCTTGTAGGAGAGGGTAAGATTCACAGCCCTCTTCCACTGTTGCATGGTGGGGGGGGGGGGGGGGGTGGGCCGAAGCCACAATTGGGCTATCTGCATTCTGGCTGCAAAAAGGGTTTCCTGCAAGAATATTGATAGATATTTTGCTTCCTCTGAGACGGGAAGAAGGCGAAGCAGGCATTGACGTGGGCATAGTGTTAGGGGGGAGCCCATGCAGTCGTGGAGAAATTTGACAATTTGTGACCAGTAGCATTTGATAGGTGGACAGGACCATATAAGGTGATAGAAGGTACTGGGGTTGTCGCCGCAGCGAGGACAGGCTGGATCAGTATCTGGCTTATATTTAAAGATTCATGCTGGAGTGAGGTATGACCTATGGAGGATATAAAGTTGGGTAAGGCGATCCAATAGTTTAGGAGACACCTTCGTGCTAGTCAAAAGAATTTCTTCCCACTGTTCGTCCTCTATTTCACCAGTGTCAGTCTCCCATTTGGCTCTCAAGTGTTGCGTATGGGTGATGGCTGAGGGTGTGAGTAGGCTGTTATACAGGTTGAATATCAGTTTTTTGGGGTCGTCACCTAGGGCTATATCTGCGAAGGTCACTATTTCCAGGTTGGGAATGGAGTCGTCAAATTGGGATTGAAGAGCGTGACGGACTTGAAGATATCAAAAAACATATAATTGGGAAGAGCATATTCCTCCTTTAGGGCCTGAAATGTTTTGACTGCTCCTCCGGATATGAGCTGGGAGAGGTAGATGACTTTATAAATAATCCACAGTTTATAGTCTGGGATGGTCAGTAATTCAGAGAGCTGGGGATTATCCCAGAGTGGTGTGTGAGCGTGTATGGAAGGAGCCCCAACGGTGGTAAGGGCGCGTTGCCAAATTTTGCTGTGGTGTTTTAACATGTGGCTCCCACCCGTGAGACGAGACACCCCTCTGTGTTTACAGAAAATTATCTGAAATGGATGGGCCACTACATCTGTCGCAGATTTGCATACCAATGCGGAGTAACAAAGTTTGTCATGATTATTTAAATAATAGAAATGGGACAATTGGGAAGCCATATAATAAAATGTGAGGTCAGGGGTGGCCGTTCCCCCAAGATGAGTGGGGCACTTCAATGTCTGCCATGATAATTTGTGTCGGGAGGAGCCCCATATAAAGGTATTGAGTATAGATTCCAGGGATCTAAATATGTGGGTCGGGATATGTAGGGGGGCATGCCAGAATAGGTATAATAATTTAGGAAGGAGGACCATTTTCACTAAGTTAATGCTGCCCATTACACCGAGAGGGAGCCTAGACCATATTTGCGTTTTACTTTTAAGGAGGGCGTACATTGGTTCGATGTTGAGGCGCACATAGTCCGTGAGGGAGCGCAAGCATTGTATGTCTAAATATTTGATCAGGTTGGTCCTGACCAGTAAAAGGGTGGCCTGAGTGTTTGTTGGGACAGAGATATCTATAGGGAGTATTTGGGATTTCGACCAATTTATTTGTAGTCCCGAGAAGGTTCCGAATTGTTGTATGAGTTGTAATGCTGCTGTTAAAGAGGAACCTGCGTCTGACAGATAAAGGAGCATATCGTCAGCATACAAACTGATTACTTCAGTCAGTTGACCCAAACGGAGACCCTTGATATCGGGGTGTGACCTGATGGCGATGGCTAATGGCTCAACGGCCAGCGCGTACAGAAGAGGGGATAGGGGGCAGCCCTGTCGTGTACCTCTAGATAGTGCGAAGGGGGTGGACGTTTTACCATTGACCTGGATCCGGGCAGTGGGAGCCTGGTATAGGAGTTGGATCCACCTGATAAATCTGGGTCCGAATCTGTGTAAGCACTCCCACAGATAGCTCCACTCCACGGAGTCGAACGCCTTAGCGGCGTTGAGACTAACCACCACCCGGGAACCAACGTCATCATGTGTAGCTTGTAGGTTTGTGAATAGTCTTCTTAAGTTAAATGCTGTGTTCTTATTGGGCATAAAGCCTGTTTGGTCGGCATGGATGTGGCTGAGTTTGGCTTTGTTGAGTCTCAGGGCGAGGATCTTGGCAAGGATTTTTACATCTAATTGGAGAAGAGATATCAGGCGATAAGATTCAGGGTAAAGGGGGTCTTTACCTGGTTTGGGAATAAGGACAATAATGCCTCATTCATAGTGTGCACCCGAGTCGAAGATGTGTGAGTATAAAGATTCCAGTCTGGGTATAAGCACTTCTTGGAAATGAGAATAGAATTCCAACGGGAGCCCGTCAGAACCTGGGGCCTTTGACGCTGGCAGGTTCGCTATAGCCTCCCTGATGCACTCCTCGGTAATGGGTGCCTCAAAAAGATCTACTTGGGAGGCCGTGGGAGTGGGGAAATTTATACTATGCAGCAGATGGCGCAGCTCCTCTAGGGGCCGGTCGGTTTTAGAGGTGTAGAGATCAGTGTAAAATCTTTGAAACTCATGGGCTACCTGATCAGGGTCTGTAATCACGACTCCATCTTGCGAATGGAGCCAGATCACCATAGGGGGTGTATGATCAAGGTGGGCCATATAGGCAAGTAGTCTGCCCGCCCGCTCCCCATGCTCAAACGCCCTCTGTTTGCTAAAAAATATGTCCTTTTTGGCCTTTTCATAGTGTAAGTGGCCCGTGAGCCTGGATTGTAAACGAAGCTGAGCTAAGTTAAGGGCTGTACGATCTGCAAGAAAGTTTCGTTCAAGGAGGTTTAAGTGTTCCTCAGCCTGCTGGAGGATTATTTTGGAAGAGGCCTTGTGTCTATTTATGTGGGTAGAAAGAATCAGGCGGGCATGGGACTTGAACATCTCCCATATTGTCCCGGTCGAGGCCGAACCTTGATTTGACAAGAAGTAATAAGACCACTCGCGCTGTATAATCTCGGAATCCGTGAGGATAGTAAGCCAGAATGGGTTCAGTCTCCACCGGCGGGCCGGCGGAGTGGAGGGCAGTCGCAGTTTGATCCATTAGGGTGAGTGGTCCGAAAGGACCCTCACACCAAATCCTACTGCAAGGAGCTCTGGGATCAGGGCTGGGGTAAGCAGTATCATGTCTATACGAGACATTGCAGACTGCGAGGGCGTGAAGCAGGAGTATGCGGGTGTGTTAGGGTGTTTAAATCGCCATGTGTCAGTCAGGGCGAATTCTGATAAGAATCTGCCAAACCTAGCAAGGGCCGGTCTGTCCGGTGGCATTGCTGATGAGTGAAGTTTGTCCAGCTTAGGGTCAATCACTGTGTTGAAGTTGCCCAGCCACACAGCTGGTACTGTCGGGTGTTCAGTCATAAAGGTCAGCCCCTCTTTGAGAATAGCAAACTGGAATGGTGGAGGTATGTAAAAGGCCAACAAAAGAATCTCGAGTCCCCCCACTGTGGCGTGCAAGAAAAGGAACCTTCCATGCTGATCCGACCGCAGACCATGTAGCTGGAATTGGGCCGTTTTGGGAATTAGGATTGCTATCCCTTTGGAATTGTTAGTGAATGGGGCCTGATACATCCAGCCCACCCAGGGTTTTTTGAGCGACAGCTGCATTTGCCCTGTGACATGAGTCTCCACAAGCACCGAGATATCTGCTCGCATGCGTTTGAGGTGGGACAGTGCAGCAAGTCGTTTAGTTTTGTCTCGCAGTCCCTGCACGTTCCACGTGACAATTTTTAGAGAGGCCATCCCAGCATTGAGGGTGGTTGTAAACTCAGTCGGATAAGCATGAAATGACCCACACACAAATACACCATACAAAGAACCAGAGCATATAGTGATGCAGAATGAGATTCCGGGGCCACAAAATATAGTACAATGAGTCCCCGCAAAATGATGAAAGGAGGTCGCGTGGCGACCACCACCATTCCGCGGGGAGCCATACAAATGAGTATCCCAAACAATCCTGATAATGTTAAACATTGTATATGCAGTTTAGTGTGACCGATTGCACTATGCAGATAAATGTGTATAAAACAGATTGAAAAATAAACGAACAAAACAAATAGAGCCAGAACTTTGCCTACTCTGGACCAGCGTGGCAAGGCAAACTTGTAGCACCCCTCCACGGCCGTGGGGCTGCAGCTGGCCAGGGAAACATTTCTTTTTGCGGCTGCAGGAGGGAACCCGATCTGATCGATATAGGAGAAGTGGTACAACTGGGTGAAGCAAGGAAAGGGTCAGGCATCCCCCTGGGCGCCGCGGAGGGTGAACAATAGTCAACAGAAGAGCACGGCGGGGCAGAATAATTAAGCATCCGATCTTGCAAAGGGGGTGTGGGAAGTTAATTGAGCCTGGCTGGGTAGACGGCTCTGTTGCGGGGCAAAGTAACTGTACAGGTAGCGAAGATGGCGTTACGTGGATAACTTATTGGATAAGAGGGGGGAGGCAAGCAGAGTATAAGAAAGTCCGTTGGGGTGACAAATGCCAGGGTGTTAAGAATGGAGAAGTAAGGGTAGTTAGACTCACTGTTCTGGTGGCGTAGGTCCTCGGATTGAGGACTGGAGTAACATCTAGGTGCGGGTCAGCAGGGCGATGGAGCGTATTGTAGGCGGCTATGACGCCGGGCCAGCCGCAGCGCGATGTTCCAGCCAGGAGATGACCACCGAGGGATCCTCAAAGAAATAGGCCTTTCTGTCTCGAATCACACGGAGGCGTGCTAGGAACAACATTGCGTAGGTTAAGTGATGGTTTCACAGTTGTCGCTTGGCCTCTGAGAATTGCGCCCGCTTCTTCTGAACTTCTGCGGAGAAGTCAGGGAATACTGCAATGTGGGCTTCTCCGAATGGTATGTTCCCTTTCTCGTGGATGAGACGGAGGACAGTATCTCTGTCGTGGTAGTTCAGGAGCTTTGCAATGAAGGTTCTCGGAGGGGCTCCGGAGGGGCGGGGACGCGCTGCCAACCAATGCGCGCGCTCCACCACAAAGGTGGAGGAGAAGGCCTCTCTACCAAAGGTAGAAGTTAGGAGGTTCACTAGGAACGTGGGGGGGTCGGAGCCTTTCAATCTTTCCGGTAGCCCCACAAATCGGAGGTTGCATCGGCGTAGCCTGTTCTCCATATCGTCCAGTCTACTCAGAACTGTGTTGAGTTGGTATTGTAGTCTCTCCGTAGTGATCTGCAGTGGAGGTATTTCATCTTCCGCTTGCCCGATCCTGCGTTCTGCTTCGGTCACTCTCTCTCTTAGTTTGTGGATATCTTGAGGGATTAGAGAGATATCAACTTTAACTTCCTCTATCTTAGATGTGAGGGTTGTTTGGCAAAGGGATACAGCTTCCGGAATTCGGGCCGTATCACCCGACTGCGTAGTCTCTTCCCCTAGGGCTGAGGTGGCGCCATCTTCATTCACAGGGTCCCGCTCCTCGTGGCGGTATTTATCCAACTTTCCAGTCGTCCCTGTGGTTCTTTTAGGTGGCGACATGGTCCCGGGAGTAGCCACAGGTATTCGAAGCAGGTATTGTTGGTTTTGGGGATGATTTGGCCCCGAAGGATAAAGATAAAGGATAAGTTAGGCCGGAGCTCTCACACCACACTCCTTACTCCATGCGGCTTCAGGCCACGCCCCTGGCTACTGGACTATTAACCTACCTTTAAACAGGACACCTCATAGTATAGGGATAAGAGGTCAGTCACTGGTCTGCTTGTTTGTTACTGAGTGTATGTGTCATTTTGAAACTGCGTCACTTACTTGTTGAAGTGTTTATTGCCATTTTCCATTCTTTGATTGTTGAATTATTGTGCGCTATTGCAAAAAATATCCAGTCGTCAGCCCTGGTGTGTCAGAGAGAATGGTGCTGCTTGGAGAGTTGGGGCCCTGGCTACAGGGGACCCGAGAAAACAGTTACTCCTTCGGGAGTACAAAAGCAAAATGTGCAGTATTGTTTTTAGCCCTACTATGGGTACAAGCAATAAATAATGTGATATCATCATGAACGTCAGGAGTAAGAGAATTTATTTTTGGTGGTGAATCATGGTGTTGGCAAGAAATGTACAGCTAGAATTTAAACAAGTCGTTTTTTAACATTTAAGGACAGTTTTCTTTTGATTTAAAAAAAAATCTAAACATTTCCATTACCATTTACCAGCAAATTTAGGTCCAATTTATCCTAAAAATCAAGGTATAATTTACCTGGATGCATTAAGTAGTTGCAATGCTATGTACAGTTTTACACATGGCAAAGTTGCTAAACTGCATAAAGACATTAGAATTGGTTTTGCCTTTACGCATTGAGGGGTTAATCTACTATAGTGCACTTTATCTGACAAGTAGGAGTACCCTTTGAATCTATCAGATGTTCTTCTAGTACAGTGGTTCTCAACTCCTGTCCTTGGGACCCACGAACAGGCCGGGTTTGCAAGATAACTGAAATACATCACAGGTGATATCATTTGCTGCTCAGTGATTGCAGTATTCTAGTCTGCATCTCCCCAAGTTAATACTTAAATTCTGGCCTGTTAGTGGGTCCTGAGGACCGGAGTTGAGAACCACTGTTCTAGTACATGTCACAGATGTGAAAGAACATTGCAGCTTGATTGTATAAAATCTGTAGTACTACAAGTCTGCCACAAGATGGGGATGTAACTGGTGTTACTAAATACTCAAACAGAAGAATGTTATAAACCAGGGATATACAACCTTTTGAGCACAGTGTGCCGAAAAATGTTTTCAAAGAAATTGAGTGTGCCGTTTTTTTTAACAAGGATTTTTTATAAAGTAAATGCAAACTACTTAAATGGTTTGTAAACCCTTGTTTTTTTTTTTTTTTTTTAATAGCAAACATGTTATACTTACCTACACTGTGCAGTTCGTTTTGCACAGAGTGGCCCCGGTCCTCCTCTTCTAGGGTCCCCCGGCGGCGCTGGTAGCTCCTTCCCACATCGAGTGCTCACGTTTGAAAAGGCTCTCCTAAGGTGGACACCCGTGCAAGCGTACTCCCGAGTCCTGCTTCTGTGTCCATTCACACAGAATGCAGGACTTGGCCCTGCCCCTGGCGCCCATGTCATTGGATTTGATTGACAACAGCGGGAGCCAATGGCTGTGTTGCTATCAATCTATCCACTCAAGAGTCGAGACAACAGGCAGAGAGGTAGATCGCGTCTTCGCGATCTACCTCTCTGCCTGCATTAAGGTGAAAAAACACCAGGGTTTAAAACCCCTTTTAAGTAATAATGAGAAATTAACATCCTGCACCTTCACACCTCAGATCACTGCCCCCCTGCCCATCTGTCCCACCACTTTATCCCCCTGCACATCTTCTCCACCACTGTATTACCCTGCACATCTGCCCCACCTCTGTACCCCCTGCTCATCTGTCCCACCACTGTAAACCCCTGTACATCTGCCCCACCACTGTAAACCCCTGTACATCTGGCCCACCACTGCAACCCCCTGCACATCTGCCCCATCACTGTACTACCCTGCACATCTGTCCCACCACTGTACCCCCCTGCTCATCTGTCCCACCACTGCGACCCCCTGTACATCTGGCCCACCACTGCAACCCCCTGCACATCTGCCCCATCACTGTACTACCCTGCACATCTGTCCCACCACTGTACCCCCCTGCTCATCTGTCCCACCACTGCGACCCCCTGTACATCTGGCCCACCACTGCAACCCCCTGCACATCTGCCCCATCACTGTACTACCCTGCACATCTGTCCCACCACTGTACCCCCCTGCTCATCTGCCCCACCACTGCGACCCCCTGTACATCTGGCCCACCACTGCAACCCCCTGCACATCTGCCCCATCACTGTACTACCCTGCACATCTGTCCCACCACTGTACCCCCCTGCTCATCTGTCCCACCACTGTAACCCCCTGCACATCTGCCCCGCCACTGTGACCCTCTGTACATCTGCCCCAATACTGTACCACCCTGCTCACCTGCCCCACCACTGTACTACCCTGCTCATCTGTCCGACGACTGTACCACCCTGCTCATTTGCCCCACTAATGTACCTCCTGCGCATCTGTCCCACCTCTGTTCCCCCTGTTCTTCTGATCCATCACTGTAACCCCCTGCTCAGGTGTTCCACCGATGTACCTCCTTTCTCCTATGCACCCCTCTTCACATCTGCCCCACCTCTGTACCCCCCTGCTCATCTGTTCCACCAATGTACCTCCTTTCTCCTCTGCCCCGCCACTGTACCCCCCTGTACATCTGCCCCACCTCTGTAACCCCTGCTCTTCTGCTCCATTCTGATCCATTCCATATGGATCCATTCCAGTGATGAGCTGAGGTCAGCGGCAGTGGCGTAACTAGAACCTTCAGGGCCTCGATGCAAGAAACCATGAAGGGCCCCCCTGACCCCCAGATAGGGCCCTTTCCTCCGAGCCCAGTGGCGGAACAACAGGGCCCGGTCACAAGTGGGTGGCTGCATATAAAGAGACCGATTTCTCCATCCCCCCCCCTCCGCTTCTCCTCCTCACCCTCCCACAGGCATTCAGTGGCTGCATGAGGAAAATGGAGAGATGGGTTCCTCTATACCAGTGTTTCTCAATCTTTTTTCAGTCAGGACACCCTTGAAGTACACCCCTAGGTGAATGGGGCTGCACTGCAACCACTTTGCAACTGTGTGCATTGCATGCAGTTGCAGCATAGTGATGATGCATTTAAGGGGTTAAAACAGGCGGTCAGGAGGCAACATATTGTCTCTTTACCAGCTGTCAAATGCCTCTGAAAAGCGATCTGAGCATGGATCGTTTTTCAGGGGAACAGCATTTTTTTGCTGGTACTTTGAACAAGCAAGAAAAAAAAAAATCAATTCTGATTGTACACATATAGGGGTGAGGATTAAATGTGCATACATAAAATGTGCATCAATACATCTAAACACACACACACACACATACATAAACACACACACATAATACACACACATATACTGTATATATACACAAACACATACACATAAATACACACACATATAAACACACGCAAACGCACACATAATGCACATACACACACACAAACATACAGAGAGCCTTTTAACCTCCCTGGCGTTTTATATTGTAGGCCTGTAATTCTTTGGAGTAACTCACCTAAATCTATCCAAACAAGAGTCTAGTAGACATCCCGGGTATGATAAAGTTTGAAAAACGAAATCATAAATTATAATATAATAAATAACTATAAATAATTATAACAAATAATAATACAATAATAATAAAAATTATTCAATAATGTAATCAAATCAAAAACACTGAAATTTGCTCAGTTGCAGAATTGTCGCTGTCATTCCTTTACAGTGTTTGATGACGGATCTCCGCACAAATCGCTATCGCTCAGTTCTGCAAGTGATTCCAATTTATTATCGCTGTTTTCTAGCTGGTCTAAAACCACTTTTGATGTAAAGGGACGGATTTGGTTGCTATGGACAATCTCCAGCTTCCAGGCAGAAAGAACAGTATTTATAATATAAAACTGCACGCAGGGCACTGGACAGACCACTAGGCACAAAAGGGATGTGAAATAAATTGATACAGTAAGCTTCTGTAAGATTACATTGTACTGTATGTGTATTGTGTGCTTTACTTTTTGAATTTGGCGCCGTTCTCTATCCCCATGCGTCGCAACACACAGGGAACGGAGCTCGGCTCTGTGATAGATCGAGCGGAGGACGGCTCTGCACAGTGCAGGGAGAGTTTGCAGGATCCAGGGGACAAGGTAAGTAAGCTGTACCTGGATCCTGCAATGCAATCCCGAGTGTGGCTCGTGGTTACCGCTTTTGGTGCTGAAAATCCACCCCGAGCCACACTCGGGAATACCGTCAGGGGGGTTAAAAATCGGCAGTGCTTTTACCTTACCTCTTACCTCCCCCTACTGCAATGTAGGGGGAGACAAAGAGCACAGCACACACTGTGCTTTCACTTTAGGTCCAATCAGTGTGACGAGCTCCCCACAGTGCCGATTACAGTTCGGCTGAGGATCGGGGAGCTCAGTCTCAGCCGCCCCTGCCGCTCCTCCTATCAAGATATACAGGGGGCCCTCAAGGGTCCCCAGCAGCATGGGGCTCGGTCACAACCATCACTGGTCAGGGGTATTTTCTGAAAGCAGTGAGCCTGTGTGCAGGATCATAAGTTGGGTCTGCGCAGCTGAGGAAAAGTGCGCTGAATTCTAGCTGTGGCTTAAAGGGACACAGAGTGCAGGGGTTCAGTCTTAAGTGACGCAAAGGTTCAGGAATAATTTCAACAAAGTTCCCAGAAGCTCAACAGTAATTCCACAAACTGTCACCTAATTGCGTTTTTCTCAATTAAATCCCTTCTTTCTGAGATTGGTAGTGGCAACCAAGTGAGTCATCTTCCTCCAGATTATGGACGGGGCTAGCAGGACTGTAATTGGCTTTAGCAGTGGCCAATGACAGTCGTCCTCCTCCTGGAAACAGGGATCGCCCCCCCCCCCCACCCCCCCCAGCAGAACGGCACCCAATCTCTTCCCCATCACAAAAGCTGACAATCCCAAACAATGTTTCCCATATTTTACAATGTGTGGGGGCACAGTGCCTACCCCTTAGTGTAGGTGCAGCGTGGGGAAATCTGAAATTGGAATGCATTATTGTCACACTGATACTTCTCTGCGCCGCTGCTAAAGAGGCTTTGCGTGCCACTTGCGGGACCAGTGCCGGGGGTTGCTTACCTCTGTTATAAACCATAGTTGTAAAGAGTATGTTTTCTTAGCCCATTTTTAGGCTTATGTATATAGGCTATATACATACAGTCATATTATTTACATTTCAAGGTGAACAGGGAAAAATTGGTACTGTCTGTAGGGTATGACAAGCAGTATACAGAGAGTACAGTACATAGGAGTTTATGCTTGTGTCTTGTGTTTGATGCTATGGATTTATGTAGCGCTACCCCCTAGAGGGCTGCTGGATTTTTGGGTCCCCCTTTTCCTGCAAAGCCAGGCAACACACATTTTCCAACTTTCATTCATAGACAGTGGGGTTGATTTACTAAAGGCGAATCCACTCTGCACTACAAGTGCACTTGAAAGTGCAGTCGCCGTAGACCTAAAGGGAAGATCTGAAATGAGGGGAAGCTCTGCTGATTTTTTATCATCCAATCATGTGCAAGCTAAAATGCTGTTTTTTATTTTCCTTGCATGTCCCCCTCATATCTACAGTGACTGCACTTCCAAGTGCACTTGTAGTGCAAAGTGGATTTTCCTTTAGTAAATAACCCCTTTCCTTTAGTAAATAAATGTGTGATTGCAGCCTTAGATGATTGAAGCCATACTTCAAGTAAAGTTGTGTCAATGGGCTAAAATTTGAAAGTCCCATTTCACTGTCTTTTCTGTAGCGTCTGAAAGTTCTTGAGACACCAGCGGCCAATAGAAACATTCACTGAATCCTGGAGACAATGCAGATAAGGAGAGTGGAGAGAGAAATATCCTTGTTGTGTGTTTATAGTACAAGCCTAATATATCAGCTGCTTGCAGTATCCTGATCCTGTTTTGCTATGATGTGGGACAGGACATAAAACGGAGTATTTGAACAATGCTTAAAGGAGAAGCTAAATAAAGAACACAATACGTTTACCCAGTGTGGTCCTCCAAGAGGCCAGCGAGATGACATTTAAATGTCTAGGCATTACCCAAATATAGCCCCAAACCTCCCTTCCCCTCTCTACAGCATACTTTTATTTCTTTTATCTTTTTCCTGTAATAAGAAACAGCTTACTCCCTATTATCTCCAGGCTTGTTAAACTATATCTAAGCCCAAAAACAAAATTGTGATATATAAAGTTGGTGGCTGCGTTAGGTATTTTTCATGCTTTTTTTTTTTTCTTTTTTGATGAGGCCAGTAACACACTTCCTGTTTTAGGGAGGCTATACTCACTCCTCAACTGTATCTATGGAGGCGCAGTGTAGCTACCTTAGGCCTCATGTACGCTGCTGCTCGTAAACGGACGTTTAGGAGCAGTTGGGAGTTTGCCCCTGAACTCTCCTCTATGTTATCTTATCTGTCCATGAACACAGGGTTGTTTCTAGGCTGTTGAGTTTAGAGGTATTTTTTGGAACGCAAAAAAAAAATGCATTCAGAAGCTGAGTTTACAGGCATTTCAAGCGCCAAACGCTTCTAAACCTGGCTAAACGCGGTAACTCACGTTTAGCCGCGTTTTGTTTACAGGCGTTTTTCATTTTTGGCTATTTAAAATTTTTTTTTTTAAACGCTTCTAAACACAAACGCGACAAAACGCTGCATGTAAATGCGCCAAAACGGACGTTTTAAACGTGGGTTACTATCTGTCAAGTTAAATCGTTCAGGAGAGTTTGTAAAAACATCCCGTGTACATGAAGTTCTGGCAGCAAAATCGTCAGCCTGTGCAGAGTAGTGTTAGATGGTCTAGCAGATTTGGATAGACTTTACATAAGTGACTAACAAATTAAAGCCTGATCCCAGCTAACACTTTTTAACCACTTCAGCCCCAGAAGGATTTACCCACTTAATGACCAAGCCATTTTTGCGATACGGCACTGCGTCGCTTTAAATGACAATTTTGCGGTTGTGCAACCTTGAACATAAACAAAATGTATGTCCTTTTTTCCCCACAAATATGAGCTTCCTTTTGGTGGTATTTGATCACCTCTGCGGTTTTTATTTTTTGCACTGTAAACAAAAAAAGAGCAACAATTTTGAATAAAACCCAATACTTTTTCCTTTTTGCTATAATAAATATCGAAAAAAAAAAATGTCTTCATCAGTTTAGGCCAATATGTATTCTTCTACAAATTTTTGATAAAAAAAATTGCAATAGGCGTATATTGATTGGTTTGCGCAAAAGTTATAGCGTCTACAAAATAGGGTATATATGTATGGTATTTTTATTATTAATTTTTTTTTTATTAGTAATGGCGATGATCAGCGATTTTTAGCGGGACTGCAACATTGCGGCGGACAGATTGGGCACTTTTGACACTTTTTTTGGGACCAGTGACATTTATACAGTGATCAGTGCTATAAATAGCCACTGATTACTGTATAAATGTCACTGGCAGGGAAAAGGTTAACACTAGGGGGCGATCAAGGGGTTAAGTGTTCCCTAAGGAGATGTTTCTAACTGTGGGGTCAGTGTACTGACTGGGAGTAGAGAGACATAGCTGTTCCTGATTACTAGGAACAGCAGATCTCTCATACTTCCCTGACAGAACGGGGATTTATCTGTTTACATTGACAGATCCCCATTCTGGCTCTCTGAGGAGTGATCACGGGTCGCTGGTGGACATTGCAGCTGGCGGCCGCGTGCATCGGCTCCAGCGTTGTGGCCCCTATAGCACTGTATAATGACAGGGGCTGTCGGCAAGCAGTTAAGCAATTACAGAAACATTAACTTATTGAATAAAAGCAGACCATTATAAGCACCCTTGTCTCCCCCCTCTAACTGCTACCACAGGATAGCTTGGTCTGTCAAAGAAAGATGAAAATCTTTCTAGCAGGATGAGCTGGTAATATTGTAATATGGTAATATTAGAGGGAGGACTCAAAAAAAACTATTGTGTTAATGTTAATTGTGTTGGCTGGTAGTTCCTGCAGTCAGTAGAACTGGGATCAGTATCCACAGTGGAGTTGGAGTCACTCCTGTACGTAACCTACAACATTTTGTGTTACTTTCCAAAGGGACTAAGCGTTCTTAGTCCTTAATAAGGGGCTTTTGCTTTTCTATCAGTGACTGTCAGCAATTGGGAGGGAAACCAATCTGGAGTTCTACATAGAGAAGAAGAGGAGACAAATCAGAGTTGTACATAGGGAAGAAGTTGTCCCTGGTTTTGTTGTTATCAAGTTGGGCATCCCATAATTCCTATTCCGCATCCAAGTTATAACCCCTAATAAAACATAAAAACCAAGCTGAAGTTTGTTAGGAAAATTGTCCCGTCATGGACTCCATCGGTTTCTCAGAGCAAGCAGCTGTCTGATTGGATGTTGCAACCTCTCATGATTTTTGGCTGCCATGTTGGGTGAGGCAAACTTTTTAAAATAAGGGTCCTCACATCAAGTTGATGTGCCTCTGGTGAGTCAATGGTCAGGAGAGGAACTTGCTTGTGAAGGACATTGAATAGCTCAGGGTCAGAATCCTGGTGAGGAGTAATTTTACACATTATGGTTAGTGGTGCGGAGAAAAGGAGCTGGCACAGACTACAGAAATGCGCTCTACTCACATCCAGAGGGACACTATCCATGTTAATGGAAGCCACCCTCTGGTAACATATATTGTAAATGGTAGGAAACTGTACATGCTCTGAACTGTTTATATCAGTGCTGAAGATCAGTTTATTTGGTACTGCGGACAACTGTTCAAAAGGTATATAAGGATATTAGAGCTACATACACTGTGTGCTTCCTCCCTAATACAAGGTACCCAAATTAGGCCACACCCACACACTGTTGCCACCTGCCAGCATTTAATAGCCACAGCAGGAGTTGTATTGTGCGGGAAATCTAACTGTGTATGGCCAGCTTATGCATGTGCAGTGGCACAGAAAGTAATTAGGATAGCTCAAACAGAAAGCTAGCAGAACACTGGATTTCGGGCAGATCACCAGGTATTGTTCTGCACCTGCCACTTTTTTAACGTTTTTTAAAGGGGTACTCCTCGGACTTCCACGGGGAACTCCCTCAGACCAGAACATTGCCCCCTTTATATCATACAGGCAAGTGGGCTGGATCCAGACAGAAAAACCCACTAAAAGACCAGGACAGCACCCACTAACTGTTCCAACCTGCTTACACGTGCATGTATTTCAGCGGTGTACTGAAAAATTACAACCTGACCTAAGAGAAACATGGATACTTCTATTGCTGACCATCTTCTAAAAAAAAATACTGTAGTTGTTTGGCCACCTCAGACAATAATATGAGTACTTTATGATTCTCCAACTCAGAACAAGCATGCATCAAAAAAGGTCATATCTCCTATACTGTACAGGCATACCCCGCTTTTAAGTACACAATGGGACCAGAGCATGTATGTAAAACGAAAATGTACTCAAAGTAAAGCAATGCCTTTTTTCACTTCTCAATGCATGTAAATACACTAGCTCTATGGGAAATCTTGGTCAGCTTGACATGGCACTGCTCCTGAACCATAAGTGACAGGGACACCAAACCTGGGGACCCAGGATTACGGCTTGGTAGATTTTCTAGGCAAGCTGGCTGACCTCAAAATCAGATATGTTGTAGTCTGGGTCCCTTCTCGGTGCTCCCTAAGTTTGGTGTACCTGTCACGTATGGTTCGGGAGCAATGCCAGGTCAAGCTTACCAAGATTTCCCATAGACGCCAATGTTAAAAACCGGGAGCAGTGCGATGTTAAGTTGACCAAGATCTCCCATAGACGCCAATGTGTCTGTACTTGCGAGGCACTTTACGTACACTTGCTGGTATGTCCGTACTCGCGAGTGTACGTAAAGTGAGGGTACATAAAGTGAGGGTACGTAAAGCAGGGAATGCCTGTATACTTTTTCCTGGTCAGTAGAGAACAAAAGACATTAGATTAGACATTAGATTAGCATGGCAACCAGTGGACTATCATTTTCAAAACAGAATTTTAAATGGAAACACATCTTTCCTGAATAGACGTTTTCTTTAGGTGAACATCATAGCAAAAAATTCTTTACATTTCTTGTATATTAAAGTGTAGCTTCAGCCCAGGGGTCTCTAAAGTATGGTCAGTGGACCACATTCTGCCAGCTACAGGATTTTATTCGGCCCTCTGCTGGGGTCAGTGACATAGGCTGGGTTTACACTGGTGCGACAAACGCTCCGACGTTGGGAGCTCATGTTGCATGACATGTGAAAATCAATGTTTCCCTATGGGAGCCGTCTTAACTGGTCCAACACAAGTTGGTCCGACTTTGATAATGCTCCCTGTACTACTCTGGTCCGACATTGATCCTACTTTAGCCCATTGACTATCATTGAAGTTGGATCAAAGTCAGGTCGCCGTCTTGCATGATCCAACTTTGGCATGCGACTTGTGCTCTGATGATCTTGAGGGGGAACACCGTGCCAAATTTTAAATAAAAAACTGGCATGGGTTCCCCCTTCAAGAGCATACCAGGCCCTTCGGTCTGATATGGATTTTAAAGGGAACCCCCTACACCGAAAAAACAGCGTGGGGTCCCCCCCAAAATCCATACCAGACCCTTATCCGAGCATGCAGCCCGGCTGGTCAGGAAAGGGGGTGGGGACGAGTGAGCCCCCCCTCCTGAACCATACCATGCTGCATGCCCTCAACATGGGGGATGGGTGCTTTGGGGCAGGGGGGCGCCTTGTGGCCCCCCCACCCCAAAGCACCTTGTCCCCATGTTAATGAGGACAAGGGCCTCTTCCTGACAACCCTGGCCGTTGGTTGTCGGGGTCTGTGGGTGGGGGCTTATCGGAATCCGATACTTTAGAGCCCAGGGGTCTCTAAAGTATGGTCAGTGGACCACATTCTGCCAGCTACAGGATTTTATTCGGCCCTCTGCTGGGGTTTAGTGACATAGGCTGGGTTTACACTGGTGCGACAAACGCTCCGACATTGGGAGCTCATGTTGCATGACACGTGAAAATCAATGTTTCCCTATGGGAGCCGTCTTAACTGGTCCAACATAAGTTGGTCCGACTTTGAAAATGCTCCCTGTACTACTTTGGTCCGACATTGATCCTACTTTAGCCCATTGACTATCATTAAAGTTGGATCAAAGTCAGGTCGCCGTCTTGCATGATCCGACTTTGGCATGCGACTTGTGCTCTGATGATCTTGAGGGGGAACACCGTGCCAAATTTTAAATAAAAAACTGGCATGGGTTCCCCCTTCAAGAGCATACCAGGCCCTTCGGTCTGATATGGATTTTAAGGGGAACCCCCTACACCGAAAAAACAGCGTGGGGTCCCCCCCAAAATCCATACCAGACCCTTATCCGAGCCCGCAGCCCGGCCGGTCAGGAAAGGGGGTGGGGACGAGTGAGCCCCCCCTCCTGAACCATACCATGCTGCATGCCCTCAACATGGGGGATGGGTGCTTTGGGGCAGGGGGGCGCCTTGCGGCCCACCCCCACCCCAAAGCACCTTGTCCCCATGTTAATGAGGACAAGGGCCTCTTCCTGACAACCCTGGCCGTTGGTTGTCGGGGTCTGCGGGTGGGGGCTTATCTGAATAATTAATAAGGGGGACCCCAGATCCTGGCCCCCCGCCCTATGTGAATGAGTATTGGGTACATTGTACCCCTACCCATTCACCTGGGGAAAAAAAGTGTCAATAAAAAAAAACTCACTAGACAGGTTTTTAAAGTAATTTATTAGGCAGCTCCGGGGGTCTTCTTCCGACTTGGGGGGTCTCTTCCGACTTCTCCGCGCTCTCCGGCCTCTTCTCCTGGTCTCCAGTTCTTCTCCCGCTCTCCGGTATCTTCTGCCGGGCTCCTCCGCTATTTTCTGCTCTTTTGCCCGCTCTTTTGCTAGCGTTGGCCCGGTCTTCTCCGTCGTTTTCTTCCCTCCGGTCCTCTTCTGATGTTGACACAACGCTCTCTCCCGCTGTAATGCCGTGTGCGCAACGACTTATATAGGCATGGGGCGTGGTCACCGGGTGATGTCATCCAGCGACCCCACCTCTTATGACGTCACTGCCCTATCATGCCCGGGGCAGTGACGTCATGCTCTGACTTTCCGACAACAAATTTTCTTGTCGGAAAATTTGAGAACCTGCTCGCAAACATTTGTGTGCGGAAACTCCGACAGCAAATGTTCGATGGAGCATACACACTGTTGGACTTTCCGACAACAAACTCAGATCGAACATTTCCCGTCAGGGAAAATCCGACCGTGTGTACGCGGCTTCAGAGTATCTATACAGTGGCTTCCATTTGATTCATTCAATTGAGTCCAGAAAATGTGGAACATTTGGAGGGTATGTAATAACATGAGTACAACATAATTATTATCATTATTATTATTTTTTATATATCATCGACAGTTTACACAGCACTTTACAACTTGAGGGTAGACAGTACAACTACAATACCCTTTAAAACAGTAGGAATCAGAGAGCCCTGCTCATTAGAGCTTACAATCTAAGAGATAATGCTTACATAGGCTCTGCATGTCAGTGGTGAACACTAGGACACCCAAGGGAGATCACAGCAGCTAAGCACACAGCAGAAATGCTCCTACAGGTCTCAGTGACTGCAGAAACCAGACTATTAGCTGAGCCTGTTTCAGGAAGCATGTTAAAATATTAGAATCCCTATTAGGTTTTCACTTCTGTGTGTGTCCTGTTGGGGAGATTTTCCATCACTCCCTATCCCAGAGGCACAACAGTAGGTGAGTAAAAATGCATCCAAAGTGAGGGGTAAGTTCCAACTGTAAAATATTGGCTTTCCCTTCAACTTCTGCCCCAGTGATAATAGTTACCGCCAACTACTACATCACTGCAGCATGCATTTAAGCCCCAAATGGCTCAGAGTGTCTGACCCTCCCTCTCCCAATTTAAGGAAGCTGATGTAAAAAAAAAAATCCAGGTACCCATGCTGCTTGCTTTTTAAAATACATTTAATGACTTTGTAATTAGAGATGAGCTCAGTGTACATGTACTGTAGGACATTCGGCATGGGCGAACGTGACAACTTTTAGCTGTCAATGGTCACTAAGGAAGCAGTGGGTGCTTGCATCTACTATTGACATCACCCAGACCATTCATTTACATGGCTGTGAGTCTCCAGCAACGTGAGCACATGGGCAAGGAATGGAGTGGGTTACATCATTGTCTAACTATGGCCATGGTAAAGATGTCACCACTATTCCCACCCCTTCCTTTAAATATCTACTTAGTCATTTGGCTTTGTGTATATTCAGGATTGGTTGTGTGTTATCAGATCTTTGGGTTTTTTTCCTTCCAGCAAGTTGGCAGGCAGCAAGCATCATGATTGACAATGGATTTACAATGAGGGGCATTTTTTGTGGGGATTTTAATTTTTTTAATAACGAACTTGTCAAACTTTTCTTTGTCTTTATTTCTAGGTGACTTTTTTTTGTGACTGAATACCCCATACTCATTCATGTTGGGAGGTATATGGGGCCCCCTTTATTATTAAAGGAGGCTTCCAGATTCCAATAAGCCCCACCGCCTGCAGACCCTTACAACCAACGGCCAGGGTTGTGGAAAAGAACCCTTGTCCTCATCAACATTTGAACTAGATGCTTAGCCAGAGGTGGTCCCCCCTGACAAGGCACCCTCCCATGCATGTGGCCTGCTATGGTTCAGAAGGGGAGGTAGCACACACTCATCCCCTTGCAGTTTAAATTGCCAGCAAATACAACTTAATTGAGAGCTTCTTCTTTTTTTTTTTTTTTTTTATAAAATAATCTCACACAGACCCTTACAAAGGGTTTGTGTGAGATTACAGTTGCTAAGGGGTCTGCTAGGTGTCTTGGGTGACCTTTTAGGGTCTGTGTGCCTTTTTTTCTTTTTTTAATAAAAGAAGCCAGTAGACAAATGTCATTTGCCGGTAATGTAAAACTATTTTTTCCTATGTAAATGTCAGTGCTTAAAAAAAAAAAAAATCAATGATTCTGGTCACATGGAGTTTTTAAAAACATTTTTGCATTGGCATTTGTAGTGCCCGCCACGCCCATGTTATTTTTGATACTCCCTTGCCTATATGCCCAGAAAATGGGCATTTTTAATTCAACAGATATGGCTCCCATTTATTTCAATAGGGTTTAGGATTGGCATTCAAACTTCTTTTGCTGAACCTTTCCCGAACTGAACCCAGAGCAGTTCAGCTCATCACTAAATGTAATAAATGTATAACTGTAAAACTGTAAGCAGGTCATGGGACAATACAACTCCATCATGCACGTGCTGTAGTTGCGGCATCAGTGGCTATCATGTGGTTGAAAAAGAAAGAAGACCCTGGGTAAGGAAGAAGCTTCAAATCGAATGCCAGGAGCAGAAGCAGCAACAGAGGGCGTGGAGCTGTCATCACTGGAGCAGAACAAACTCAAGTTTAAAACGTAACTTTACTCTTTACTTTACTCTTTACACTACTCCTCTCCTGTTTTTTGGAGGGAGGGGGAGCGGGTACCTGGTTTTAACAGGTTCCCGCTCCCACATCTGTCTGGATCACTCTGGCATTCCACCAGAAGTTCCCCTCCATTCCGAAACCCTCCGGGACTAATCACAAAGCGCAGCTTGCATCTGCACAATCGGCAGCTGGCTGTGAAGCCACAAAAATTCTCAGCTGGCTGCCCAAAGTAAACATTCCAGGGCCGGGGAACTGAAGAAGGATAGAGAATCAGTTGTAGTGAGCACAGAGATGGTCCCCTGGCAGTGGCGTACCAAAGGGGGGTGGGGGAGCGGGCCGCCCCGGGTACCACACTCTGGGGGGGTGTCAGGCCGGAGCTCCCCCTGCACGACTGAAGTGGTGACAGCGCTGCAGGGCGGGTTTATTCAGTTCAGGGCCGGCAGGTTAGAACAGGGAGAAAGAGGCGAGCTGCAGGCAGTGGCGTTGCAGGGGGGGTGCGGGGTGACACCACTCCACTGCACCTGACCAATCATCCCCTTCTCTCATAGCCATGGGCTGTCTGAGCGGTCCCGGGCCGGATGTCACACAGGCACAGCCAAGCAGAGTGAAGCCGCCTCCCCCTCCAATGTTTATGTGTACACAGGGGGGGGGACCTGCTGTGCCTGTGCCGCGCTGATCTAAAGGTACTGAATGGGAGGAGGGTCCGTGCGGAATGGGGGGTATGTGCTAAAGGGTAGGGGGGGTCTGTGTAACATGCAGGGGGTCCAGAGCTGTGGGGCTGTATAATGTAAAGGGTTCCAGAGCTGTGGGGGGCTGTATAATGTAAAGGGGTCCAGAGGTGCAGGGGGCTGTGTAATGTAAAGGGGTCCAGAGGTGCAGGGGCCATGTAATGTAAAGGGGTCCAGAGGTGCAGGGGTCTGTGTAATATAAAGGTGTCCAGAGTGCTGTGTAATGTAAAGGGGTCCAGAGGTGCAGGGGGCTATGTAAATAAAAGGGGTCAAGTGATGCAGGGGGCTGTGTAATGTAAAGAGGTCCAGTGATGCAGGGGGCTGTGTAATGTAAAGGAGTCCAGAGATGCAGGGTGCTGTTTAATGTAAAGGGGTCCAGTGATACAGGGGACTGTCTAATGTAAAGAGGTCCAATGATGCAGGGGGCTGTGTAATGTAAAGGGGTCCAGAGATGCAGGGTGCTGTTTAATGTAAAGGGGTCCAGTGATGCAGGGGGCTGTCTAATGTAAAGGGGTCCAGTGATGCAGGGGGCTGTGTAATGTAAAGGGGTCCAGGGATGCAGGGTGCTGTTTAATGTAAAAGGGTCCAGTGATGCAGGGGACTGTGTAATGTAAAGGGGTCCAGTGATGCAGGGGGCTGTGTAATGTAAATGGGTCCAGAGATGCAGGGGACTGTCTAATATAAAGGGGTCCAGTGATGCAGGGGACCATCTAATGTAAAGGGGTCCAGTGATGCAGGGGACTGTCTAATGTAAAGGGGTCCAGCGATGCAGGGGGCTGTGTAATGTAAAAGGGTCCAGAGATGCAGGGTGCTGTTTAATGTAAAGGGGTCCAGTGATGCAGGGGACTGTCTAATGTAAAGGGGTCCAGTGATGCAGGGAGCTGTGTAATGTAAAGGGGTCTAGAGGTGCAGGGGGCTGTGTAATGTAAAGGGGTCCAGTGATGCAGGGTGCTATGTAATGTGATGCAGTGATGCAGGGTGCTGTGTAATGTAAAGGGGTCCAGAGGTGCAGTTGTGGAAAAGGGGTGCACAGTAGTGACAAAGTGATATTGAAGGATGCAGAGGTATGCAGGGGGCACAGTGGGGTGTTTTTTCATTTTAATGTGGAGGGTGCCAGATATTGGATCCGCCCCGGGTGCCTAATGCTCTAGGTACGTCCCTGACCCCTGGACAGATGAGTGTCCTTTTATTACAATTCGGCAGCTACAGTATTTTTTTTTTTTTTTTTTTTAAGGCTGAAGAACAGCTTTAAGTTTGTCATAATGTGCAAATATGCACAAATGTTCATGTGTTATGTATTATGTCACATACTGCCACAGCTCCCCCAGCCCTCAGCTCTACTTTAATATCTGAAAGAAATGGGGATAAAGATCACCAAGAAACCTTATAAAGGAACACTATGGACTTAAAAAATCAACTTTATTGAATATAGTTAAAATGAATTAGTGCAAAAAACTACCACTGATGCAAACATTAAAAAATGACAACGTTGTCAAACAACTCACATACCTACTGGCTGCACACCTCATACACCCACCACATACAGTCCACACTGCAATAAGTCTATGGGGATACACAGACTCTTCCACAGTCAGTGGGATAAGAAAGGATGAGATTATTCAAATGGTGAAGCCACTCAATCCACAGAGACCAAAACCCTGGAAATCTTCAAATCAAAGGGTATAGCAATCCACAACACTCAAGACCAGATAGGATTCACTGGGCAGCATATAGCCGCTGTACATCAGTATGCTCACCACCTCACGTCTCACAGAAGGGGAGGGTTTTTGCAAATCCTTGTGCTGTGTGCAGTCCATACTAGGCAGCTCACATTTCATAGTCCAGAGAGATTGAAGTCCTACAAAGCCAGCCTGCTTCCCAATAGTTGGGCGGGGTGGGAGGGTGGGTCAGGCAGGGTCACCAGAGTTGTGTGGTGACATCACACTGACCAGTTTCGTCCGCCAAGCAAACTTCTTCAGAGCAAGGAGGGGCCAGTGGGTTGGATCTTAAATAGCCCACCTTGAACTGACATAATCATTTACAACCACCGGGTGTCCTCAATGTACATTTCCCTCGCTGACGCTCACCACCAGTCACATTACATACAAAGTGCATATAAAGAGCAATCCACACAATCTCAATAGGTTGTAAAGGCACATAAATACAAACATTGGACGAAAGACTTTTACCAGTCTGATTAGACTATCTAGGCAGCCTTAAGCAAAAAAGAAAGTGGCATAAGCAAAAGCTTGTTTACATAGGCAGTTCCCTGTTCTGCCTCTCCTCGCCGCAGTCGCGGGCCACCGGCAGACATCGGTTCCGTGGGACCCGCGGGCGCGCTCCTGCAGCACACAGTGGGCGTGCGCCCGCTATGCGGCTTTTAAGGAGGGGCGTATGGGTGCGCCCTTTTGCCCACCCGTGCTGACGTACATCGTCGTGCACCGTTCGGGAAGCGGTTAAGACCCGGCCCACTGGCCCCTCCTTGCTCTGAAGAAGTTTGCTGATTGGCGGACGAAACCGGTCAGCGTGATGTCACCAGACAACTCTGGTGACCCTGCCTGACCCACCCTCCCACCCCGCCCAACTATTGGGAAGCAGGCTGGCTTTGTAGAACTTCAATCTCTCTAGACTATGAAATGGGAGCTGGCTAGAATGGACTGCACACAGTATGAGGATTTGCAAACACCCCCCTTCTGTGAGACGTGAGGTGGTGAGCATACTGATGTACAACGGCTATATGCTGCCCAGCTATATAGTCTTGAGTGTTGAATCCTCACCAGTCTATATATAATCCAGTGATATCTGGCTGTGAATCTCCTGTTGTGGGGGTGACCTATACCAACTTCTGTGACTGGTTCTGCTGTTCATTCATAGACCCTATCCAAGATACAGCCAGATACTCCCATTACCATCCCGCCCTTATCTCCCCATCCAGCCTGTATTACCCTCATTGTGGTTTAATTGAACATTCAGCCTCAGCTGCACTCTATGTGGATTGCTATACCCTTTGATTAGAAGATTTCCAGGGTTTTGGTCTCTGTGGATTGAGTGGCTTCACCATTTGAATAATCTCATCCTTATCCCACTGACTGTGGAAGAGTCTGTGTATCCCCATAGACTTATTGCAGTGTGGACTGTATGTGGTGTGTGTATGAAGTGTGCTGTTGCTGTCGGTGTTCTGTCGGATAGTGCACGCTATCGAGAAGTGCCCAGGATGTACTGCGCATGCGCCGTACGGAACAGCACAACAGCTGATCTTATGATCAGCTGTTGTGACGGCGCCTGTGCACAATAGCCGACGAAAGAAATTTTTCTGTCAGATTGTGCCTGGCGCTGGCGAGGCGTGTTCATGTCGGTGAGGGGCGGATTGTAAAATTATGGGCAGTGCTGTAAAGATAGGGACGGATTTTTAAATGATGTCTCATGTCAGTGAGGGGCGGATTTGTACATGTTGGGGGAGGATTGCAAAATTATGGGCAGTGCTGTAAAGATGGGGGCAGATTTTGAAATGATGCCTCATGACAGTGAGGGGTGGATTTGTACATGTTGGGTGCGGATGTTTAAAAGATGGGCACGCCCCGCCAGCGTCCAGGAAAAATAGCAGAATAAAATTTGTTTTGCAGCACTGGTCATCTTTGCAAAATCCACTCCCATCTTTGCAGCACTGCCCATCATTTAAAAATTCGCCCCCAACATGTACAAATCCGCCCCTCACCGACATGAACACGCCTCGCCAGCGCCAGGCACAATCTGACAGAAACATTTCTTCCATCGATTTATTGTGCGCAGGCACTGTCTCGCCATCACAACCGTAAAATCAGCTTTGTGCTGTTTTGCACGGCACATGCACAGTACAACCCGGGCACTTCTCGATAGCGGGCACTATCTAATAGAACACCGGCACTCCTCTGAGTTGTTTGACAACGTTGTCATTTTTTAATGTTTGCATCAGTGGTAGTTTTTTTGCACTAATTCATTTTAACTATATTCAATAAAGTTGTTTTTTTAAAGCGGGGGTCCACCTATCTATCGTTTTTTTTTTTTGGAGTTCATTCACAAACATTTCTTCTCATGATTATCTACTCACATGTTCTGTGTAATAAGTCCGCCTGTGTCCGATTTCGTTGTAAAGAATAACTTATAAAATTCACTGAAGGCGGTTTTCATTTTCATTGTGGGCATTTGAAGCCCACAAGCATGTATTTCCTGGATGCGGTGAATGCTGTTCTCCCAGCATTCACCGAGATGTTGTGATGACGCTGTTGCACAATGCATGCTGGGAAGCCTGAGACTAGCTCCCAGGGGACTGTGGGAGGTCTGGGAGAGGCTAGAAACACGCCTACTCCCATGGGAGGAAAACCAGGAAGTGCTAAGAAGATTAGAAAAAAAAAGGTAATTACGGCGATTTAAATTTTTTTACACAGCATGTCAGCATCTAGGCAAGGAAGAGAATGCATAGAGATAATGTTCAAAATTTGGGTGGAACCCCGCTTTAAGTCCATGGTGTTCCTTTATAAGGTTTCTTGGTGATCTTTAATCCCCGCTTTCTTCATGTTTATGCATGACCTTAAGGAACCACACCTGTTATTTTAGGTGGGGGCCTCAGCATAGGGATACGGTTCTGACCCTGTGCACTAATTAATTATTAGTCTGTCTTGGTGTCTTTTTATTCATGTTTTTGAGCAACTACTTTAATATCTGCCTGCTGTTCTGTAATGGCAACATAGTCATGTAGCATTTTTCTATTTGCTAATATTTACAGTGAAAATATGTATTATTAATGTGTTTATTAACCACAGACCCGGAAGGATTTGCCTCCTTCCTGACCAGAGCACTCTTTGCGATTCGGCACTGCGTCTCTTTAACTGACATCTGCATGGTTGCGTGATGCTGCACCCAAACAAAATTGACGTCCTTTTTTTCCCACAAATAGAGCTTTCTTTTGGTGGTATTTGATCGCCTCTGTGGTTTTTGTTTTTTGCGCTATAAACAAAAAAAGAGCGACAATTTTGAAAAAAAATGCAATATTTTTTGCTTTTTGCTATAATAAATATCCCCCAAAAAATATATAAAAAAACATTTTTTTTTCTCAGTTTAGGCTGATATGTATTCTTTTACATATTTTTGGTAAAAAAAACAAATCGCAAAAAAGTGTATATTGATTGGTTTGCGCAAAATGTATAGTGTCTACAAAATAGGGTATAGTTTTATGGCATTTTAATTATTATTTTTTTTCTTTTTTTATTAGTAATGTCGGCGATTTGCGATTTTTATTGTGACTGCGACATTATAGCGGACACATCAGACACTTTTGACACTATTTTGGGACCATTGTCATTTATACAGCAATCAGTGCTATAAAAATGCACTGATTACTGTGTAAATGACACTGGCAGTGAAGAGCTTAACCATTAGGGGGCGATGAAGGGGTTAAGTGTGTCCTAGGGAGTGATGGGCTTCAACACACATGACAGCGATCACTGCTCCCGATGACAGAGAGCAGTGATCTCTGTCATGTCACAAGGCAGAACAGGGAACTGCTTTGTTTACAAAGGCATCTCCCAGTTCTACCTCTCTGTGACACGATCCCAGGCACCCAGCGGACATCGAGTCCACGGGAACGGCGGTCACGGAGAACGCTGCGGGCGTGCGCGCCCGCAGTGCCGCCTCTTTAGGGGACGTACCTGTACGCCCTTTTACCCACCCGTGCCATTCTGCCAACGTATATAGTCGTGCAGAGGCCGGGAAGCGGTTAAAGTGGAACTCCAGGTAAACACAAATAGTTTAAATATATGGTACACTGTAGGTTTGTAGAATAGTTATATTATTTATCTATGTTTTAGACTGTCCCTTTAAATTTTTTATTTTTAATCACTTTTATTGCTGTAAACATCCCTTGTGACAGTAATAGTCAGTGACAGGCACTCTTTATGGAGGGATCCAAATCCCTCCTTTGCACTTAAAAGCATGCAACGGCAAGTTTGGCTGTTTTGAATACTGTAATTTTTTTAATTTGGCGCCCTTAAGTTTTCAGTAAACTGGAAGGGATGTCATGACATCGCTTCAGGGCTACTAGATCCGAGGCCCAATCAAAGCCGATCCCTGGTGGGACGTGAGAGCCCAGACGAGCCGCGGGAGGGGCCTGCTTGTAATAACAGCCGAGTGGCTGATTAGCCGCATTGGGTGTTATTACAAGAAAGCCGACTGTTGGCTCTAAAAAATGCTATCGGGGTGAGCATGCATCACCCCGGTACAACCCCTTGAAGCCGAAGGCCGCATATTTGTGTTATGTCGGCATCAACGGGTTACAGAAGCCTATCCTGCTTCTAACTAATACACTGTTTTTTACTTTCTCCATCAGCTCAACCCCCGCAGCTATTACCTTTTGTGTCAATTGACCCTCCCTCTTAGAATGTAAGCTCTAACGAGCAGGGCCCTCTGATTCCTCTTGTACCAAATTGTATTGTAAACTGTTAGCGCTTTATAAATCCTGTATAATAATAATATTATAGAGACTATGTTATACAGTCACCTTACCCTGATTGAGCAACAAAGACATTGCCGTGAAGAGTCCATGTTTGTGCAGCTTTCATAATTAGGCTTTGCACGGTATGCATGCTATTTGCCATTATCAAACAGTTTTTATTATTTTGCAGTGTATGTGTGTTTTCCCCATCCTGAAAGTGCTTTGAAGTATTGCTTCTAATTTTGTACTTGTTTGATTAACTTCAAATTATAGTGTGGTGGAAGCAGTTGGTGACGCAACAGTCAAGAATTTGTTCACATCTCATGTCACGTTGGTGACTCTTGAACTTACTTTGACTTTTTGTTTTTGTTTTTATTTAGCACAACCCCTTTTTAATTTAATTTTGTATTTTGTTTTGTGATAATATCTCACTAGAGTGGTGCAGCTGTATTTTTTATCACGATTTGTAACAAGCGCAGTTTATTTTTTGTTTTTGCAAATTATAGTTACTCCTTGTATGAAGAGTCAGCTGATTACCTATTCTGTTAAAGGTTCAGTGCTACTTATCAAAAAATATGTGACTTTGTCCAGCCATATAAAACTCTGCGAAATGAACTATTACAAGAATTAGGACACTGCAGAGGATACAGCAGTGTAAGGCTACTTTCACACTGAGGCGCTTTGCAGGCGCTATAGCACTAAAAATAGCGCCTGCAAAGAGCCCGGAAAGAGCCACTCAATTCACTCCAATGTGAAAGCCCGAGGGCTTTCACACTGGAGCGGTGCGCTTGCAGGACGGTCAAAAAAGTCCTGCAAGCCGCATCTTTGCAGTGCTATAGGAGCAGTGTATTCCCATGGAAAACAATGGGGCAACACCGCAAACCCCCCAGGCAAAGCGGCGCCTTGTGGGCGGTTTTTACCCTTGTTCGGCCGCTAGCGGGGGTTAAAACCGCCCTGCTAGTGGCCGAATAGCGCCACTAAAACTATGGTAAATTGACGCTAAATATAGCGCCGCTTTACTGTCGAAGCCCGCCCGCCCCAGTCTGAAAGTAGCCTAAAACTGACCAACAGCAGGACAGTTTTACCAGGGATAAAAGGCTTAACCGTGGTATGCCTAACTTTTATTTTATCTATGGAGATGTAGGAGGGGTTTGGTGAATGTGAGTGATATAAAGTAAGGTTTTTATGTGCACACTGTTCTTGCACTTTTTTTTTCTCTTTGCTTGTGCTGTGAACATAAGCAGGCTCCAAGAGCACATGTAAATTCTGTACTTTCAGAACCCCAAAAAAAAACTATTACATAAATACAAATAAATAAAAACCCCAAAATACCACCCTTGAAAAATAGACAGCCTTTTTTTTTAAGGGAAGCCTTTAAAGGGAAGTCTTTCAAAAAAGTAGCAGTGAACCTGAACCTCATCCCTACTCTGCTAATGGTAAATCTTACTTTCTTGGCACAATGAATCACTTTCTTGTTCAGCTCCTTACTTATTGGATCCATCGATTAAGGAGCAGGCTGGAGGAAGAGATGTGACACAAGGAGCTGTATTATGGAACCAGGAAATATGTGTGTCTCCTGCTTGGCTGTGGCAGAGGCGCATAAATCATAAAACTGGCTTTTTCATAATAACAAAAATGGATAGACTAGTAATAGTAATATACTGTGTGTGTGTGTATATATGTAGCAAGGTCCCAGGACTCCTTTGGTCTGATAAGAACCTCTAGGGCCAGGGATAGCTGACATCCTTCTGTATGTAGTGGGTTGTGAGGCATAGTGGGTGCAAAGATGGTGAAAGTCATTGGACGCCAGACACTCCTTGGATGTGAAGCAGTCCTTTTTGTAATTTTGAGGGGAGAGAGGGCTAGGGCCAGGACACCCTTAGCTAGTTGCAAACGCAATTAACAGACTCTGAGACTTCAAAAGTAGGACAGCCGTGCAGGGAAAGGCCTCCAGCAAGAAGCCACATCTGCACGTGCAGAAATGGTGTCTCCTATGGCAACAGTCTTTAACAGTTCCTAACAAAAGTGTAACAGTTCTTTTAGCTTCACTACAACTTCTCCTTGTAGTTCTTCCATGCACTGAGCTCCCGGTCTCTCACTAGACCCTCTCATTCACTGCCACTGAATCCCTTGAGCTCCTCCAATCTTCATGTGGTATTTCCTCAAGCATCACCCCCGCGTCTCTGCGGAGACCCTAGCTTGGCACTCTAGATGCCTCTCAAGCTTTACCCACACTGGCCTACTCGGTCCCTAGCTTGACACGCAAGGCTGCTCTGCAAGCATCACCTTCACTGGCTTGATTCCCACTGAAGTTTCCCGATTATTCACCGTCCCCGTCTGGTGAAAATGCTGCTCCGGTACTTGCTTCAGTTACTCACTGTGGTCCCTGGTAATAAGGTAGATAGTCCCTTACTGGCGACAGATTCCCCTCTACCTCCGACCATGACAGGTTCTCCGGTCGACAGAACTGTCCGTTTTGGTTGGACTGCAAGCCGCAGTCCCAACCCTGCTCTGCTCTCTTGCTTTTGGATAGGCACAATCTCCAGCCTAGCAGCCTGGGGAATACGACACACGTCCACCCAGACAGCCATCTAGGTGGCACAGAACCTAGATCACCTGACTCCACCAGAATATATAGGTTCTCCCAGCAGGCCAAGGAATTCAAGAAAACCCCTGCCCATTGGCTGAGATACCCCACATACCCATAACCTGACCTTGGGTTGCCCTTCTTATATCTAGTACCACCAAGTACCTGGCCACCTAGTGGTAGAAGAGAAAAGTGCAACAAGGCCAAACTTAGGGAGAAATCAATAGAGCTCTATCAATCAACCAGGATAACTACTCCTGGCAAATAAATTTGTGAGGAGCTTCCTGCCTAAACTACAGGGTGTTACATACATACATATATACATATATATACATATATAAAGTCCCAAGGGTAGCCACGGCACTCTGTTTGAGGGAAATTCCCAGGTGCTCAGCCACAAAGAAATCCATACAAATCCAAAGTTAGTATAGAGGTACTCATGGGTCTTGCAGAAGAGATAGTTCAGAACAGCAGCATTTTTATTGTCAACAATTCGACTAACTTTCGAAACGTTGACAATAAAAACACTGCTGTTTTGATGCCTCTTTGAATATACTGTATATAAAATATATATTTAAATTATATATTTAGCTGTTTGCCTGGAGTGCCAACATAATCCTTAAATAGATGATAAATAGATGATAGACACTTCCGTGGTAAACTTACATAACCTTGATTTTCTTTTTTCTTCCTTTAGATAATGGAGCCTTTTTTAATGTCTACTGCCAGAGACATCTGCAGAAATATCTTAACATAGTTACTAGGATAAATGACCCCCATTTCGTCTGCCTGTATGGATACCACTACAAGACAAGGTTTTGTATTGTGTCTGTAAAGAGGGGGTGGGGGGAGGGGGGTGCAATCCCGGAAGCCTGAAAATAGGTTTAGTTAAAAGCCTCTTGTGTGGACCCTGCGTGATCCACACACTGCAAGCAAGGATTGCAGTTCATTTTACCAGTTGAGTGTAGACGTTATGGGGTCTGCAACAAGTACAAAGGATAGTGCCTAGAGCAATGGACTGCTGATTCGTTCCAGATGTGTTCCCAAGCAAACAAATAGTAAAAAGTGATCATAGAAGTGAGTGCATGGGGGGGGGGGGGCTGTTCAGGGGGGAGGGGATGACTCTTTTCTCTACCATAACAAACCTTGCAGCCAAGTGCAGATAGTGTCCCTCCCCGAGAAATACAAGTACATCAGTGTGTTATGTGAACTGGGATGACCAATAAAACTTACACAACGATTAATTTTCTATATCTATAGGCAGCAGAAGCCTTTAGGACCAAATACATTAGATTCAAGTAGATCTGGATGACCTAAGCTAAGCATTCTCCCCCACAAGCAATGTCCTTAAAGGACCAGCATTCCTAGAAAGAAAATCCTTATGTGACACTGTTACTCAAGAAGGATAAATTTAAAAATTCTAACGATTTTATATTAACAGAAATTTTTGACTTACAGGTAACTTTGCTGTTCCAACCATTATTCTGTGGTGGCTGCCATTTTGGGCAGGTAGAACACTTATCAATATGGATGAGCTCAGGTTTGGTCTAGGTTCAGGACAAACTAGTGTAGCACCCTTTAATGTGCTACTAGATTAGTGCAGGCAAATTTATGTTATGACTCATGATTAACTTGTGTATCTGAAATTGGGTCAGGGTTTACTGCAGGTCAGGCTGGGTGACTCACAGAGGCAGGTCTCTGGTATCTCCCCCTAGGTATGGAAGTTTGGGGAAACTTCTAGAAGTTAGTAGGCGGAGGCCAGGAGGGCTGATCTGCATACTTGAGGGAACTCGGCCAATCCCCAGGAAGCCCTGAAATATGGTGAAGCCTGGCCAGCAAAGGAGTCGGTGGAAGCTGGAGTGCTAAGGAGACTGTCAGTGGCCTAGGAGGGGTCCCCTAGGTCTGGGTGGGGGGCTTCGCCTCCAGGCTGGGCTTAGGCTGGCTTAGGAAGATCCGTTCAGCATCACGGTTTGAACAGGATTCTTGCCTGAGAGCAGTGGGAGCAAGAACAGAGTGAGTACATCAGCACACCCAGGATTCACAAGGGGAGAAACTGCCACAGGTAGCAAGCTTTCAAAGGGCAGCGCTGTGCTTAACCATTTATCCCTTATCCTTGGAGATTTTCGGAGCAGCTGGGTGGGCTGATAGTCATGCACCTGGGAGGGCTGGTAGTTGCTGCAGGCGGTGGATCTGGGAGCAGCTCATCAAGAGGAGAGGAGATACTCCTGCACGCAGCTTTTCAACATTTTGTGCTATTTTCCAGAGGGGCTGAGAGCTCCTGTCCATAAGGGACTTTGCCACTGATCCAAGAGACTGGGTGTTTCTAGCAAGGAGAGCAGTCTAGGATCTTTTCTCTGTACATAGGTAGGAAGTTGTCCTCATCTGTTGTTCTTTTAAGTCAAGTTGGGCATCCAATAATCCCCTATACTCTATTCAAGTTGTTTTCCCCAATAACACAACAAAAACAAGCCCATGGACTCATTTCTGTGTCTGGATGCAAGTTGTAAATGCGTGTTACCTGGCTATGCAGGGATAGGGGAATCAGTTGCCAGCAGCCCCTGCAGAAGTAGTGGTACACTAGGAAGGAAGGTGTAACTCCTGCCCAATCAACTGCAGCCAGGGCATTCCTCGCCCTGCAGCTACATGTAAGCAAAGGGGCAGGGATGCTGTTGCCATCATTGATTTAGTATGACCACATTGGTCAGGAGAGACAGCTTCCTTCCAGGTTCAGCCTGAACCCAAGGTTGGACTAAACCCAAGCCCAAGTGAAAGGCCCTTTCCTGTTTTAGTAAACCATTACAGTTTGGGGGTTTGGTACATCTGGTGAATTTTAAAAAACTCAACTGCTTTTTGAAAGCGTGCAATCTACAGTGGAACGTTGTTTAACAAGTAAGGCGGTTAACGAGCATTTTGAAAGACGAGCCTCTTTTTTTTAACTTCTGACTCAGTTTGCGAGTGTTGTCTTGCAAAACGAGCAGAATTCAAGCTAATGGGGTGTGCAGTACCGCATTTGGCCAGAGGTGCCAAACACACTCCGGTGCCGGTGACACAGAAAGGTTTGGAGCTGTTCAAAATTATTTGGAATTTCTCAGAAAATACTCCTTTCCCGAGTGTTTCCGAGCCTTTCTGAGGCTTTCCGAGTTCAGCCGAGCTGTCCCTGAGTATTTCTGAGGCTCTCTGGCACCCCCCCCACCTCTGGCCACATGCAGTATTGCATGTAATAGAAGTCAATGCAGAACAAATTATCTTTGTTTCCATTGACCTCTATGGGGAAACTCGCTTTGATATGTGAGTGCTTAGGATTACAAGCATTCTCCTGGAACAGATTATGCTCGTAATCCAAGGTTCCACTGTATTTTTACAGCTCGATCAAACATAGTACAAAAAAAATGTAGATGCGATTGTATAAGCATAAAAGTATTAAAAAATCTTTGTAATCAATTTTCAGCCAACTTTAATCAGACCAAAGCAAATTTTTAAAATATATTTTACAGGCTTGTGTGACAGCTTGAAATATTTTCTGTAGCAGCAATCAATTTAAATTTACTGCTTTACCTCTTAAAAATCAGTTCTCAGCAGATTTTATGATGCAGTGACCCAAGGGACTATTACCTTTTTAGGTGGGGTGATCATTAGCCATTGACAAAGATTTCCCTACATGTTGGAAAATTTACCTGTGCTTTAAATAAGCATTTGTGACTTAAAGGTAAAACAAAACACAAAATACCACACTCCTTTAAAAAATACCCTGATCAAAATTATTTTATTAGGTACCTAACCCTAAGGCCAGTTTCACACCTGAAACGTGTACTGATGCGCTTACCATGGTGCCTTATCATGCCTTTCATTTTGGATAGCACCCCAGTGGACTCATCAAACACATCTTCATCGCACCTGCATTACCCGCAGCACAACAATGCACGGTAATACATTGGTGGTGTGCTGTGTTAGAAAAAAAATGCATGTTCGTTTTTTAACTGCGTGGATAGGTGTGCATTGGCAGCTAACAAATGGGCTACCAATGGCCTGCCTTTATTTAACCACCTGCCTACCAGGCACTAACACCCCCTTCCTGCCCAAGCCATTTTTCAGCTTTCAGAGCTGTCGCACTTTGAATGACAATTGCGCGGTCATGCTACACTGTACCCAAACAAATTTTTTTATTATTTTCTTCACACAAATAGAGAATTGGTACGGTGCAATATAATAAATGTTTGCTTTTGGGTTTAATACCACTTTAATTTCTGCCCATCAAAATTTGCTTGTGCAACCAAAGCTGGCCATACACGCCATGAGCTTCAGCCAGTTCCTCAGTGGATTCACACAGTCAACTAGCTGGACCGGCTATCAAAATCCAATAGACACAGCAGGTAATTCGCCCAGTCGCACTGTATGGCATGAATGGATAAATCTGTGCTATGCCAGGTGTGACACCTTGGCTACTCAGGGGTGCTGTGCTACAACTGACATTTTCGCAACGTGTTGTGTGTTTCCATGGTGTAGGTGGGGCAGCCGCCAGTAACATGGAAACGCATGACACTAATCCAGGGTGAGCAGCATTCAGGGTCACCTCTATTTAGACCTTCTTCACCTTCCACCCACTGTCGTGCTTGGTGTGGTGAAGAATGGGAGGTGGGACTCTTGTGAAAAAGGGAGTGGGGATCTGAGGAACTAATGTGAAAGGGCAAGGGGGTTGAGGACTCTGATGTTAAAAGGATGGGGACTGAGGTCTCTGATATGAAATTTGGGGGGCTGAAGACTCTGATGTGAAAGGGGGAAACTGAGGACTCTGATGTGTGAAAGGGGGGCTGGGAACTCTAAAGTGAAAGTGGTGGATTGAGGACTCGGACGTGAAGGGGGGGGGGGGACTGAGGACTCTGATGTGAAAGGGAGGCCCCTGATGTGACAGGGGTGATCGCAAAAGGGTTGAGTAACACTGCTTTACAAATCCCATAGTCTACAGTCCCTAGTTTGTCTCAGGAGGGGGCAAGAGAGGGTGGCTACATTCTTACATAGTGATACCATGAAGAACTACGGTAGCCATCCTCTAACAAGAAGTCAGATCACAACAGAGTGAAAAGGTAAAGTGGTTGTAAACCTCAGATGTGAAATAAGAACAAAGCATATCCCTCTATAGTGTGTACTTGTCTCAATCCAGAGCACTGATGCTCTGTTCACACGACCGGTTTTGCCATCGGAATAAACTCTGAAGGTTTTTCAGATGGAATTACGACGGAATTCCGCTCAAGTTGTTTTTCATACACATGGTCACACCAAATTCCGACCGTCAAGAACGCGGTGACGTACAACACGTATGACGGGACAACACGTACGACGTCTCGTACTTGCTTCAGAGCATGCGTCATTTTTGGTATGTCGGAACAGCATACAGACAAGCAGTTTTCCCAATAGGAATTTGTTCCTTCGGAAAAATATAGAACGTGTTCTAAGTCCGTCTGAATTTTCGATGGAAAAAGTCCGATGGGGCATACACACGGTCAGACTATATGATGAAAAGCTCCCATCTGACTTTTTCTGATGGAAATTTCGCTCATGTGTACACGGCATAAGTGTCATTTCTGTCTGTTGCTTAGTTCCTCTGCTATAAGCAGAGGAATCACTTGTGACAAGTTTTCTTGACACCAAGAGAAGTGACAGGGGAGGGACCTCCAGCTGATTGACAGACTCAGCTCTGTTCCTGTGTGCTCTGTGAAGGGGGAGTGTCCCTTACCTCCAATTAGCTCTCAGAGCACTCCTCATTTGCTCTGCAGAGTGTAATTTTAGCTCTCCTCCCCCTTTTTTCCTGACCACTCAGACAAGCTTTATAAATTCTGCACATTCAGTGGACGTAGAGAAGAGAAGACTGCAGATAAACAGGTATAACTTATGCAGGAGGATTTGTTGATTCTCTGTGTATCACCTGACACTAGTCACTTCACTGGGAATATGTAAGGGTTTATAACCACTTCAAGAAAACATACTTGAACAGAGATTTTTTTCTTTTTAAACCAGAGTTTAGTGTCATTTAACACAATCCTCTTTCTTTTAATAAGTTGAAGGAACAGAGTTCCCCGGATGAGAAAATATGACTAAGATTGTGGATACCCACTCTATCCAAATCAGAGGGTCAGGGACACTGGAAAAATGAGGGAGAGTGGGATTCTCCCAAAGGGAAGTATTGCAAGGCCAGGGCGCCAGACTATGGACCCACCTAAGGATCGTTGTCCAGGTTCTCACAGCCATCTTCATGGATTGGGTATGGACTTTGGAGTAGCAAGGCCCTCTATGTACTGACGATTGGAGAAGTTGTGAGGATGCAACTATGGACAGTTCCAAGTCTAGGGCAGGGTTCCCTTCAGGGAGAGTAACCTCCAGTGTAGAGTGACCAAAAGAGAGGCCAGATAATAGAAGTAAAGACTGGGGATAGCTAAGCCGGCTTCATCCACGGGGAAATGTAGTTGAGCAAGAGCCAATCTGGGTGGTCTACCTGCCCATAAAAATGAAGTAAGAATGGATTCCATCATGTGGAATATTTTTAAAGGAATCCAAATTGGGCATTTCCTAAATACATGAGTACATTTAGGGAGAAAAAGCACTTTGAATAAATTTGCCCTTCCTACCAGGGAGAGGGGGAGAGCAGACCAAACCGCACATTTAGATTTAAGTTGAGTTATGAGAGGAGTGACAATAAGTTCTAGGAAGGATCTGGGTGCAAGGGAAATATGGATGCCTAGGTACTTAATGTGCTGAACCCCTTGCAGAAAAGTAGAAGCAGCAACTTGCATAGTTACCTATGGACCACTCTCTAGACTGACAATTCTGCTGTCCAAAGGTGTCTCTGTTGCTCCTCCAGTGGAGTAGAGACACTACGAACGAAAGTGCATACTGGACAAAAATAAACGGATAAAAGCCTAAAAAATTAAAATGAATGTAGCCTCCATATTTAAAGTGATATTAAAGTTTTTTTTAAAACAAACATGTTATACTTACCTGCTCTGTGTAATGGTTTTGCACAGAGCAGCCCCGATCCTCCTCTTCTTGGGTCCTCCACCGGTGCTCCAGGCCCCTCCCTCCTGCCTAGTGCACCTATAGCAAGCCCCTTGCTATGGGGGCACCCTAGCAGGATCGCTCCTGAGCCGCTGCTCTGTGTGTCCATTCACACACAGAGCGTGGCTCGGGCCCCGTCCCCGCTCTCTCCTCATTGGCTTACTGGCTATGATTGTCAGTAGGGGGATCCAATGACTACCGCTGCTGTCTCAGCCAATGAGGAGGGAGAGACCCAACAGCGCTGGGGCTCTTGTGCACATGGCTGGATCAAGATGGGGCTCAGGTAAGTTTTGAGGGGGCTTCACACAGAAGGTTCTTTACCTTCATGTATAGAATGCATGAAAGTAAAAAACCTTCAGCTTTTACAACCACTATATCAAGCCCCTTGCTATGGGGGCACCCTAGCAGGGTCACTCCTGAGCCGCTGCTCTATGTTTCCATTCACACACAGAGCATGGCTCGGCCCCGTCCCCGCTCTCTCCTCATTGGCTCACTGGCTATGATTGTCAGTAGGGGGATCCAATGACTACCGCTGCTGTCTTAGCCAATGAGGGGGGAGAGACCCAACAGAGCTGAGGCTCTTGTGCAAATTGCCGGATCGAGATGGGGCTCAGGTAAGTTTTAGGGGGGCTTCACGTTCATGTATAGAATGCATGAAAGTAAAAACATTTAGCTTTTACAACCACTTTATTGATTGTTGAACTCAAATACATTAAATTGTTGTTCTGTCTTTCAATTTTTGTCATTTTCTTTAGCATTGGGTCTGTCTGGTTGTTGTGGAATAACACTCAGTTCTTGTTTCAAACCCTTAACGAGTCCTAAGCCGCGTCTGAAGCTGTCCATGTGTTTTTCGTTTTTAAAAAAAAAAAAAAGCGAAGAAGAAAAACATAAATAAAACTGGAGTGTAACAAATATTTGTTTAGGTTAGATCTTTTTTTTTTGCACAGGAAGTTTAGAACATAGCCCCTGCAGGCTTTATTTGCACATACACAAAGTCGCACACACACACAAGTGCCTAGTAAACACACGGGTTCCAAACACACAGTCGCTGAGAGCAGATAGACACACGCAATCTTGGCACATCACAGAGTGTGACATCTGGGAGCGGATAGAGAGATCTGCATCTGGCAAAGCTTTCTATCCGTTCCCAGATGTCACTGTGGGGCCACTTCCTTCTTAGTATGATGTGAGGGGCTCCTATCCCATCAATTCCATCAGCAAAGCGGAGAGGGAGAAAGTGAGTCAAAGCACAGGGAGCTACAGAGGGAGGATGGAGAGTTTTAGAAGGTGATAGATTGCCATGGCACGCCGTTAGCAACACAGATAAATGAGTCAAGGGAAAGAGTAGTACGCAACGGGGACACAGGCAACACATTTCCTAGAAGAGAGGGACAAGGCGGGCGACAAATTTGGGAAGCAGATCATAAAAGGACAAGAGAGAGGAAAGCGGGTGTGAATGGAGCTTCAGAAAAGAACGTACATATGTTAAAGCAGAGCTGATGCTGAGAAGTGAAGGAAAGGCAAAGCAATATTTTTTTTGACTTTAAAGAGGCGAACAACTGACTACAGGAGTGCAGGGGGATCCCACTCACTATTGGTCACTGGATTCGGGGCTGGTTCAAGCGCACATCATGATCCCATTTTGGATGAGGATGTCCTGCATACTCCTCCTCACTTCTGGAAGAGAAGGAAGAATTTATAACGGGAGGAAGAAGCCATCAGCACTGACAGCACAGAGGTATATTGACATAGACGCTATGACTGAACGGTGATTGTAAAACAGGAATCTATGGGCATGCGCACTAACACTAATACTGTACTAAACTCAGGCAAGGCACAATACTCCTGTACTACATTACAGGGGCGCTGCACTATATACAGGCATGCAGTTTTAGAACAGAGGGGATCATCACTTAAAGCGGTTGTAAACCCAGCTTGGTAATTTTTACCTACAGGTAAGCCTATAATAAGGCTTACCTGTAGGTAAGATGAATATCTCCTAAACGTGCACCGTTTAGGAGATATTCACCCTGCATGCAGCCTGTGAGATCACTGGCACATACCTGTGAATTTTTGAAGGTCTGGCATACCTTGCCAGAACTTCAGAGCTTCGTGGCAGAACCGAGGGCTCCCGGGATGGACGTCTTTGCGGCTCCTGCCAATCACAGCACACCCAGAAGAAAGACAAGGGGAACATGTCAGCCCTCTCAGCGGTGACTTTACAGCTCTGGAGGGCTTTGCATGCATACTAGCCCATTATGCGATTGCCTTGCAGGTTTTTTTTTTTTGAACATTCGTGGTTTACAACCGTTTTAAAGTGAAGGGATGTTAACCTGCACACCTGCAAAAGTTTTCATTTATCCAGGTCATAGTATAGCTAGTATCAGTTGGTCACTTTCAACTGGAATTGCTCTATAATGATGTTGAAGATGTTTCCAGGGCTGGCATTAGGAGTGGGCAAATTGGACAATAGCCCAGGGCCCCCATCCTCTCCAGGGCCCCAGTTAGTGGAATACACAGCAAGGGCAGAAAAGTAGTTACTGGCCGCAGAAAGTGGTGTCCTGCAGCTCCTGCAGAGAGTGATGTACAGCACCACTGCTCCTGCTTAAAATGATGTACCACCACGGGGCAGGATTCCACTCAAACCTGTATACAGTGATGGGTGCATGTGGCAGCCAGCGGGGTCAGGGTGGGAAGTAGCAGAAACAGCTGCTGCAGGGAAATGCTTGAGATGGCAACACTGAGGGTGCACAATGGCCGGGCAGTAGTAAAGCTGTCTGTAACAAAGGGTGGGTAGGTAGGTTGGGAGGGAGTGAGGTGTGTGTTAGGCTGGCCATAAAGGGAGCAAATTTCTTTCCTGCAACCACGGGTTGCAGGAAAGAAATTCACTCGATTCCCCCATCAACACAGACAGTGTTGATGCAAAAATTCCTCCTGCCAGGCCATTGTTTTCTTCTGGTGGGGGGGCGCAGGGAAGGGTGGGGGAAGTCGTTCCCACCAGGAGAAGGCTATAGCAGCCCCTACCGATGATCGCAAGAAAATCCGGCAGGCTAGTTGTACCCAAGTTGATCGATCGATTAATTTGGTACATTCAGCCTGCTGAACCAGCCAAGATTCAAACTGTCTATGGCCACCAGCTTTAATATGTCTATTTGTGTGTGTTGGTATGCATTAGGGTGTGTATGTACTGTATGTTGTGGTGGCAATACACCTAACAATCTGGATGAACGATTCTGCACAGATTTCGACAATATGATAGCATCTATGAATTATCAAAAAGACGCACACTGTGTCATCAGTTGATTTTTAGCAAAACCAATCAATTTTATTTCAAATTATTTTAATTGGTCTGAACATGAATGGCACATTGAACGTTCTTTTTGATCTTCCAATTGTATTTTTCTCCAGGACAATAAACTGATTTACAATATGACAGTATATATAAAATCGTTCCATGTATGGCCTTCATTGGTATGTGAATTAGGGTGTGTGTAGGTTTGTTGCTGTGTGCTTCTGTGAGTGTTAATTACCCTCTTTAATAAGCCATCTAATTTTGTATAGTAGAGAAAAAAAAGGTATCCCCAAGTGTCCCAATAGGGGGGACATGGGCATGTGGGGGATTTTTAGCATGCCTGGCAATATACTACACAAACAGGTAATGTACTTAAAAACAATAATAGTTATTATACACAATTAAAATCTGAAGATACGATCTAAAATCATGTGATAGATGCTGCCAAGTTTGTTATGCAACCAACAGAGCAGAAATTGAGGGTAGCATCAACGTGTTTTGCCCAAATCACCATTTTCAAGTTGCAGGCCGCTTCAGCTGCATATCTTGCGATATTGGCTGTATACAGGGCTGGAGTTTTCTGTTATCCATGTGGATGGCTGGTGGGGTTCGAATTTAAGGTCTTGGTTATCATCTCTTCCCCTTTTATTCCCCACGGCCTATGGGGTTCAAATTGGGCATTCTTTTTTGTAAGGAGGACCATCATTTTTCTATATATTATTCTATTGGTATATTATTGTGGTGTAGTCTTCCCATCAACCTACCATTTCATCTGTCATTTCGGGTCAATATGTTGTGAAAACGAAGTGGATCCTGAAGAAGCCCAATTTGGGCGAAACGTGTCAATCCTACCATCACTTTCTGCTCTTTTGGTTGTATAACAAACATGGCAGCTTCCATCACATGATTTTAGATCTTATCCTCAGATTTTAATTGTGTATAATAAATATTGTTGTTTTTAAGTACATTGCCCTTTTGTGTAGTATATTGCAAAGCACGCTAAAAATCCCCCACATGACTGTGTCCCCCCTGTTGGGAGACTCGGGGATACCTTGATTTTTGTACTATTCACTTTTTGAGCATTGTGCCATCTCCCTTTTATACAAGCTCTCCCACCTAATATTCCCTCTAATTATGTATGTTCACCCAAAACATCACTAAGGCTGGTTTTTTTGCATTGTATGGGTATTTCATTTTTTCTAGCTTCTATCACTCTAGTACTGACTTTGTTTGTGTAGACATGTTCTCAGTTGGGTTAGTACTGTACTGATTTTGTCTGGTTGCCTCACTACGATACTGATTGTGGCTCTGTGGGCATGTTTCTGGTTGTCTCAAAATAATACTGATTGTGGCTCTGCGGACATGTATCTGGTTGTCTCAATATTATATTGATTGCGCTTCTACAGACTTGTTTCTGGTTGACTTGCCATGATACTGATTCTGCTTCTACAGAGATGTTTTTGGTTGACTCACAATGATACTGGCTGTGGCCCTGTAAACATAATTCTGGTTGTTTCACTATGGTGCTGATTGTGGTTCTCTGGATATATTTATGGTTGTCTCACTATATTGTTGATTGTCCTTCTATAGACATGTTTCTGGTTAACTCACTATACTGTAATAGTGATTGTGGCTCTGTGGACATGGTTTGGTTAATTCACAATGATAGTGATTGTGCGTCCATGGACATGCTTCTGGTTAACTCTCTATAATATAGACTGTGGCTCTGTGGACATGTTTCTGGTTGATTCACTATGACACTGATTGTGGCTTTGTAGACATATTGTTAGTTGTTTACTATGATATTGATTGTGGCTTTGCAGACATATTTCTGGTTCTCTCACTATGATATTGCTTGTGTGTCTGTGGGCATGTTTCTGGTTGATTCACTAAGATACTGATTGTGGCTCTGTAGGCATGTCTTTGGTAGCTTCTCTATGATACAGATTGTGGCTTTATGGACATGTTTATGGTGGTCTCAGAATGATACTTATTGTGGTCCCGTGGATGCTTTTGGTTAGTTTTACCATTATACTAATAGTGGCTCCATGGACGTTTGTCTTCTTTTTGTCTCACTGTGATACTGCTTAAATGGATAAGTTTCTGGTTGACTCACTATGATACTGATTGTGTGTCCATGGACATGTTTCTGGTTAACTCACCATGATACTTACTGATTGTGGCTCTGTAGACATAAATTTAGTTGTCATGCTGTGATACTGATTGTGGCTTGAAAGACATGTTTCCGGTTGTCTCACTATGATACTGATTGTGGCCCTATTGACATGTTTGTCTCAGTATAATACTTATTGTGGCTCTGTGGATGCTTCTGGTTAGTCTTTCCATGATACTAATAGTGGCTCCATGGGCATGTTTCATTTTGCCTCATTGTGATACTGCTTGTGCTTCTATGAATATGTTTCTGGTTGACTCACTATGATATTGGCTGTGGCCCTGTAGACATAATTCTGGTTCTTTCACTATGATGCTCATGGTGGCTTTGTGGACATAGCTTTGGTTGACTCACTATGATACTGGTCGTTACCCTGTAGACATATGGTGCCTTGAAAAAGTATACATACCCCTTGAAATTTTCCACATTTATCATGTTACAACCAACAACATAAATGTATTTTATTGGGATTTTATGTGATAGACCAACACAAAGTGGCACATAATTGTGAAGTGGAAGGAAAACGATAAATGGTTTTCAACATTTTTTACAAATAAATATGTGAATAGTGTGGCGTGCATTTGTATTCAGCCCCCCTGAGTCAATAATTTGTAGAACCACCTTTCACCACAATTACAGATGCAAGTCTTTTTGGGAATTTCTCTACCAGTTTTGCACATGTAGAGAGGGACATTTTTGCCCATTCTTCTTTGCAAAATAGCTCAAGCTTTGTCAGATTGGATGGAGAGCGTCTGTGATCAGCAAGTTTTAAGTCTTGTCACAGATTCTCAATTGGATTTAGGTCTGGACTTTGACTGGGCCATTCTAACACATAAATATGCTTTGATCTAAACAGTGGGGATGGTATGTTCAGGGTGATTTACAGTGTTAGTTTTCCGCCACACAAAGCGTTTTGCTTTTAGGCCAAAAAGTTCAATTTTGGTCTCATCTGACCAGAGCACCTTTTTCCACATGTTTGATGTGTCCCCCACATGGCTTCTTGCAAACTGCAAATGGGTCTTCTTATGGCTTTCTTTCAACAATTGCTTTCTGTTTGCCACTCTTCCATTGTGCTGCCCCAACAGGGCATAGAATTTATATAGACTGTTTTACTAACCATTTTCTATGGACATGTATATTTAGTTTACATGCTGCCAGCTAGTGACCTTTTGTGCTAATGCACTAGTTTCTCATGTTTCCTTTCCTTATGTTATGACACACTTCCTTTGTATGTAATGCTTCACCCTTCTTCCTGAAATTGTACTTCCTGTGTCATGGATGCAGCTAACAAGCCACATGTAGCAGGGCACATGTATTCTGCATAGTAAGCTACAGACGATATCATCTTTTGACCGCATAAACACTACAACCTATTCATCTGCTTGTATCCTGTCATCTGCTGTAACCTGTTGTTCAGAATAAAAGCACCTTTGTGGATGGAATCAGCATTTGGTGAGTTCAAACTATCTGATGAGGATTGTCCTCAATGATTATATCTTATACGGGCCAGGCATAGAGGTCTCACAAGGGATAAGTCTCTTCACAACAATCAGAGTCAGAATAGTCAAAAGATGTATAGAATTTCCACAGCCTGCTGTGTATATGCGTGCGCCTGATCTGCAATCAAGCTCAGCGCTATCAGCCATCTTGTGAAGCACATGGTCGCATGAGTTTACTGCACCTCATGTGATAGTTAAAAACTGTTTCTCTACATTGAACTGTGTTACCCCACCTGTCTAAGCTGCTGTTTGTCTTCTTAAAGAGACAGTATCATTTCTTGCAAAAACATGAAAAATGTCCAGACAAGACTCTGAGCATGCTTTTGTGGCTGAACCAATGCAGATTCATCATGCCTCTGAACCCGCAGATGTACAGGGAGCAGATTCTGCAGATATTGCCGAACAGAGTGTAAGACCCAATTGTACAATAAAACCTACACAGAAACTCAGAGAAAACTATGAAACCACTAGAGATCGCTTATCTGCCGCGTACAAACGCTAACGGCGGCTGTTTGCAAAATACACAGCTTTCTTGCAGGATTGTAATATAGAGGACTCTTCAGCATAACTGACCAAGGCTGATGCGCTAAACCAACAAAGGGATCTCTTAGTGCAAAATGCCCAGCATAAGGCAGAACTCCGCATTGCTCAACTGCAGGAGACCAGATATCTCACAGATCCACATCAGCCAGGCACACTGCATGTTCTTCTAGATCCTCTCACTCCAGAAGTTAACAACATTAAGCGATAAGATAATAGAGGCCAGATGTGGAATCAAAAAAAGTGCAAAGCTCCTTTACCAGAAAGGAAGCAGAAATAGAAACACGAAAGGCAAAGATGAAAGCTCAACAAGCAGAAATAGAGGCAAAGATTAAAGCCCAACAAGCAGAAATAGAGGCAAAGATGAAAGCCCAACAAGCAGAAATAGAGGCAAAGATAAAAGCTCAAGAAGCAGAAATAGAAGCAAAGATGAAAGCTCAAGAAGCAGAGGCAGATTCCCAATTAAAGATTCTGAAAATGGAAAGGGAGGAAGCAGCTGCCCTGGCAAGGCTGAGAGTCCTCGAACAAGCGATGGAAGAAAGTGCTAACTCAGACTGGTCCATCACAGCGGAACTGCAAGACCCAGTTGAACGCATGAGTGAATATGTACTAAAGTATAATGTTTGCAATGATACAGAGTTTTCTCCTATACGTCTTACTAACAACACTGTTCTGACTCTCAACACAGAGACCTCTCAGCTCCAAATGCCTGAGCCTCTTCAAGTCTTCAACACAAGTGCATCTATGCAGCAAACCGCATCACCTCTTGCTGACAACAAAGTTGTCGGAAAATCTGATCGTTCTGAATGCGGCGACGTGGCGACAGTAGCCAATAGATTTCCTCTCCTAATTTATTCTGAACATGCGTGGCACTTTGTGCGTCGGATTTCTGTACACGCAATCGGAATTTTGTTGTCGGAAAATTTTATAGCAAGCTCTCAAACTTTGTGTGTCAGAAATTCCGACGGAAAATGTGTGATGGAGCCCACACACGTTCGGAATTTCTGACAACAAGGTCCTATCACACACTTTCCGTCGGAAAATCCGACCGTGTGTACAGGGCATAATTCTTTCTTTAATACAGTTTTTAATCCATTGTGTCTATTTTTGTTTAATTATATTTTTTTATAACTCTGCATGTGTCTTCTGTGTCAGTATGTTGGGATACAAGGTAACTTCCAGTCACAAACCGCAGCTCAAGCCACAGCCAGCACAATCCTTAGGGACTACACCACAGTTAAACACTCTTGCAACATCATTTCAGGATTTATACAGGCTTTATATAGCGCCAACAGTTTGCGCAGCGCTTTACAACATGAGGGCAGACAGTACACTTACAATACAAATCAATACAGGAGGGATCAAAGGGCCCTGCTCATTAGAGCTTACCATCTAGAAGGGAGGGTCATCCTGGTAAACCTCACTCTACTTCACCAGAGGACTTTCACACCCGAGGGGTTCCACAAGTTACTTCGGCACTGAAGAGTGAAAGATCAGACATGAATGACTTCGCTAGCTATATGGTACGCTGTGAGCTCATTAACACTACCCTCTCAAGCTTTGAGGACTGTCCGGAGAGCTACAGGGCCTGGAGATCAACCTTCAAAGCTGCCATTGCTGATCTCAACCTTACTACCAAGGAGGAACTTGATTTGCTCATAAAGTGGCTGGGGCCAGAATCTGCAGATCATGTTAAAAGACTGAGAACAATGCATGTTGACCACCCGGATGCAGGTCTCCTTGAGCAAGCCTATGGTAGCTCTGAAGCCATAGAAAGTGCTCTATTCAAGAGACTGCAAAACTTCCCAAAAATAGGAAACAAAGACTATCGCAAGCTCCAAGATCTGAGTGATCTTCTCTTGGAGCTGGAGTTTGCAAAGACAGACCCACGTCTACCTGGATTAAGCTTCCTGGACACTGCTCATGGTGTCAATCCAGTGGTGTCTAAACTGCCATATGGCCTGCAAGAGAAATGGGCACAACAGGGCTCAAGGCACAAAAGAGACTATAACATATCTTTTCCTCCATTCGCATATTTTTGCAGGTTCATCAGTGATCAAGCCTGGATGAGAAACGATCCCAGCTTCAGCTTCAACAAGGTATGATAACATAGCAGCCAAATGTAGAGACTTTAATAGAGCCATATCTGTTAAAAGGACAGACATCTCACCACCGTATCCTCTCCTGCTCACCAGAGTGATTTGGGTGACAGAGATAAAGACCCTAATCGTCAGTGCCCTATTCACAAGAAGCCTCACCCCTAAAGAAATGTCGTAAGCTTAGGGCAAAGACGTTACAAGAGCGCAGGGAGATTCTTCAGAAACTTGGAATATGCTACAGGTGCTGTGATTGTTATGGACATTTTGCTAAAGACTGTAAGGTTGTCATCAAGTGCAGAGAATGCAGTAGCGACAGACAAGTTATAGCTATGCATCCAGGCCCACCCCCAATTCACAGCAGCCTCCTACCTCCAGCCCTGTCTCAAGTCATGCTCCAGCCACAGCTAACGTTTCTTCTTCATGCACAGAAGTCTGTGGAGAAGGCTTAGATCACAAATGCTATGCTAAGATATGCCTAGTCAAGATATACCCAAAGGGTCAACTTGAGGAAGCTATTAGGATGTATGCCATAATAGATGAACAGAGCAACAGATCCCTGGTTAAGCCTAAATTCTTTGAGATCTTTGGTATAGAGGGACACACATCACCATATACTCTCATAACCTGTTCTGGTCATGAAGAGACCTTCAGTAGAAGGGCCGATGGGTTCATGGTCTCTCATTTTAAAAAGGGAGAGGGCATACCCCTACCAACCTTAGTTGAGTGTGACCAGATACCAGACAAAAGGGAAGAAATTCCTACTCCAGAGGCTGCATATCGCCATCCTCACTTGAGGCACCTTGTTAATGAAATTCCTGCAATGGACATGAATGCTGAAATCTTGATCTTGCTAAGAAGAGACTTTCTCAGAGTACACAAAGTACTCAAGCAGTGCAATGGACCTGATGATGCCCCTTACGCACAAAAACTTGATCTAGACTGGGTAATCGTCGGTGACGTATGCTTGGCTAGAATGTGTACGTCATCCGCAGGGGTGTTGCCAGGTGGCAAAAAGACCGGGGGCTTCAGCCCGAAGTCCAAGACAAGCCCGGGTGGGGTTAGGCATGGTGTATGTGACGCTGGCTTTTTTTTGGCTGGGCCGTAAACTACCTGACCTACCTACACTGACAGTAGTGACCTACCTACACTGACAGTAGTGACCTACCTACACTGACCTACCTACACTGACAGTAGTGTCCTACCTGACCTACCTACACTGACCTACCTACATTGACAGTAGTGACCTACCTACACTGACCTACATACACTGACCTACCTACACTGACTATTGACCTACCTGACCTACCTACACTGACCTACCTACACTGACAGTAGTGACCTACCTACACTGACCTACCTGACCTACATACACCGATCTACCTACACTGACAGTAGTGACCTACCTACACTGACATTTACATATGCTGTCTGACCTACCTCAGCTCAGCCGTGGTGTGCGGTGTCAAAGCGGGCAATCAGTCAGTCAGTAAGTTGTCAGAGGAGGAGCCGATGAGGAGAGGAGAGCCGAGCAGGGATGTGGCGCGGCGGCCGCATTGTAATTCCCGCCTTCTGGAGCCTGCAGCGCCTATGATGGACGTCATATGTCCCACGGTCCCACCATTAGACCAGTGGGAAGTCCATCATAGGCGTTGCAGGCTCCAGAAGGCAGGACTCGGCCGCACTCGCCACACTGATCTGTCCATCATGACAGTGCAATGCCTATGATGGATCATCAATCTTAGGATCACGGGTGGCGGGCGGGACCATGTGTGACGTGACGACGAACGCAACACACACTCCATACATGTGACCTGGCACCGGGCGCTCGCTCATCCTCACTCATGCGCAGTGCGGAGCCGCACTTTCATGGGGTACTCAGGGCTAATAATGTTATAATAAATGGCCGAGGATCACGGACGTGCATCCCACTTCAAAACAGTGCCCTCACCATTACGAAGTAAAAGAGAAGCCTCTTGACATCATCCAGGTACCTGATGTCACTCCTAACCTTTGCGATGACAACCTAGGTACCACAGTGTTTTGTACTACAAGCGATGAAAACAAAATAGCTTTACCAGTCGAAGACAGAGAGTTCCTCAAAATAATGGACAAAGAATTCTTCCAGGATGAGTCTAACAGTTGGGATGCTCCACTCCCAATAGACCAGCTTTCAAACTGGGAGTCCTGGAAACAATCTCTACATGTCTTAGATGGAATCCGTATACCACACTGCTACACTTCTGCCTCCCCTGCCACAAGTCAGAGGAAAGAGCTTCACATCTTCTCAGATGCATCTACTGAGGCCATAGCAGCTGTCGCTTTGTCGCACACAAAGTTGTCGGAAAATCTGATCGTTCTGAATGCGGCGACGTGGCGACAGTAGCCAATAGATTTCCTCTCCTAATTTATTCTGAACATGCGTGGCACTTTGTGCGTCGGATTTGTGTACACGCAATCGGAATTTCTGACAACGGATTTTGTTGTCGGAAAATTTTATAGCAAGTTCTCAAACTTTGTGTGTCAGAAATTCCGACGGAAAATGTGTGATGGAGCCCACACACGTTCGGAATTTCTGACAACAAGGTCCTATCACACACTTTCCGTCGGAAAATCCGACCGTGTGTACAGGGCATAATTCTTTCTTTAATACAGTTTTTAATCCATTGTGTCTATTTTTGTTTAATTATATTTTTTTATAACTCTGCATGTGTCTTCTGTGTCAGTATGTTGGGATGGCAGTGAACAATCCAATTGTTGGGGAAGGGAGAGAAAGGTGAAAATCCAGCACTGGTAAGCAGAATGGCAGCATCTGGCACAATTTCTAGCCTGGAACTGTCAGCTGAAAGTTGCTGTATAGTTCCAGAGCTGACATCAGGGCATGACTGATTTTCCTTTCACTGACCACCAATGCTGGTGACTGTTCTTCCCGCTGACCACCAATGCTGATGACTGTTCTTCCTGCTGACCACCAATGCTGATGACTGTTCCTCCCACTGACCACCACCAATGATAACAATTTTTCCTCCTAATGATCGCTGACACCATAGCATTTTTTCCTCTATAATAAACACCAAAACTGTAGGTATTTTCTCTCACTGACCACTGATGCAGATGATCCTATCGCCCCCATATGTGTGCAGAAAAACATATGTCATGAAATAGTTCATTTTTTTAAATACTGCTTTGTCTCTGTAGGGTAGGGAATATGCTTAGGCTTTATTTAATCATGCCCTATTAAGCCAAGCCCACCAATCTGTTCCACATGACCAAGCTTAAAGTGCAACTTTAGTCCTGCTAGATCACATCAGGCTGGCCCCTTTTGCAGGTATAGCTACTGTATATAAAACATATAAAAAAAAGTGCTTTTACTGTTTAAAATTCTGTAATACACTGTCTCACCCTGCTCTGCACATGTTCAGTTGTTCTCTATTTTTTGGCACTGTGACAAAAATTAGAGCAACTAGAGGCTGATCTGCTGACAGCCTAAAGATTCACTGCTGCTCATGGGCTCTGGGCTTTAGCAAGATGGCAACCTCCGGCAAGAAGAAACTGGAGGCAACTTACAGCACACACTCATTTTGGTAGCATAATTAATAATGTAGAATGTATGTTCCTTGTCCTTGCTAAAAACAATAGTTTTTATCAAGTTATTATGGGTAAATTTCCACTTTTGGCATTGCAGTGGTGCATTATGCTTTTCTCATGTCATTTTACCAAAATATGCCCCAGGTCTACATCTCTGTATGTGATATTCTTCTCCTTCTGAGGAGTGGATGTATGCACGTGAGCGATGAAGCCCACTTTTATTAAACCACTTTTCCATGACATCCAGTACATTAAGTCTATGATTGATGGATCTGTGCAATGCTGCTGATTACAGGAAGTGTTATGCCGCGTACACACGAGCAGACTTTACGGCAGACTTTGTCCTGCAGACTTTTCGACGGACTTTCTGAATGAACGGACTTGCCTACACACGATCAACCAAAGTCCGATGGATTCGTACGTGATGACGTACGACCGGACTAAAACAAGGAAGTTCATAGCCAGTAGCCAATAGCTGCCCTAGCGTCGGTTTTTGTCTGTCGGACTAGCATACAGACGAGCGGACTTTTCGTCCGGACTCAAGTCCGTTGAAAAGATTTGAAACATGTTTCATTTCTAGGTCCGTCAAACTTTTGGGGAAAAAAAGTCTGCTGGAGCCCACACACGATCGAAATGTCCGACGGGCTCCGGTCCGCCGAACCAAGTATGCCGTAAAGTACGGTCGTGTGTACGCGGCATTAGGATGAATTCACACTGTTGTGGTGCATTAAAACATGTTATGCCACGTGTTAAAGCGGAGTTCCAGTCGCTTTTGTGTTTATTAAAAGTCAGCCCGAACCCTCCCCTCCTCGTCAAGTGTGGGCACCCAGATGTGACCCCTTGCGGCTACACAGCTGGATGCACACTGCACATGCGCAAGTCACGCTGCACCTCCTCAATGGCCAGGCAATCTTCTGGGACCAGTAACGTGTCCCAGAAGATTGCAGGGAGGGGGAGAGGATAACTGTCAAAACTAGGTACCCACTCCCCCCCCCAAAAGATGACTTGCGTAAGGCGGTGAGGAGTCCTTAAAGCGGAACTTCCAATTTTGGGTGGAACTCCGCTTTAACATACATTACAGTAAAGCAGTACATTAAATTGAATGGATTACCTAAGTCACCAAAACACACCAAAAATGTGCATTCACTAGTTTTTGTGACACAGTGTACAACAATGCACAGTAGAGTGCTGCAACACAGGTGCATTGGGGTGATATTAAAGCCCAAAACCCACCCAAAAGCAGAAGCTCTGCTTATCTGTCCCCCCCCTTCCAGTTCCATATATTTGGCACCTTTCGTTTCTGACAGGTACCTGTCCTCACTTCCGTCGGATGTCTCCGTGGCGAGGTACATCAGAAGTTTGGCCCCCCTCCTTCTTCTCTGCTGCCGGGCCATTCAGAAAGCGCAACCCACTTTATTTTTAGAACTTCATTCTACCATATCTGTATATGAGATAGGAGGTCCTGAGGAAGTGTGGTTCCCGTGAAACGCGTCGACCACTCTCACCTAATCTCAATAGACTACCTTACTAAACAAATTCCATCCCTACAATGGCAATTGGTTGGGAATATGAACATTGAATGGAGGGGGCTTTCTGTTTTTGAAAATTCTTTTTCACGTGGCGAAATATGCATTTGCTTTATTTACCCCTTCACCGCATTATACTGACAAAGCAATATACCTTGACACTACATTGTCAAAGCTCGAACCACAGTCTATACTATTCTATACACATATGCAGCATCACACACTTTCACTGCATTACAATGACACTGAACTAAGCACATAATATCTAAAAACTGGGGTCAAGGTAAGGGGAGCTGTTGCCCTCCTTGGACTTGCTGTCACATTTTAAAAACAGCCCAACTGTGTAGGGCTCTGCCTGTAGATGTGGCTCATCACTCAAGTAGTGGACCCATGGGAACGCGCCCTCTAATACCTGGGACACAGGAACGTCAAGGTGGCACTGGAACTTAAAAGCTAACTGTTTCCCTTGCACAGTTCTTTTTTAAACTGTGCCATGAGTGGTTACTCATGCCGTGTAACCACCGCTATGTACCCACACACCTTCTCCTCACTTATTCGAATGCAGCATTTCCGAGGTGAGCCTGCACCCCTGCACCACCAGCACAGCCATGCTTGCACCTCATTCCCAGTGACAAAGTGAGAATTCAACCATTCACACAGCACAGACCTCTGTTACTAATGAGCCTTAACACTTTGCTTTTCTCTCTCTCTCTCTCTTCCCGTACCTCCAGGCTAAGTCCATAGGTTCCCTGTGCTGTGATGTCAGTCGCATGTACGGGGTACTGATTGCCAAGGAAGGGATCAGGCTCACCAACCCCTTCACTACCAGGGTTACAGTCTCCCATGCCAAGGCACTAACCTTCTGCTGGCTGGTTGCTATAACATTTTTCACCACTGGTTACTCATGGCAGCAGCACTGGGCTCCATCTTCCACCAACTCCACAGCATGATTACCTCTTTCATGGTGACCCCCATGCTTCTCCTCTTAATCCCCTGTTTTACAAGCACTGTTCTTTCGATACGCTCTTACATGCACTCCTTTGTAGGAACTTCAGACAAGGCACTTGATAGCTTTGAGAAGTTTTACTTCTTGAAATTACAAAATTACTGTGACACAGTCTCTCAAAAGATCCGTCCATACACAGCTTAGTTCACCCTAGCTTAGGCTGCCCAATTCATACGATCTAGATAAGAAAAGTCCTTTCATCATAGACCAAATCTGACATCTGGTACCCCAACTGGGTATTCCAAAAAGGAGGTCCTATGCTCAGCACAGGTTTAGATTGTGCAGCATTCCTTCCTCTCTATTTCTATGTGGAGGGGAACTCTCTCAGATGCTGCCTGCCCTTGTATTTATAGCCCACCACAAGGGGACAGAGCTAAAAAAACACCCTGGAGTGAGCAGACTTAAAATGGTTGTAAAAGGTTGAATTTTTTTAAACAAAAATAACAAACATGTTATACTTACCTGCTCTGTGCAAGGGTTTTGCACAGAGCAGCCCCAATTCTCCTTTTCTGGTTTGGTGCTCCTGACTCCTCCCCTTCATCGGGTGCCCCCACAGAGAGCCATCTTCCACAGGGGCATCTGTGTGGGCACGCTCCCAAGTCCTGCTGCTGCGTCCTTTGACACAGGCAGCGGGACTCGGCCCGGCCCCTGCTCTTGTGTCACTGGGTTTGATTGGCACTGCTCATCACTGGAACGGATGGGCTCAGGCAAGAAAAAGGGGTGGTGGGGGGGTCCGGGGGCAGCTGCAGCAAAAAAGGTTTTTCACCTTTATGCATAGAATGCATAAAGCTAAAAAACTATGAGACTTTTGTAGCACTAACTCACGGTGGAGCTGCTGATTTAAAGCGGGCTGTTACCATCACCTTGTTACCTGTAATTTCACCAACACCGGGTCTAGGGGTCTCCGTTGAGCTTACTGTGAGGCAATATAGGCACCAGTCACTTAAGTATTTTTTCAATGCTTTAATGGGGATAACTGGAAGAAGTAGCAGGAAAGGGGTAGAAGGAGAGTTGCAGGGGTGTTCAAATACCTTTTCTTGGCGTAGCTCAAGGAATTTAAATCTTTAGGATGGATGTATCCTCAGTTTAGGATTAAATCTTTGCCCATCCGGATAGGTTTCTCTCACTGACCTAGCAGCCGGAACGCAGCAGGAACAGAAAGTCTCTGCCACAGACTTGGGTGAAACAAACTCATACGATCCTCTGCCACAGGATGTTGTAGTTTTCGATGAACAGCAAACACAGTACCAGAACCTTTAAGCCAACCCGGCAGTACTTGTGCGGTAGGGTAATTTAGAATACGTCCTCCAATCGAGTCACCAGGCACATCTTAAGACCAGCCTTGCATGATCCCTTCCCAGATGGGTCCTCCCCTGGATCTTCCTGATTGTCTGGCACAGTCGAACTATGAATTTAATGTCTCAACAATTATGTCAGCATCTTGAATATATACTTGTGATCTATCTTTTACGGTGAAATATTTATACGGTACAGGTTTTTTATGAAATACAAAATAAATATTGTAATTTTATGTAGCAACCCTCCTGGGTATACTGGGAGCAAAGAGGGTACCTCCAGATACAGGGAGCGGACTTGCATTCACCCCAGGGCTGAGTCCATGGCTATAATGGGGAGTTAGAACAAATGTGAGCAACAGTCACTATAGGTATTTTTCAATGCTTTAATTAAAACTTGAGAAAGGTTATAGAAAAGAGGTTGAGGGGAGGTTTCAGATACCTTTTTAGCGGATCACTTACAGACTCCTTGAATCAAAGGACAAAACACAGCTTTCTTTCAGCAGATCTTGAATACCTGGGAAGGTCTCTCACACAGACCTAGCAACCAGTAAGATGTCTGTATAAGCCTCTCTCACAGACTTAGCAGCCAGTAGATGCCTGGATAAGTCTCTCTCACAAACTTAGCAGCCAGGAATGTATTACCTTGATTGGATTGTAGAAGAGCTTCACAGTACCAGAACCTTTAAGCCATCCGGCAGTACTGTGAGGGTAGTTAGATGTAGGTGCATCCTCCAAGTAAGTCACCAGGCCCTTCTGAAAGACCAGCCTTCATCCTGGCTCTCTCCAGCAAGGGTCCTCCCCTGGATCTCCTCAGCTTGGCTCAGCTTCTTCCAAACAGGCAAGACAGCCTAAAGACCACCTCTGAAGTAGTAGGCCCCAGACAGGCTTCTGGGCCTACTTGAACAGCTTGCAGCAGCATAGCCTCAGGCCTGAAGGGTGAGGACTGACTAAAGCACATGGCACCTGTCCAATAAATACCCCTTCCCAGAATGCACAGCGGCAGGAACCTCCTCCAAGGCTGTTTCTGGAAAAAGAATATTCACTACAGCTCAACCTAGTTGTTATTCCCACACTGTCCTATGGTACCAGTGACACCTACTGGCAACAGTGGGAAATGCACAACACAGTCAAGAACAGAACCAAATAAACTATGTACAATCAATCTGAGCTGTTTACAGCTGAGCCAAAAACTACATTTACACTATAACCCCATTTTTAGGAACAAGGGGCTACATTTATATACTTGATGTATGATTTTATTTAGCACCACTCTCCTAAAGTCCCATTGGCAATTCCTTTTTCTACATGTGCCTGGAGTTCTGCTTCCATCTGAACATAGTGAGATAAAGAATAAAAGTCGAACCCTGGTTGGTTGGTTGGAAATATCTCTGATTTAATGATTTGCTTACTGGGCACTTAAACCCCCCTCCTGCCCAGACCAATTTTCAGCTTTCAGCGCAGACGCACTTTGAATGACAATTGCGCGGTCATACAACACTGTACCCAAATGAAATTTTTATCATTTTTTTCCCACAAATAGAGCTTTCTTTTGGGGGTATTTAATCACAGCTGGGATTTTTATTTTTTGCTAAACAAACAAAAAAAGATGGAAAATTTTGAAAAAAAAAATCCTGTTTCATAGTTTGTTATAAAATTTTGCAAACAGGTAATTTTTCTCCTTCATTGATATGCGCTGATGAGGCGGCACTGGTGGGCACTGATAGGCTGCACTGATGGGTACAGATAGGCACAGTTAAGTCGACACTGATGGGCACAGTTAAGGCGGCACTGATAGGCACAAATAAGGCGGCACTGATGGGGACAGATAAGGCGATACTGATGGGCACAGATAAGGCGGCACTGTTGGCCACTGATGGGCCCTGATGGGTGGCACTGATGGGTGGCACTGATAGGTACCACTGATAGGTGGCACTGATGGGCAGTGATGGGCGGCACTGATGGGCAGTGATGGGCAGCACTGATGGGCACTTATGGGTACTGGTAGGTGACACTGATGGGCACTGATAGGTGGCACTGATGTGCAGCACTGTTGTTGAGGCACTGATTGTGGGCACTGATGGGTGGCACTATGGGCACTGATGGGTGGCATTGTGGGCACTGATGGGTGGCGCTGGTGGGCACTGGTAGGCGGCACTGCTGCCTATTACTAGGTGACACTGGCAGGGGGCACAGGTGGGCACTGGTGATCTGGCGGTATGTCCCTCTCAGGGCCGCCGGTGATCGGCTGTCAGCGTGAGGAGAAAAAATAGCCGATTACTGGCTCTGTTGACATCACATGATCAGCTGTCATTGGCTGACAGCTGATCATGTGGTAAGGGGTCGGGATCGACCCCCTACTCCGATCTGTGATCAGGCGTGTCTCACAAACTCGCTGATCACAAAGCGCGCAGGCCGCTCTTGCATGGGACGACGTTAATGGACGTAGTCCCGGCAAAGCAGGTCAGCGCTGTAGCCATCATTCGGCTATAGCGTGGACCTCTAGTGGTTAAAAAACGTATTCACTACCACAAATTCCCATGTTTTCTCTAAGTTGGGCTAAATTCTTACCATATGCTAATATTCTCTTTTTAGGTAAGTATGTGTTCAAGATCAGCATTTAAAATAGCTATGCTTAAATTTAAAATAAACAAAATTTCTGTCTTTCTATGGCTTCAGTGCTTTCTGAGTCACTAATCTAGAAAAGGAATGTAGGTAGAGAATCCAGAAAACCTGATCTCTATACTTGTTCCAGGTCAGTGACTCAACAAATACTAAAGCCTTTGGATTAGCATAACTGCCAGACAACTAGCATTTTAATGGGGAAGTCCTCAGCAATAGTTTCATCCTCCACAGAGTATACCGTACTCCTGAATTTTTACACAGAATTGGCTTACACGCTGATCCCTGCTGCTATAGATGTAGCCAGCCACATGGGCCTTTGATCTACATCCTCTGGCACTGTCCCAAGCTCAAAAGGTATTTGTAGGGGGTGGTTCTAACCCTTAATGGTATTTTTGTTACACACCTGGAAGTTGATCCTCTCACATGCATTTGATTCATCCTTACTTGATGATTGGCTATAAAATGGGATGTTGGCTTTAAAATAGGAGTCTGCAACGCCCCTTTAATCTTTGCAGGAATGGGTGCGTGAGCTGAACAGATGTATTTCTTTTGAGAAATATAGCTACTCACTTACATAAATTTGACCTAATATTGTCTCACTGGTCAGATTTATTGGACCACAGCACAGCTTAACATATTAAGTCTGCCTTTGCACTAAGAAAGTCATGTAAAAATGTGTGTTTTTAGTAATGTGTATTACTTTTTATCTGTAATGGGCTACAGATTGTCCTATAAGTGGTATGTGATATTTATTTGACCTTTTTGTCTTATCTGAAGTGTTTTTTTTATGTATTTGCTTTAAATCCTTCTTAGAATAAAATCTGATTTAAAAAAAATCTCAGCAATTGGAGCCTGTGCATATGTCTCAGTACAGGTTTCCTTTAACATAAACTGGGCCCAAGTATTGTAGACAGTATCATATTTGAGAGGGTCAGCTACACTGGCACAGCAGAAGCCTGTTACTGGTGTATTTTCCTTGAGCACATTTCTGGGTTATATTTTTAGTGTTAAACCTGAAGTGTACGAATAGCCATTTATTGTGTATGAATATTGTTTTCGTTTTAGATTTAGAGTATGTGTCAGGAAAGGTTCCACCTGTTGGTGGCGCTGTCAGACCTTTGGCTTGCAGTACTGGTGTCCACCAGCGGGTGTCTCCTGGCAGTCTGGAACTGTCAGGAAAGGTTTCACCTGCTGGTGGCACTATCTGATCCTTGGGCCGCAGTACTGGCATTCAGCAGCGGGTGTTTCCCGGCAGTGTGGAGCCGACATTATCTCCTGCGATCAGGCGTCACCTGAAACCTGAAACTGATTGCAGGAGATGTGTATTAATGCCCGGCAACCACTCACACACTTGCCTTGGTATTGTCCTTGCGCCCTGACTTGTACCCGTGGTCTCTGAACCTGATCCTGACTCTGCTCCTGGAACCTGAACCTGTACCTTTCCCTGTCCCTCCTGTGATCCTGTTACCTTGTATTCTTGCCCTGCAGCCTGATCCCATCCACCTTCTCCCTGTCCTGTTTGCTCCTTGCCCCCATCTGCTGATCTCCCGTTGATGAGCCTGGCCTGGCTACGTTCATGATTTTGGTATTTCCCATCTTTTGTATATACCTGTTTACTGTTGTTATTTGTGGGTCTCTGTCTGGTAGTTGGATTGTTGTGCACTGTGTTGTATTGGAGGTGTTTGTATTTATATTTCACTTACCTTAGTAAATTACACTATTTTCACTTTACATGTGTTTGGTTTCCTCTGTTGCTGTCCATGCAGTTCTGGTCACACCTGATTCATGACAGTACGGAAGGGTAAAACACCTGCTCGGTCTTTTTCTTTTCTGTCTGTGTACCATTGGGCACATTTCCCATCACTTCTTGTCTAATGCCATGTACACACGGGCAAACTTTTCGGCATCAAAGGTCCGACGGTCTTTCCGACGGACTTTCGAACGAACGCACTTGACTACACACGATCACATCAAAGTCCGACGGATTCGTACGTGATGGTGTACGACTGGACTAAAATAAGGAAGTTGATAGCCAGTAGCCAATAGCTGCCCTAGCGTGGGTTTTCGTCCATCGGACTAGCATACAGATGAGCGGATTTTTCGACCGGACTCGAGTCTATCGGAAAGATTTGAAACATGTTCCAAATCTAAAGTCCGTCTGATTTTCGACTGAAAAAGTTTGCTGCAGGTCCGATGAAGCCCACACACGGTCGGATTGTCCGACAGATTCGTTCCGTCGGACCAGTCTGGTCGAAAAGTCCGCCCGTGTGTACACGGCATAAGAGACACAACAGGAAGTTAGAGAAATGTTCCCAATATGAGAAGCATTCCCCTCTTAGACAGTTGTCCTGGAACAGGTATCCCCATTGGAAGATTTCCACTTGTCTCTATGTTCTGGGGACAACTCTAAAATTTTGGATTTCTCTTCGCTTTTTTTCACTGTGATATTGGTCACCAGCACAAATTTATTTTATTTTAGTATTTTATTTATTTCAGGTACTTATATAGCGCCGTCAATTTACGCAGCGCTTTAAATATACATATACATTGTACATTCACATCAGTCCCTACCCTCAAGGAGCTTACAATCTAAGGTCCCTAACTCACATTCATACATACTAGGGACAATTTAGACAGGATCCAATTAACCTACCAGCATGTCTCTGGAGTGTGGTAGTAAACCGGAGTACCCGGAGGAAACCCACGCAGGCACAGGGAGAACATGCAAACTCCAGGCAGGTAGTGTCGTGGTTGGGCTAGAGGGTAACCTTAGCCCACTCTTTCCAAAACTAAAAAAAAAGTTTTTCCTAGAAATAAATGTTAAAGTAACTAAGGATATAGTTTTTGCTTTGCATGCTTCGCTGTATCATATTTTCATATGTTGTTACCCAGATTTGTTGTATGCAAGTATGATCTGTTGTATATTGGATGTGAGGCAGAAACATATACACTAATCCTTTAATCCTTATTGGTAGTTAAAAAACATGCACCATTGATTCTGGAACCTAATCTAAAAATAAATGGAAGGAATTTATAACTGGGATTGCCATCTGTCTTGTTCATTCCTTGGCAACTCTGTCAGGTTTTCAGATGTATGTTCTGGTCCTATATGTCTAATGGCTCAGAAACATACCTGGCAGGTGGAAACAATTGAGTTCCCAGATGGACCACCTTGCTCCTGTTTAATAATAACAGTGACATCACTACTTAACAAGTGGTGGGAAGCTAAAACACTGTACTTTGTACTTTGCAATGCCAGTAAGATGACATCAAAGTATTGCTCTTCCCTTTTAGAGATGTCCTTAGTGAGTCAAACTGCACCTTGTCAGCACTGGGAGAAGGCTCCGACACACTTATCAAACATAACATTATTCAAGCCCTTTAAACATGACGTCATTCAGACACTGATGACCAAGGCATCGTCCCCACACTGGTTTTAAGGTGCAGCTCCCGGATATTGACAGCAGATGAGGATAAAATGATCAGAAACGCTTGCCACATTGCATGTCATGGGCTTAAATATACTCCAAAGATGAAGATAGTGGGGGAAAGAATGGCCCATGTTGGTCAATTTTGATGAATGTGGCAACCCTTCTTGTATAAAGAACCCAAATCATTTTTTTAGTCAATATTAAATTCAAGATATTTTCAAGCTTCTGAATCGCGTGGCCTATTGATGTGTTTGTTCTTCTTATATTTCTGTAGACTTCGTTCTGGACCTCATGTTTGTTTCTCAGGTATGGGCAGTGGATGCTGTCCAGGATGGACAATCTCCCCAGGCACTGGACAATGCCTTCAGCGTAAGTCTCATTTAATTTTGTTTCTAAACTAATCCAGTTTTTGGAAGAAGCCAATGGTTTAATTTTTTCTTTGGTTCTTAATAATATTTAAGATATTCAGCATTCAGATATTCCCTAATTTCCTGCTCTACCAATTAAACCAGGGGTGTCCAAACTTTTTTCAAAGCAGGCCAGATTTTATGAAGTGAACATGCTTGAGGGCCGACCATTTTGCCTGACATTCTCTGAACCATTAAAATTCTGTCTAAGTGTGTTCGTCTGAGCACTAATACACTGCCCAACAAGACTTCTCTTGCCTTTGTGGCCATGTGTGGTGAAGAGATGAGCTTGGGCGTGTTATTTGGATATACCGTATTTATCGGCATATAACACGCACCTTCACTTTAAGAGGGAGGTTTCAGGAAAAAACGTACATTTTAAATAAAGAGCTGTGAAGCAAAATAAGGTTCAGTGCCCATCAATGCAGCCTAATCAGTGCCCATCTGCAGCCTCACAAGTGCCATGAATGCAGCCTCACCATTGCCATGAATGCAGCCTCACAAGTGCCATGAATGCAGCCTCACCATTGCCATGAATGCAGCCTCACAAGTGCCATGAATGCAGCCTCACCATTGCCATGAATGCAGTCTCACCATTGCCATGAATGCAGCCTCACCATTACCATGAATGCAGCCCCACCATTGCAATGAATGCAGCCTCACCATTGCCATGAGTGCAGCCTCACCATTGCCATGAATGCAGCTTCACCATTGCCATGAATGCAGCCCCACTATTGCCATGAATGCAGCCCCACCATTGCCATGAATGCAGCCCCACCATTGCCATGAATGCAGCCCCACCATTGCCATGAATGCAGCACCCCCATTGCCATCAGTCCAGACTTACCATTGCCATCAGTGCAGCCTGATCCATGTCCCTCTGCACCCCCAGAGGGGGGCGGGAACAGCGCCAACACATTACATACAGGAGAATCTGTTTTCTCGGCAACCTCTTTAATACAAAGTCCGCCTCCTATGATGGACAGAACAGTCGTCCAATGGCAGCACAGGAGATGGGACTTCCTATTACAGAGGCCGCCGTGTAAACAGGAAATGCTTACTGTATGTACGGCACTCGTCCTGTCCCCTCCAAGGCAGCCAGCATGTATATCTTTTGTGGCCCCTGGAGCTCGGAGATTTGTTGTGGGGCCACAAAAGATATACATGTCCAAAATACAACGTGGACCATTCGAAACTGGAACGCGGGCCGCGATTGGCCCGCGGGCTGGACTTTAGACATACCTGAAATAGACACAGCAAACCAGCAGTGAACAGTGTGGCCAACTGCCAGTATTTTTACTGGCAGCCAGTAAAAACTGGGCCCTTTTCCCCTGCCAGTAAATGCCAGTGAAAGAAAAAGGTTGCCAGTAAAAAATATGGCTATGATGCTTATCTGAGACCATCCGAGTGTCTGCTGCAGTGTGTTCGGACTGTGCCAGTAGTGTGTCACGTGAAGTCATGGTGCAAGGGAATGAAGCACCTGGAGCCTCATGTGCAGGTCTGCGGAACGGGAGGAATGCAAGCCAGGAGTGGACTGGTGGGACCACCTGGCATGGAGAGAGAGGGTCACTGTGACTCAGGAGGGGACGTCTCATGTTGGTGAGGTGCCATCATCATCTGTGCCGCCCATTCTAATTTCTTGCCCTCTCGATTCCTGTTCCTGAGCTACTTTTTTACTATATGGTAAATTAAATAAGAAATATGTTTTTGTCTTAATATCCACCCAAAATTACTTTGGTAATTGCATATTGTAACTTGTTTGTAGCCTAAATACTGAAATTTGCACTTAAAACTAACATTTTGTAACTTTTGGATATGCCAGTAAAAACTTGTCTGTGCCAGTAAATTTTGGGTGTTGTGTCAGTAAATTTCAATCTGGTAGGTTGGCAACACTGGCAGTGAAAATCTCACTATTCCTACATTGTCCCATCAGCAGGCTGGGGTTGCAGTGTTCTTAACCCAATTGTTCTGCTGCTGCCATGGCAGTCAAGGACCAGGTGTGTTGTCTGGTAGCGCTGTAGTAATTTTTGTTCATCATTTTCTTGGGTTCAAAATTAAGCAAGTGACATGATATATGTTTTTAAAATATTTTACGATATTCACAAAATACTTCAAGTTAAGACCTAGTTCACACCTATGCATTTTTTGGTGCGTTTTGTTTTTTGCAGAAATACACTACAGTACATTTAACATGGTTTCCTATGGGACACTTTCACATCTATGCTTTTTTCAGGTGCTGCGTTTTTGGAAAAGGTCGGGGTCTTTTTTAAATGCAAAACGTTGCATTTTTGGTTCAATAGACTTCAATGGAGATGCTGCAAAAAAGCGTGGTTTTTTTGGTGCGTTTTGCACTTGTTAATCTGCCCAACAACAAATTGGTCAAAAAAGACATTTAAAATTTAAAATGCATGAAAAACACATGTTCAAAAATGCACCGTAAAAAGCACCGGAGAAATGTATCAAAAGCAAACTGCATTGATGTGAACCAGGGCTTAGAGTAAAAATGTTAGTGTAAGGCCTAGTTCACACCTATGCATTTTTTAGTGCATTTTCCGTTTTGCAGAAACACAATACAGTCCATTTAACATGGTTTCCTCTGGATGAAGTTCACATCTGTGCATTTTATGGAAAGGGCCAGGGTTTTTTTTCTGTTTTTTTAGTTCTAGTTTAGTTTTAGTATAGACTTTAAGGCTGGATTCACACCTATGCATTTTTAGTGCTTTTTGCATTTTGCAGATTTGCATTACAGAATGTGTTCCATAGGAAATCATGGTGAATGGACTGTAGTGCAAATCTGCAAAATGCAAAAAGCACTAAAAAGGCATAGGTGTGAATCCAGCCTAAGGCTGGATTCACACCTATGCAGTTTTAGTGCTTTTTTCATTTTGCAGATTTGCACTACAGTCCATTTTACATGGTTTCCTATGGAACAAGTTCTGTAGTGCAAATCTGCAAAATGCAAAAAGCACTAAAAATGCATAGGTGTGAATCCAGCCTAAGGCTCGATTCACATCTATGCATGTTGCTTTTGAGCATTTTTGGAGTTTTTTTTGTGATGCTTGCCACGTTTTTGCAGCGTTTTTGTGGCGTTTTGCGTTTTTTTTTTTTTTTTTTACAGTTTTTTTTAGACTGTATACAGTCTAAAAAAAAAAAAACGGCAAAAACACAAACCGCATCAAAAACGCTGCAAAAACGCTGTAAAAACACTACAAAAACGCTGCACTTGTGTTTTTGATGCTGGTCCATTGAATTCTATTACATGCAAAATGCTGCATTTGCATGAAAAAAAGTCCCTGACCCTTTCCAAAAACGCAGAGGTACAAAAAGGCATTGATGTAAACATGTTCCATAGCAACCCATGTTAAAAAATTCCCATGCATTTCTGCAAAATGCATCAAAAAACGCGCTAGTGTGAATGGAGCCTAATGGTTTAAAGATGTGTATTGAAAAACGCAAAATTCACCTGCAATATGCAACCTGCACAAGTGCGAATCGGGCCTTAGTTAATATTGGCTATATTAAGGCTCGATTCACACTAATGCATTTTTTGATGCATTTTGCAGAAATGCAGGGAAATTTTATTAACGTGGGTTCCTATGGAACATGTTCACATCAATGCATTTTTGTGCCTCTGCATTTTTGGAAAGGGTCGGTGACTTTTTTTCCTGCAAAATGCAGCGTTTTGCATGTAATAGAATTCAATGGACCCGCATCCAAAATGCAAGTAACGCGTTTTACCACGATTTTGACGCAATTTGCGTTTTTTTATTTCTTTTTTTTACACTGTATATAGCTGGTTGCTAAGGAGGGGCTGGGAAGCCGGCCACCACGTCCTTAACAACCGATGAGTCATCAGCTGTCAGCTGGCTTCCCGCTCAATGTAAAAAAAAAATGGCGGCTTAAAAAAAATTGTGAAAAAAAACAGCGTGGGGTCCCCCCAGGTCCATACCAGGTTGCTCTAGTATGGATTTGGAAGGGACTCCCGAACACCAAAATGTAAAAAAAAATGGCGTGGGGGTCCCCCCAAAATCCATACCAGACCCTTATCCGAGCATGCAGCCTGACAGGTCAGGAAAGGGAGGGGACGAGCAAGCGCCCCCCCCCCCTTGAACCATACCAGGCCGCATGCCCTCAACATGGGGGATGGGTGCTTTGGGGCACCTTGCCCCCATGTTGATGGGGACAAGGGCCTCTTCACGACAACCCTTGCCCGATGGTTGTTGGGGTCCACGGGCGGGGAGCCCCAAGGGGCTGGTAAGGACCTGGGGGGGACCCCCACGCCGTTTTTTCTCTCGATTTTTTTTTTTTTTAGCCAGCAATTCTTTTTTTTTTTACATTGAGCAGGAAGCCTGCTGACAACTGATGACTCATCGGTTGTTAAGGACGCAGCAGCCGGCTTCCTGGCCCCCTTCTTAGCAACCAGCTATATACAGTGTAAAAAAAAAAAAAGCAAAACGCAGCAAAATCACGGTAAAATCGCGGTAAAAAAAAATGGCCAAAAATGCGGCAAGCACCCCAAAAAGCACTGCAGAAACTCTCAAAAGCAACATGCATAGATATGCATCGAGCCTAATATCCAAAAATGAATGAAAATATTCACAATTTTTGTTATGTTTATGAAATAAATTCCCATAACCTGTCTATCATGGCAGAGATATCAAATTTAATTGATACAGGTGTCCAAACCGAGTGAAAATACTCGGCAAGGGGGGCGGGGTTCTATTTACTGAGGTTCCATTTGCCGAATTTTAAAAAATAGTAAAGCATACAAAATAGTAATAATAACTGCAACTACAGTACTTGTAAAAGTGCCAATATTTAAGAAAATGTTGGATTGATGCCTTTTTCTTATTCAGATATATGTAATTTATGTATACCTTTTAAAAATATTTTATTCAAAAAAATAAAATACAAAAAAAAAAGCATAAGGATAGATTGTCTTTCCACATTTTAAAACTGGCCACAAAGGAGGCAAGGTATTTTGCTTTGTCGTGTGGTGGGATTGCTCTGGAATAGCTCCCACAGCACCTGGTGTAAATGGACCCTCAATGAATTTAACCTCAGTTTATGCATTTTTTTCATTCTATGCTCAGTTTGAATTGCACAGGATTGTGACCAGTTGAGGGTAAAGTGACAGTTTCTCTTTAAAGCTTATTCCAACCCATTTATACTCATCAAAATAAATTACTCCTGACTGTCCAATTTCATGGCATTGATTTCATTCCCAGCAATACAATGATGCTCCCCAGAGTTTTCCCATACACTGTGTGTAAAGGAAGAGATCTTGGGAGCTGTAGTTCTTGGAGATGTCTGTGCCTATGTCAATAGGAAGTGGGCATCCAGCGACGACCCTTGCAAGAATTTTACAAGCCTGGTGATAAGAGAGTAATAAAATCTGTTTCTCTCTACAAGAACAAAGTACAAGAAAAAAAAAATTAATGCTGGGACATAAATCTAGTGGGGTAAAGGGAGGTTTGGGGGTATATTTGGGTAAACTCTAGGCAGAACTCTAGGCAAAAGACAGAAATGAATGTCGCTTTGTCACCATTAATACACCATTAGGCCTGGTTCACACCTATGCATCTTTTAGTACATTTTCAGTTTTGCAGTAAGGCTGGATTCACACCTATGCATTTTTAGTGCTTTTTGCATTTTGCAGATTTGCACTACAGTCCATTCACCATGATTTCCTATGGAACACATTCTGTAGTGCAAATCTGCAAAATGCAAAAAGCACTAAAAATGCATAGGTGTGAATCCAACCTAATACACTACAGTCCATTTAGCATCGGTTACTATGGGTCACGTTCACATCTGTGCATTTTAGGAAAGGGCCAGGGACTTTTTTCTGGTTTTTGGTTCCATAGACTTCAATGGATCAAAAAAGCGTATTGAAAAACACAAAATGCGCCTGAAATATGCAAACTGCAACCTGCATAGGTGTGAACCAGGCCTTATGCCCAGTACACACGACCGGTTTTGCCGTCGGAATAAACTCCAAAGGTTTCTCCGACGGAACTCCAACGGAATTCCGCTCAAGCGGTCTTGCCTACACACGGTCACACCAAAGTCTGACGGTCCAGAACGCGTTCACGTACAACACTTACGACGGGACTAGAAAAAGGAAGTGCAACAGCCAATAGCTAATAGCTTCCGTCTCGTACTTGCTTCAGAGCATGCGTCTTTTTTGGTCCGTCAGAACAGCATACAGACGAGCGGTTTTCCCGATAGGAATTGGTTCTGTCAAAAATATTTAGAACATGTTCCATTTCTAGGTCCATCAGAATTTTCGGAAAAAAAAAGTCAGATGAGGCATGCGGTGTGTGACGGAAAGGGAAATTCTGCTTTATCCTATACAGAATGTAATGGGCACATAGTGGGTTAAAAAGGATGCCTGGATCTTCTGTCCTCCTTGGCCCAAGAGATATTGCCTCTTCTGCACCCCTGTAGCTATGCCCTAGCTCCTGCTAATATTTTTGACAGACCTGGCACTTCTTCTCTTTTCTTGCAGCACTGTGTTCATTTGGCTGTGGCGGTGGGTACTGTATTGCCCCCAATGTGTGTTCCTGCAGAGATGGGCATCAAGGTGTCACCTGCACTGGTAATAAGATAAACGACGTAAGACCTTTAGTGTTCTGTGATTGATATCATCCAAGACTTTAAGCCTCTTCTCATTTCAGATCATTACGCCACTGAGTATAATAAGGAAATAGAAGACAAAGGTGAGATATGATGTATGATAAAAAAAAAGTGTTAAACCTTACCAGACAATGGCAGTTGGCAGAAATTAGCCCTGAAGTTAAAAACAAAGTGTAGCACTACCCCCCCGGAGGAATTGCTAATGTCCGGATCCCCACTGTTGCACAGCCAGTCACATAGCATTTCCTTCATTCACTCCAATGCAGAAAATCAGTCCTTGGCATGTTTTTGTTGTTCCATTAGGGAATGATAACTTGGATGGGGTAGGGAATTATGGGATTCCCAACTTGGAAATCATCAGCATTGCAGGCGGATTTGGACAGTGTGAATCACTGTGTCAGTGACCCTCCTTTCTTGCTGATGTTCAATAGGAGCAGGAAGTCCAATTGAATCCTTCTTCTCTGTAGGAGACCACTGATTTGGAGGTATACCTGTTCCCTTATTAGCAATGGCCGCGGCAGTACCCTACCAGCCGATCCAAAGATCGCCTGCGGTGCCCACATCGCTGGACTCCAGGACAGGTAAGTGTCCTAATGTTAAAAGTCAGCAGCTACAGTATGTGTAGCTGCTGACTTTTAATTTTTTAAAGGGGCAGGCGGACCTCCTCTTTAAGTAAAGTGACAGTCAGAATTTTCATTAAGATCTGTGCTTAAAAGGATAACTCCACTTTTGTGGGAAAAAAAACAAATAAAACAAAAAAGTAATATAGCATATACAATTACGATTTAAGTCATATTGTTCTTGAAAGTTATTAAAAATTACCTTTCTTTTTCAGTCTGCAGCTCTGTAGTTTTATGTAAAAGGCAATATGGCCACCTGGAGGTGTTCTGTTTACAGAACACCCCCCAGACGCATCATTTCCTGCTTGTGTGATTGGCTCACTGACTTTCCCAGAAGTTTACACTAAGATACAAGTCAGATTTTTGGCATCCCTACAACAAAAATTTCATTTTTGGGGAGGTACTCCCAAAAGGAAATCACATCTAAAGGGATGCAGACCCTGCAACTTTCCTCATTAGAGCTTTACAAATGCAGCAGCTGGTTGATAATTATGAAACCACTCCCATTAGATTACCTTACCACATGGGCACAGACAAACACACAGGGATTTCTTCAGTATAACAAAAAGTAGGAATCTGCAACAAAGTTTATTAAAACCCTTGTACATAGTTTACCCAGAGGGGAATGTTCTTTTTCTCAACATAAGTGGAGGTACTCCTTTACATTTACAAACTGAGGCTGTATGGTACTTTAAAAGCTTGCTGAAAGCTCTGCAAAAGCTTTGTAAAAGCTTGCTGTTCACACTGCTTTATACAAGCTGAAGCCTGTGTGAAACCGGCCGAACAAACCAATATCTGTGAATGGGGTTTTTGGTTGGTAAAAACCGAACATACTGTAATGAAACCTGTTTAATAGTCTGGGATTCCAATCAATAAACAGCTCTGGATGAGAGTTTACAAGTCTCTAAGTGGAATTGGTGATGGAAAGAAGAATGTTCTGCCGAATGTTTTCTTCATGAACGTTTGAATGAAACTCTTACTAGTCCCGGGAACTCGATGTTCGCCCATGATTGCGGTGTGGAGAGGTAGAACAGGGAGATGCCTTTGTAAACAAGGCATTTCCCCGTTCTGCCTTGTGTCATGACAGAGATCACTGCTCTCTGTGATCGGGAGCAGTGATCGCTGTCATGTCCTAGGTAGCCCCCCCCCCACAGATAGAATCACTCCCTAGGACACACTTAACCCCTTCATTGCCCCCTAGTGGTTAACCCCTTCCCTGCCAGTGTCATTTACACAGTAATGAGTGCATTTTTATAGCACTGAACGCTGTATAAATGACAATGGTCCCAAAATAGTGTCAAAAGTGTCCATAGTGTCTGCCATAATGTAATAATAAAAATCGCAGATCGCCGCCATTACTAATAAACAAATAATAATAATAAAAATGCCATAAAACTATCCCCTATTTTGTAGACGCTATAACTTTTGCGCAAACCATTCAATATACGCTTATTGCAATATTTTTTTTACCAAAAATATGTACAAAAATACATAACGGCCTAAACTGATGGAAAAAATAGTTTTTTCATATATTTTTGTGGGATATTTATTATAGCAAAAAGTAAAAAATATTGCTTTTTTTTTAAAAAACTGTCGCTCTTTTTTTGTGTATAGCGCAAAAAATAAAAACTGCAGAGGTGATCAAATACCACCAAAAGAAAGCTCTATTTGTTTGTTTGGGTATAACGTTGCACAACCGCGCAATTGTCAGTTAAAACAATGCAGTGCCAAATCGCAAAAAGTGCTCTGGTCAAGAAGGGGGTAAAATCTTCCGGGGCTGAAGTGGGTAAAGACCAAGCTGTAGCCCTAAGCCCCTTTCACATGAGCGATCCAATCAGGTCCGCATGTCAGTTTTTCAGGACCTGATCGGACCCTCCAGTCTCTTCTCTGGAGCAGCAGATGTCAGCGGACATCTCCCGCCATCTGATCCAAGCCTGTCCACAGAAAACAAACAGATGGGTGATCTAATTCCCACCCGTCTGGTGGACTAGATTGGATATCATCGAAAGTAAATGGACAGACAGTCTGTTTCCATCCGATTGCCGCATTAGCGAGAGCGGAGCGGACACGGACCTATCATCCGCCTGCTCAGTGGGGATCAGCGGAGAGATCCTCTGCTGAGCAAGCGCATTTCACTTCTTGGAGGTGCCCATGTGAAAGGGGCCTTAAAGGAGAAGTACAGCTAAAGCTTGTTTGGCTATATTTCTTCTATGGATCACAGGAGTGCAGTTCGTTTTGCACTCCTGTGACCCGTTTTCAGTGGAGAGTGGGCTGAAGTCCGCTCTCTCCTAACGTCACAGAAGTCGGTCCAAGCTCTGCATTATCACGACTATGGAGTCGGGATCCGCTCAGATCCTTGGACTGACACCCAGCTCAGGCTCTTAGTGAGCCACTGTGAGCCTGAGCCAGCAGCCCCCACCCCCTCCACAGACCAGAGCTCCAGTGAGCGAGGAGGGGAGGCAGAGCAGAGAGCTGTGACTGACAGTCAGCAGCTCTCTCCTCGGGGAGCTGTGAGAACCGAGCGGTCGGCGGTGTTCGATGCAGCATTCACCTAGGTAAGTATGAATAAAAAAACAAAAAAAACATACTTCTCTTTTAAGGTGGGAGAAGTTATGAATGTTAAGAGCATGTCCAGCTGGGGAAGGGGGCATTAAACCTGTTTATCCCTGCAGGGGCTAGTTAACTCAAATCAAGGAAAACATCTCTTGGGAGAAAGAAGGAGGCCACTATTGCAAACCTCTTGAAAATGCTAGTTTTCTGGCTGTTATGCTGGCCATCCTGCTTTAATACCTTCTGACTCATCAACTCAGAATGAGTATGTATTTTATTGTAAGAAAGTCAGAGTAAAGTTTGACATCTTAATCTTCATACTTGTTCCAGATTCCAGATATTGAAGCATGGAATTTTCAGGAAAGTGTTACTGTCCATTTACTGACAAAATCATGGAACATATTCTGTGCTCATGATTGGGAATATAGTAAATTCTATTTTTGTTGCTGTCTGAATCCCCACTGGGAAGATTTTTCCTTACATCTTGTTCCAATGCAATGGTCACAGGGACAGAAATTGAAAAGAAAGCCAACATTTTACAGGAGGCTAGGGGAACATTTCCACAGGATACGTACAGTATATTCTGGTCACTACTATGATATGATTCCCCTTTATATATGGCAATTATTTTTAATTTTGTCATTAAGACAGGAAATAAGAGAAATATCTCCAATGTGATGCAGACCTCAATAAAAACCTGACACCAGATCTATCTGTTTAACAATTAAAAAAAAAATCTCTGCTTTAATAGTCTTTCTACCCACATTGGCCTTTGTGTATGTGTTTATCAGTAGGACCGTAGCATGGCTGTTAGACTGTAAGCTCCTCTGATACAGTGACTAATAGAAATGGGTTATGTTCCTCTGTAAAGCACGGTAGAATTAGTTTGCACTTTATAAATGTATAAATAAATAAAATACATATGGCCCAGTTGTTTCCAACTCTACATGCCATAATGAGGTCACCCTACAGTAAAACACTTGCTCCACCAGGCATTTACCACCGGAATCGTTTAACTCGTAAACTTAATTTTCCTGGAATGTCGATTCCTGGATTAACATAAACTAGATTTGCCTCCTATTACAAATTTTATTAATACAAATTAAATGCACCTGTTGTCTTGTTATACACATTTCTACAATCTAACACGACTGAAGTTGTAACAGAAATGTAGAACTAGTACCATTAAAGCTGAAGTTTAGATATGGCAATTTTTGTATCGTTACTATGGTCCGGTTTGGACCAGGGTAGGTAGGTATGTATGTGCCTTATCCATGGGATCCTTGGCATGGGACCTGGAGGTTGGGAACAATCACTGTAGTAGCAGTGTCTACTATTGTGGTTTCCAGCTTCCCGTGGATCCCACAAGTGTGCAAGTGTGTGTGTATATATATATATATATATATATATACTATATTGTCAAAAATATTGGGACACCTGCCTTTACACTCACATGAACTGACATCCCAGTCTTAAGCCTCGTACACACGATCGGATTTTTCCGCAGACAAAGCACCAGATTTTTGTCCTGCATACAAACGGTACCCAGTTGTCGGCCAACAAACAAGAAACGTTGTGACGTACTACGTGGAATTTCAGCTCTTGAGCGCCACCCTTTGGGGACCTTCTGCTAATGTCGTGTTTGGGGAGCATCGATTCCGAGCATGCATGTTTGTACTTTGGACTTTTGTGTGACGGACTTGTGTACACACAATACGAAAATCTGACAACAGACCGTTGTCCGCCGAAAATTTACTAGGCTGCCACCCAACATTTGTTGGCGGAAAGTTAGCCAACAATTGTCTGATGGAGCATACTAACGGTCGGATTTTAGGCAAACAGTCTGTCATCACACAATTCCCTGCCGAAAATCCGATCGTGTGTACAAGGCTTAAGTCTGTAGTCAGCTGCCCAGTGCCAAAGGCGCATATTGAATTGACTTGTTGGAAATGACTTGTTTTCATAAAACTAATCTCAGGGGTATTGGCTATTCCGATACTCCTGAAAGCTATTTCTTGGTAAATATAATCTGCAGGTACAATGTCCACAGATTTACTAATAATCAGCTGCCGTAAAGCCTAAGTTTAACCAAAAATAATTTAAAAAAAAATCAGCGCATGGACTATTGGATTACAATTAAAGCAATGTGTCCCTTGTGCTGCCTGCTGATGTTTTAGTTGGAATTTTCTATCCTCTGATTCCCCCAAGCACCGGAAGATTACAGAAGCAGTGGTTAATAGAGGGACCTTTATATGCACTCATCAAGTGTGCTGAAGATGCCCACCCTTTCTGCCCACCTCCTCCAATTTTAGAAGCTGTACTGTAGTTTCTATGAATGAAAAGTGCTCCATGAATAGAGGAGGGGAAGATGAATTAAAGGTCTGTTTGTTGCAATTCATAGATCATTTTTCATTCAAGCGGTAGTAAACTGCATTTTTTTAAAACCTTGTAAGACAATTGCATAATGTGCTAGTATGCATTGCAAACTAGCACATTCTTCAGCCTTACAACGAAGCCTTCCAGGGACGCGCTGTCATCGCTGAGGGCGCTTCCATCTTCACTTGGTCTTTCCTCCAGGTTCGCGTGCTCTGGCTGTCTGATTGGTCACAGACAGCGGCACGGAGCTTTGAAAGGATGGAACGGGTATGCCGTACCTTCAGAGCGCATGTGCCAGTGACATCACGTTTTGGAGATATTCACAGATATTCACAGTACCTTCAGGTAAGCCTTATACATAGTTACATAGTAGGTGAGGTTAAAAAAAGACACAAGTCCATCAAGGCCAACCCATGTATGTGATTACAGTCAGGTCCATAACTATTGGGACATCGACACAATTCTAATCTTTTTGGCAAGATGTGCTTTAACTGCAGACTTTCAGCTTTAATTTGAGGGTATTTACATCCAAATCAGGTGAACGGTGTAGGAATTACAACAGTTTGTATATGTGCCTCCCACTTTTTAAGGGACCAAAAGTAAAGGGACAATTGGCTGCTCAGCTGTTCCATGGCCAGGTGTGTGTTAGTCCTTCATTATCCCATTTACAAGGAGCAGATCCAAGGTTTTCTAATGTGCTTTTTGCATTTGGAATCTGTTGCTGTCAACTATCAATATGAGATCCAAAGAGCTGTCACTATCAGTGAAGCAAGCCATCATTGGGCTGAAAAACAAAAACAAATCCATCAGAGAGATAGCAAAAACATGAGGTGCGGCCAAATCAACTGTTTGGAACATCCTTAAAAAGAAAGAACACACCGGTGAGCTCAGCAACACCAAAAGACCCGGAAGACCACGGAAAACAACTGTGGTGGATGATCGAAGAATTCTTTCCCTGGTGAAGAAAACACCCTTCACAACAGTTGGTCAGATCAAGAACATTCTCTAGGAGGTAGGTGTATGTGTGTCAACAATCAAGAGAAGACTTCACCAGAGTGAATACAGAGGGTTCACCACAAGATGTAAACCATTGGTGAGCCTCAAAAACAGGAAGGCCAGATTAGAGTTTGCCAAACAACATCTTAAAAAGCCTTCACAGTTCTGGAACAACATCCTATGGACAGATGAGACCAAGATCAACTTGTACCAGAGTGATGGGAAGAGAAGAGTATGGAGAAGGAAAGGAACTGCTCATGATCCAAAGCATACCACCTCATCAGTGAAGCATGATGGTGGTAGTGTCATGGCGTGGGCATGTATGGCTGCCAATGGAACTGGTTCTCTTGTATTTATTGATGATGTGACTGCTGACAAAAGCAGCAGGATGAATTCTGAAGTGTTTCGGGCAATATTATCTGCTCATATTCGGCAAAATGCTTCAGAACTCATTGGACGGCGCTTCACAGTGCAGATGGACAATGACATGAAGCATACTGCGAAAGCAACCAAAGAGTTTTTTAAGGGAAAGAAGTCTAATGTTATGCAATGGACAAGTCAATCACCTGACCTGAATCTGATTGAGCATGCATTTCACCAGGTAGCATGTCCTGTTTCTCACTGCACATCCATGAACTACATACAAAAATATTTTTTACCACTGCATCAGGATCAGAAGAAAGCAACATGCACAGGATCAACTTTCAAGTTCACCTAACACCTGCTATCATCTGATATCTTCTGATGAAAACTTCTTAATTCCTCTTTCCTGAAAGCTCTCCTGCTTTGTCATCTCCATCAATCCACTGGGGAGATACGGTGGGATCTGAGTTTCTATAATTACATTTTGGTGTCCTTGAATGTCTATGACCACCTACGATTCCTGTATCTGAGTCCATCAATTCAGCTCCGGAGGGCTAACTTTACACAAGCTTCCCCTGATCCTCTGTAGTGGGGGCTTTGGTAAGCGGCTAATTTTATCACTGGTGGTGGACTGCACGCAACATTTTCCACGTCATGACAGATTTCATATGTCTCTCATATTGATGGACTTTTTTAATTTTGCAGTTTCCTTCATTATTTTTTCACAGGTGTTTGATTACATTTTTTTTTTGGACATTTATTACATATTTTTGCATTTACCAAATCTCACTTTTCATAATTCTGAGAACATATCATTTGTGGTTATTTGCATGTGTTATATTGGTTTACGGTTTATGGTAAACACTATTGATTGATTATGCATTATTGAAACAATGCTGTAGCGCGATTCTATTATTATCTACATTTTTATACTGTTTTTGTTGTGCAGGAGAATCTCTGCTTCTTTCACATTACTTGCCAATTGTCTTAATTTTATACCTTTGGGTTATAACACATTATTTTTGGTACACTTTAGCGCAGTTTTTTTCCCTTTTCTCATGCATTTCACTTACTTAAGACAAAACTGAAGGGAAAATGCCCCAAGAACAAGCAGGAACTGAAGACAGTTGCAGTAGAGGCCTGGCAGAGCATCACCAGGGATGAAACCCAAAGTCTGGTGATGTCTATGCGTTCCAGACTTCAGGCTGTAATTGACTGCAAAGGATTTGCAACCAAGTATTAAGAAGTGAAAGTTTGATGGATGATTGTTAATCTGTCTCATTACTTTTGGTCCCTGAAAAAGTGGGAGACACATATACAAACTGTTGTAATTCCTACACCGTTCACCTGATTTGGATGTAAATACTCTCAAATTAAGGCTGAAAGTCTGCAGTTAAAGCACATCTTGATTGTTTCATTTAAAATCCATTGTGGTGGTGTATAGAGCCAAAAAGATTAGAATTGTGTCGATGTCCCAATATTTATGGACCTGACTGTATATGTCAGTATTACATTGTATATCCCTGTATGTTGCGGTCGTTTAGGTGCTTATCTAGTAGTTTCTTGAAATTATCGATGCCCCCCCGCTTATTGGCTTACTTTAGGTACAACTTTAAAAAAAATGGTTTACTTCCACTTTCATATAAGCTATTGTCCTGCTTCTATGGATGTAGGAGGTGGGCAAAAGGGCTGGTATAGTCCGCAATTTTGATGAGTGCATATGACATAGCAACAAGTTGGCATAATCTAGTTCAGTAAAGTACCATACAATGGACAAAAAAACTATGGGATGTTTAAAAAAAACTCCTATTTGCTTCATCCCATTCTCTGATTCATTAAATACCAATAGTCTTGTATATCCCACTGCCTATTATAAATGTTGCACATGTTGCTAGCATATAGTGGCCTGTGAGTCAGTGGGGTTCATACATATCTGGGACACTAAGGTAAGTGCTTCATTTAATACCTAACTTTTTTTTTTTTTAAATCAGAAGAAAGTTTTATTTGAACACATTTAAGCATACATGTTCCATAAACACTCACAAAAGTTGTAATGTACAAAAAAAAAGAAGAAAACAAATAGGAAATTACAGCTTTAAACTGCAGAGAGCCTACTAAAGAGAACATACAGCCCCTGAAAACAGAAATGACAGTGCCAATAGAGCATTATCATGGCACACTCCAAAGTCAGATAGTAATAACCAGCAATGAGTAACCAACAGCATTCTACCCCAATATCCTATCTATAATCAGGTCTACTGGAGCCAAGCCTAACTAACTTTATCTTACTTCGGGGACCTAACTTTTTGAGCCTTTTTCTTGTCAACAAATGCCACTGGTCCCTAAATACTTGTATTTTGTTCATAGATTACACAGACTGGCTCCTGAGCCAAGGGTTTGTATATTCTACTGATGGGTGCTTGCTAAATGTTGTTTAAAATCGTTCTTCTGAACAGATACTTGGGTACTCTTTACTCTCTTCATATAATTTATTGCAGGGTTTACTCCAAGTTGCCTATCAGCACTGTGTGATCAAGGCTGTAAAGTGATCAACGGTATTGCTATGTGTACCTGTTTCCATGGTTACATTCTTGGAAAAGATGGAAAAAATTGTTACGGTAAGTTGGTGGATTCCATACATTTGTTACAGCATTTTCTCTGTTTTAGAATAGACTAGACTAGACTTGGGGAATATTCAATTTATATCACATGAAGATCAATTCTCTAGTAAAGAAGTAACACATAATTTTACCACTATGCATTTTCTGCATTTTTTAAATTTTGGAGATGATATTTTAAACTAAGTTTTTTTTTGTGCAGGGATTGCATTTGTTTATTTCCTTGTCAAAAGAAGTTTATTGAGTATACAATATTATAAAGATACATAAAGTAAGTTTACAAGGATCTATAAAGTAAGCTCATTGTTTTACAGTAGGGATTATATAGGTAAATATCATGAAATTTCAAATATTAAACATTGGGTTCACGTAAACCTAAATTAAAGATATATATCATTTCCTTAGTTACTTTTGTAGGTATTTAAATGATTTATACCTACTATACATATTGTTTACAAGTAGAGTGTATATAGGTCAAATAAATTCTGATAATGAGCTTTAATCGTAAGGTGGAGAAAAGGAAAGAGAAAGAAGAAAAAGGGTTGAAAGGTAGAGGTATGGTCCACAAGGTTGTCCCGCTCGTCAGTTTATTATTCTTTTTAGTTCTCTTTGAAGCCTTAGAATGGGTGTCTCTGTAAGTCATTTAATCTGTTACCATGGCAACAGGACAGAGTCATTGAAGTTTGACAGGAACTGTTGTTTTATCCAAGGGTGCCAAAGTTTTTCAAATTTTGGAATTTGATTTTGATCGATGGCTACCATCTTAGCATGGGACATTGTATTATTCATTCTGTGAATTGTTTCTGCTAGTACCTATGTAGGAGATTTCCATGCCTTGGCCACTGTTTGTTTTGCAGCCGTTATTAGTTGGATCATAAGTTTGAATTGAGAGAGTGTTAACCATTCCGGTTTTAGATTAAGTAAAGTTAAATATGGATCTGGTTGTATTATTTTTTTAAATATTTTAGATGCAATCACAAAGACTTCCTTCCAGAAGGTTTGGATTACTGGGCACGTCCACCATATGTGTAAATATGTGCCTATTTCTGGGCATCCTCCAAAACAAAGAGCTGAGGTATTAGGTGAATATTTTGACACTCTAGCGGGTACAAGGTACCAGCGAGTTAGGACTTTATAATTTGTCTCCAGTGCTAAGATGTTGGGCGAAGATGACTTAGATGTGAGCCATATGTTAGACCAGTCCGTGTCTTCTAAAGTTTGTCCCAGGTCCTCCTCCCACCTCTGAACGTAAGAGGGTCTATTAAGATTTGCTACTCCATATAATTGATTATAAAGTGATGAAATTGTACCTTTAGCAAATGGATCTTTTGTACAGATTGATTCAAAAATGGATAATTGGGATAATGGTGTATCCCCCTTTAGGAATGGTGTATAGAAATTTTTGATTTGGAGATATCTAAATATCTCAGAGTTTGGTAGATCATCTTTTTCTCTAAGCGATGGGAATGAAAGGAATGATTTAGATGCTATGAAGTCATTTAGTGTCTGAATGCCTGATGTTGTCCAAGCTTTAAAAGAATTTGGGTAGATCCATGCCGGATAAAAGGCCAGATTTCTGAAAAAAGAAAGGAGAGGATTGTGTGGAGATTGTAACTGATATTTGGTTTTTAGTTTATCCCAGAGAGATAAGAAGTGTTTAGTTATGGGATTATGAATTTTAAAGCGGTCTTTAGGATCAAGCCATAATAAATTTGATATTAATAGAGGGTCATTTTCTGAAGCCTCTATAAATACCCATAATGGGGATTTCCTGTTTTGCATGGTATTTGGACAGACTGGCCAAATGTGCTGCTCTGTAGTAGTTAGTAAAATTAGGGTATCCCAGGCCTCCTTTATTTTTGGGAAGATGTAGTGTGTGTATAGATCTGGTGAAGGTTTGATGAGGGTGCGAGAAATAAGTGAATTTCTTTTTCATTGGGTTACTTTCTCTCCATGAATCTACCAGATTGTATTTGGAAAGAAGTTGAGAAAAAGGTAATCTAGAGATTATTTTGGATGGTGAAAAAAGGTGATTTATCTAGAAATTGGAGGAGGACCTGGTTCGAATCCCCACACTGCGTTTGTTTATTTCATGCATTATTCTTACTTATTATTTTTTCAGTTTGTGCTGTATTTGTAAAAATCAATTGACATAGATGAACATAGATACTTTTGGTGAAGTACTCATGGATACAGAGTACCGAGACCTTTGCTGTGCTATTGGAGTCCATACAAAATGAATGGACTAAAATCGCACTGCAAAGAATCACATGCGATTTGAACAGGAATGTGGTGTGATTTCACTGCTCCTGTGTGTGTGAACCCAGTATAGAAAGAGAAGCGCCATCTAGTGCAGCAATGGGCAGTTTACTCACATTAAAGTACATATCTCATCAAATCCAAATCTGCATAGTGTCCCCATCCCACCGATGATAGAAAATCATGGCCACTGGAGGTGCTCACCAGGCTGGAGAAGATGTTCTGGAACCCCTGTGGGTAAAGGGGGGGGGGGGGGAGAGTGATGTCAGCTTGGGGGTGAACCCCCTATACATTTCTTCCAGCCCTGTAAGTACCTCCAGCGACTGTAGTTTTCTATCATCGGGGGAAAAGGGACACTATGCAGATTTGGATTTGGAGAGATATATGCTTTAATGTGAGTTGTTATAACATTTTTCGTAAACTGCCCATTGCTGCGCTAGATGGCACTTCCCTTTCTATACTGGGTTCACAAAGGAGCGGTGGGGGAAATCGCATGCAATTCGGGCTGGAATCACACCACATTCCTGTTCAAATCGCATGCGCTTCTTTGCAGTGCGATTTAAGCCCATACATTTTGTATAGGCTCAAATGGCATTGCCAAGGTATTGGTTTGGGATATCGGCAGCATGTGCATGAGTACTCGTGCAAATACTCTAAATCAGCACCAATACTGATATCGGTGCAACCCTAGCTTGTATCAATGTAACTAGGTCATTACCATACCTGTCTGATCCCCCTGGAACCTGGAAATCATTGAAGTAGACACCACCACCGCAGTGATCTCCACTTGCTTCTGGGTCCCGCACTAAGTGGCTGGCCTGCTGTATTCTGATGTAGGTTGGCCACTCAGCAATGCACCATTCAGAGAATGTATTAATACATCATCATATGTATTTTTATGTATTTACAAGCAGTGTAAGTACCTGAATGTAGCTTGATATCAGTCCCCTGTACAGCAGAGCTTAGACTGGGGGGGGGGGGCACACGAGCAGAGCCAGTCAGTTCATGTACTGACAAGGAACACGGAGCACAAAAGAGAGTAATAGTGAGATAAGCTTATTGGTGTGATTCTTCTCCTTCGCTGTTCAATTACAGGCTGGAGAAGTGAAAAAAATCAGGTTGCCTGCCCTGTCATACAAGGCTGTTCTATGTGGCAGAGCTACAGGATGTAATTCTGAAAACTTGATGATTAGAAAAAGAAATCCTTTGGTGGGTAAAACAGCTCCATTTTATGAATTTTATCTGTGTATTTAGCTGTTTTTCTGGAGTTCAGCTTTAAAACAATATAGGTACATTACGAGAAAGGGTAAGCATATGGAAACGCCAGGGAAGAGCAACAACACAGGTCACACACATAAGCAAGATCCTATAATGGGGGAATTGGCGCTGTTCAAACACGTGTACAATAAATATTAAATAATAGCTATGAAATGGTGTGTAATGGAAAGAGTAAAGGTAAAAAATATAAACATGGATAAAAAATATTAAAAAATAAATGAGTAAATAGAAAAACCATATATAGGTGAGAATATGCCAAAATATTACACTGTACTATAAAGTGCAAAGTGCTAGAAAATATGTGACCTGACATATAACAATGAGATATAATCCACAAAAAATTCCTTAAAGCGGAGTTCCACACAAAAATGGAACTTCCGCTTTTCGTAACCCTCCCCCCCTCCGGTGTCACATTTGGCACCTTTCAGGGGGGAGGGGGTGCAGATACCTGTCTAAGACAGGTATTTACACCTACTTCCGGCATAGACTCCCATGGGAGTCTATGCCTCTTCCTGTCCCGACCGCGCTGTCTGCTGGGAACACACAGCTCCCAGGAGAGAGCGGGGACCACTAGGGACGCGCAGCGTGACTCGCGCATGCGCAGTAGGGAACCGGGAAGTGAAGCAGCAACGCTTCACTTCCTGATTTCCTCACCTAGGATGGCGGCGGCAGCTGCCGAGAACCGAGCGGGTTCTCGGCGTCCCCTGCCGACATCGCTGGACCCTGGGACAGGTAAGTGGCCATGTATTAAAAGTCAGCAGCTGCAGTATTTGTAGCTGCTGGCTTTTAATATTTTTTTTTTTTGGCGGTGTGGGTGAACCCCCGCTTTAACAGTGATATAAAACACCAAATAACATGTTGCAAAAAATCATCTAAAACCACTGTAAACCACTGTAAAGAGGTGTCCAAAACACCAAAAATAGTAAGACTGGTGTGCAAAGTGATGGTAAAAAAATTATATATTTAAAAATCCAGTGTCCTAAAAAACCAATAAAGTCTGAAAAAGCTTGTAATATATCAGTCCAATAAAAAGAATCTTGATGTGACAATGTGGCAAGTGCTCCCCGTCTTCCACTGCACCCCCAATCATGCCCTCACTCACCAGAGCGCCCAACCCCTGCAGGGGTGATAGGCGTGTAGGTTAGAATCCAGCAATGGTGTTCCTTGGCGATAATCCTCAGCACGACTACCGTCCTTCCCTTTTCCAATGTTCCAGTGGTATCCTCTTGTACCCAATTTGAAACCTCATTAGCATTGGGAGAAGGGGTTTTGCAAGGAGGTTTCCCCCTGTCAAGGTACCCCCATGTTGAGGGCATGTGACCTGTCAATCCCCCCCCCCCCCTTTTTCCTGGCCAGCCAGGCTGTATGCTTGGATAATGGTCTGGTATTGATTTTAAAGGTACTGCATTATTTATTTATTTTATTTGCATGGGTTCCCCTTAAAACCCATACCAGAACCAAAGGGCATAGTATGGATTTTTGCCCCCCCCCAATGCTGTTTTTTTTTTTGTAACACTATCCCTTTGTTGGGGAATCATGGCTGACAGCTGAATGTGCCAGGTGGTGATGGGTCACTGGTTGTTAGTATGCCGGCAGGTGCCGGCCAACCAAAAGCCTTGTACAGGAACCTATCACATTAAGCAGTGGTAGTAATGCCACTGTTAAATGTTTCACTTCACACTGCAGCTGGATGTTTGCTCGGCTGAACACCTATTCATTCAACCATTCCAATAGGAATCCACGTAGACTTGACATATTATGCACAGGTCTCCCTCATATTATTTCCTCTTCTGGTGAAATGTTCTTACTGTAGCCTGTAGTTTTTGGCTGCTTTCTCTTTTGGTGAATTTTCTTTAATTCTTATGGTCGAATGTTCTCATGGCCATTTTTTCTTAGGATCGAATGATAAGGGAATGTTACATTCATCCGGTGAATGGCAACAAATAGAAACTGACATTGCACACATACGACAAACATTATGGGTATTATTCATTACTTTTATCACAAATGAGAAAACATTCGCAAAGCAAATTTTTTACACACAGAACCCTACGTGTTACTTTATGATCAGAAATATTAATTTTAGGTCAGCGACCATCAGAAAGTTGGCTTTCGTACATAAGACTTAAGCGTGCATTTATGAAGCACCAGTTTGGATTTACTGCTGCTTTAAAAAAAAATGCACACTTTTGAGAACAGCAGCATGTTTTACAGATGTGTATTGCACAATTAAAATCAAGCAGGGAAAAAAGTCAAGAGGAAATCATGAGACTGGCCTCTCTTCTGAATCTCTCTGCTTAACACTAAAGAAAGAACTCTGACCAGTGGCGGTGCATCCATAAGGGCACACGGGCGCCGCCCCCTCTCTCCAGCCACCCCCTCTTTCACCAATAAATAGATTCATGCATTGCATAAATCTATCCATGGCCGCCGCTGCCACCCCCTGTGTGCTTGAAATGGGGCCTGGCGCCTGAATTACAGCGGCAGGGGTAGTTTTTGAAGCACTTGATTAGAGCCATAGGCTCTAATAGGCGTCAAAAAAGGTAAACAGCGAGCGCCATGCTTGGTGCTCGCAGTTCACCCAGCAGTTCACCCAGTAGGAGGAGAGGACGGGAGGAGAAGACGGGAGAAGACATCGAGGACATGAAGGAGCATGGAGGACACCGCCCGCCGCCGTCACCCGCTGCCCCACCGAGACAGGGTAAGTGCCGGGCAGACAGCGGGCGGGGGGGGGGGCCCAGTGGCAGCATTCGATGGGCACAGTGGGAGCATTTGATGGGCACAGTGGGAGCATTTGATGGCTCAGTGGCAGCATTTGATGGCACAGTGGCAGCATTTGATGGCACAGTGGCTGCATTTGATGGCTCAGTGGGAGCATTTGATGGCTCAGTGGGAGCATTTGATGGCACAGTGGCAGCATTTGATGGGCACAGTGGCAGCATTTGATGACACGGTGGCAGCATTTGATGGGCACAGTGGCAGCATTTGATGGCACAGTGGCAGCATTTGATGGCACAGTGGGGGCATTTGATGGGCACAGTGGCAGCATTTGATGGCACATTGTCAGCGTTTGGGCACAGAGGTAGCGTTTGATGGGCACAGTGGCAGCATTTGATGGGCACAGTGGCTGCGTTTGATGGGCACACTGGCTGCGTTTGATGGGCATAGTGGTGGCGTTTGATGGCACACTGGCTGTGTTTGATGGCACAGGGCTGCTTTTGATGGGCACAGCGAGGCTGCAATTGATGGGGTTTTTTTCCCAGAATTTTTCAGTTTGTTTGCACCCCCAAAAAAATTTTGAGCACCAGCCGCCACTGATTCTGACATACTGCTGGATCCACCCTGTAGCTTACATCTTATCAATGGTCTGTAAAATGCTGGCCGTGATGTTGAGTAACTTTATGGTATATAGCGGATAGTGGTATCTGTTCTTCCCAACAAAAACTATAAATATTAGTGATCTGGCTGTCTGACCTGAAATTTGCATATCTAGCTTGTTAGGTTAGAAAATGTAAACCCATTGCCGACACTGGGAGATGACCTTTTAAGTGGACCCTGACACCTGAGGTCTGTAGGAGAGCCTCCGGATTATGCAGATTATGCTGTTTTTTGCTGCACGCTGCAAGTGTCATTGTGACCCCATTCTATAAGCTCCTGATCGTCGGTAGTTGACCATGAGCTGTTGGTGACTGCTTGGTCCAAGTTTTGGGGGGCACTGATGGAGGTTTCCCCAGATATGTGGCAGCTGGGCATTAGGGCCCTTCTACCGCATATATGCATATTGCTGTCATAAAGTGGTTAAGATTAATTTTGGGGTGCTGTTTTTTTTTTTTGTCAGATATTGATGAATGCTCTCGGCCTCAGGCTCTAAACCCTTGTCATCAGCAATGTAAGAACAACATTGGAAGTTACAGATGCATATGTTATTATGGGTATCAGATCTCAGCCAACGGACGCACGTGTCTACCTACAAAGCACCCCAATACCATTGCTGGTAAGTTCCAAAACTTTTCCAAAGAATATTCTAAAAAAAAATATAAATCATTTTGCATATCCTGATGAAGTCCTACACCTAGGCATATACTGGTGTTGTCCATGCATTAAAGTGTATGTTAAAAACTTTGCATTTTAAGTGTAGAGTAAAGTATAATGGGCAATGGTTAAGCCTCATCAGGTTACTCACTGCTGTCTGTGTTCTGCTGGGGAAAGTTGACATTACTTCCTGGCTTGGAAATGCAACATTGTCACCAGAACATTTGTCCTTATTGAAAGATTTCCCCTTACCTTGTGCTCTTTTGACAACTCCAAAATATGGTATTTCCTCTTATGCCCCGTACACACGGTCGGACATTGATCGGACATTCCGACAACAAAATCCTAGGATTTTTTCCGAGGGATGTTGGCTCAAACTTGTCTTGCATACACACGGTCACACAAAGTTGTCGGAAAATCCGATCATTCTGAACGCGGTGACGTAAAACACGTAAGTCGGGACTATAAATGGGGCAGTAGCCAATAGCTTTCATCTCTTTATTTATTCTGAGCATGTGTGGCACTTTGTGCGTCGGATTTGTGTACACACGATCGGAATTTCCGACAACGGATTTTGTTGTCGGAAAATTTTATAGCAAGCTCTCAAATTTTGTGAGTCGGAAATTCCGATGGAAAATGTGTGATGCAGCCCACACACTGTCGGAATTTCCGACAACAAGGTCCTATCACACATTTTCCGTCGGAAAATCTGATCGTGTGTACGGGGCATTACTCTCTGTCTTGGTGACAGTGGTCAGCAGTACAAATATAGGGGTGAACCTTCCCAGTGATAAAATCTTTTTTTCCAAATCAAAAGGTGTTTATTGTACATAAGTAATAGGATACATGCAAAACAGAAGTGTATACAGACCGGCCATAGAAATGGCTGTGACAGTTATGTCAAAACTGATATAAATGCATGGTACTTCCATCTTGTTTTTTTTGCATTCGTTTCAAAAAGAAGAAAAAGAGAACAACAAAATAAGCAAAAATAAAAAACCCAAATATAAACCAGTTTAACCTGACAATGCCATCATACAGTTTCTCATGGTACATATTCCAATACCCATTAACTCTTTACCGCTAAGATCACAAGTCTACTACGGCATTCCCCAGGGTATGTTAACCAGAACATGCATTTCACATTTCAAAACCTTTTGACTATCAACATTGTAGCAGCCTATGAAGGACCAGTTGTGGTGGAGCTACTTCTGGGACACCTAGCCAACACTGCCATATTTTCAAGAACTTCTGTGGTGATTTCCTATGGGAATATGTATTTTTTTCCCGTATGAGAATACCGCCTGGATCCACTGTTTGCTCATCGGAATCCGGGCAGACAGCCAATATCTCTTAGCCAGCTTCCTTGCCAAATAGAGTAATCTAATAAGAGCAATGTATGTATGAGGGGAATACAAGTCCTCATCTAGAGCTCCAATCAAGCACACCAGTGGATCCATGGGCAGCTGAACCTGAAAGATAGAATTGATTATTGCAACCACTTTGTTCCAATATCTCATAAGTTTGGGACACTTCCACAACATGTGCAGGAGATCTCCTGAATGAACCTGACACTTAGGGCATATGGGTGTGTCTCTACTTCCCCAATGGTGTAATTGTACTGGCGCCCTATATACTCTATGCAATATAAACAACTGTGACAGTCTTTGTGCCGCAGACACTGACACCAGGGGTCCAGCATTCAATATTTGTTCCCATTGTTCCCCGTCAATGGGACCAATATCCCTCTCCCATTTCTCCCTGCAGGGAAGAACATCAGGTGCCTGGATGTGAGCCAGCATTTGCATATAAGTTTTAGAGATGACACCTTTTTTTTCAGTTGCATCAAATACAGACTCCAAGAAGCTTGAGTCTACCAGATGCAGGGACAATTGCTGGGGATCGGATTGCATGGCCTAACCGAATATACTGATAATGGAAATCGCCTAGTAGTGGGAACTCCTCCCTCAGTTTCACATAGGATTTCAAGCCTGTCTCATCAAAAGTTTGGGATAAATATTTAACCCCTGCCACCTCCCACCATGTATGACCACTGAGTTTAGCCAAGTCGGTGTAGAACCTGTAGTGATAAAATCTTTACAGAGGGTCTAACCCTCCCCTACTCCATTCAAAAGTAAAAGGAAAGTTTTTTGTTTACATGCACTTTAAAGCCAAAATCCAGCCAAAAAAAAGTTAGCAGCAGAGAGCAGAAGGAATATTTTAGTCCCATGCATAGGTGTGCGCAGCCTATTGCATTAGGGTGTGCACCCCAACACATATACGTGTGTGTGTATATACTGCAGGTGTCAGAAGAGCCGTGGACAATGTCAGTAGGGCAGAGGTAGGTGTCAGTAGTTTTTATTTTTATTATTTCATTATTTTTTTTAATTTTATTTTTTAAAATTACTTTTTTAACATTTTTTTTTACTATTATTTTTAACAATTTTATTTTTTTTAATTAGTTTTTTCCTATTTTTTTTTTTTTGGAGCCCCAGTAGGCGGGCTTTGGTAAAATATCACGGGTCTAAACAGGGGGCATCCACAGCACACAGGGTGATTAGGGTGTGCCCAGGCACACCTGGCACACCCCGTGCGTACGCCTATGGTCCCATGTACTGACAAAGCAGTACTGTCAAGGCATTAAAACATTCCATGTCCAACTCAGTTCACTTAAGGCTACTTTCACACTGAGACGCTTTACAGGCGATATAACGCTAAAAATAGCGTCTGCAAAGCGCCTCTCCTGTCACTCTAGTGTGAAAGCCTGAGTGCTTTCACACTGGAGTGGTGCGCTAGCAGGGCGTCAAAAAAAGTCCTGCTAGCAGCACCTTCAGGGCGCTTTAGGAGCGGTGTATACACCGCTCCTAAAGTGCCCTGCCCATTAAAATCAATAGGCAGTGCCTGAAAAACGCAGCGACAGTTTGCGGGCGCTTTTAACCCTTTATTCGGCCGCTAGTGGAGGCTAAAAGCGCCCCGCTATTGGCCAAAAAGTGCAGCTAAAGCGACGGTAGAGCGCCGCTAAAACTAGCGGCACTTTGCCGCCGACGCCCACACGCCTCAGTATGAAAGTGCCCTTAAGGTGAACTATAAGGATTTGGTGTTGATTTATTTTAAACATATTTAAAAAATACCGGTTCTTTTATTAAAGGTATTCTTTTTAGGACCAGAGACCCTCCTACAGTACCCCTTCTAAGTCTGTTCCTAACTGTTCCTCCAACAAGATCTTTGTAAGTCACCTACCGTATGTCTCATAGACATGTGCGGTTCGTTCCAAACTAAAATCGGACGAATTTTCGTTATTTGGAAATTCGGATGTATCCGAATTTCCGAATTAAAATAGTACCGAATTTAAATGAATCCGAAGTAACGAAGAATAAATTAGGACGAAATTCGAATCGTTTTTGAATTGTTTTCGAATCGTTTTCAAATACTTTTTGAATTCGAATAGTTTTCAAATTCGAAAACTTTTCGAATTTGAATAGTTTTTCAATTTGAATTCGAAAACTTTTCAAATAGTTTTCCAATTTTCAAAGAGAATAAAATGGAATAGAAAAGAAAGGAATAGAATAGGAAAAAAAAATTATATTCTATTCTTTTATTTTCTATTATATTTTATTCTTTTTGCTAATTGGAAAAATATTCGTATTTGAAAAGTTTTCGATTTGATTCGAAAACGAAATAAACGAAACAAATTCCGAAAATGAATGAAACGAATTTGACTAATCGAATTTATGTAACTAACGAAAAGAAACAAAACAAACTTTTTAGGTCTCATAGCCTCTTGAAAAATCTCTCATTGGACTCTGCTTTTCCTGTGCATTCATGCCCCAATTTATATTGAAAATTATCAGTATGTGTTTGTTTTTAAGTGCATGTAAACCCAAGACTTTTTTTTTAGTTTAGGATAATGTTTAGGATAATGTCCCTGCTAGGGAGATTCACCGACACTACTATAGGCCCTGATGAACATTGTCCCCAGTATAGAAAGTGATGAAAAATCGAACATTTTTGAGTTGTTAAGTAACAGGAAGTGAGGGGAAATCTTCCAATGAGTAAGTCTGTTATGGTGACAACTGTCTCAGTCCTTAAGGTAATATCAGGGGACGACACTTCAGGCTTCCTATATCACATAAGTTGACCACCACCGTTCTAGAGTCACGTCTTCAAGTTGCAGAAGGCTAAAAATGTTTTTTGCGAATAGAGCAAGACTCCTTTAAAAGTTCTTATTTGAAGAGTAGAGTTTTTTTTTTAAATAAAGTGTAAAAAAAAAAAAGTTTAAAAAATGTCAATGGATCACAAATATCTTATCCTGCAAAACACACCATAGCAAATTCAGCAGAACCCTGAGAAGGTGGATTTTAAATATTTGTTGATATTATTTATGATCAGTCCTTTCCCCAACATGTGTAATTACAGCTCCTGGTCCTTGTGGAGAATATGGCTGTGAGTTAAGCTGTAATGATGGAGGCTGTGAACATGTCTCCCGTGTGTGTCCTCTTGGATTTCGCATGACCGAAACAGCAAACGGAGTCACCTGCACAAGTATGCTAGTACCCTCCTTTCTACTATCAGGCTAGCTTTGATGCACTGTAAATGTTATCTTTGTGAACAGTCTTTTTTTTATCATACCTGCCTTTTACCAGACATTAATGATTGTGCTGCTTCTACCTGTGAGGGAACTTGTCGCAATACTGAGGGAGGCTTTGTATGTGACTGTGGGCCTGGCCTGAAGCTTGCTGCCGATAGGACCAGTTGCTTGGGTGAGTTATAACTCTATGAGATTGTCGTTTTTGGAGATTTATGCTGGCATACAGACCCCTATTCAATTGTTAAGGGTTTAAGTACTCTGAAATTATTAATGGAAAACCCCAGCTGACATTTATAACATTTATAATAAATTATGCAATGTAATAGGGAATGTAATGAGTGATGGGTTCTAAGAAGGTTCTACTGTACCATGCTTTGGTTCAGTGAAGGGCTTTTTGGTCCTGGATGTATAGGTAGTCATGAGTTATACAGGAATAGTTTGCCTGGATCCACCCACCATTTGGAAGTAAGTAAGTTTTTGGATATTTGACATAATGAGGCATTTGAAAACCTTCTGTTCTAAGAAGTTTCTACAGTGCTATACATTGGTTCAGTGTCCTTCCTCATAACCCTCTAGATCAGGGGTCTCCAAACCGCGGCCTGGGGGCCAGATGCGGCCCTTTGCTTGCTTTTACCTGGCCCCTCGGGGCACTATTCATCCCACTAATATGAGACACTATTTTGCCCTCTGACTCCAGAAATTGAGCATAATTCCTGCGACTGACATCACCAATGGGGCACTATTTCTCCCCCTAATACCAAAGATGGGGCACTGTTTACTCCCACTGATGCCAGAAAAGTTTTCTATTCCTGCTGGCCACAGTCCGGCCCACCTAAAGTCTGAAGGACAGTAAACTGGCCCCTTGTTTAGAAAGTTTGGAGACCCCTGCTCTAGATTATACAGATACTCCTCGTTTAAAGACTTACCTGTTTAACGACCACTCAGACTTACGACCAACTCTCCCCACTTGAATGACACGCTATACATCATTGTATTGTACAGTACAGTACAGAATTTTCATTTGTGTTCTGTACTTATGCAAATTAAAACAACGTTATTGAGCTGGAGTTTTTTGTTTAGACCTTTTTTCACAATACAGTACAGTACAGTAGTTAAGAATGCTTAAAATATTGATTACTTGTGGCTCCTCGTTTAACGACCAATTCGTTTAACGACCTGGTCGTTGGAACGGAACCTGGTTGTTAAATGAGGAGTACCTGTACTTTTATTTTGATCTTTCTGGCAGAAATAATCCATCAGAGGAAGGACTAAGTGCACATTCCTGACATGTTCCAAACATTTCCTTCAGCTTGGTTATTGGAGACTTGGATTGAACCACTGTAAATGGTCATATACTTATGCATAGCCAGTTTAGATTTCTTCTACATTTTACTCTATAACTCCTATTTATAACATCTATTTTGGTTATCATAATAATATATTTATATTAAAATTATTACTTATCAATTTGAAGCATTGTTTTTAAACCTTCAGATATTGATGAATGTTTGACACAACGATCAGTTTGTCAGCACAGATGTAAGAACATTCATGGCAGCTATAGATGTTTGTGTGGAACAGGGTTCACCCTGCAGAACAATGGACACACATGTGCAGGTAAGCAGCAGTTATTGATCATTTGTATTCTCTACCCAGCTTGAGTTCCTTTTAGAATCATTAAATAAATTAACTTTGCCATTGTTTATATTTTAGTAACTTTTGAAAAGACCTGCTTTTTCTCTTTAAAGCTGAGCTCAGGGCACAAAAACTGTTTTGACTGTTCAATGTTATTGCTTAATGTACAGATATCAATGAGTGCCGAAGACCAGGGTCATCTCATCTTTGCCAGCACTTTTGCCACAATACCTATGGTAGCTTCTTCTGTTCATGCCAAGCTGGGTTTGTTCTTAGCATAGACAGAGTATCTTGTGTTGGTAAGTATATACTTGTATAATATATACAGTATCGTGGCGTACTTAGTTTTTTCCACTTGTTCAAAACAATCCTCTTTTGAGACCTTGTGCTTTCACTAAACTCTTCCCTTGTTATAGATGGATTGTCTACAGGTCAATGTAGTATCTTTTTCACTACGTGCACTGTGTTTTTGACCTGATTATTTGATGCCTAGGAAAGTCTAATGCTCCGTACACACGATCGGACATTCCGACATTAAAATCCATGGATTTTTTCAGACGGATATTGGCTGAAACTTGTCTTGCATACATACGGTCACACAAATCTTGTCGGAAAATCCGAACATCAAGAACGCGGTGACGTACAACACGTACGACGAGACGAGAAAAATGAAGTTCAATAGCCAGTGCGGCTCTTCTGCTTGATTTCAAGCATGCGTTGAACTTTGTGCGGCGGAATTATGTACACATAATCGGAATTTACGACAACGGATTTTGTTGTTGGAAAATTTGAGATCCAGATCTCAAATTTTGTGTGATGGAAATTTTGATGGAAAATGTACGATGGAGCTTGTTGAAGTTCCGACAAAAAAGCTCCCATCAAACATTTTCCGTCGGAAAATCCGACCATGTGTACGGGGCATAACAGTATTTCAGGTGTGAGGTAGTTATTGCTTTATCTTGTTTTAACAGGTCTTCTTCTGAGACTTTACACTCTCACTAAGCTCTTCCGAAGAGCTGTGTACATCACATCTGATCACTTCACCCTTGCTTTTGTTGGACTCTGTGCAGGACACTGTGGTATCTTTTACTCTAGGTGCACTGTATTGTAAACCTAGTTTTTTGAAGCCAAGGAAAGTCTCACAGAATTCTAGGATTTAAGTAGTTATTGCTGTATTTGTTGCAATTGATCTTCTTCTAAGACATTGTGCTTCCAACACATCCAATCATTTCCCACTTGTTTTCGATAGTCTGTCTACATGTCACTGTGAAATCTTTTACACTGTTGACCTGGTTGTTTCATACCAAGGAAAGTGTCACGGCATTCTAGGTATGATCTCATTTTTTTGCTGTATTTGTTCCCACTGACTTTCTTCTGAGACCTTACACCTTCAGAGGAACCTAAAAGATAAACACAAGCTTATGGTTGTTTTTAACCCTTGGACAGTAAAAACTGTCTCCCCCAATAATTGTAACATATGTTTTTTTTTTTGTATTCTAGATGTGAATGAGTGCCTAGAAAACACCACCCTATGCATATCAGGCAGCTGCATGAATACACTGGGGTCATATGTCTGCTCCTGCCCTGATGGCTTCCAGTCAATCAATGGTGGCTGCTCAGGTAACACATTTTAAAGCAGTTTTTGTTCTGGTACCTGCAGGCATGAAGATCTTTCTGTGAGAACAACGGGAAATCAGTTTGTTCTCATCTTCTAGATTGTAAGCTCTAACGAGCAGGGCCCTCAGATCCCACCTGTATTGATCTGTATTGTAAGTGTACTGTCTGCACTGATGTTGTAAAGCGCTGTGCAAACTGTTGGCGCTATATAAATCCTGTATAATAATAATAATAATAATAATAATCCCTTGATAAGACAAACTTTTTCTTCCTAATTCAGGCATTGGTACACAATGTGAAGAGAACATTCTCCTTTCAGGTGGAAAGTAGGAAATAGTCAGCTATCAAACATTTTTGCAATTAATAAAAAACTAGTTTCTTTGCTTAGAGAGGAACTTCACCCCCACTTCATTTTTTTTCTCCACCCCCTTTTACCTTTTATGCTGAGTTGTGCCTAAGTAACATGCTTGTTCTGTATGCTTTGCTGCGGCATGCCATGGGGGTTGTTTACTAAAGGCAAATCCACTTTGCACTACAAGTGCAAACTACAAGTGCAAAGTGCACTTGAAATTGCACTGAAAGTGCACTTGGAAGTGCAGTTGCTGTAAACCTGAGGGGTAGATCTGAAATGAGGGGAAGCTCTGCTGATTTTATCATCCAATCATGTGCAAGCTAAAATGCTGTTTTTTTATGTTCTTTGCATGCCCCCCTTGGATCTACAGCGACTGCACTTCCAAGTGCACTTTCAGTGCAATTTCAAGTGCACTTTGTAGTGCAAAGTGGATTTGCCTTTCGTAAATAACCCCCCATGTCCAGTGCATTATCTTCCTCTCCTACATTATTGAGAATTTGCTGTCTCTTATGGGTTTTGGTAGTTCCCCCCCATGCACTTTGCAAGATCCTTCTTCTCCAGCACTGTGTTTGTGCCTTGGATGCCTCCTGGGATATCGGACGTGGATATCCAAGGAGGCTGCAGGAGTAGAGTGACTTCATTCTCGCCTAGGCAACAATCAAGGCATGAGGGCAAGCCAGACTGTAGTATCAAAAAAAAAAGTAAGCCAAAAAAATGTTGGCTGTTTTAGGTTTAGGAGGAAGGGATTACAAATATGTAAATGAGTATATTAGAATGAAGGTCTGCTTTAGGCAAGCTGGAAATTAACCACCACACCAAAAAAGACCTACTTCCAGACTTGTCATAGGTGAGCTGAAGAAGAATAATACTGGGTTTTTATGCATTTTACAGCCACTCCTCTTGAGACAAAGACTGCAAGCTTACTACAGGCAGTGCACAGTGACTGGATGCCACTCAGCCTAACGCCACCAATGCCTGCAAGCATTGAAACGCCAACTACAAGTGCTTCCCAGACAGATCTGGCCAGTACCAAGTTACCACAAGAAATCTTTACCACAAAGTCTACCTCAATGCAACCAACCACAACTAAACTTGATCCAGTGCCTCCACCTCAACATCTCAAAACGGGTCATTCTTCATTATCTCAAAAATCCTCAGGAATATCTCCCATGCCTCTGAAAGAGAACATAATAATTCCCACTGGACAGCCTACTGTTTTTGGCACAAATGTGCCTTGTTGGCATAACAGGGAACTGCGGCTGGCAGGCAGCACCTGGACAGAGTCAGGATGTTCAGATTGTATCTGCAAGGTAAATGTCATTGTTCATAAGTACTGAATTTTAATTATGTTGTAACTCATCACTCTTCCTTTCCTTAATACAGGAACTAATGCAACCATGGTGCCACCATTATCCTATAAGGGTGACTGTTCATATAACTGTAGCATTACCCCTGTAGGGGCTGCAAGTGACGGGGTTCCCCACTGCTGCACAGCCAGGCACATAGCATCTTCAACATGCATCCAGACACAGAAAACAGCCCTTGAGCTTGTTTTTGTTGTTTTATTGAGGGGTAATAACTTGGATGGGGATGGCCAATTGGACAATAACAAACAGAACCAAGAACAAGCTTCACACAGAACCAGGAACACAGCTTCAACTTGATCCTCCTGCACAAAAACTTGATCCTTTGTACAACTCTGCTTGGTTCCGTCCTTAAGAACTAACCGTCTTTTGTTAGCTTAGCAACAGCCCCTTACAGGCTAGGAACTCTCAGTCCCTTAGAAAAGTAACACATATGGAGTGAACTGCATCCTGCAACAAATTCTGCTTCCCTGTAGACACTGGTCCCAGCTCTACTTTTCGCAGAAAATGCTAGCCCAACCTGGCTGCTTCTCCTTCCCAGTCTCCCCGACTAACACACTACACCAGTCCTCCTGACTGACACACTAGAGGGTAAGGCTGAAGACTTAAGCACACCGCTGTCTTCAAGAGAGATCTGCTACATGTGGCAGGGGTCCCTCAAGGGCCACTGACAGCCTCCCTCAGCACTGCATCTTCCACCCGTCTCCCCTTGCCGGCATGGCTCGTGTCTATTTAAGGACTCACTTAGTCCCCTACCAGGCCCACTTCCTTCTAGTCTATTTTCCAACATTCAAGAACCAGGGGGAGGCACCAGAGAGCTGCCTGGATGAGTCATCCAGCCCTGAACTCTAATGAACCCTGACCCAAATTTCATGGCTCAGGCTTAGCCCTGAGCCAGACTATAATTTACCTGCACTACCACGAGTAGCACACTAGAGGATGCTACATAACATACTTCAGTAAGGACAAACACCTTGTTGAGTAGCCTAGTGTTTATTCTGTACCAATAGGGAACTACTCTTGGACATGGCATGGCCTTGTGTCTGGGAGAAGAAACTGGACTAAAGGTCATCACTTAGAGCGGACTGGATAGATTTCCTGGGTTCTGATCAGGTCGAGCTGGGTTACCCACAGGGTGTTACAGGAGGGGTGTGGTCTGTATATTTTTGCCTGGTTACCAGAGGTTTAAATTTTATTTAGCAAACAGTGCAAGTAATAACTCACTTAGAGCTATCTTAACATAGATGTATTGTGTACATTTCAGGAAGGGAAGGTTTCATGCGCCAGAAGGGTATGTAATCCAGACTGCTCGCATCCCGTCTTAACCCCCGAAAGCTGCTGCCCATCTTGTGATGGTGAGTATGTCACTTTTCCTCCAAATTATTTGTAAACCTTCCTCTACTGTCGCACATTGATTGCTTCTGGTTTCTGACAGGATGCTTGTTTGAGGGAAAATTGAGAGCAGATGGAGAGCTCTTCCCAATTACTCCAGATAATTGTACCGTTTGTATCTGTCTGGTAAGAATCATGAATTTTAAACCCAGTTTACATAATTTAATTTAGTCTAATACAGTATAATGCAATTAATCTACAAATCCCCATATGTGTACAAATACTGGAGTTGTATGTAAGTCATAAAACTAAAGATGTTCATACATATGAGAGGGGTATTATCTAATTTAATATAGTTTGCTATATTTGTCTTTTTTTGCTAGACTATAACTTTGTTGTTAGCTTTTATTGGCCAATCAAGCTAGTTAGGGATTTCATATAATGTAGCTTTCCCATCTCCAAATAAGAAGAGGACCTGTACATTCTCTCCAAAAGCTACATTTACACTAAAGCCTTTTATATTGGTAAAGGTGGTCAAAGATGACTCCTTTTTTTTTTGGTAAAGTTAGTCGGGTTGATAAAAAAAACACCGAATACATTTCTCCATCCACACAAGTGAGGTGGATAGAAGAATCCTTCCTGCTTACACACTGTATTCTGTCTTTGTAACTCCTCCACTGTTAAAATACAATGAGCAGCGGCTGCAGCTGGCGTTCGAGAAACGTTTTCCAACAGTCATATTCAACAGAAATTGATGTAATGATTTAACTTAAAAAAAAAATGTTTACTGTTTTATCAATTTGTGGCTCCTGCTGCTTATAGATATACTGATCAGTCTTTGTCCTAGAAAACAACACACTAGAATGCCCTGTATACATGATCGCACATTCTGACAACAAAATCTATCTGATTTTTTCCGACGGATGTTGGCTCAAACTTGTCTTGCATACACACGGTCACACAAAGTTGGTCGGAAATTCCGAACGTCAAGAACGCGGTGACGTACAACACGTATGACGAGCCGAGAAAAATGCAGTTCAGTAGCCAGTGTGGCTCTTCTGCTTGATTCTGAGCATGTGTGGCACTTTGTGCGTTGGAATTGTCTACACATGATCGGAATTTACGCAAACTGATTTTTTTGTCAGAAAATTTTAGATCCAGCTCTCAAGCTTTGTGTGTTGGAAATTCCGATGGAGCCTACACATGGTCGGAATTTCCGACAACAAGCTCCGATCGCACATTTTCTGTCGGAAAGTCAGATCGTGTGTACAGGGCAGAAGAATGTGATTTTCAAGCTGTATAATGTAGTTTTCAAACTAAAAAAGGTATATCAAAATTTGTATTGAACCAAAGTGTGTTTTGCATTTCATCATTCTTAAAGTATATCTAAGCCCAAAAACAAAATGTAATAAATTGCAGCTTACCAGTCCTAGACTTTTTCCTTTTTCACCTGGTGATCCTGCCAGTAAGTTCCTGGACGACAACTCTCATTTATCATATGTAGGGCCCTCCTCCAGTTAGGCTGCTAGGCTAAATTTAGTTCATGGCTTCACTGCAGTCAGTGGAGCAGTGATCTATTATTTTTGTCTGGTCAGTTTTCTAGCTGGGTGTTTGATTACTCTCACCTGCTTCTGCATGAAGCTTTCAGAATATAGGGCAGGGAAACTCAAATGACCAGTATGACTATTTATTATGCCCTAGCCAATTCCTGGAAGGAGGCATTCAGAAGGTGGCTGAGGAGAGGATCAATGTTTGGCAGGCCTTTCCAGAGTGTACTTTCCTCTCCAGGAAGGGTTCCAGTTTTCCTGGGGCTGCTGCCCCTGGGCAATAGCCAGTGAAACAAGAAATTGTAGTCTGGGCCTCAGCAGATGCTGGGCTGAGGACCTGGAGAAGATTGATAAAATGATTATTTGCCGAAGGGCACCATCCTGAAGTCCTGGTCTGGAGAAGGATATATTACCTCCCTCACGGAGGAATTGCCTGTGGATGTTGGATGGCAGACAGCTTCTTAGACATTGTAAAGTCCTTGCTATGGTCTTTGGATGTGCAAGTTCTAGAAGGGAACCAGAGGATGGACTGGGGCTACTCGAGTCCTAGATATACTGAACATCCCCGGTTAACTCCAGGAAAGGCTGCTTACAGAAGATTAGTGAGAAGATGTCCTGCTGTTATTGCTATTAATGTTTTGGAGTATCTTGTGACCCTAAACCTCTCTCCTGTTTCAAGTTATTCAGCAATAAATAGTAAAAAGACATCCCCTAGTCTGAGCCTGAAGTGTCGTTGTGTGCATGGAACTGCGCTTGTGTTTCTGGCAGCCTCTAAACCAGTTGGGAGATCTGGGTATATTCTCAGCAGCCCCTTTGAGGGTGAATGCTACACATACTATATGTGGAGGAGCAGCATTGCCACCCTAGGACAGAAGATATGTTTGGACAACAGAACATCTCCCCACCTCATTATCTACAAAACACAGTAGGAGGTGTTCTGTAGTCCTACCGATCTTGCTAATAACTCTTGGGGATAAGATTGCAAACTGCAGATGAAAGCACTGAGTTTTTGCCAGGATCAGCATGTATTTTTTGCACAGATTGAGCAGATATAACAAAATGCTTTCAATTGTATATTTAACAGATAAAAAGGAAGAAAGAAAACAAGTTAGTTGTTAGGGTTTACACACTCTTTACAGCCGTGCCCAAAAGTTTTGAGAATGACACAGATATTCATTTTCACAAAGTCTGCTGCTTCATTGTTTTTAAATCTTTTTGTTAGACGTTACTATGATATACTGAAGTATAATTACAAGCATTTCATTAGTGTCAAAGGCTTTTATCAACAATTACATTAAGTTTATGCAGAGTCAATAATTGCAGTGTTGACCCTTCTTTTTCAAGACCTCTGCGTTTCTCCCTGGCATGCTGTCAATCACCTTCTGGGCCACATCCTGACTGACGGCAGCCCATTCTTGCATACAGGCATACCCCGCTTTAAGTACACTCACTTTACGTACACTCGCGCGAGTACGGACATACCCGTGGGTATATGTAAAGTCCCGCTCAAGTACAGTACAGACATTTTGCAGCTGCAGTAGAAGGAGCTGAAGCTCCGAGAGCGTAACCCGCCCTGTTCCAGTATGCCAGTGTACCCATGACACCCCCATTACAACCCCTGACACCTCCACTACAGCCCCTGGCCCCCCACTACACCCTAGAAGTGAAAAAAGGTATTGTTTCACTTTAAGTACATTTTCGTTTTACATACATGCTCTGGTCCCATTGTGTACTTAAAAGCGGGGTATGCCTGTAATCAATGCTTGAAGTTTGTCCGCATCTGTGGGTTTTTTTTGTGTTCACCCGCATCTTGAGGCTCGATCACAAGTTCTCAATGGGATTAAGGTCTGGGGCGTTTCCTGCCCATGGACCCAAAATTTGTATGTTTTGTTCCCCAAGCCACTTAGTTAAAACTTTTTTGCCTTATGGCAAGGTGCTCCACCATGCTGGAAAAGGCATTATTCCTCACCAAACTGTTCTTGGATGGTTGGGAGAAGTTGCTCTTGGAGGATGTTTTTTTACCATTCTTTATTCATGGCTGTGTTCTTAGGCAAAATTGTGAGTGAGCCCACTCCCTTAGCTGAGACGCAACCCCACACATGAATGGTCTCAGGATGCCTTACTGTTTGCATGACACAGGACTGATGGTAGCGCTCACTTTTTCTTCTCCAGACAAGGTTTTTTCTGGATGCCCCAAACAATCGGAAAGGGGATTCATCAAAGAAAATTACCTTACCCCAGTCCTCAGCAGTCCAATCCCTGCACTATGCAGGATATCAGTCTGTCTCTGATGTTTTTCCTGGAGAGAAGTGGGAAGTGGCTTCTTTGCTGCCCTTCTTGACACCAGGCCATCCTCCAAAAGTCTTCACCTCACTGTGCCTGCAGATGTACTCACACCTGCCTGCTGCCATTCCTGAGCAAGCTCTGTACTGGTGGTTCCCCGATCCTGCAGCTGAATCAACTGTATGAGATGGTCCTGGCGCTTGCTGGACTTTCTTGGGCACCTTGAAGCCTTCTACACAAATGCAGTGGAAATGTTTTTTATGGGATTACGTTCATTTTCATGGCAAAGAGGGACTTTGCAATTATTGCAATTCATCCAATCAACATTCTGGAATATTTGCAAATTGACATCATATTGACATCATAAAAACTGAGGCAGCAGACTTGTGAAAATGAATATATGTGTAATTCTCAAAACTTTTGGCTTTGGCTGTACTTTAACTTTATACAGCTATGTTCACACCTTCCTGGCAATTGTTTATAATGGCTTTTATTGTATGTATGCATATAATTAATGTTTGTATGACTTTGGTTGAACTGTTCTGATTGCTGCTATAGGCTGGAAATATCACCTGTATCCCTCCTGTGTGTCCTCCAGTAGCATGCACTGAGCCTGTCATGTCAGACTGCTGCTTGCAATGCCCAGGTTTGTACTGTACTCTTTTTCTTTAAAATTTAAGGATATGATATCACTGAAGGAGTAATTATGTTTCTTACAAATTATATTGGATTAAAACTACACTTTTGATTAAGAAAAACTATATACATTGCAAGGAATTCTAGAAAATGTTCTTGCAGATTATTACAAATTTCTGTTTTAAACATATTGATTTTTGTATAATTCTTTTAACAAACAGAGTGCTATATGGGAGGGTCTGTCTTTATTCTCACCACTTAAACTGGAGTTCCACTGGTTTTTGTGTTTATTAAAAGTCAGCAGCTACAAAAAGTATAGCTGCTGACTTTTAATAAACAGCCACTCACCTGTCTCACGGTCCAGCGATGCGGCCGCCGAAGCCTCCATTCTCTCCCCCTCCTCTTCGCAGCGCCGACATTGTGAGCGGCTGTGACAGTTTTCAGCTTCACAGCTGGGCGTGCACTGCGCATGCGCGAGCTGCACTGCGCTCAGTCAATTGCCAGGCAATGCTTTGGGACGCGTCCCAGAACATTGCCGGGAGGGAGGGGCTGCCTAGGAATCGCCTAGGCGGTCAGAAGTTGGAAGCAGGAAGTGGGACAGGAAGTCCCACTCCAAACCAGGTACCCAGCCCCCCCCTAAAAAAAAATGACATGCCAAATGTAGCGTGTCAGGGGGCAAGGGGTACTTAAAGCGGAAGTTCCACTTTTGAGGTGAACTCCACTTTAAGCAGTCTCAGGGCTGTGATAAGAAGAGTTACACATCTGACATTTTTTTAGCTGTGCAAGAGACCTAGAAAGCATTTCACTAAAAATGGAACCCCTTTTTTTTCCAACAAAGTTTTTTATTGTAAATCAGAATACATACAAGTCATATCATTTGCACGTATTTATACATGTATACATTGCAATGTAATTGTACGTGATATAAAGATGGTTACATACATGAGTGATCTGTAGTACATTTCTTCTGATGTTCTCTATTGTTATTATCGTTTAATATAGGGTATAATTATAGTATTTTCGTTGAGGAGAGGTATTTCTCCAGTGCATAGAAATTTATATTGGTCATGAGCAGGTTTCCGAGTCCTGTAGCCATCGATCCCATATTCTATTGTATTTGTCTGGGCATCCTCTATTGATGTATATCACCCGTTTATATGGGAGTGTCCCATTTACCTCTGCTTTCCATTCTTTAGTCTCGGGTGGTATGGGACGCAACCATTTCCTAGCTATTATCTTTCTGCATGAGAACAGGGTCTCCTGTAGAAATACCTTGGTGTATTTTTCCAGTGGGTTTGGGAACACACCCAACAGGCATTGTTTGGGGTCCAGTGTCACAGGTGAGCCCATGTTGTCATGAAGGAAGGTCACTATCTGTTTCCATAGGCCCTGTATCTGAGGGCATGACCAGAGGAGATGGTAGAACGAACTCTCTGTGGACCTACACATTGGGCACAATGTTGGACAGTTGTGTTTGTATCTGGCTATCCTATGCGGGGTTAGGTATGTACGGTGTATTATATTTAATTGTGTCAACCTGTCTGACAGTTTGGGAGATACCTCCTTACATGTGTCCAGTGCTTCTTCCCATTCCTCATCTTCTAGGTTACCCAGATCCCTTTCCCAGCGGGATTTGAGGCCGTATATTATTTTTGTGGCTATTGGGATAGTGAGCATGTTGTAGAAACAGGATATTAATTTTTTTGGGTCTGTGTCTTTTATGATTGCTATTAGGGGATTTGGGGCTGACTGTGGTGGGGGTTGCGGAAATTGTGCCTGTAATGCGTGTCTCAATTGGAGGAATCTGAATACCATATTGTTGGCTAGATGGAATTCCTCCTTAAGGGTGTCAAAGTTTTTAAGGGTTCCGTTTGACCAGACATGATGTAAGTAGAGTATACCCCTCTCCAACCAAGGTTTCGGGTCATGAATATTATGGAGCTCTTGTAGGTCTCTGTTGCACCATAAGGGAGTGAAGTCGTTGTGTCTGGGTATATTGAGTTTGCTGTTTGCGAGTTCCCAGATGCGTCTGTATTGATACAACAGGGATGTTTTGTGTGTGTTACCTTCGTTGGTCTTAGTGCCCACAGTGATAGCATATATGGAATCTGAGGTTCCTTGGGCCCATTGTGGGCAGATTAGCATCCGGAATCTCTCACTGTCCACCTTATCTATATGGTAAAGTTGGGAGAGTTGGGACGCAATATAGTAGTGATTAAGGTCCGGAAGTGCTGTACCCCCCATGTCTGTTGGGTTTTTGAGGGTGTGCCATGCAATCTTGTGTCTATTTTTTCCCCACACAAAGGGCTTGAGAAGGGACTCCATTATTTTAAAGTGTTTTAGAGGTATATATGTTGGGGTGTGCCAGAGTATATATAATATTTTAGGGAGTAGTATCATTTTTATAAGGTTAATGCGGCCCCATACTCCTAAGGGTAGTCTAGTCCACGATTGTGTTTTAGTTTTAATAAGGGAATATAATGGTTTAATGTTTAGTGTTATGTAGTCTGCTGGATTTTTGGAGGTATTTATTCCTAAGTATTTAATTGTGTCTACTCTTTGTAATGGTAGGGTGGCTTGGAATTCCGTGGGTGGGAAAGTGTCTATTGGTAAAACTTGGGATTTCCCCCAATTTATTTTGAGGCCCGAGAATTTCCCAAAACGTTCAATTGTCTGAAGAGCCCGGTGGAGGGAAGGACCTGGGTCCGCCAGATAAAGTAGTGTGTCATCAGCGTACATGCTGATTTTTTCGGTGAGGGTTCCAGTTTTTAATCCTATAATCTCTGGGTCTGTCCGGATAGAGACGGCCAGTGGTTCCGCAGCCAGAGCGTACAGTAGTGGGGACAATGGGCAGCCCTGTCTCGTGCCTCTGTGGAGGTCGAACTTCTGAGACGGCCATCCATTTGCCACCACTCTGGCCGTGGGGTTCTGGTATAGTAATTGTACCCATTGAATAAAGTTTGGACCAAAACCATATCGTTCAAGACAGCACCAGAGGTATCCCCACTCAACCGAGTCGAAAGCCTTGGCAGTATCAAGGGTGACTATCACTCTTGTGCCTACATTCTCGTGTGTGGCCTGCAGGTTTATAAATAATTTCCGTAGGTTAAAGGAAGTGTTACGTCCCGGCATAAAACCTGCCTGGTCAGCATGTATAAGGTTGAGTATCACTTGATTGAGTCGCATGGCTAGAATTTTGGCCAGAATCTTAATATCAGCCTGTAGTAATGAGATAGGGCGGTAGGATTCCGGGTGACCCAAGTCCTTGCCCGGTTTAGGTATCAAGACAATTGTGGCCTCACCCATGGAGGGTGGGAGGGTGAATTGTTGAAACATGACATTATAAAGGGTAAGCAGTTTGGGGGTGATTATTTCATTGTAATGTGAGTAAAATTCTATGGGTAACCCATCTGAGCCAGGGGATTTAGATTTGGCAAAGCTTGCAATTGCGGCGTCTATTTCTTCTTTAGTGAGAGGGGCCTCTAGAAGTTCCCTTTGTTCAAGCGTAAGTTGAGGGAATGCTACTCCTTCCAGAAAGGAGATCATATCATCTGGTCCCTCTTGGGTCCTAGAATTGTATAAGTCCATAAAGAACTCCCTAAATTTGGATGACACAACAGGAGGATCTGTGATTTTTTGCCCCTCTGGGCTATGTAGTGCAATTACCACTGGGGGTTTGTCCTCATTTCGAGCTAGAAACGCCAGAAGTTTTCCAGCTCTCTCACCCTGCTCAAAATATTTCTGTTTGGCAAAAAATAATTTCTGTCTTGCTTTTTCGTATTGGAGTTGGTTCATGATCCTAGATTGTAGTTTTAAGTGGGAGGCATTAGCTTGGGATGGGTCATTTTGATATATGTGTTCTATGCGTGAGAATTCAGTCTCCGCCCTCTCATATATATCTGATGAGTTTGCTTTGATCTTGTTGATGCGAGTTATTAGGGTAGCCCTGGCGTGTATTTTAAAAGTTTCCCATACTATCGGAAAAGAGGCAGTGTTTGTGTTTTCCCGAAAGAAGGTCTCCCATTCGGCCGACAAGTCGTCATCCTCTGGCAACAATGTCAGCCAGAACGGATTAAGGCGCCATGAAGTTGGTGGTTTATCTATATGGAAGGTGAGGGTGATCCAGTATGGAGCGTGATCCGAGAGCAGTCTAGGACCAAACTCTGTCTCAAGGAGACGTGCTAACAGATTTTGGGATATAAAAATAAAGTCAATTCTTGACATGGTATTGTGTGTTGCTGAGAAGCAGGAGTATTTACGTGTGTGCGGGTGTTTATGCCTCCAGGTGTCCATCAAGTGAAAAGGTGAGAAAAGCCTGGCAAGTTTAGTATCTCTGGGGGGGTTTGTAGCAAGTGGAGTTGGTCTCAGTCTGTCCAGTTCCTCATTGAGTGTACTATTGAAATCTCCCATCCATATTATCTGAGCTGTTGGGTATTTTGCTATAAAGGAGATTCCCTCTAGTAGTATGGAAGTGGAAAATGGGGGAGGGACATAGACAGCTAGGATCAAAAAGGGTTCCCCGTGTAATTTAGCGGATATAAATATAAATCTACCTTGTGGATCAGTGTGTAGCTCGCATAATTCAAAGTGCACTGTTTTTGCGATAAGTACCGAGACACCTCTCGAGTGTGATGTATGGGTCGAGTGGAATGCCCAACCCACCCACGGGCGACGCAGTGTCATCTGAAGTCTACCCTCAATGTGGGTCTCCACCAGGGTCACCACATCCGCTCTTTGCTTTTTAATAAATGCAAGGGCTGCCGCCCGTTTAATCTTATCGCGTAATCCCCTCACGTTCCATGTAAGGAACTTCAGTGATATTTTAGGCATTGTTGTTTGTGCTTATATTTTAGTATGTTAATGTAGCTTTTAGCTCCATTGTAGCGGGACGATGTAGGAAGGTTAAACAGCAGGGGTGCGTTATATAGCATATTATATTTGTCCAGTAAACACCCGGTGGGACCGGGACGCGCTGGTGTTATGGACGTAGCAATTAAAGTGCGCACGTTTAAGTCTAGTTTTTCAGCTTCCCTTTTCCGCTCCCCCCTCCCAGCAACGTCCCCCACCCAGTCAGTGCTAGCCTGTATCAGTAACAGATTTTTCTTTATGTTTTTGCATCTGATAGCGTGATAAAAGAGGAAATAATAAAAGAGCAATAAATAAAATAAGACGGATTTCTGTGCACCCAGCCTGAGGCTCCCTTTCCTTAGAATAAACAGAACAGAAAGTATCGGACTTCCAATATATCTGCGGTATAACATGCTATGAGTAGCGACTGAGCACCAGTTAAACGTAGGATATAGCATTGTCACACACAGGTTAACCGGAGCACGTGCAGTTGGATCTGGTTTTTTAGTTTCCCCCTCCTCCCCCCCTGATACGTATTCTCTCCAATTGGTCTCGGTGTGTATGCATGACAATGCTTTCCCCACAACCCTAGACTTGACACTATATTGAAGGGTAACATATTTATATAGGAACGGAAGTTGTAATAGAATATGTTTTTGTGATCTCAATCTATACCCTACTTTCCTTAATTGGAGAAAAACAGAAATGGTTATATTCTTTCTGGTTGTGTGATGTAACTCACTGCATGCAGCATCTGAACACCAGTGAAACAAAAGGTATATCAGTACCATACGTTCAAACATTAAAACACTTACATTGAAATTTAACTTGTAGGTTTCCCCTCCCCCCTCCCCCCTCCCTGCTTTGCATCTTCCCCAACTGATGCTAGCATTCACCCATAACAAAACTTTCTGTAAAGTCTCGGCCCTGACGGCATATTGAGAAAAAAAATAATGAAAGTAAAGTACTTGAAGTAGGATGAATGTCTGTGCCCCTCCAAACTTCTCTCTCCATGGAAGGAAAAACACAGAGAGGGCTAACCTCTCTTCACTCAGGTGTGTAGTTGGAGTTTGCACATTATCAAGATTGGTGTTGTTGTGGTGTTTTCTTCTTGAGCCGCCAGGTTCAGACTTGTATGGGGGCTGAGTACGCTGCACTCTGCTTGTGGACTGCAGGACTACAGCAGTCCAGAGCTCCATTGAGATGTAAAAAGTAGTGTGTGTAGTTCGATCATTTAGGGATTTGTCCCAGGAAAGTTCCAGCATTGTGTACCAGAAGTGATCCGCAGAATACAAACTGGATCTAAGCCCACAACAGGGGAGTATATGTAGATATTTGTGTGTAGGCACTGTGTCCTTCTACCCCTTGGGCTATTCTTCACAACGGTAACAACTGGTGAAGTAAATAGGGGTGGGTGTTCAGTGGAGAATGATAGTGGATTATTGTTGCATCTGTGTCAGGGGTGTGCATGTGGAAGATTAACGTATGGTTACATACTCACAGACACTTTAATCTGCCTTTTCCAGGTTGTTTCTGCGTTCCAACCAGGCCAACAGCTCAGCAGGATCTTCAAAAAAGGAAACTCGGCCGTCGTGTTCCACTCGGAGGCGCGCCGGAAACAGCATGGCATATTTCATGTTGAGGCTTCTAAGTTTGCGCTTTGCTTCCATGAAATTTTGTCTGCGTCGCTGCACCTCCGCCGAGAAGTCAGGGAACACCGCAATTTTTACGTTGCCTAGGGGGATGTTGCCCCTTTCCCTTGCAAGTCGCAGGGCAGCGTCTCTATCTCTGTAGTTGAGCATTTTGGCTATAAAGGTACGCGGTGGGGCTCCTTGTGGCGGCGGTCTGGCGGGCATGCGGTGGGCTCTTTCAACTGCCAGCATGGGGGAGAAGGCCTCTCTACCATAGGTCTTGATGAGCAACTGCTCCAGGAAAAGCGTGGGATCCTTACCCTCAGCCCCCTCCGGCAGACCAATGAGGCGGAGGTTACATCTCCTGCTTCTGTTCTCAAGGTCTTCTTGCTTGGAGAATAGTTGTTGGATTTGCTGCTTCATGTGGTGCACCTCCGTTCTCATTGGGGGAATGGTGTCCTCCATGTCGCTGATGCGGGTTTCAGTTTCTTTAACTCGGTCTCGGAGTTTGTGGAAGTCTTGTCTGATCAAGGATATGTCTACCTTGACTTCTTCTATCTGTGAGGCAAGTGATGTTCTGCAGAGGGTTATTGCTTCCAGCAGCTTTTCTGTGTCTCCCGCTGTGCGCTCCTCGCCATGTGTATTGTCGCCGTCATTTTCTGCCTGTTCCTCCCTGTCCTGTCGGCGGTATTGGTCCAGTTTAGATGCGGCAGTTTTCTGAGATTTCGATGGCGACATGATGCCTAGATGTTAGGATATCTGGGAAAGTGGGGACAGGAGTTAATCTTGCTGTGTCCGTATGTGGGGTATTACCCCTCCTTTCTAAGTGGTATTGGTAGACTAGAGCTATGGCCTGTGGAACACAGAGGGCCGGGCATGCAGCGGTGGAGGGGGAGATCAGGGCCACAGGCTATGTTACAGTGCAGGCAGAGGAGGTAGGTGTACCAAAATGGCCGCCGGTCTCAGCACAGGGGTCTAGGCCGCAATCCAGGCCGTTCTCTCTGGGCCTTTAATAAGTATATAGGCTGGCAGTCAGGGGGATGAGTGCAATAACGTTCTCCCAGGGGGTTATCCCGCAGCTAGGTACCTGTATGGTGATGTGGGCTTCAGGCAGGGCCGCAGATGAGGAGGACCAAGATGGCCGCGACCTCCGGTGGTAGGCCGAAGCCGCGGCCTAAATTTTGGTGAGCCGCCGAGCGGGAGATCGCCGCTCCGTTCGGGCCGTCCCGCGCTCTCTCCCCACAAGAACCGGATGATTCTGCTCCAGGTGTCCCAGGGACACAATCCAGCCGGTTTGCTGATGCAGGATACACAGGATTGATGAGGATTAGGAGTGATGGACGGAGCTCTATTGCTGTGCGTCCTACTCCATGCTGCGTCAGGCCACGCCCCCCAAATGGAACCCCTTTTACATTAAATGCATAGCATTTGCTTTAAGCCTCATGTACGACAGAATACAACTTCGGAAGTGATGTCATGTGTTGTATTGTAATGTATTCTTTACTTTTTGAGCATGCAAGTCTTCCGATTTTCTTCAGATGAATACTGTACTGATTAAATGAAAAATCTTATGATCTGCAATCATATGAGAAAATATTTCGTGTTTGTCCCTTTGGATAATTTCAGATGAACTGTCTTGATCGGCTCTTGAAAGCTGTGTACTATCAGATTAGAGTGTGGTCGATTCGAGAGCGGTATTTTTCATCCATTTTCTGAGCTTGTATACTAGGCTTTGAACTTTGGGTAAACTTTAAAAAAAAGGAAATGAGCCTACCAAATGAGATTATTTGGGATTTCTCAAGCAGTGTATATAATGGCCCTGGAATGTCAGGCTGCAAGGGATTGACATATGAAATGTTTGGCAGGTTAATTTTGTTTTTAGCTATCTGAAGATTGAAATGAAACGTTCATTTTTAATATTACATTACAATCCTAATGTGTATCATCTAGGTAATTTATATATATATATATATACTTTTTTTTATTTAGAAGGGTTTTCCTTTCTCTTACAGCCATGCCATAATTCCAAGTTTAAGATTGCATGTACAAAGGTTTAAGAGAATGTACATTTTGTGTTTATGTATAATGTTCAGAATTAAAAAATACATATTTAAGACCTAGTTGAGGCCTTCTTAAATAAACCCATTGAGGTGGTACGCAACAAACTGGCCAAAATTATTGCCTTTATCTTTACAGCTGCTAAACAAGCTATTGCTTACTCCTGGAAATCTCCTGCACTTAATTTCCAGGAAGTTAAATCCCGCTTGAATGACATAACGGTTAATTAAAAATTGATGGCCATATTGGAAGACAAGCATAACAGATTGCTAAAAATCTGGACCCCTTGGATAGTTTATTCCCAGCCTAAACACAGGGCGTTACACCTTTCATTTTACCCCTATACTGGGGCTTGAGATAGGGGAATTAGGCTTGTTGTGGCATTCCGAAGTGTCTCTTCTTTCCTGGTATCACCCCCCCCTCCCTTTTTCTTTTCTTCTTTCTCACCTTCTTTTTAATTTCCTATTCTACCCCCTTGTTCTGATTGGACAGATATGTGATAACACACGTCCGCACTATTTTTTGTGCGATGACTTTGGATCCCTTTTTTGCCTTCTCTTTTTAAATACTGTAGATGGAATTGGTATGGGGGAATTCAAGAGCAGTGCAGGCAGGTGTTTCTAGTACCCACTTGACCTCCAGAAGATTTACCACCCATGACCAGGCCATTTTTTGCATTTTGGCACTGTGTTACTTTAACTGACATGCGCTGCCATGCAACGCAGTATGCAAATTCTTTTTTTTTTTACCACAAATAGAGCTTTCTTTTGGTGGCATTTTTTCACCAATGGGTTTTTATTTTTTGTGCGATAACCAAAAAAAGAATAAACATTTTGAAAAAAAATATTTTGTACTTTCTACTAAAAAACATATCCAATAAAAAAAAATTTAAAAAATCAAATTTCTTCATAAATTAAGGGCAATATGTAATGTTACATATATTTGATTAAAAAAAATCCCAAAAAGTGTATATTGATTGGTTTGCGCAAAAGTTATAGCATCTACAAACTATTGTGTGTACATATACTAAATTTTTTTTTTTATACCATTAAAGGCGGCAATCAGCAACATATAGCTGGACTGCGATAGTATGGTGGGCAATCTGACACTAACTGACAATTTCTGGGAGCCAGTGACACTAATATAGTTATCAGTGCTAAAAATATGCACTGTCACTGTACTAAAGACACTGGCTGGCAAGGGATTAAACATGTAGGGCGATCAAAGGTTTAAATGTGTGCCTAGCCAGTGTTTGTGTATGTACTGTGTGGTGCTTTCACTAAGGGATGTTCCTCCTTGCTGATCAGCGGGTGCTAGCGGTCATCCATTTTCCAGCACCCGCTGATCAGCTTGTGCTGTGACTAATAACAGCACAACTGGTGCTCCCCCCTACCCAGAAAAGCAGAATCACGTATATATACATGATTCTGCGCAGCCGGCTTACCCTGTAGCAGTAAAGCTATTGTGTGCGGTCGCTATGCGGGTACTGTTCTACAGGTTAATCCAAGTGGAGTTTATTCAGCTTTATACTTGTTTTGGCTTCTCCTTATTTTGTAACATATATTATCTAAAAGTAGGGAACCCAATTAGGACTAAATTACAACCAATACGAGTTTCTATGGTTCAATCCAAGTGACTCTGTATTTTGCTACAACTTTTTTTCAATAACATTTTATTTTGGCTACCTGTCTGAAAATATCAAAAACTTTGTTTACCTCCAGATGGCTGTGAATTCCAAGGTAATATTTATCCTCATGGTGCCACGTTTAGCCGTGATGAAAATGGATGCACATCATGTCTGTGTCAGGTCTGTAGGGCTCCAAATTCTTTCTCCACTTTTGTGCTTTTTGTTGTAAATATTGTTGTTCACTTCTAAAATCTATGCTTCTCTATCAAATTTTACAATCATGCAATGCAATATCTTACAGTCATGTAGACATTCCCCCAGTGAAAGTTATCTGAATTCTCTGCATTGTGCATGAGTCTTATTTTTTTTTTTTCCTTTTTTTAGAATGGAGTTGTAGAATGCTCTTTTCTCCCATGTCCCAGTCTTGAGTGCCCTAGAGAGGACTGGGTGCTGGAAACTGGACAATGCTGCTTCAAGTGTCAGCAACCATCACCAAGTACAGGTGCGTGACACTGTAACTATCCTGGCTTTGTTATACATATTGCAATTGTAATAATTTTTTCTTAAAGAAGAACTCCATCTTACCACACACTTTACAAGCTGGCCCAAACAAACTATGTCCCTCACTAACTTGTGAGGCCGCTGGATGTACTGTATAAGCTGTATGTAGCCGTGGCTACATACAGTATACCGCACTGTGTTCTGGGTACAAGCCGAGACCTCCTTTCTTAAACCCAAAACAGAGAAAAGACGACCGCAGTGGTGCTCAGCCGCTCAGAGCAAACAATGTATTCTAGCAATGAATACAAAGCTTCCTTTGATTGGCAGTGCTTGTGACATCAGACCAGGGGTCAAGTCCTGGGAAAAAAAAGTGTGGGAACTCACCCAAGATCCCCCCACTTCAAAAATAAAAAAGAGTGTGTATATATATATATATATATATATATATATATATATATATATATATATAAAAAATATACGTACTCCTTTTTAAATTAAAGTGCAACATTTATTGTAAAGTGCCAGTTTACGAGGATACCTCCAATTCACATGCGTTAAACAAATAAATATAGAATAGGTGTAACAACAAAATAATTTAACCTATATGCTTTACTAACAAAAAAACACCACAATGTGTGATAATGGTTCAATGCAGACTCACCGTGCCCATTAATGCAGACTCACTGTGCCCATTAATGCAGCCTCACTGTGCCCATCATTGCAGCCTCACTGTGCCCATCATTGCAGCCTGACTGTGCCCATTAATGCAGACTCACTGTGCCCATTAATGCAGACTCACTGTGCCCATCAATGCAGACTCACTGTGCCCATAATTGCAGCCTCACTGTGCCCATGAAATGCAGACTCACCTGTGCCCATCGATGCAGACTCACTGTGCCCATCACTGCAGACTCACTGTGCCCATTAATGCAGACTCACTGTGCCCATTAATGCAGCCTCACTGTGCCCATCAATGCAGCCTCACTGTGTCCATCATTGCAGCCTCACTGTGCCCATCATTGCAGCCTCACTGTGCCCATCATTGCAGCCTGACTGTGCCCATCAATGCAGACTCACTGTGCCTATCATAGCAGCCTCACTGTGCCCATGAAATGCAGACTCACCTGTGCCCATCAATGCAGACTCACTTGTGCCTATCAATGCAGACTCACCTGTGCCCATGAATGCAGACTCACTGTGCCTATCATTGCAGCCTCACTGTGCCCATCAATGCAGCCTCACTGTGTCCATCATTGCAGCCTCACTGTGCCCATCATTGCAGCCTCACTGTGCCCATGAAATGCAGACTCACCTGTGCCCATCATTGCAGCCTGACTGTGCCCATCATTGCAGCCTGACTGTGCCCATTAATGCAGACTCACTGTGCCCATTAATGCAGACTCACTTTGCCCATCATTGCAGTCTCACTGTGCCCATCATTGCAGCTTCACTATGCCCATGAAATGCAAACTCACCTGTGCCCATCATTGCAGCCTCACTGTGCCCATTAATGAAGACTCACTGTGCCCACTATTGCAGCCTCACTGTGCCCATCATTGCAGCCTCACTGTGCCCATGAAATGCATACTCATTGTGCCCATCAATGCAGCCTCACTGTGCCCATCATTGCAGCCTCACTGTGCCCATGAAATGCAGACTCACCTGTGCCCATCATTGCAGCCTCACTGTGCCCAGTAATGAAGACTCACTGTGCCCATTAATGCAGTCTCACTGTGTCCATCAATGCAGCCTCACTTTGCCCATCATTGCAGTCTCACTGTGCCCATCATTGCAGCTTCACTATGCCCATGAAATGCAGACTCACCTGTGCCCATCATTACAGCCTCACTGTGCCCATTAATGAAGACTCACTGTGCCCATCATTGCAGCCTCACTGTGCCCATTAAATGCATACTTACTGTGCCCATCAATGCAGCCTCACTGTGCCCATCATTGCAGCTTCACCATGCCCATCACTGCAGCCTCACTGTGCCCATGAAATGCAGTCCTCCTGTGCCCATCAATGCAGCCACCTTAAAAATAAAAGTGTGTGTGTATATATATATATATATAATATTCATACTCCTTTTTAAATAAAGTGCAACATTTATGGTAAAGTGCCAGTTTATGAGGACACCTCCAAAATTCACATGTGTTAAACAAATGATTATAGAATAGGTGTAACGACAAAATAATTCAACCTATATGCTTTACTAACAAAAAAACACCACAATGTGTGATAATGGTTCATTGCAGACTCACTGTGCCCATTAATGCAGACTCACTGCGCCCATTAAAGCCCAGCCTTTCTGTATACCTAGCCTCTCTGTATATACACTAGCCTCTCTGTATATACCCAGCCTCTCTGTATATACACTAGCCTCTCTTTATATACACTAGCCTCTCTTTATATACACTAGCCTCTCTGTATATACACTAGCCTCTCTGTATATACACAGCCTCTCTGTATACCCAGCTTCTCTGTATATACCCAGCCTCTCCATATATAACTAGCCACTCTGTATATACCCAGCCTCTCTGTATATACCCAGCCTCTCTGTATATACCCAGCCTTTCTGTATACCTAGCCTCTCTGTATATACACTAGCCTCTCTGTATATACCCAGCCTCTCTGTATATACACTAGCCTCTCTGTATATACACTAGCCTCTCTGTATACACACAGCCTCTCTGTATATACACTAGCCTCTCTGTATATACACAGCCTCTCTGTATACCCAGCTTCTCTGTATATACCCAGACTCTCCGTGTATAACTAGCCACTCTGTATATTCCCAGCCTCTCTGTATATACACTAGCCTCTCTGCATATACCCAGCCGCGCTGTATATACACTAGCCTCTCTGTATATACCCAGCCTCTCTGTATACCTAGCCTCTCTGTATATACTCAGCCTCTCTGTATATACACTAGTCTCTCTGTATATACACTAGCCTCTCTGTATATACCCAGCCTCTCTGTATACCTAGCCTCTCCGTATATACCCAGCCTCTCTGTATACCTAGCATCTCTGTATATACACCAGCCTCTCTGTTTATACCCCAGCCTCTCTGTATATACCCTAGCCTTACTGAATGTAACAATCCACATCTTGTGGCAGGTGACGTGACAAGCAATATATACCCACACACACACACACACGTGTATTATATACATGTATATGCCCACCCAAGCGTATGACTTTCTTTACTTCGCTGCTATGGGCTCTAGCCCCAGATCTTTTGTAGACCTAGCAACGCCCCTGCCTGTGCCCATCAATGCAGACTCACTGTGCACATCATTACAGCCTCACTGTGCTCATGAAATGCAGACTCACCTGTGCCCATCAATACATACTCGCTGTGCCCATCATTGCAGACTCACTGTGCCTATTATTGCAGCCTCACTGTGCCCATCAATGCAGCCTAACTGTGTCCATCATTGCAGCCTCACAGTGCCCATCATTGCACCCTAATAGTGCCCATCAATGCAGCCTCACTGTGCCCTTCTTTGCAGCCTCACTGTGCCCATCAATGCAGACTCACAGTGCCCATCAATGCAGCCTCACTGTGCCCATAAATGCAGCCTCGCTGTGCCCATAAATGCAGCCTCACTGTGCCCATAATTGCAGCCTCACCATGCCCAACAATGCAGCCTCACCATGCCCATCATTGCAGCCTCACTGTGCCCATCAATGCAGCCTCACCATGCCCATTATTGCAGCCTTACTGTGCCCATCATTGCAATCTTACTCTGCCCATCATTGCAGCCCCCCAAAGCCCAAGGTGGGAAGCGTTGCAAGCCAATGGCAATTTGCAAAAATCTAAACCAATGATGTCCCTGTCAGTGGTGGAGTGTAGCGTGCGTAGTACTGCAGCAAGGGTTAATAGATCATTGGGCTTTCGCTGAGCTCACGCTGTTCACTGCTAGATTGTTGGGCTTGAACTGACTGACATGGTTCTATACCGCCAGGCAGCATTGAACACAGCGGGAGCGGCGCCCATCGTCCCACCCACCACTAGGGAACTGGCTTGCAATCAACATTTCACTTAATTCCTAAGGTGTTCAATAGGTAGGAGGGTAGGGCTCTGTGCAGGCCACTTGAGTTCCTCCATATACAGTCGTGCTGGAACAGAAAAGTGCCTTCCTCAAACTGTTGCCACAGGGTTGCCAGTACACATATTTGTAATATGTTTTTGTATGCTGTAGCATGAACAGAAACACATAAACTCAGTTATTTTGAGGGATGCCCACTTACTTTTGGCCATATAGCAAATGTAACAGTCAGTTTTCCCCAAATTTTGGGCTATGTGGTACAGTATAGCCTTCATAGGAATACAAGGATAATGTCCTTCCGTAGGGAACAAAAACAGATCAGTTCTCAGCAACTTGGTGTGGGGAATACTTGTCTACAAGGTCTACAGAAAAGCTCCAAAGGCATTATAAGGGAATAAAAGCTGTGCTGCTTCACCCAAAACGGTAGAGTTAATTTATACAGAATATTTGATTTAAAATGCTTTGTTGTTTTCATATTCTAGGGTGTCCATTTGATGACAATGGAATTGAGATTCCAGTTGGTCAGATCTGGTCTCCTGGGGATCCCTGTTCAATCTGCATTTGCCAGGTATAATTCAAGTTTCAAAAACATACCTATCTAATTTAAAGAGAACAAGTCACGCTTGAGCTTTTGCAATAATATGAATATTAGTGAATCTAATTTTAATTGCAGCCACTAAATGTAGTGGCTGTGTATTTCCCAGCTTTTTTTCCCTTTATTTTCATCTGGTGATCTTGCCAGTAACTTGCTACCCTTCCTGTCCTTCACGTGACAACCCTCATTCACTGCACTGTATCACACAGAGATGTAGTGTTGTCATCCACCCTGATTGGCACATCTTCTTTTCTTCATCTCGATTGGAAGGCATCTAACATTGTTTGAAATTTCATTCACCAGTGACATTAATACAGTGATCAGTGATAATACTATACATGGTCAATGTACTAATGACACTGGCTGGGAAGTGGTTAACATCTAGGGCGATCAACTATATTTAATGTGTGTAAAGTGTACTGCTTTTAATAAGAGATCTCTCAGTTTCTCATCCTGTGATTGCACACAGTGAATCATTGGGCGGGACTTGCTGACAGGCTCCTGCTGTGTGCAATCACATGGGAATGTATCAGAGCAATAATTTTTTCCACCTTTGAAACGCCTCAACCAGAGGTATCACCGTATCTGAAGGAGATAATGTCTGCTGTGGTCTCTCTTCAGAAAACTCACAGTGCTTTGGAAATCCTTTATTATATACAATATTTGTATTAAACTGCAGTAAAAACAAATAAAGAAAGATATATAAAACATCAGTTTAAGATCTTATAAACTTACAGAATTACAGGTATTGATATTTTTACATAGCTACATTAGTCAAGCTTGGGCCAATGTAACTATTCAAATACTATACTAGTGGGATCCCTCTAGAAGTTGGAAATCACTGTAATAGACATCGCTACTCCCATGACCTCCACTAGCTTCTGGGTCCTGTGCTGAGCAGATGCCCTGCTACCAATGCAGGAAGTCAGCCGCCCAGCACACATGTTTAGAAAGCTCTGGGTGAGTGCCTTTCCTCTTTAGGGAGAATTCCAGTCTCCCGAGGTGCTACTGACCCTAGGAGAGAGTTATTAAAACAGGAGATTGCAGTGTGGATTTCAGCAGGAACTGGGCTGAGGGCCCAGGGAAGATTGCTAAAGAAGTCCTGGGTCTGGAGGAGGATCTTTTTATCTTCCTCACTGAAGATCTACCTGTGGAGGCTAAATGGCAGACAGCTCCAAGGGCATTGTGAGTAAAGACTTTGCTGTGGACTTTGGGTGTGTATGTGCTAAAAGAGATCTAAGGGCCAGAGGTTACTACATGGACTGGGGCTGCTTTGATTCTAGATCCGAGATTTTAGTCCTAGATATACTGGCCATTACCTGTTACCTGCAGGAAAGGCTGCAGTAAGAAGATTAGTGAGAAGTTTGTCCTTCCATTATTGCTATTGATCATTTTGGAGTGATCTGTGACCCTAAACCCCTCTCCTGTTAAAGTTTCTTCAAGCAATAAATGTTAAAAAGACATCCCTTGGACTGTGTTATTAGATCCAGTGTGAATGGACTGGTGCTTGTGGTGGTGGGCAGCCTCTGTATTTTTAGGGAAGAACCAGTTATTACCAGCAGCCCCTATGGGGGTAGTGCTACACAGGTTTTCTTAAAGCTCACAATATCTGATAACTATATCTACTATTGTTTCATTTAGGCAGACAGCACTATTGTGTGTAAGAAAACTGACTGCGTGGAGACTTGTCCCCATCCCATCATTGTGCCAGGACAGTGCTGCCCTGACTGCTCAGCAGGTAACTGCAGCCATGCAGACTAAACTTAACAAGATATTTCTGTTTATGGCAGGGTGGCTACACACAGGACCTTACTCCAGGTCCCCAATTTCATTATCTTGAGAAAGCAGCCAGAGTAGAAAAGCCCTTTCTTTCAAGCATGCTGCAGAGTAGGACCTTTGCTGTGTGGTCTGCAGAAGCCTGACTCACCATTGGCTAAGTCAGTCTAATAGCTCTGCAATCAGCAAAACTTGTGCTTCCTGCTGAATGGAGGGTGCATGCCTCTAATTTAGCAGGGGGTATGTCAGGCCTCTGCAGAGAAACCACTGCTTCCACAGAGAGTGCAGAGGTCACACTCTTCAGTTGCTGGCAGTGGACATGATTTTCTACTCTACTGTGGTTGGTTTAAAAAAAAAATGAACTGTAACAAAATGAGCACCTTATGATTTTTTCACCTGTAATATATTTAGCTGAAAATACAATCGGCTCTTCAGTGCTGTTTGTTTGAACATATGTGTTATTAACTGATTACAGATCAGAGAAGTGGCCATATTTGCTTTGTGCGATTTGGTGCAGACACACGCTGGAAGTCTTCAACTTCCTTTAAAGGCGATGTCTGGGCTTCTGATGCGTTGCTGAATTTTTCAGGATTGGGCTGCCTCCAGATGCACCTGCTTTCTGTTTGTGCATTGCTGTTTGTCCTACAGTTGGGAAACTCGTTTAGATTTAGAGATCACGCTGATCAGAGGTGCCTTGATGCAGAAGTGTGGCTTCCCTATGTATTTGAAAATGTATGCAATTAAAATCTCTGTTTAACTTGAGTAGCTAAACAAGATTAGTTAACTATTTGCTTTTTGCTGTCTAGCTTGAAAGTGTACTGGAAACCCCTTTAGTACTGTGTTATAATTGATGCCTGATATCTTGAAGGTTGCTCATATGGGCGAAGAACATACAGAAATAACGAGAGCTTTCCATCCACTTCAGATCCATGTCTCACCTGCATCTGTCTGGTAAGGGGTGTTTGGGAGACCAGTTTTGGTGGATTGGCTGCTGCATTTTCCCAAATCCCATCGGCAGGGACTACTAAGGGTGGGGCTACATGAGCCATTTATAGCCATTAGCTCCTTGCTGGCAGTAACCAAACTTGCAGCACTCTAAAATCAATATACTGTTACATAATCTGGTTTAAAAAAGTACCAAGTCCATCTAGTTCAACCAATAAAAGGAAAATGAGGTGATGTTAACCCAGTTAATGTTAAAGAAAATGTTAATGAGGTGATGCCAACCCAGTAGTTAAATCTGTTATCGTTATTGATAAAAAGATTTAATTGCACACGTAGCTCTAGGCTAAAAGCATTTCGCATTATTAGTGTAATGCCCTGTACACACGGTCGGACATTGATCGGACATTACGACAACAAAATCCTAGGATTTTTTCCGACGGATGTTGGCTCAAACTTGTCTTGCATACACACGGTCACACAAAGTTATCGGAAAATCCGATCGTTCTGAACGCGGTGACGTAAAACACGTACGTCGGGACTATAAACGGGGCAGTAGCCAATAGCTTTCATCTCTTTATTTATTCTGAGCATGCGAGGCACTTTGTGCGTCGGATTTGTGTACGCGCGATCGGAAATTCCGACACAGGATTTTGTTGTCGGAAAATTTTATAGCCTGCTCTCAAACTTTGTGTGTCGGAAATTTTGATGGAAAATGTGTGATGGAGCCTACACACGGTCAGAATTTCCGACAACAAGGTCCTATCACACATTTTCCGTCGGAAAATCTGACCGTGTGTACAGGGCATTAGAGTGGGCTCAGTTTCATCTGGCCATAAACTGATCGAAATTTGTCCGGTTTAGAAGGGACTGGATGAATTTCAATCAGCGTGTGGCCACCCCCCCATGTGTGGTCATCATTTGATCAACTTCTTTCAAACTGCCATGTTGAGAAACACACTTATTACACTTTAAAAACTCATTTATGACACCTGAAAGTATATTAGTCTCCTGGTTACTCCTAACCTCAACATAATCCCATATTGTAAACCCAATCTGAACCCTGGCCCTAATGGCTATATATATATATATATATATATACTATTGCCAATACTAGTAGCCAAAATATTATACCATCAAAAATGTCATGTGATTAAATCTTTGGTGACTACTTGTAACATGCTAAATTACCGCCAACTGTGCCAGAATGTGTGCAACAAAATGAATTCAATCATAGCAGGTAGGAACATAGTCATATTAAAGGTAACCTACAGTGCCTTGAAAAAGTATTCACACCCCTTGAAATCTTCCACATTTTGTCATGTTACAACCAAAAAACGTAAATGTATTTTATTGGGATTTTATGTGATAGACCAACACAAAGTGGCACACAAGGAAGGAAAATGATAAATGGTTTTCAATATGCTTTACAAATAAATATCTAAAAAGTGTGGCGTGCATTTGTATTCAGCCCCCCTAAATCAATACTTTGTAGAACCACCTTTGACTGCAATTACAGCTGCAAGTCTTTTTGGGTATGTCTCTACTAGCTTTGCACATCTAGAGAGTGAAATTTTTGCCCATTCTTCTTTGAAAAATAGCTCAAGCTCTGTCAGATTGGATGGAGAGCAGGGTCGGACTGGGAATTTAAACCAGCCCCATAGCATTATTATACCAGCCCAAAATCATAACGTCATTATTTTCTTATTCATGAAAGGGAAAACTATGCATTTTAAAGCACATTTGAAGAGTGTATTATATATAGATAGATATGAAAGCAGATAGGGCTAGGGGTAGGGGTATGTATATATATATGAACATTACAGTTAAAAGTGGTAACAGTGGTCAATCATCAAGAAGGGGGACCCCAGGAACTCTGGGAACGTGAGGGGATGGGACTTTGGTCACCAGAGACCACCTTCCGCAGAAAGAATCCACTAATGTAGGGGGGAGTTACTGATATAAGGGGGGAAACCTTTATATCAGTGTCCCTTTACATTATTGTATGTGGCCTCACTGTGCCCATAATCGCAGCCTCACTGTGCCCATCAATGCAGCCTCAATGTGCCCATAATCGCAGTCTCACTGTGCCCATCAATGCAGCCTCACTGTGCCCATCAATGCAGCCTTACTGTGCCTCCCCAAAATCACAGCCTCACTGTGCCCAAAATCGCAGCCTCACTGTGCCCATCAATGCAGCCTCAATGTGCCCATCAATGCAACCTCAATGTGCCCATAATCGCAGCCTCACTGTGCCCAAAATCGCAGCCTCACTGTGCCCATAATCGCTGCCTCACTGTGCCCATCAATACAGCCTCAATGTGCCCATAATAGCAGCCTCACTGTGCTCAAAATCGCAGCCTCACTGTGCCCATAATTGCAGCCTCACTGTGCCATCAATGGAACCTCAATGTGCCCATAATCGCAGCCTGATTGCCCAAAATTGCAGCCTCACTGCGCCCATCAATGCAGCCTCAATGTGCCCATAATCACAGCCTCACTGTGTCCATGAATGCAGCCTCACTGTGCCCATAATCGCAGCCTCACTGTGCCCAAAATCCCAGCCTCACTGTGCCCAAAATCACAGTCTCACTGTGCCCATCAATGCAGCCCCAATGTGCCCATAATTGCAGCCTCACTGTGCCCATCATTGCAGCCTCAATGTGCCCATAATCGCAACCTCGCTGTGCCTAAAATTACGGCCTCACTGTGCCCATCAATGCAGCCTCACTGTGCCCATCAATGCAGTCTCAATGTGCCCATAATCGCAGCCTCACTGTGCCATCAATGCAGCCTCAATGTGCCCATAATCGCAGCCTGACTGCCCAAAATGGCAGCCTCACTGTGCCCAAAATCGTAGGCTCAATGTGCCTATCAATGTGGCCTCACTGTGCCCATAATTGCAGCCTCACTGTGCTCAAAATTACTGCCTCACTGTGCCCATTATTGCAGCCTCAATGTGCCCAAAATTTGCAGCCTCAATGTGCCCAAAATCACGGCCTCACTGTGTCCATCAATACAGCCTCACTGTGCCCATCAATGCAGTCTTAATGTGCCTATAATCGCAGCCTCACTGTGCCCAAAATCGCAGCCTCACTATGCCATTAATGCAGCCTCAATGTGCCCATAATCGCATCCTGACTGCCCAAAATTGCAGCCTCACTGTGCCATCAATGCAGCCTCAATGTGCCCATAATCGCAGCCTGACTGCCCAAAATGGCAGCCTCACTGTGCCCAAAGTCGCAGGCTCAATGTGCCCATCAATGTTGCCTACTGTGCCTATGAATGCAGACTCACCATAGCCTGCTTGTGATCACATACACAGCGGACATCTCCTGCTGTGTGTCACAGAGCTGGGTCTGTGTGTTGTCAGCGGCGCTGTAACAAGGTCCCACCCCCCTAGACCGGCTCAATAGGCGGAACACAGATTCAATCTACTATCACACCAGCCGGTCTAGGGGGGCGGGACCTTGTAATAGCGCCGCCAACACACAGACCCAGCTCTGTGACACACAGCACTCCTGTTGTGTGTGACAAAGAAGAGGAGGAGGCGGGAGCGCTGCAGCCTGCAGCCACAGATCAAAGCGGCCCCAGGGCAGACGGCCTACCGGGAAACTTCCCGGTATCCCGGTAGGCCAGTCCGGCCCTGATGGAGAGCGTCTTTGAACAGCAATTTTCAACTCTTGACACAGATTCTCAATTGGATTAAGGTCTGGACTGGGCCGTTCTAACACATGAATTTCCATTGAAGCTCTGGCTGTATGTTTAGGGTCATTGTCATGCAGGAAGGTGAACCTCTGCCCCAGTCTCAAGGTTTTTGCAGACTCTAATGCCCTGTACACACGGTTGGATTTTCCAATGGAAAATGTGTGATAGGTCCTTGCTGTCGGAAATTCTGACCACGTGTGGGCTCCATCACACATTTTCCATCGGAATTTCCGACACACAAAGTTTGAGAGCTTGCTATAAAATTTTCCGACAGCAAAATCCGGTCGGAAATTCCGATCGTGTGTACACAAATCCGACGGAAAAGTGCCACGCATGCTCAGAATAAATTAAGAGACGAAAGCTATTGGCTACTGCCCTGTTTATAGTCCCGACGTACGTACTTTACGTCACCGCGTTCAGAACGATCGGATTTTCTGATAACTTTGTGTGACTGTGTGTATGCAAAACAAGATTGAGCCAACATCTGTCGGAAAAAATCCATGGACTTTGTTGTCGGAATGTCTGATCAATGTCCGACCGTGTGTACGGGGCATATCAGGTTTTCTTCCAAGATTGCCTCTGTATTTGACTTCATCCATCTCCCCATGAATTCTGACTAGCTTCCCTGTCCCTGCTAAAGAAAAGAATCCCCACAACATGATGTTGCCACCACCATGTTTCACAGTGGGGATGGTGTATTGAGGGTGATGTGCAGTGTTAGTTTTCTGCCACACATAGCGTTTTGCTTTTAGGCCAAAACGTAAATTTTGGTCTCGTCTGACCAGAGCACCTTCTTCCACATGTTTGCCGTGTCCCCCACATGGCTTTTCGCAAATTGCAAATGGGACTTCTTATGGCTTTCTTTCAACAATGGCTTTCTTCTTGCCAGATTTGTGGAGTGCACAACTAATAGTCGTCCTGTGGACAGATTCTCCTACTTGAGCTGTGGATCTCCGCAGCTCCTCCAGAGTTACCATGGGCCTATTGGCTGCTTCTCTAATTAATGCTCTCCTTGCCCTTGCCCGGCTTGTCAGTTTAGGTGGACGGCCATGTCTTGGTAGGTTTGCAGTTGTGCCATACTCTTACCATTTTCGCATGCACTGTATACCAACAGACATTTGAAGGCTACCATTGTTGACCCCCAAATAGATTGGCACTCTGCAAGTGCAGTTGCTCCAGAGCTTAGTAAATGAGGAGAAACTTTGCTGACTTCCACAATGCGCAAGCAAAAATGCTTTTTTTCTCCCCTTGCATGTGTTTGAGTGTTTTTTGTAAATGTAGCAAGGTCCCAGGCCTCCTTCGGTCTAATGAGAACCTCCAGGGCCAGGGATAGCTGACATCCTTCTGTATATGGTGGGGTTGTGAGGCATAGTGGGTGCAAAGCAGTTTGAGACATTGGGCGCCAGACTCTTCTTGAATGCAAAAGAGATTTTATTTCTCTTAACAGAACTTTGGGATAGAGGGTTAGGGCCAGGACACCCTTAGGTAGTTGCAAAATGAATTGGCAGACTCTGAGTCTTCAACAGGAGAACAGCCATGCAGGGAAAAGCATCAAGCAAGACACCGCTTCTGCATGTGTAGGGATGCTGTCTCTTATGGCAACAGTCTTTAACATTTTCCAACACAAAGTGTAACAGTTCCTTCACTTCCACTACAATCACTTCTTGTAGTTCTTCAGCCCACTGAGCGCCTAGTCTCTCACTAGACTAGATGATTCACTGCCACTGTATCCCTTGAGCTCCTCTAATCTTCACAATAGTATCTTCCTCAAGCGTCACCCCCGTCTCTCTGCTGGGTCCCTAGCTCGGCACTCAAGATACTTCTCAAGCTTCATCCCGCTGGCCGGCTCGGTTCCTGGCTTGACACAAAAGGCTGGTCTGCAAGTATCACCTCCGCTGGCTGGGTCCCTGGCATGATACCCACTCAAGTTTCCTGTTCTTCACTGTCTCCGGTTGGTGAGAATACTGCTCTGGTACTTGCTTCAGCTACTCACTGGGGTCCCTGGTAATAAGGCGGATGGTCCCTTAGTGGTGACAGCTTCCCCTCTACCCCCGACCACGACAGGTTCTCCGGCCGGCAGAACCGTCACTTCTGGTTGGACTGCAAGCCACAATCCCAACCTTGCGCTGCTCTCTTGCTTCTGGATAGGCCCTCAGATAGCCTAGCAGCCAGATGTGCCCGGGATAGGCCCAAACTCCGGCCTAGCACCTCGGGCAGCACAACACACGTCCACCCATACGGCCGTCCAGGTGGCACAGAACAGTGATCACCTGACTCTACCCAAACATATAGGTTCTCCCAGCAGGCCAAGGGATTTAAGAAAACCCTTGCCCATTGGCTGAGACACCCCATATACCCATATATATACCCATCTGACCTTGCAGTACCCTTGTCTAATACCACCAATTGCCCGGTCACCTAGTGGCAAAAGAAAAAATGCAGCAATCGCAGACAGAGTGAAATTATTGATCCCCAACAATTAGCCAGGGTAACTATACCTGGCAGGTAAATTTAGAAGCAACACTGCCTAAACACCAGGGTCCTACATCAAGTTAAGCTTTACCTCTTTTTTTAAGCTCTGGAGCAACTACACATGCAAAGTACACAGTTTATTTGCCTTTAGTAAATCAACCTTGTTGGGGTACTCGTTCAAAACAAGTACAGTATGAGCATTGTGGCCAGGCTTTTTTATTTGAAGAGTTAGGCAGTGGCAGTTACATTACCGTAGCTAAAAAAAAAAATTAGTAAGTATGGTTCCTTTAAAATGTTGTCCCTTAAAGGATCCATACTTACAAATTTTTTTCAGCTACTGTAATGCTGTATGTGTTTCTAGAGACTAGTTTGAAAAACACCAGATTGACAAATTATCTTAGCATGTAACCCACTGAAGTCTGTGTGATCATAGACCTTTCCTTAGATACTGTTTTTATCATTTGCAGGTGGGAACAGTAGCCTGCTCTCCCATTGAATGTGCCCCAAACTGTACCTACCCCTTCCATGATGAGGGAGAGTGTTGTCCTGTGTGCCGAGGTAGGAATTTGACAGATCTTTCTCCTAGTTGTGAATTTCTACATATACTAATATTTGTGTCACTGCAGACTGCACATATGAAGGGAGGAAAGTGTTAAACCATCAGACATTTTCACTGGAAAGCGAGCCCTGCACTCAGTGCACCTGCCAGGTAAGCAGACCAAGCTTCAATAAAGGGAAATATGGAACAATAGAAAGTCGACAAGACCCAAATGTAATGCTTGTAGATTTCCTAAGTTGACTTGAACACGTAATCGCTGAATGCACTTGTTGGAGTGAATTTACCAAAGTCATATAGATTGTTCACTATGTAAGAGAAGTTGCACTTTGCAAGGGAATTTTCCCCAGAGCTTAGTGAATGTGGTGAAATTTCACTTTGCAAAGAATACCAAAACATGTACAAATAAAAAACAAAACAAAAAGACAATACAAAAAAGCCCTGAATTTTGCTTGCACATGGTTGGATGATGGCGGTCATCAGAGCTTTACTTCCTTCACTAAGGCCTGAGGAATATTCCCTTGTAAAGTACAGCTTCTCTTTCAAAACGAACACGCTATTTGCCTTTAGTAAATCAACCCTATTGCATTTCCTTTCGTTATTGCATATCATACAGGTGAGAAAGTAAGGAGAATTTTACAGCTGATATTTCTCTTGGATTCTATGTAATGCTTTACAGTAAAAAATGTTGTAGTAAAAAGCAGCGAAAAAAGAATTATCCTCTTCAGATCAACCATATAGTAAACGTATTTGATTTTAATTGCCAGCTTCTATTCTGCACTTTCTACTAGAAATGACACTGGTAGGGAGATATAAAGTTTAAATTACACTTACCCCAGTGCAGTCCTTTCTAAGTTATGTATCTCCATAAAACTGTAGAGAGAGTGCAGCAGTGCCACTAGCTCACTGCTTCCAGTTTATGCGCTCTACTTCTGTTTCTGGTAAATTCTGAATTGAATAGTCACTTCAAAAGCAGCCCTATACCCTTCCATTGCATGCATGCAGATCACCAGTGGCCACCCTTACATTTTTTAAAACCTTCAGCCCATATGTGATCAGAACATAAAGATGTTTCTTATCTCCCAGTATAAGATCACCTATGAAGAACAAGTCAGAAAGATAAAACCTTTTATGACCATTAAAAACCTTTTTAATTGGTATGCAGAATATGAGAATTACTATGCCAAAGCTGAATTCCAGATATAGATATGTTTGCATAGTTACATTGGTCCAGCATGGACCAATGTAATGCCGCGTACACACGGTCGGACTTTTCGTCTACAAAAGTCCAACGGACGCTGACGGACTAAAGCTGGCTGGTAATCCGATCGTGTGTGGGCTTCTCCGGACTTTCAACGTACTTTTTTAGCCTCAAATCCGACGTACTTTAGATTTGAAACATGCTTCAAATCTTTACGTCGTAACTACGACGGACCCCGAAATCCGCTCGTCTGTGTGCTAGTCCGACGGACAAAAACCCACGCTAGGGCAGCTATTGGCTACTAGCTATCAACTTCCTTATTTTAGTCTGGTGTACGTCATCACGTACGAATCCGTCGGACTTTTGTGTGGTCGTGTGTAGGCAAGTCCGTTCGTTAGAAAGTCTGCCACAAGTCCGCCGCAAGTCCGCCGAAAGTCCACCGGAAGTCTGTCGGACAGGCTGTCGCACTTTTGTAGCTGAAAAGTCCGACCGTGTGTACGCGGCATAAGTGTTCATATTTTGTAACTGGCTGATCCTTATGGAAGTGGAGAATCACTGTAATAGCCACAGCTACTACAGTACGCCTCTTCTAGGTCCTAGGTGCTATTCAGAGAACACCTCAAATTTTCCTCAATGAACACAAAGTATTCTCTGATTGAACGAGGTAGATAGGCAGGGCAGTGACATCCTAATCTTTACCTCCTTCATTTGTATCTATTGAGAAAAACACAAGGCATTCTCTGAATGGCACTTGTGCTAAGTAGGGATGAGCCGAACACCCCCTGGTTCGGTTTGCGGCAGAACATGAGAACAGACAAAAAAAATAGTGCAAACACCATTAAAGTCTATGGGACTCGATCGTGAAAAATCAAAAGTGCTAATTTTAAAGGCTAATATTCAAGTTATTGTCATAAAAAGTGTTTGGGGACCCGGGTCCTGCCACAGGGGACATGTATCAATGCAAAAGAAGTTTTAGAAACGGCCGTTTTTTCAGGAGCAGTGATTTTAATAATGCTTAAAGTGAAACAATAAAAACAAAATATTACTTTAAATATCGTGCCTGGGGGGGGTGTCTATAGTATGCCTGTAAAGTGGCACATTTTTCCTGTGTTTAGAACAGTCCCTGCACAAAATGACATTTCTAAAGGAATAAAAGCCATTTAAAACTGCTTGCGGCTGTAATGTAATGTTGCCCCCCCCCACAAATTACCAGGCCCTTTGGGTCTGGTATGGATATTAAGGGGAACCCCACACCCAAATAAAAAAAAAAAGCGTGGGGACCCCAGGCCCTATATACTCTGAACAGCAGCAGTATACAGGCGGTCCCCGGGTTACAAACAAGATAGGGACTGTAGGTTTGTTCTAAAGCTGAATCTGTTCTGTGAATCTGTAAGTGTAGCTCCAACAAAAAAATCTATTTTTAAGCTTTTTGGATAACATAGGGAAGGGTTATCATCACCCCTGTATTTGTTTTGCTGTCTGTGCCCCTGTTCAGAAGATTTCATCTCACTTTCTGTCCCAATGACAATTGGATTTAGAAAATTTTGGGTTATTAGGGAAACAAGGATTGGTGATAAAGCATCAGTGGAGACACATTTTTCCCATATTAACTCACAGGAGAGAATTTCCCTTCCTAGGGGTAGATTTCCTCTCATTCCTGTTGTCTCCCTCTGTTTCTAAGTAGGAGTCGTTTGTAAGTCGGATGTTTAAAAAGAGGGGACCGCCTGTATATACTATACAGCCTGCCCTATACACTCTGTGGAAAATTGGGCCTCAGGTGTTGGTGGTACCAGAACACTGTAAGCCCTCAGTTACTCATGGTGGGCGCTGGAACGGGCCCTGCTGTGAAATATTATATCAAGAATTGTAATTAAACAGGGGCATAAAAATTGGGCCTTAGGCGGTGGTGGTGGTGGTGGCACAACACTGTAAAACCTCACAGATACTTTTGTTGAGCGCAGGAACAGGCCCTGCTGTGAAATATTAGATCAAAAAGTGTAATTACATGCCCCTGTTAAACAGGGGCATAAAAATTGGGCCTTAGGTGGTGGTGGTGGTGATGGCACAACACTGTAGAGCCTCACAGATACTTTTGCTGAGTGCAGGAACAGGCCCTGCTATGAAATATTACATCAAAAAATTGTAATTACGCGCCCCTGTTAAACAGGGGCAGAAAAATTGGGCCTTAGGCGAAGGTGGCACAACACTGTAAAGCCTCACAGATACTCTTGTTGAGCACAGGAACAGGCCCTGCTGTGAAATATTAGATCAAAAATTGTAATTACGCGCCCCTGGCAGAAAAATTGGGCCTTAGGCAGTGGTGCTGGTGCCCTGAACCGAAAATATTCCTAGAAGCTACATCATGAAGATTGAGGAGGAATAGGATAGTCACTCAGCATAATAGGATAGTCACTCAGCATATGCAGTCTTCAAGGGATCCCACATTCATAGAAAAATCAATTGGTTACATCAGCATCGGGTGCTTGGTAGCTGGTGATCCAAGACCGATTCATTTTTATGAATGTGAGCCGATCAACAGAGTCTGTGGACAGGCGCACTCTGTGATCAGTTACAAAGCCTCCAATAGCACTGAATGTGCGTTCAGAAAGAATGCTGGATGCAGGACAGGTCAGTAGCTCAATTGCATATTGAGCAAGCTCTGGCCAGTGGTCCATCCTCAAGACCCAGTAACCCAGTGAATGTTCTGATGGAAAGGCCTTCAAGTCTGATCTTGCCCCAAGATATTCCTGCACCGTGTAATTCAGACGCTGGCGATGGTTGCTGGAACCGATCAGACCTGGGTGCTGAGGACTGAAGAATTGTCTGAAGGCATCGGCCAGCCAGCCACCTTCTCCACCACTCTTTCTGTGACTGAACGAAGCCTTGGCAACATGTTGTCCAGCATCAGGAAATTGTAACCTCCCAGGCTCTGGAAACGCATTGCACAAACCTTTCTGCAAGGCCTCCCGAAGATGTTTCATCCTCTGCTCCCTCTGCGAAGGCTGGATAAGTTCTGCAACCTTACCCTTGTAACGTAGATCAGGAAGGGTTGCCAGCCATTAATGATCCCTCTCCTTGATACCATGAATCCTAGGGTCCTTTCGCAGGCTTTGCAGGATCAGGGAGGCCATGCAGTGTAAGTTTGCAGAGGCATTCGATCCTGATTCCTCTGGGTCACTAAGGATCACATGATCCTCAACCACCTCCTCCCAGCCACGTACAACTCCATGGATTTCTTGGGACCGCAAACGATCCCTTGAAGACTGCTGCTGATGCTGAGTGTTATCCTCCACCTCCATGCTGACACAATCCTCCTCCTCCTCTTCTTCTTCCTGTGTGATCGGCAGGCATGCAGAAATACTAGTATCTGGATAAAGGGGGCCTTGAGAGGTAAGGAAGACCTCATCTTCCTTCCACTGTTCTGCCTCAAGTGCCCTGTCAATTATTCCACAAAGCGGGTGCTCCAACAGGACAAGAGGGACAGTTTCACTGATACATTCACTGTCACTGCTCACCATCCTCGTGGCCTCCTCAAATGGTGACAGGATAGTGCATGCATACTTGATCAGTAGCCACTGGTGTGGCGAAAAAAAGCCAAGCTCCCCTTACCCTGTCCTGGTACTCATTGATGCCCCTCTGCTGCGTGTGCAGCTGCTGCAGCATTGCCAGCGTTGAGTTCCACTTGGTGGGCATGTCACAAATGAGGAGGTTCTTGGACAGGTTGCATTCTCTTTGAATGTCAGCCAGCCGAGCACTGGCATATGACAGGCAGAAATGACCACAGACTTTTCTGGCCTGCCTCAGGAGATCCTGTAAGCCAGGGTACCTGCTCAAGAACCGCTGCACCACCAAATTTAGGACGTGAGCCAAACAGGGAACATGGGTCAAGTGTCCCTGTCGGAGGGCGGAGAGGAGGTTGGTGCCATTGTCACATACAACTATTCCTGGCTTAAGCTGGCCTGGCGTCAACCACCTCTGAAACTGCCCCTGCAGAGCTGACAGAATCTCTGCCCCAGTGTGGCTCCTGTCCCCTAAGCAGACCAACGCAAGCACCGCATGGCATCTTTTTGCCTGAAATCTGCAGAGGAAGAGGTCATAGAGGAAGAAGAAGAGGAAGGGGGGGAGGAGACAGCTGTGGCAGAATCACCACTAGCATTTCAGAGGCGTGGTGGCGAAACAACCTCCAACAATACTGAACCCTGTCCTGCATCCTTCCCAGCTGTCAGCAGAGTTGCCCAGTGCACTGTGAAAGAAAGGTAATGTCCCTGTCCATGCCTGCTGGACCATGAGTCAGCAGTAATATGCATCTTACTGCTGAAAGCCCTGTCCAACGAGGCCAAGACATTGTCTTCCACATGCTGGTAGAGAGCCGAAACGGCCTTCCGTGAAAAGAAATAGCGTTTGGGAACCTGCCACTGAGGTACCGCACATTCCACAAATTCATGAAAGGGGGCAGAGTCTACCAGCTGAAAAGGCAGCAGTTGCAGTGCTAGTAATTTGGCCAAGTTAGCATTCAGACGCTGAGCATGTGGATGGCTGGGACCGAATTTCTTTAGACGGTTTAGCAACTGGGATAGAGAAATTTGCCTGCTAAAATCCGATGTTGGTGTACCACTAGCAAATTGGCCGCAAGTACTTGGGACACCTATTTCTATACCTTACAAAAAACAGAGAAATGGGGGGGGGGGGTTTGGGACTTTAAATGAGACATCCAGCTGGGAAGATGACACAACATAGTAATGATATGAATATCTAGTAATTGCACCATAAATGCGACCGCATCGTATTGCATAGTAATGAATGTATAAACAGTAAATTGTAATAAATCAAGGAAACTTTATTGCATAGTAAAATATATATTATTGAAACATCATAAAACAACATAATGGCATAGCAGCCTATTATGGTCATCATGGTACCATAGTAAGAAATCATCAGACTAATATTTGCATATGACTGCATCATAGTATTAGTAATGTCTGGTGAATGGACCACATTTGTGACCAAATAGCTTACATGTATACAGAATAAGAGAGTATAGCATATGAATAAATTTTCCATAAATATGATCCAAAATAACAAGGTGACCCATCAACATAGCAGCACAATGTGGATCGCAATGGTGAGATAAAAACAATTCAATTTTAAAGTTGTGTGTCTTCACAGTAATATAGTAGCAGTTGGTGGAATCCAAATGGCATAATCTGATAGAAGTATAGAGGGGTTGTTAATGTGAATAGCATCTAAGAGCTCTACTCGTTTCATGGATCTTTCCAATCTTCAGGAGCAGATGCAATGTAACTGTCTATAAAAGATATTTAAGGAAATTCTCAGGGGCTGACCACAGGACAGGCAGAGAAAATTGTTGTAATACCTATTTGGATGGATGGAGGGCACCGAGGGTGTGAGCCTGTCAGGGATAAAAGTTTGTTTGTTTGAATTTTATCCCTGACAGGCTCACACCCTCGGTGCCCCCCACCCATCCACATAGGTTCCTTGTAAGTAACCTTTTATGGTTTTTAACCATTATTGCTACTTTAAGATTATATTACAACAATTTTCTCTGCCTGTCCTGTGGTCAGCCCCTGAGAATTTCCTTAAATATCTTTTATAGACAGTTACATTGCATCTGCTCCTGAAGATTGGAAAGATCCATGAAACGCGTAGAGCTCTTAGATGCTATTCACATTAACAACCCCTCTATACTTCTATCAGATTATGCCGTTTGGATTCCACCAACTGCTACTATATTACTGTGAAGACACACAACTTTAAAATTGAATTGTTTTTATCTCACCATTGCGATCCACATCGTGCTGCTATTTTGATGGGTCACCTTGTTATTTTGGATCATATTTATGGAAAATTTATTCATATGCTATACTCTCTTATTCTGTATACATGCAAGCTATTTGGTCACAAATGTGGTCCATTCACCAGACATTACTAATACTATGATGCAGTCATATGCAAATATTAGTCTGATGATTTCTTACTATGGTACCATGATGACCATAATAGGCTGCTATGCCATTATGTTGTTTTATGATGTTTCAATAATATATATTTTACTATGCAATAAAGATTCCTTGATTTATTACAATTTACTGTTTATACATTCATTACTATGCAATACGATGCGGTCTCATTTATGGTGCAATTACTAGATATTCATATCATTACTATGTTGTGTCATCTTCCCAGCTGCATGTCTCATTTAAAGTCCCAAAACCCCCCCATTTCTCTGTTTTTTGTATACATTTTGGGGATGGAGGTACATTTTTGTAAATGTCCTCATATAAAGTCCCATTTAGTTAGTTCTTTTTTTCAATATTTCTATACCTTCACTGCAGGTTTCTGAGAGAACTGGAAGTATAGTGGGGTTGGAGATCTGAGCTGATAAGGAGCAAGGAGAGGTCCACCTTGTTCTTTGATGTGGGTCTTTTAAGTGCTGTTGCCAACGGACTGCATGGGAGGTCATCATATGTCTGGTTAAATATGTGGTGCCCAGGCAGCTGCTGTTTTGGCCACGCTTGATACGCTTCAGACATTTGTTGCAAACAGCAATGGTGCGATCTGCTGCACACATGTCAAAAAAGGCCCACACCAAAGAAATTTTCAAAATATGTGGGGAGTCGGCAGCGCCCTGCACATGCTTAGCTCTGCGGTGTGATGCAATAAGATGGTTGCCCTTAAGCTGCCCCCTGGAGGGCATCCTGCCTCATTGGAGATGTGCCTCCTCCTCCTCCTCTCTTCTATCAGGCACCCAAGTAGAGTCAGTGATCTCATCATCCCCTCCCTCATTGTCACTGGAGCAAACTTGGCAGTATGCTGCAGCTCTGGGAATATGACTGCCAGTTTCTTGACCTTCTTGGGCACCCCCTCTCTCTAGGCTCATGTTACTTCCTTCCTCAACCCGGGTACCATCATCGGAGCCTTAAAATCGCTGTGCATCCTCCTGCAGCATGTACCCGACACTGTGGTCGAATAGTTCGGGGGACTCCTCCATGCATGATGGTGGGGCCCCTTTGGCAGCTGCATTGGCAGGCAAACTATTCTGAGCCTGGGTGACAGAGGATGAGGAGGGCTTTGTTATCCATTCCACCAACTCTTCTGCATGTTGTGGCTCAATAACACGGCCAGCTGCAGAAAAAAAGGACAAGCGTGCCCCACGGCCACGTGCTAAGGATGCACCGTGCCCACAACCAGCACTGTCGACTGTAGACACAGAGCCTGCTTGCCCTCTTTTAGTGGCCTGTGAGCGTCTGCCTCTCCTTGGTGGCCTTCCAGACATGCTATAAATTTTGCTTAGCAAAACCACTACACTGTATTGTGTACTGTGTACAGCACCAGAAAAGTAGTAGCAAGTGCACTAGGGGTTCGCAGTACTGTGTACACCAACAGAAGTGTAATAACAACTGCACTAGGGGTGCACGGTACTGTGTACCGTGCACCAACAGAAGTGTAATAACAATTATGGGTGTACTGTATGCATTGTGTACTGTGTACACCACCAGAAAAGTAGTAGCAAGTGCACTAGGGGTGCACGGTACTGTGTACACCAACAGAAGTGTAATAACAACTATGGGTGTACCAGTGTTAATTTAGTCGACTAAAACAACTAAAACATTATAGTCGACTAAATGAATACTACTTTAGTCGACTAAAATACGATTAAAACTAAAACAATTGAGATGACTAAAATGAGACTAAAACTAAAAGCCATTTTAGTCAAAAGACTAAAATGAGACTAAAACTAAAATGTCATTTTAGTCAAAAAACTACGACTAAAACTAAATTGCAATTACTGAAATGTACTGGAGATTTTAGTCGACTAAAACGTAGGACATTTTAGTTGACTAAAATGTACTGGAAATTTAGTCGACTAAATACGACTAAAACTAAAACAATTGCAGAAGTCTAAAATGGGACTAAAACTAAAATGACATTTTAGCCCTAAGACTAAAATTAACACTGGGGTGTACTGTATGTATTGTGTACTGTGTACACCACCAGAAAAGTAGTAGCAACTGCACTAGGGGATCACGGTACTGTGTACACCAACAGAAGTGTAATTACAACTTTGGGTGCACTGTATGTATTGTGTACACCACCAGGAAAGTAGTAGCAACTGCACTAGGGGTGCATGGTACTGTGTACACCAACAGAAGTTTAATAACAACTATGGGTGCACTGTATGTATTGTGTACTGTGCACACCACCAGAAGAGTAGTAGCACTAGCAACTGCACTACGGGTGCACGGTACTGTGTACACCAACAGAAGTTTAATAACAACTATAGGTGTACTATATGTATTGTGTACTGTGTACACTACCAGAAAAGTAGTAGCAACTGCACTAGGGGTGCACGGTACTGTGTACACCAACAGAAGTGTAATAACAACTATGGGTGTACTGTATTGTGTACCCCACCAGAAAAGTAGTAGCAACTGCACTATGGGTGCACAGTACTGTGTACACCACCTGAAGTATATTAGAAAAAGTACACCAGGAAAGGCCTGCAGTCAGATATAGCTAAACTGGATGCAGTGGATATATATATACATGAGACTTTGTATATATTAAATACACTGCAGCTAACTGAATAACCTGCCTGCCTGAAGTATATTAGAAAAAGTACACCAGGAACAGCCTGCAGTCAGATATAGCTAAACTGGACACAGTGGATTTATATATATATATATATATATATATATATATATATATATATATATATATATATGTACAAGACTGTCTGTATACACTGCAGCTAACTGAATAACTTGCCTGCCAGAAGTATATTAGAAAAAGTACACCAGGAACATCCTGCAGTCAGATATAGCTAAACTGTATGCAGTGGATATATATACATATCTGTCTGTATATATATATATATATATATATATATATATATATATATATATATATATATATATATATATATATATATATATATATATTCACTGCAGCTAACTGAATAACCTGCCTGTCTGAAGTATATTAGAAAAAGTACATTAGGAACGGCCTGCAGTCAGATATAGCTAAAATGGATATAGTGGATATATATATATGAGACTGTCTGTATATATATATATATATTAAATACACTGCAGCTAACTGAATAACCTGCCTGCCTGCTCAATCTAAATGACACTCTCTCTTCGTCCACGCTAACAACACACTACACGGGGCCGACGTGCAGGCAGCCTTATATAGTGTGGGCCGTGGACTTAGTCCCCCTGAGCCATGATTGGCCAAAGGCACCCTGCCTTTGGCCAATTATGGCTCTTTTAGCTGAAGGCGCTGGGATTGGCCAATGCATGCAGGTCATGGTGCATGCTTTGGCCAATCATACAGCACTGCACTGTGCTCCCGCAGTGCATTTTGGGCCGTTACGAGCCACTCGAATTTGGCGTGAACAGGCCATAATGTTCGGTTTTCGATGAATGGGCGAACAGCCAAAGTTCGAGTCAAACTCATGTTCGACCCAAACAAAAAGCTCATCCCTAGTGTTAAGTGGGCAACCCCCTGTGTTCACTATGCAGCAGGGCAGCAGGGACCCAGAGGAGAGCTACTACAGTGACAATCTGCTTCTACAGGGGTCAGCAAGGTATGGAATATGTACTGTATACTTACATTGCATCATGCTGGATCAATGCAACAATATTCATACCTGAAATTCAGTTTTTAACAAGGACAGGATTCAAATATTTTTATCACTCAAATACTATAGAGCATGAGAAGCATTTTTATTATTAGATAATTATTAAATTAACTTGTCATGTATGTTACCAGGAGGGAGAAGTGCAATGTGAAGCAATGTCCTGCTCTACTACCTGCTCTCATCCATATGTTTTTCCTGGAGAATGTTGTGCTGCATGTGAAGGTACCATTTAAAGTCATCATATTTTATTTTTCATTATGCAGTTCTCTAAGTTCCAGTTTTTTTTATTTTACATGTAATGTGAATTGTGTTCCATTGAATTATTTACAATGTTGTGTAAGATGTTATCTATAACAAGTAATAGTTACATTAAAATGGATTTGTTCTGTATTGTTGAAAGATGTTTTGACACTGATCAAACAGCATCCAAGGAACTTCGCAAGTTCTAATTAGAGCTGGGATGAGTAGCAAAACATCCTTTTCAACATTAGAGAAAATATTCTGACAGAAGTCCAGACAAATGTGATGAATGTTATGAACTGCTATTAGCTACAGTGCACCTGGAAAGTATTTACAGCGCTTCACTTTTTCCACATTTTTTTATGTTGCAGCCTTATTCCAAAATGGATTAAATTCATTATTTTCCTTGGAATTCTACAAACAATACCTCCATAATGACCACGTGAAAGAAGTTTGTTTGAAATCTTTGCAAATGTATTAAAAATAAAAAACAATAAAAAAATCACATGTACATAAGTATTCACAGCCTTTGCCACGACACTCAAACTTAAGCTCAGGTGCTGTTTCCACTGATCATCCTTGAGATGTTTCTACAACTTGATTGGGGTCCACCTGTGGTAAATTCAGTTGATTGTACATGATTTGGAAAGACATAAACCTGTCTATATAAGATACCACAGTTAACAGTGCATGTCAGAGCACAAACAAAGCCATAAAGTCCAAGGAATTGTCTGTAGCCCTCCGAGACAGGATTGTATTGAGGCACAGTTCTGGGGAAGGATACATAAAAATGTATTCAGCATTGAAAGTCCAAATGAGCACAGTGGCCTCCATCATCCGTAAATGGAAAAGTTTGGAACCACCGGGACTCTTCCTAGAGTGGGCCCCCCAGCCAAACTGAGTGATCGGGGAAAAAGGGCCTTAGTCAGGAAGGTGACCAAGAACCTGATGGTCACTCTGACAGAGCACCAGCATAGCTCTGTGGAGAGAGGAGAACCTTCCAGAAGAACAACCATCTCTGCAGCACTCCACCAATCAGGCCTGCATAGTAGAGTGGCCAGACAGAAGCCACTCCTCAGTAAAAGACACATGACCACCCACCTCGAGTTTGCCAGAAGGCACCCAAGGACTTTCAGACCAACAGAAACAAAATTCTCTGGCCTGATGAAACAAAGATTGAACTCTTTGGCCTGAATGGCAAGCATCATGTTTGGAGGAAACCAGGCACTGTTCATCACCTGGCCAATACCATCCCTACAGTGAAGCATGGTGGTGGCAGCATCATGCTGTGGGGATGTTTTTCAGCTGCAGTAACTGGGAGACTAGTCAGGATTGAGAGAAAGATGAATGCAGTAATGCACAGAGACATCTGTGATGAAAACCTGCTCCAGAGTGCTCTGGACCTCAAACTGGGGAAAAGGTTCATCTTCCAACAGGACAACAATCCTAAATACACAGCCAAGATAACAAAGTAGTGGCTTTCCACTCCTTGTGAACAACTCTGTGACTGTCCTTGAGAAAGCCCAGACTTTAACATCTCTGGAGAGATCAGAAAATGACTGTGCACCGAGGCTCCCCATCCAACCTGATGGAGCTTGAGAGGTCCTACAAAGAAGAATGGGACAAACTGCCCAGAAATAGGTGTGCCAAGCTTGTTGCATCATACTCAAAAAGACTTGAGGCTGTAATTGGTGCCAAAGGTGCTTCAACAAAGTATTGAGCAAAGGCTGTGAATACTTATGTACATGTGATTTTTTTCCTTTTTTATTTTTAATACATTTGCAAAGATTTCAAACAAGCTTTTTTACATTATATCTATGGGTATTGTTTGTAGTAAATTTGTATGTTGAGGAAAATAATGAATGTAATCTATTTTGAAATAAAGCTGTAACAAAACAAATGTGGAAAAAGTAAATACTTTCCAGATGCACTGTTTACTATGACTTGGACAAATTAGAACCTTCACATACAAAATGTCATCTAATATTACCTTCTATAATTGTTTTACATCTCTCTATACCAGAATGTACCTTTGAAGGACATGTGTTGGAGAATGGAGGGTCCTATATCCTCAAGTCTGACCCATGTGTTGTGTGCCATTGTTATGTAAGTGGTTTCCATTTTCTTTCTTTGCCTAAATAGAAGTGATGTCTATCCTACAGGATATATGTGGCTTAGTTGACAGTTCCATAAACCATAGATGGAAAATGCTAGGCAGCGAACACCAGCATTTGAAGTGGCTGATCACTGTTGAAAATAGCTGGACCACTCTATTGTTTAATTTCCAGATTTATATGGTCAGCAACATAATATATTACAATTATACAGGTACACAAAATATGCCCAATTTTTCCTGGACAAAAAAATAAAATAAACTTTGTATGGTAGTTTTGAATTGTGGGAAAAGTTTGGAGGACCCAAAGAATAAATCCCTAAATCAGCAGGAGAAGCACAGAGATTTCCTACATTGTCTAAAATACACTTGTTGCACTTTTCTCTTCTACCACTAGGTGTCTGGGAACTTGGTGATACTAGATACGAAAAGGGCAACCCAAGGTCAGGTTATGGGTATATGGGTATCTCAACCAATGGGCAGGGGTTTTCTTGAATCCCTTGGCCTGCTGGGAGCCACAAAGGGACTAATTGCCTTTACCAGGGACCACAGTGATTAACTGAACCGGAACCATATTCTCACCGAAAGGGCACGGTGAAGAATCAAGAAACTTCAGGCAGTGATCAAGTCAGGGACCCAACCAGTGGAGGAGACGCTTGCAGAGCAGCCTTGTGTGTCAGGCCAGGGACCCAGCAGAGAAGCAGGGGTGTCGCTTGAGGAGATACCACCGCAAACCTTGGAGGAGCTCAAGGGATTCATAGTCAGTGAATCAGAGGGTCTAGTGAGAGACCAGGAGCTCAGTATTGAAGAACTACAAGGAGCAGTTGTAGTGGAGCTGAAAGAACTGTTATGTTTGAGTTGGGAACTGTTAAAGGACTGTTACCATAGGAGACAGCATTCGTGCAAGTGCAGATGTGGCTTCTTCCTGGGGCCTTTCCCTGCACGGTTGTCCTCCTATTGAAGTCTCAGAGTCTGCCAATTGAGTTTGCAACTATCTATGGGTGTCCTGGCCCTAACCCTTAAAAAAGGACTGTCAAAAGAAATAAAGCCTCTTTTACATCCAAGAAGTGTCAGGCGCCCAATGACTTTCACCATCTTTGCACCCACTCTGCCTCACAACCCACCACATATTGAAGGATGTCAGCTATCTTTGGCCTTGGAGGTCCTCATTAGACCAAAAGAGGTAAAAGATCTTGCTACAGAAAATTAAACCTAGGTTCCAGCATTGCATGTCACAATGTCCCATTCCAAACCTGCAATTTCCTGTTCATTCCTTGCTCAAATGGTAAGAAGACTCAGACTGCTTGAGTACACTACTTGTGAGAGAGTAAACCTAAATATAGATGGGGCATATTAGGTATTTAAATGCTGATGGGGACAGCAGCTTTGTTTTTGTGCTCCACATTGTATGTTAACTTGTAAATTCAGTCCTGAATAAAGAGACCCTGTCACCAACTTGCAAAAACACCAAGTTGCAGGTAAACGCACAGAAAATGCAGTGAAAGTTTCCTTTCTATAAACATTTTTCATGCACTTGCACTATACCTTGAATGCACTAGAAAATGTGACTACTCCAGGAATTCCCTAGCACAGTCCCCTCTCCCTTTGCCTGTCATAGCTCTCTTCTTTTCTGGGAGTGTCTATTTACTGGCCCAGCTCCTCCATCCTACCCTCTCCTCCCAACATAAGCTTTTTTCATGACGCCTTCATGGCAGCACACGCTGGGTTGTGACTCCGCCCCCCACAACCTGTCAGGATTGGTTAACTATAAATTTGAAGGGGAGACACCCCGCTGCATTCTCTTATTTATCCTCACCTGACAGATTGGACGGACAAAGCCTCTCCTGTTGGAAATCCAAGGAAAGGGCCTCTTACCGCACTCGCCCCAGCAGGTTCAAGCATCTCCTGTTTGGAAGTCCCTCCTGTACAGTCTCTAAAGGAGCTTCTATGGAGGGAACCCCCATTCTGGTGGTCTCAGGGGGCATCTGAAAGATATGCTGGCACAGTAAGCTTTAAAGAAGCTTCATTATTTGGCAGTGGTCCCACTCTTTATTTTCCTGTTTTCTATATCCTGTTTTTTTTGCTAACCTTTTTGTTTCCCTCTGTTCGGGGGACTGCTGAGCCTTGCTGTCCTCTGGCCTGTGGAGCCGTTATGGCCGCTGCACCTCCTCCACTCTGCATGTGTGCAGAGAGAGGTAATTCAGCAGTGAGAGGCTGTTGCCCTTCTCCAAGATGGCGCCGGAATGGACAGGACGCTTCTGCGCATGCATTCAAAAGCCCAGCTTCTCCTGTTAATGCTTCTGGTCGCTGCACAGGAGACTGGGATTCACTTCAATTCCAGGTAGGATTACAATCAGCTGCCCCAGGGCTTTTCTCAAGCCCCTTCCTACCTTCTCAGTTTAAAAAAAAAACAAAAAAAAACTTTATTTTTCAATTTGCTCTCTTATTTGCCTTCAGGCTGCTTATCTCTGCTCTACTTATGGAGACCACTGCCCATGCAGACCACCACCAACAGACTAGCTAAGAAGCTGTCTGCCATTTAGGTAAGTATTGAAGAGGGGGAAAAAGAGAGCTGGACCACTAACACTGTTTCTGGCAGCCCTATCAGGTCAAGAGCCGCAAGCTCCAGGGACAGAGGAAGATAAAGTCATGCTTCAAGCAGGAAGTTCCACAGAAGCTGTCCAAGATCTTCCTCCCGCTACCGCCGTTCAAGACTTAACCGCTCATGCCACAGCCGCTCCCGTCATAGCCGGTCACGCCTCAGATGGTCACCCTCATCGCACCATGACCAGAGCCGCCACATCCGTCCTGCACCAAACACTTGCTGGGTATTGGGCGCACCTGCCTTGCCAGATAAGTTAGCCTGTCGCTCATGCTTCAATGAGGCAACAAAGGAGAAGGAATCAGACGCATGGATGGCCACGGATCTCATAAGGGAGTCGGGAATCCATACTGGAGACAATGGCACCTCTAAGGGACAGGCCTGCTCCAAGCACATCATCAGCAGGCTTTTATCGCACCCGAGTGTCAGAATCCTCCTCCAGAGATGAAGAGCAGGAGGTGTCTGCAGGGTTCGATTTCACCCTAGTCGAGCCTTTTGCGAAATCAGTTAAAGAAGCAATCGGCTGGGAAGAAGACAAAGTGGAACCTCAAAAGATTCGGAAATATTTCCCAAATTTAAAAAAGGAACCAGAATCCTTCCCTTTTATAGATGAACTGGAGGATCTAATTAAAGATGAATGGGAAAGATCTGATAAGCGGTCCAGTCTTACCAACTGACTTGCAAAGATGTACCCCTTAAAGGAATCGAAAGTCAATTCCTTGATTAATGCTCCTGTCGTTGACTCATCCTTGATGCGTCTTGCCAGGCATGCCAATCGAGGACCCAGTTTCCTTTTGGAACGTTCTCGATCGAAAAATTGATCTGGAATTAAAAAAAGCATATTCCACGGCCGGGGGCACTTGCAGGCCAGCAATTACCACGGCGGCAGTGACTAGAGCCATCTCAAGATGGGCAACTAGTATAGAGAGAGCCCTTCCAGATGGTACTGACCAGGGAAAGATAATCTCCTTTCTTCAGGAAATTAAATTGGTAGGTGACTTTGTGGCAGAAGCCTCAGTCGATATCATTAGGTCTTCAGCAAGGGCGATGCTAGCCTCAGTGATGGCAAAAAGGGCCTTATGACTGAAACCGTGGGTAGCCAACAGCGCATCAAAAACAAATTGGTGCAAAATCCCATACGATGGTTCAAATCTGTTCGGGTCCAAATTGGACTCTGCCATCTCCAAGGTAACGGGAGGAAAGTCAGGGTTGATTCCCTCTGACAGGAGACCCAAGGCCCAAAAGGGTCCTTTCTACAGACGCAACCTCCCCGATAGATACAGGGAAGCTAAATCCTACCGTCCAGGCAGAGAATTTAAAAGAGACTGGAGAAATACACGACCTTCTTTTCTGAGGGTGCAGAAGTCCAAGACTACCCCGGCTGGGGAACAGCAAAAGTCCTTTTGAGGGTTTGCCTACCCACCCAGCACAGGTGGGCGCCAGGCTCAAAAAGTTTGTACAGATTTGGTCAAACCACATAAAAGATCTATGGACACTATCCACAATCAGATTCGGACACAAATGGAAGTTCATGGGCAGACTCCAAGGAAATCACTTCCAACCAACCAGACTGCCATCCTCTCTAGACCAAAGGAAGTTACTACTAAAATATGTAACAGAATTGAAGCAAAAGGGAGCAATTCTAGAAGTTCCATCATACCAAAAGGGGAGGGGGTTCTTCTCCCCCTTATTTTTGGTAAAAAATAAGACAGGAGACTTACGGCCAGTACTGGATTTAAAAAACCTCAGAGGCTTTCAAGATGGAGAGCCTCCAGTCCATACTACTGCAAGTGAACCTGGGAGACTGGATGCTAGCGGTAGATTTGTCAGACGCTTATCTACATATGCTGATTCATCCCGCCTTTCAGAAGTTTCTCTGATTCGCTATCAACCAGTGCCACTTCCAATTGCAGCGCCTCCCATTCAGCATCTCTTCGGCTCCCAGGACATTTACCAAGGTCCTCCTACCTTTGGTTGAGTTCCTCAGAGAGAAGGGACTGGGAATTCACCATTATTTGGACGATATTCTACTCTTAGCAGAAAGTCGGGAAACTCTGCTCTGTCATCGGAGAATTTTACTCACGACTCTCCAGAACTTTGGTTCACTGGCCAACTGGGAGAAGAGCAATCTGAAACCCAATAAAACTATGGTATTTCTGGGAGTGGAACTGGATACCAAATTGAACAGGGTACAACTTCCTCAAGAGAAAGTGCAGCCTCTAATTTAGAAGATGCAGAAATTATTGTAAGCAAGGCATCTACCAGCCAAAGCCTGCTTGAGTGTGCTAGGGTCCATGTCTGCGACTCTGCCCATGGTGCAGTAGTCACAATGGCACATGAGAGTGCTGCAAAACTCCTTTCTAAGGTAGTGGGATGGAGTATCAATGCGTCAGACTATTCCCATTTCCTGATCAGTGAAACAATCGGTATGGTAGTGGACACACTCGATCAACCTCAGAATATACAGACCGATAGTTCCACTAGGCCCAAAGGTAGTCACATTGGATGCCAGTCAGAGCGGTTGGGGAGATCACTATCGAGATCAAGCAGCTCAAGGCCGATGGCAAATTCAAGCTCAGGGTGTAGAATCAAATATATTAGAGCTCAGAGCAGCCTTCCAGGCTCTCATGGCATTTGCACCATTCCTGAGGGGGAAGAATGTGCTTATCGGGGTGGATAACAGAGTTGCAATGTCCTATATCCAGAAGCAAGGGGGTACCAGGAGTCGCATGCTGATGGAGGAAGTCCATCCCATCTTGGAATGGGCGCAGGCACATCTGGCAGACCTGAGGGCAGCATACGTCCCGGCAGCACAGAATACGTTAGCCAACTATCTGAGCCGAGAGACTCTCTCGAACAAGGAATGACCCTTGAGCTACCAGGCCTTTTTCCTTCTTACGAAAATTTGGGGAATGCCAGAGGTAGACCTAGCAGCCACACCTGCGAATGCCAAGTGTCGGAGGTTCCTGTCAAGAGCGTCATTCCCATCAGCCGAGGGAATAGATTGCCTAATTTACCCATGGAATTTTAAATTGGGGTACATATTTCAACCAACTCTGCTAATTGTAAGCTTCCTGCCCAGGCTCCGGAGATCTTCAGCTACAGTAATCGTGGTAATCCCATTCTGGCCGAGGAGACCGTGGTTCACGATCCTGTTGCAACTCAGTCTTCAGCCTCCAATTCCTTTTCCAATAACCCTGGATCTCCTATCTCAAGGCCAATTCTTACATCTGGTTCCGAAGAGGTTGCATCTGATGGCGTGGAAGTTGAAAGGGTTAGGCTGAGGGAAAAAGGCTGTTCTCAGGAGGTACTCTGATGCAGGCCAGGAAAACTACCACCAACACCACCTACACAAGAATTTGGGGGAAGTTCTTTTCCATGGCACAGCAGGGGGGATGGAATCCCGTTTCACCAGAACCTCCTCAAATTTTAGAGTTCCTCCAGTCAGGAGTTGACAAGGGCTTAAGCTTGAGTACCTTAAAGGTTCAAGTATCCACTTTGTCTGCCAAAACAGGCACTAGATGGGCATTACACCCTCTAGTAATCCAATTCCTGAAAGCCTGTCTGAAGATCAGACCTCCCAAGAAACCAACGTTCCCATTATGGGACCTCTCAGTAGTACTTGATGCCTTTTCAAATCCTCCTTTTACCCCATTCAAATCAATCTCACTGTGGGATTTAACTCTGAAACTGTCCTTCCTCCTCACAATTACATCAGCAAAGAGAGTATCTGAAATCCAAGCACTTATGGCAATGGAACCCTACTTAGTGTTTTTCCCTGATAGAGTGGTACTGAGACCTTCAGACCACTTCATCCCGAAAGTAGCGACCTCTTTCCATTATAACCAAGACATCATCCTCCCATCCTTCACTAATGAACAAGGCGAACCACACGTGCTGGATGTTAAAACAACCATCATTAGTTACCTTGCAGCTACAACTTATTTTAGGAAGACGGATTACCTCATAGTTATCCATCATGGAAACAGATGAGGTCAAGCGGTTACTTTACGTACTATCGCCTCCTGGTTAATCAAATCCATCAAGAAGGCATACTCCATTCGCCAACTAGCAATTCCTGAAGACATCAGGGTTCACTTGACCAGGGCAGTGGCAACCTCCTGGGCAGCATATTGCAGGGTCTCACCGGAGACTTGCAGGGCAGCGACTTGGTCCTCCAGACACACTTTCATTTCTCACTATAGAGTAGATTCTGCGCACTTAGCTATGGCAGACTTAGGTAGATCCATTGTTAGAGCCAATTCTTCAGCATTATAAGGAATAAATATTATTTTCTTGCACCCACCCAACTGGCGAGTTTTTTCCCAGTGTGTACTGCCATGCAGGCGTCAGGAAAATGGAAAATTGTATACTCACTTTTCCGTAATTCTCCTTTGCTGAGGCATCTTCATGGCAGCACACAGAATCCCATCCCGTTTTAAGGTGATATATGCAGAGAATGCAGCGGGGTGTCTCCCCTTCAAATTTATAGTTAACCAATCCTGTCAGGTTGTGGGGGCAGAGTCACAACTCGTTTTCCGTTTTGTAGCTGCCAGAGTAGGAGCAAATGGGAAGAGAGGGTCACTTGAGTCTTCTGGAGCTGCTGATATCACATCCAAAATAGATGCAACCAGAAGCAGTCTCAGGGATTTTGGATGTCTACACAAGGGAGGTTTTACGGGTAAATGACACACCTAAATATGTTACATGCATGTGTAGCGCTTACCCCCACAGGACCGCTGGTGATGATGTTTTGCCATGACTTTTGAAGCTGCTTTGTCCCCTCTGACACACGTGTTATAGGTGGAAGGCCGCCCATACCTCTTTAGCTTAAACGTTAGTATGCTACACTCTATAACACTACACAGGAAATAGGCTAAATGACTGGTTATAGATTAAATAGATGTATTGAACAGATGCAGTCAAACAATGCACAAATCATTTAACAAGCAAATACACAGATTCAAGGATACCATACTAGGTAAATGAGCACTGGCCGACAAGCTGGCAGTGAATTAAACTATAGCAATGTTGAATTATACCATAACTAGTGCAGTTGGAGTTTAAGTAACAGCATCAAATAACTCAATAAAATAAAGGTCCTTGTGTGCACACTATGCATACAGCTCCATTAGCGGGTGGGCTTATGCATTCCTGACTAAGGGGTACCCCTGGAAGTAACAGCAAAGTACCTGGTGCCTAATTGTCAATGTTGGCCGGCTTTTGTTGGGGCCCTGCTTTAGCTAGTGCACGTGTGGCTGCCCCTTTAGGAGTGTGAAGCAAATGGCTAGTGGGCTGCCAAATTGTCCTGTATTAACTCAGTGTCAGTGTTGAGATAGGCAACAATGTTCAACTCACCCTTCCTGGTACACAGGCATCCTGTCCAGACCACTTGGCGGTCTGCAGTCCTCTGAAATCAGGTCCCACAAGGTTCAGTCTCTCTGCAAGTCTGGTCCTCCACAAGGCTCAGTCTGTCAGTATAGGCACTCATGGCAGTCGGTCTCTCAGTTCTGACATAGTGATCCCTCTGAGGCTCAGTGTTCAGGCTCTTGTGGACACAGCAAGAGCCCCCAGTCTCTGTGCAGGCTTAGCAAAGGCAACACATTCAAGCAGCACAGCTTCCTCTCAACAAAGACCTCTCAGTCTCTGGATTTGCCCAGGAAAACAGTCCTGTGTCTCTCCTATTCTGTATCCTGGGATTTAGGCTCCTACTTTTTGTAGACATTTACTTCCATTGTACAGTGCCCCTTTAAGACTACACTTCCCATGATCCTCTAGGACACAGCAAGTCTTCCTCTTTGATGTTCTCATTGGCTCTGACTGTTCCTGCTCTCTGATTGGCCCTTCACTGCTGCCTGGGGGGGGTGTAAGAACCAGTGGGGGATTTTACACAGATCCTACTCCTGACAACTCTGTGAGGGAGGAGAGAGAAGCCAGCTGCATTCTTTTCTTTCACAATATTTTTTATTTAATTAAGACAAACTCACAAAACAGTGAACAATCACCTAGGCCAGTAGCTAAGATTGGTATAAGAATGACAACATATATACCACAAACTAATATGCCTCTAACATGGTATAAGCAGCAACAACAAAAAGCAACAAAAAAATAATCACTTGAGGGTACCTCGATATTATTATAATAGGGTAATAGCGAACCATGCGGCACTCAATAGTCTAAAGAATGCGCCGAGCAAACATTATTTCAGGAATCATCCTGTAAAAATACCATGCAGTACCTGAGATTGTACCTATGTTCAGTTATAAGCATAAAGTCTGAGAACCTCTCAGGGACCCCAAAAAAATAAAAATAAATAAAAAATAAAAAATACTAGGAGACAAGTCTCCTAATGTACAAAAGGGCTTTACCTCCACCAAAAGACAGATAAGCTATACCATCAAAAAAGGAAAAGAAAAAATAGACCTCAAAAGTATGGCCAGAGAGCAGTTAACAGACTTGGCTAACTGGCATCTGGCAGTAGATAATCAAAAAATAGAAGGAAAAAAAGAGAAGAAAGAGGACAGAAAGAACAAGAGAGAGCGTAAAAGGAAGAAGGGGAAGGAATCGCAAAGAATAGAAAAAAAGGTAGGGAGAAGATAAGCCCTGCCCCGGGGAATCCAAGGCCACAACCGGAAGGCGAGACAGAATTTACTATAGGTCCAGAAAGCTGGAAGGCAGGCTCATCACTGGAAACTGATCCAACCAAGGCTGCCAAGTCTTTAGAAATGTGTCCTTAGTGCCAGCGAGTATCGCCGTAAGCTCCGGCTGCATTCTTTTATATATGTATGCCAACCAGCTCACTACTAGCAGAGGAGGGGGGTGAGCGGGGGTCTGCACACAGCCCTATTTATTATTTTTAGTGGCAGGGGGAAAGGAGTCCACATACAGCCAGCAGCAGCACCCAGCTACACACATATATTATGGGAAGTTTTTTGTTGCGTCAAATAATTTGGCAACAGGGTCTCTAAGTGACCACAATAAGGATCGAATAGTTAAGCTGTAATATCTGTTGATATTATGCAGCAGTACTATCCATATGATCCCAAAACTTAGGTGAGCAAAGATTTGTTCATTGCTTTTTGCATCAAGAGAACATGGATACAGATGTCCCATCTTCTTTCCATAGGCAGGGAATGTGCAATGTGAACAGAGTGAAGGTTCCTGTACTCCTTGTGAGCAGAAGACTCAGGATTGTCAGAATGGTATGTTTACTATACTTACCAGACGTCAAAGAAGGTCTTCATCTAGACTTCAACATTTGTTGTATTTATGTATTTTATAGAAGTCTCAGAACCCTTCAACACTAAGCAACTACAATATTCTCCCCAAGATGCTGGACAAGTCAATGTTCCACTAAAGATACTAAGTGCCACTAAATCTCCAGCATTTGGCCATCTATCCTTATCACAAAAGCTGAAGGAAAGAAGGAACTTGGTTACTGCAGCCTCATTTTCTCCTGTCTCTAGATCTGTGCCCTCAGATCATGTCTCTCACTCAGAATCAGTGTCTGCTCTAGAGCATAAACTAAATTCAGATACTGTGCCACATATACAAATCCATCCTGTGCCGCCTGGTGAAGAAAAGGTCTCTGTTCATTCTTATGTTCATATGTCTTCTACTCCTTCTGGTGTTTCTGTATCACCTTCATTACCTGGTCAACCAGTTCCCACTTCAGAGACTATTAAGGATACAACAAGCCACCCTACCTCAAACTGGTCACTTTGGAGTTTTCAGTCTAACTTATTTTCTGATAGCCAAACATCTGCTACAGTAGCTGATCCATCTCTCTTTCCAGCAACAACTTCTACCTCTGGCCATCCTCAGAGCTATACCCCTTCATCTTCTTCCCAAGCCACAGTAGCCAACAAAGCTTCCGCAAAAGATGTTCTCATGCCCTTACGTGATCGTGGAACCTTATCACCTTTAATGAATGACAGTCATACACCTTTATATACATCTAAAGCTCAAGAGGAGAGTGGTCCTACAACAAGGCACACTGATTATGTTTACCAATTAACAGATGTTGCAAAACTTTCATTTGAAAAAATGGAAAATGCTGAGGAGACAGATTATGAACCAAGACTCCTTACAGGTAAGATTGTTAAAATATAATTTCATAAAAGATAATGAAAACCAATCTGGCAACTTGTTACATTCAGCCTGCCCATTAACAATTTGAATCTCGGCCGGTTCAGCAGGAACTGTGTATGGCTGGCCTTAACCTGTCCCAATGATACCAGGAAAAGAGCATGTAAGGAAATGGAATTGAGAGGTTCCAAAAAGCCAGGAGATAGGAAAAGCAGAGAGCAATAAAAACCTGCCATGATTTACCCCCTCCCCAGTTTACTAAATGAATGTGCTTTTGTTGCCATCTCTGTCCCTATTAGAGGGATATCAAAGCACTTCTTGTCCTTCAGGACAGAAAGTAATATTAGATCTCCCCAACAGGGATGCAGACAACAATGAAAACCTGACAGAGGTTCTAACCCCCCCCCTTCTGCAGAAAGCCAATGATTTTGACTGTATTTGGGTTTTAGGGTTGTCATGAACATTTATGCAAATGTGGAAAAACCTGAATCTTTGAACAGTGGCATTAGTATTTAAGTGGGTCTTGGGAGAGCTCCCATTGAAATTTCTCAGACACTGCAGTATTGTTCAATAGATTGGTGGTCAGTGGCCTAATATACCATTAATGCAAAGATGTCAGTGGAGTAATAAGATAAATCAGCATGGCACATTCTTCATCTGGCGCAAGCGGAAGATAGGTACGTCCTTTAGGTGACTTGGCAGAAAAAAGAGAGATGAAGCTTGGCTCTTTTTAGGATAAAGCTTCCATTAGGAATAGCATGGAAGCTATCAACGTCTTTCATGGTGCATATAGCCAAATAGAAGCACTTCCGCATTCTGGGACACTTTACCGTAAGAAGAAGCCTCAGATGCACTTCTCAATGGTCAACATGGTCAGGTAGCTGCGCTGACCAATGAGTGCTTGATTGCGGGCATTATGATGGATACTCACTCCAGTGCTGTGCATTGGATTATGCACTAATTGATGTAGGTTTAATTAGGTCCCTCATGTAACAGGCTCACACTAATGCCCCGTACACACGGTCGGACTTTCCGACGTAAAATGTGCGATCCGCGCTTGTTGTCAGAAATTCCGACCGTGTGTAGGCTCCATCGGACAATTTCCATCGAAATTTCTGTCGCACAAAATTTGAGATCTGGTTCTCAAATTTTCAGACAACAAAATCCGTTTGCGCAAATTCCGATCGTGTGTACACAATTCCGACACACAAAGTGCCACGCATGCTCGGAATCAAGCAGAAGAGCAACACTGGCTATTGAACTTCGACCCGTCGTACATGTTGTACGTCACCGCGTTCTTGACGTTCGGAATTTCCGATCAACTTTGTGACCGTGTGTATGCAAGACAAGTTTGAGCCAACATCCGTCGGGAAAAATCCATGGATTTTGTTGTCGGAATGTCCGATCAATGTCCGATCGTGTGTACGGGGAATTATACAAAAAAAAGTGCCTTTTCAAAAACTTTTTGTGCATATAGTAGTTTTAGTAACATATACGGCCACAAGATGGCAGTGCAGAATCAATAATAATTGCTAACGTCTCAAACCTGCTCTTTGGACTGTCCCTGTAACAATTGGGTTTCTGGTATTGAGCATCTAATGAAATTCATAGCAACTTTCTGTTTAGCATGTTGGGTTCTTTTTTTCATGAAAAAATAGGCAAAATGTGTCCCTCTATTTTCCCAAACACTCCTCCCAATTCTTCACTTGAGCATCCATCTAGAGAGGTTTCATGGGGGAAAAAATTGTTTTATAACCGTATATACTCGAGTATAAGTTGTTCCGAGTATAAGTCGAGGCCCTAATTTACCACAAAAAAATGGGAAAAACGTATTGACCCGAGTATAAGACGAGGGTGAGAAATGCACAGCTACTGTAAGTGGAAAAGAGGGTCAACAATGCCCATTTGCAGCATCACTGTGCCCATTTGCAGCCATAGGTCCCCTGAACTTCAAACTCGGTAGTTAAGGGTTCCTAGATGCCCCCTAGCTGCAGCCAAAATTTGGGGTCTCTGAACCCAATGGGTCCCGAAATGACATTGCTGCAGATGGACACAGTTGACCGAATTTGGGGCCCCGTATCTCGGGGCCACTTAGTGCTAAGAACCCCAAATTTGGTGTGCAAACCCAGTCGAACTAGCAGCATAACATTTCCAAAACTTGGGTTTCTAGCACCAAGTGACCCCCGAGATACAGGGCCCCAAATATCAGTTTAGAAAATGTCAAGCACTTTTCTGCAGCAGAGAATGACATTTTCTGAACCGGTTTTGGGGCCCCGTATCTCGGGGCCACTTAGCGGTAGGAACCCCAGCTTTGGATATGTTATGGTACCAGTTCAAGTGGGTTTGCATACCAAATTTGGGGTTCCTAGCGCCTAGTAGCCCTGAGATATGGTGCCCCAAAATCGGTACAGAAAAATGTCAAGCACTTTTCTGCAGCAGAGAATGACATTTTCCAAACCGATTTTGGGGCCCCGTATCTCGGGGCCACTTAGTTCTAGGAACTTCAGCTTTGAATATGTTGTGGTACCAGTTCCACTGGGTTTGCACACCAAATTTGGGGTTCCTAGCCCCAAGTGGCCCTGAGATAAGGGGCCCCAAAATCGGTTCGGAAAATGAAATTTTTTGCTGCAAAAAAGTGCTTGACTCGAGTATAAGTCGAGGGGGGCACTTTCAGCACAAAAAAATGTGCTGAAAAATTCGACTTATACTCGAGTATATACGGTATATCAAACTCGGCTTAAAAACGAAAACATTCAATGCTAAATGCTAATAATTGCAGGGATGATACAGTACATTACATACCTGTACATAGCACATCACAGGATAATTTTATTGCATTAAATCTCTTTTTCTTTCTTCTCTCAGAGTGCTCTTTCAATGGTCTCAGCTCTACCAATGGCTCCATTTATGTCGCTGATGAGGACTACTGCCTGCAGTGTGAATGTTTGGTAAAACTTACCCAACAAAGCGATTCAGATTCCAACATCTAACATAAACATATACAAGCAGCATTTTCTTTATTATTATTATATAAACACTCCAATCACCCATAACCTTATGACCACCCACCTAACGTTGAGTAGGAACCCCTTTTGCCACCAAAACAGCCTTGACCTGTCAAGGCATGGACTCCACGGGACCTCTGAAGGTATGCTGTGGTATCTGGCACCAAGCCATCAATAGCAGATCCTTTAAGTCCTGTACATTTCAAGGTGGGGCCTCCATGGTTTATTCATCAAGCATTTCCCACAGATTCTCAATTGTTTTGAGATCTGGAGAATTCAGAGAACAAGTTAACACTTTGAAGTCACTTTCTTTCATTGCTCTGTAGTTCGGGTTCTGATGCTCACATGCCCATTGTAGGCATTTTGGCAGTGGACATGTGTTAGCATTGGTACCCTGACCAGACTTTAACTATGCAGCCCCATATGCAACAAATTGTGGTGCACTGTGTGTTCTGACACCTTTCTATCTGAAAAAGTATTGCATTTTTCAGCAGCTTCAGATACAGTAGTTCTTTTATTGGATTGGACCACATTAGATTGGACCACCAGACTTCACTCACCACATGCATCAATTAACCTTGTCCACCCATGACCCTGTTGCCCATGTCTTTTCCTTGAACCACTTTTGGTAGGTTCTTATTACCACAGGAGCTTCAGTTTTGGAGGTCCTCTGACCCGGTCGTTTAAGCAATAAAATTTGGCACTTGTCAACATCGACATCGCGGGCTCCCTGAATAGGTGAGTGTCCTTATTAAAAGTCAGCAGCTACAGTGTTTGTGGCTGCTGACTTTAAAAAAAAAATTGAGTGTGGAGCACCGCATTAAGGGACATGTTCACTTGCTGCATAATATATCCCATTCACTTTCTGGTGCCATTGTTATGCGTTATTTTTCAGTGCATAATGTTATGACTCATAGGTGTATATTATTAATAATATACAGGTTGCTAGGTTATTCGTATACAATATATACAATACAATTAGTATACAATATATAACAAAGCAAGTGGATCAGCACTCAATGGGTTGAGGAGTAAACACAGTCTCTCAGCAGACAGTTGAACATAATTAGTCCTAGTTTATTCAGTGATGCAAATAAAAGAACAATCCTGTTGTTAGGAAGGGATATGAGGAAGAATTCAGTAGCTTACGGTTTCACAGAAGATCCATAGAGCAACAAGGAGCTGATGGCATTGAGGTTTACAAAAAGCCTCCTGCAGCATGGGGGGGGGGGGCGCCAATACCCCTGCTGCACTGTGGTCGAATGTGGAACACGCTCACCAGTGTTTGGGGAAGGGCTGGACGTGCTGGTAGAGGGAGCAAAGATTATTGATGGCGGGAAGGTGGAGACCCGAACTGCAAGCTGCACGTGACTGGGACGCCAAGTCTGCTGGTCCACAGGTGGAGGGGAGAGAGCCGCGATGCTGTAGTGTGGATGACTCTATACGTTCACAGCATGTGAAGCCCAATAGATGTAAACCTGAGGTCTACACCATTTGGGACACTCCCACGCAGCTGGGATTCGCATCTATTGGGCTTCACATGCTGGGAACGTATAGCGCCATCCAGGGGCGGACTGACCATTCAGGCACTCGGAGACTGCCCGAGGGCCCCATGCCACTAAGGGGCCCCATCAGGGTTGCCAGCCTCAATAAAACCAGGGACAGTATGTAAAAATCTGTGTTTTTTTTTAAATCCCAAGATTATAGCTGCCCCGCCTCTCCGGTACCCTTTCAGTGTGTGTATGTGTATTCTGTGTGTGTATACTGTGTGTGTATATTGTGTGTCTGTGTGTGTATACTGTATGTGTGTGTGTGTGTATACTGTGTGGCCCCATAATCTATTGCCTGGGGGCCCCATAATCTCCTATTGCCCGGGGGCCCCATAATCTTCTCCTATTGCCCGGGGGCCCCATAATCTCCTATTGCCCGGGGGCCCCATGAGTTGTCAGTCCGCCCCTGGCGCCATCCATGCTGCCGCAGTGCAGCAGGGGTATTGGTGTCCCCCCCCATGCTGCAGGAGGTTTTTTTTTAAACCCCAATGCCGTCAGCTGCTTGTTGCTCATTGGATCTTCTGTAAAACTGTAAGCTGTTGATTTTTTTTTTATCTACCTCATTTCCCTTCCTGTCTGACAACAGGATTGTTCTTTTATATGCATCACTGAATATAACTAGGACTAATTTTTATTATTATTATTCACAATTTATATAGTGCCAACAGTTTACGCAGCGCTTTATAATGTATAGGGGGGACAATACGATTACAGTACAGTTCCAAAAGGTATAGGAGGGTCCTGCTCGTAGAGCTTACATTCTAAAGGGAGGGTGTGGTGGTACAAAAGATAAAAGCTGCAGGGAATGATTTGATGGGAGTGGCTCAGGGACAGTTGTTAGGTGGGTGTGGGATAGGCTTCCCTGAATAAGTTAGTTTTCAGGGATCTCCTAAAGGTGGTAATTATGGTAATTAAAGGTAATTATGTTCAATTGCCTGCTGTGAGAGTGTTTACTCTTCAACACATTGAGCGCTGGTCCGTTTGTTTTGTTGTACACTGTTTATCCATACCCTCCAGCGATGGCTGCTGTCCAGCTGCACTGGGTTCGGATCCCATGTCATTAACCATGCCCTTTCCTCCCCATCCACAGATGGCCATGTATTAGCGCTGGTGTCACTTGTTTTATAGTATACAATATATATATATATATATATATATATATATATATATATATATATATATATATATAATGCAAGAAAAAAGGAATGTGGTTGTAATTGGAATAATGCCCCTTTTATTCTTAGTAAGTGCAGGGCTCACTTGCTCATCAGTGGAGAGGGGCCGCCTTACACTGGGGGGTGACTGATAGAAGAACCCCATTTATACTTGGGGTCAGTGGAAAGAATGTTTCTCTTACAGACCACTAAAAAGGTATTTGGTTACTTAGCTAAAACATTAAAGGACAGGCTGTACTAGTCCCACAAACTGAGTCTGCTGAGTGACACTGGGGCTGCCACAATTCTGGCACAGTCAGATGGATTATCAATTTACTTCTGCTCTAGCAACCTCTGGAGAAGCCAGAAGCCATGATTGAGAAAAGTTGCAATCACAATTTTTGTCTATGATTTGTAGAATATTTTGCAGTGCTGTTTGTATATTCATACAGTGCTGCCTAAGTCAGTTGTGAACAGAGCTACTGTATAAAGGAGAAGTAGGGCTAAATCTCTTTTGGCACTACTTCTTCTGTGGGTCACAAGAGTGCACTTCCTTCTGCACTCCTGTGACCTTTATTCAGCCGACAGCAGGCTAAAGTCTGCTGTTGGCTGTTCTCACAGCTGATTCAGGCTCTAGAGAGAGCCCAAATTTACACACTACATATCTTTTTAATTTTGTCATAGATCTACTTCAAATCTCCTAATTAAAAATAAAATATAGCGCAGGAAAAAAAAGCCTACTGATAATCGCTTTGTTTGCAGAGATCAGAGATCTACTGTAGAGCTGAAGCACATTACTTTCGAGGACTTTGCTGTGATGGCTGTTATCACCTGTTTAGAGACCCATGCTCTAAGGAAACCAATCAGGTAATTACTCCTGTTCTAGGGATCTATTTACCACAATTTAAATGCGTAGATGCATTATGTGAAATAGATAAAATAAAGAAACAAAAGCCATTAAGCTACAGTCTTAGCAGAGTTTCTGTAATGCAGAGTTTTCTTAAAGCAGAACTAAATCCTGTAAGAGGGGCTTTGTCGTTGGCTAGTTTTTGCACCCAAGCCCCGCTAGAACACAATCCCACCTGCTGAGGCCAACACCTCCACCATATTGTGCCCTGCCTCTCGCCATAGGCCACCTCACGACATTCCCGACCATAGACCTTATATCAGAAGATGGAATGTCCACATGGTAGTTAGCTCCACTGCATTTTTCTGGTTTTGTTCAGGAAACAAGACAGTCACACCAGAAGGGTATACACTAAAAAAGTTTTAGTACACCTCCATTTTTCCAGTTTATTGATATGTAAACAGTTCAAGTCCAGTGAATAACCTGTAATGGTACAAAGGTAAACAGACTGTGTTATTATACCCCCTTAAGCAATATTTGGACAGTATTGTTGTACAGTATACAACAAAAACAGTTTCCCACACCATCAAAAGGTACTTGAAAACGGGAAGAAACTCTAACAGGAAGAGGTTTGACAGACCCAAAGCTACAATAGAATCAGAAGACAAGTTTCTGAGAGTCAACAGCTTGTGAGACAGATAAGCCCCGGAGCCTAGGAACTAAGTGTAGGGGCTGCATGACTGGGGGGAAGCTGTAGTTAGTGCAACAGGAAACTGGGTGTAGGAAGGGGAGTTGTGGCTGGACAACTAAGGGGCAGTCTTAAGTTCATTTAACTCATGGGGGGCGGGGCTTGCGCAGTCAGAGCAGCAGGACGAGAGGAACACACAGGACAGTTTTTTCTGTGTTGCCTCTCCATGGAAATTTAGACAGGATCCTAGCACAGCTTCGCTGCCGCAATCCACGGGCCTGAGTGGTTTGCTGCTCAACTGGCCGAATTATTGCCGGAGTCTGGGGGAGGTAGGTCGGGTCCACCATCCCCTCGCCCCCCTCCCATGCCGCGTGCGCGGAGGTCGTGGCCTCTGGTGCGCTTTAGTCCAGACACAGTGCCTAGGCTGAACCGGAGAGCAGGGAGCCCGATTCCAGACCCTCTACCGCCCCGAGCCATGCCCCGGCCCTGGCCGTGGTGGGGGGGGGGAATCCCCACCATAGACGGGACCCGGAGAGAGGAGTCTCCATCCCCATCCAGGCATGCAGGGACAGGACTGCAAGAACAGGCAGCGGTATTTGCGGGGCCTTCTGCCATGCGCGGGGCAGCCCGGTGGGGGAGAAATCCCGGAGCAGGCGTGGGCTACCATCTTAGGGTGGCTGTGGCCATCGCTGGGGGAAATGGAGGTCCAGTGGCAGAGGATGGTGGGCACAGAGCAGCAGCTGCTGGCAAGCAGAGGGCCCCGCGGGGGAGGTTGGCGGCAGACAGCCAGGGCAAGAGGAGGGCATCTGATGTTCAACCAGCACGGGAACGCCCGGCCCACACCGCTTCTACAGCGTCCCCTGCTGAGCAGGAGGACCAGCGATCGGAAGGTGAACTGACCGATTCTGACTTGGATGCACCAGGAATAGCGGCAGGCCTGTCTGGGCCTCTACAGGGATCTGGAGTGGTGGCTGGTCGGTCGGTTTCCCCTGGGCAGTCTGGTAAGTCCTCTTCTGTTTCTTCTCCTTTAACTGCACCTGTTTCAATGTTGTCTGTGTCTCCCCCTCCCCCACCCCTTGCTGCCTCCTCCTCAGGGGTTGCAGATGGGAACGGCCAGTTTTAGTGCCGGTTTTGGAATTGGGTACAGGGGTAGGGATGCTGGGGGTGGGCAGTGAGGTGTTGCTGCAGCAGATAATGGCGACTTTGTTGGCAGGCTGCAGATATCTGGTAAGTAGGGGCAGCGCTTTGGTGCCGGTCACTGCCGCAATTTCACCGGTAGCAGCATGGGTGGTCGGGGGGGATGGGCGGCCTGTTACTTCCCACCCGCCTTCTGCCCCGCCAACAGCAGCGGGGGGTTATCAGTCCCCCCGGCAGGCCCTGGGGTGGTTGGGGCTCCCCTGGCAGTGTCGGGCCCTTTGCAGGTGAAGTTTGGGGGTGGGTGCCACCCCCCTGTATGGCAGTCTCGGACGCAAGTTCGGGGGAAGGTTCTGCTCCTCCAGAAGTGGCCGGTACTTCCAAGGTGAGTTCGGTGGGGGCGCCACGGGGGGTTGGTGAATGCAGACGGGATTCGGTTGGCGGACACGGCCCGCTGCGAGGTGTATGTTTGTTACGAGGGCCCTCTGGGCGCTCACTTAAAATCGGAGGTAAGGGAAGGTTCTGAAAGGGTGACTACGTGGAGTTCTTTTCGCTGCTGCCGCTGGAGAAGTTTAATTTGGATAAAGTGAAGCCGGACAAGAGCAAAAAGGAGGAAGAGGAAAAGAGACGGTATCGTCTTATTCCGCGGACATTTGCAAACTGGATGCAGGCGTTCAATATCCTAGGTAGCGTTATTGGGCAGAAGGTGTCAGAACATTGTTCGGCCCTGTTTTGTTATCTTGATTCTATTAGTGAGGCCCAAAGGGTGTATGGGGGGGAAGTCGTGGCTGCGTTACGATTAGCAATTCCGGCAGAGGAAGGCAGTGAGACCAACATTGCGTTGGTATCACAAGGACATTGGTTTGTGGATGAAGCTCATGACGCAAGCCAGAGTCGTGCCGCAGCCCTTTCATGGGTGGGCCGGGGGTGCCCAAGCCTCGTCACCATCTGCCAGTAAGCCCAAGGGTTTCTGTTGGCAGTTTGATGAGGGTACTTGCAAGTTTGGAGGATCATGTTGTTTTAAACACGAATGTTCGGGATGTGGGGGTGCACATCCCCAGTCAAAATGCTTCAAAAAGGGGAAGAAACCAGGCGACGATGGAAAAGGGAAGACACCGGTGAAAGTGGAAAAAATGGCCCCGTACCTAAGTAGGTATCCTAATAGGGAAGCGGCGAGGATGTTGTGGTTGGGCTTTAAGGAGGGTTTCCTGTTTCCCAGTGAATTGGCGGAAGTCCCCCCTGTTGCGGCCAACCTGCGGTCGGGGTACGATCATCCAGATGTGGTTTCTTGTAAACTACTGAAGGAAGTAGCATTGGGCAGGATGGCGGGCCCATTCAGGGTATCGCCATTGGGGGATTTAGTGGTATCACCGCTTGGGGTGGTACCCAAGCGTTAACTGAATCAGTTCCGGCTCATTCATCACCTCTCTTACCCCAAAGGAGGGTCGGTGTCACGTACCTGGTAGGTTGTGAGCCTGGAGTGCAGGAAAAGACCTCCCTTACAGCTCCCACTCCCGTTCCCCTGGAATGGAGACAGAGGGCCAGGAGTGAAGAGTGGTATGGGTGCCTGGCAGGATCAACAGTTGCTGAAAGTCCAGTAGTGGTGGCACCCTCTGGAGTCAGTAGTCTGGGGTGTAGACTGAGGACAGAGACTGGAATGCAGGACTGGAACCAGGAACCACAGCAGGTAATAGCAGACTGGAAGCTGGACTGGAACCAGGAACAACAGCAGGTAATAGCAGACTGGAAGCTGGACTGGAACCAGGAACAACAGCAGGTAATAGCAGACTGGAAGCCGAACTGGAACCAGGAACAACAGCAGGTAAAAGCTTGGACGCTGGCCTGGAACAACAGCAGAAGATAGCCTGGAACACTGGACTGGAACCAGGAACAACAGCAGGTTATAGCCTGGAACGCTGGACTGGAATACAGCAGAAGGTAGCCTGGAACGCTGGACTGGAACCAGGAACAACAGCAGGTAATAGCCTGGAACGCTGGACTGGAACACAGCAGAAGGTAGCCTGGAACGCTGGGCTGGAACACAGCAGAAGGTAGCCTGGAACGCTGGGCTGGAACACAGCAGAAGGTAGCCTGGAACGCTGGACTGGAACCAGGAACAACAGCAGGTAATAGCAGACTGAAAGCTGAACTGGAACCAGGAACAACAGCAGGTAATAGCAGACTGGAAGCTGATGAACACAGCGGAGGGTCAACAAGCCGGTGGTCAGTAACGTTCGGACAGCAGAGGTATCAGGGGTAATGCAGAGGGATGGTCAGGCAAGCCAAGAGGGTCTGGTGCAGGCAGATAGCAGGATCGTCAAACAGGAAGCCGGGTCAGATAACAGGAAACACAGATCAGATCAGGTAACACTCACAGAACGCTGTAGAGCAGACAGCGGAGATGGTGTGTGATAGACCGGTTTAAATAGCCCGCCTGATAGCGGGAGTGCGCGCGCGCGTGCCCGTGCGTGACCGCACCCGTGAACACGCGCGCATGCGCAGTGGAACCCGTGGCCGTGTTCCTGGCCGCCTGGATCGCCGGTTACTGGCAGGATCTTCATGACAGTCGGTGAATGATGCTATTGATCCAGCGCTGTGCTTAGTGTCTTATGCCTCCTTTGATGAGGCGGTACGGTGGGTACAGCGGTTTGGTAGGGGAGCGCTTATGGCGAAGACTGACATTGAGTCGGCCTTTCGCCTGTTGCCGGTTCATCTGGATATCGTTCGGTTGCTGGGTTGTCGTTGGGAGGGAGAATTTTTTTGTGGATAGATGCCTTCCTATGGGCTGTGCCATATCCTGTTCTTACTTTGAAGTGTTTATTTATTTTCTGGAATGGGTGGTCAGGGATCTATCGGGCCTTCATTCGATTTTGCACTTTGGATGATTTTCTAGTGATTGGCCCTCCGGACGATCGTTTGACATTGCTGGCCACCATCCAGCACGTTTTTCAGGTTTTTGGGTACCGTTGGCGCAGGACAGGATGGAAGGTCCGGTGCCAGTATTAAAGTTTCTGGGTATCGTGATCGATACCGAGCGTATGGAGTTCCGGCTTCCGGGAGATAAGCTGGATGATCTTAAGTGCGGAGCGGTGGCCGGAGGCTTTGGCAAGGTCCCTGTTGATAAGGAATTGGATGTTGTTGAAATTGTTAACTATTGTGTTGGCAGTGGTGCTTTGGGGGACGGAGTTCAGGGACCGGAGCGTTCGTTTTCATTGTGATAACCTGGGGGTGGTTCAGGCAGTCAACTCACTGACGGCGTCTTCGTTGCCAGCGGTGCGTTTGTTGCGACATTTGGTACTGCGGTGTCTTATTTTGAACATTGTTATCTGTGCTGTTTATATACCAGGTGTTGAGAATGAAATGGCTGATGCACTCTCTCGTTTGCAGTGGGACAGATTCCGGCAGTTGGCTCCGGAGGCGGAGCAGATCGAGGTCCCGTGTCCCGGTTGTTTATGGGACCTTCTGATGGTACCGTGATAGTGTTGGTACGGCGGTCGGTAGCGGAATCCACTTGGAGGTCATACGAGCGGGTTTGGCGTGAGTGGTACGAGTTGGTGAGTAGCATTGGGGGTTGTTTGGGCACTGAGCACAGGCTCCACGCGTTGCTTTATTTTTTTGGTAGAAATCGCGAGGAGGGAGTGTCAGTGGCTTCTTTGAATAGCAAGATGGCTGGGTTGGCATTTATGTTCAAATCGGGAGGTGTAGAAGACGTGACTAAGAATTTCATTGTTCGAAAGGCACTACGGGGTTACAGGAAGGGTAGGGCGAAGCCTAATTCTAGGCGGCTGGTGTCATTGGGGATGTTTGAGGTTTTGACGTCAGTGTGGTACCACGGGTGTGTTTTTCTTCTTTTGAAGTTCAACTGTTTAAGGCGGTGTTTGTAATGGCCTTTTTTGGGGCATTGAGGGTGGGGGAATTGGTACGCCCATCTAAATCGGTGGCTGGGGGGTTAGGCATCTCGGACATGGCAATGGAGGTTAATTTGGTGACGTTGCTTATTCGCAAGTCAAAGACGGATCCGTTGGGCAAAGGGACCAGGGTAGTACTGGGTAGTGTTCCAAGCTTGGAGTTTTGCCCAGTTAAGATCATCTGGGAGTGGTCGGTTTTACGGTCTTCCAGGGTGGGTCCCTCCTTGATTCACGAAGAGGGGTCACCACTGTCCAGGTACCAATTTGTGGCGGTGTTCAAGAAATGTTTGGAATTGGGGGGATTTCTCTGTGGCGGATTATTCGTCCCATTCATTTTGCATTGGGGCGGCGACAGAAGCATCGCAATGGGGTTTGAGTGATCAAATCCTGCAGCATATGGGGTGTTGGGAGTTTAATCGGTTTAGGTTATATGTTCGCCATCACCTCCTGTAGGGGGGGTAGCTTGTCCCTTTGTTGTTGTGTTTTATGTTGGATGTTTTTCCGGGGTATGTGCATGAAGGGTGTGTGGTGTCTGTTCCCTGGGTATATGTCTCCTTTCTTTCTTTTACAGGCCCGGCGTGTCTGATGTAGATCCATGGCCATTCTTATGTGCACTGGGGGGCAAAAAGGGCATTGGCCAGGCTGAAGGGAAGGCAGTTGGGTTTTTCCCGGGCAGAGGCTATGATACGGTGTATAGGGATCCCAAGGATGCTGTGGTCCAGGGTATTGCCGGAGATCCAGCATTATGCTCGTCTGGATAGGCCTCCGGATGTGCTCATGCTACATGTTAGGGGCAATGACCCGTGCCTTAGGGCCTCCAGGGAGCTTATAAGAGATGTAAAATGGGACTTCCTCTGTATCCGGGTGCTCTTCCCGGACACGGTAATTGTCTGGTCAGACATTGTTGGGTGGGTGGCTTGGCGGGGAGCATGGTCAGTGGAACGTGTGAACAAAGGCAGGATCAAAGTGAAAAAAAGTGGTGGCAAAGTTTGTAGTCCGGAATGGGGGGCTGGTTGTGCGCCATTGCGAGTTAGAAAAAGACGTTGACCTTTACCTAAGGGGCGACGGGGTTCATCTTTCCACAGTAGGAATATATATGTGGTTCCTGGGGCTCCAGGATGGACTACAACGGGCCTTATGGCTGTGGCTGGTCGCCCACGCGTGAGGAGTCACTGGTGGGCGGCTGTGGCAGGGGTCTGTGGTTCCTGAAGGTCGGAATGGTGGTGGTATATATATATATATATATATATATATATATATATATATATATATATATATATATATATATATATATATATAGCTATATATATGTAATATATGGTGTGGTAAGTGTTGGGACCTATCTTGGTATGTGTACCTTCCCTATATGGTAAGATGGACTATCGGTCATCGAACTGAAGGTGCAAGAAGGTGGTAAACAGTTGTCACTGAGCTGTATCCTTTGCGGCTTGTGGCCAGGATGCTGTAGTGGTGGTGGTGGTCAGCCGATGAGATAGTGGTACCTTCTTTCAGGAGCCTCAGACATAGCAGTAACATGTTTTGGTTATAAATATAGTTATATGTATATATATATATGTATATATATATATATATATATATATATTTAAAGAAAAAGTTATTTTAGATAATGTTGTGGTTGGATTTAATAAAGGGGCCTTTAGTGACCATTTAATCCAGACAGTGTGTCCTGTTTCATTGGTAAGGAAGAATAATTATGGTGGTTGGTTAGTGGGGGGATGTTGGGTTAAGGCAACTAATGTATCAGCCTTTACCAGTCAAGCAATTATAAACCCCAACTAGGGGAAACCAATGCTACAATATTAAGGTCTACCAAGTGGAAAATGTCCAGAGTGGATAGTCTGCAGCTGAATTGTTCATGGAGACTGGACTGCTAGCAATATGAACAGCAAACACAAAATCTCAGCGCTGAGATTTTGTTGTTCATATAGCTTGTGTGACAGACGGCTCACAGGACAACAGCTTCACACTGATCGAAGTAAGGAAGTCTAGTTTCAACTGTGAAGAGAAGACTTGGAGCTGCAGGCTTGACAAGTTGAGTGGCTGTAAGAAAGCCATTGCTAAGATGGCAAAATAATAATAAGAGGAGGCTTGCCTGGGTCATGAAGCACCACCAGTGGACTGCTGAAGACTGGAACAAGGTCTTATGGACCGCTGAATTAAAATGTGAGATCTTCAGTTCATCACTTAGGGTTTTTGTATGCCACCGAGTAGGTGAAAGGATGGTTCTTTGATGCGAGACGCCAACTGTCAAACATGGAGGAGGAAGCGTGATGGTCTCGATCTTTTGCTGGATTCACGGTTGGTAACTTGCACAGAATGAGTGGCAATCTGAACCACAACTACTATCACAGCATTTTGCAGCGCTATGCAATACCCTCTGGAATACGTGTAGTTGGTCAAGATTTCATCCTACAGCAAGATAATGACCCAAAACATTCTGTGTCAGAACTACCTTAAAAGAAAAGAAAAAGACATTAGGCTTCAAATAATGGAATGGGCAGCACAGTTTCCAGACTTACACACCATTGAGCTGGTTTGGGATGATGTGGACAGAAGGGTGAAAGCAAAGCAACCTACAAGTGCAACACATTTGTGGAAACTTGAGTTTTGGGAAGAACTTTCTGGGCAATATTTGATTTCCCTTGTGGAAAGAATGCCACGAGTGTATCTTCAGCTGTTACATCTGCAAAAGGTGGCTACTTTGATGAGTCAAAAATTGAGATTATGTTTTGTTAAAGTGATTGAAAATAAAGCATAGAACAAATAAACAATTGGACATAAAAATAAATCATTCAGAGTACACAAGATATTTAACTTTGTAAATTTCAATAGAATCTAAAAAAATGGGAGTGTTCTAAAAGTTTTGACCGGTAGTGTACATTCCAGATTCACTTGACATACACAGTTAATCACATAAAGTGTACGATCCACAGCAATTACAAATGAAAGCACATGCAGCACCTCACAGCCATCTTCCTACAGTCTTTCTGCCCAGGACTGTCTTCTCTGACACCTCTTAGCTGGGTACTAGACATGTGCATTCGTTTTCGTCCAAATGCATTTTCGTCCGAATTTCAGGTATTTTAAAACAAATTTAAAACGATAACGAAAGTGCAGAATCCAAAAAACGAAAGAACCGACATAAACAAATGCTTTATTTTCATTTTCGTTGCTACAACATTTCAATATAGATAGGAGATTCGACATGATGATGGCAATAACAATGTGTCCATCAAACCTGTGGTCGAATGTGCCTAACCTTACCTCTATTAGTCCAAGATTATTCTACATAGAGAGAAAAGATTCGTCATAGAGAGAAAAGATTCGACGTAGGGGAGAAAAGATTTGACGTAGGGAAGAAAAGATTCGACGTAGGGGGGAAAAAAGATAAATAAAAATAATGATGATGATGAATGTTATTGGCTGATTGTAACCAAAGAGGAGGAGCAGTAAAAAAGCTAGAACTAAGTACACACGTACTTTGGCTTATGGTGTCTGTTGAAAGTTCTAAGAAGATTTGACGGAGCAGGTAAACTATACAGCGTCGTTCAGTTTAGCTGCTCCGTTGAATCTTCTTTGAACATTCGTCAGACACCATAAGCCTTCAATGACAGATTCGACCTTAATTTGGATTTTCGGACTAATGCAATTTTTTACGAAAAACAAAATAAATAAAAACGAATTTCGGGAGTAACTAAACACATTTATTTTTCGGACGAAAACGAAATTCCGAAACGAAATATTTCAGTGTGCACATGTCTACAGGGTACATCTCTCCCTGGAACCCTGTAGGGAGGCAGCCTCATACTGGGATCTCCAACCCAGCTTAAAAGGCCTTTTGCAATCCACCCTCCTCCTGCATACAGGTTCACTCCACCCGCTGTAGCTTGACAAAAAACTCAAGTTGAGGACTGTGTCACTGAGTTTTTTTTCAAGTTGCAGCTTTTACATTACAGAAACGCATGTTTTTATTTTCAGAAATGTGAGTGCAATGTTTTTTTCCTTTCAAATAAACTCTCATCATTACATATTACACTATGAGTTCTTATGTCATATATGCCCCCTTACATCAAAAGTGGAGTTGAGAAGCCGAGGGCATCAGAGTGTGCTGTTTTACACAGTGTGGATTTGTTTGGGGTTTATCCCCTAAAGCGTTTTCTGGCTTTTTATTTATTTGAAAGCCAACAACTTTTGGTAAGCAGACAGAAGCATCATCACCTTCTTCTACACATCTGTGGACTTTTCATCCATTTGCTTATTTTCATTAACACATCACTTATGTTTGGGTTGTTTTGAGGACTATTTCTCTCACCATTTGTAATCACTTATTTTGTGTACTGTTTGTATCTATTTTTCACTGGATTATGATAAGCGCTGCATTTTGTTTAAATATTGATTAGGTTGGCACCCATTGACCTGTGCCAGCGGCTGTATTTAAATTTTTATTTTTTTGTCTAGCCCGTATTTTCACTGGGTTTTATTATTTAAGTGTGAAGAAATGCTGGTAAGTAAGAATGTTTTCAAAAATATGCACTTTAATTCTTTATGTTTATCAATTTATAAAATGGAAAGTGAACAGAAGAAAAATCTAAATCATATCTATATTTGGTGTGACTACCCTTTGGCTTCAAACCAGCATCAATTCTTACACTTGCACATTGTCAGAGATTTTGTAGGATTAGAGTCAGGTGTATGATAAACCAATTATACCAAGCAGGTGCCAATGATCATCAATTTCATATGTAGGTTGAAACACAGTCATAAACAGAAACAGCTGTGTAGGAGGCTTAAAACTGGGTGAGGAACAGCCAAACTCTGCTACTAAGGTCAGTTTATGGAAGACCGTTTAATGTCACCAGTCATACACCATGGCAAGACTGAACACAGCAACAATACACAAGGTAGTTATACTGCATCAGTGAAGTTCTCTCCCAGGCAAAGATTTCAAAGCAAACTGGGGTTTCAAGATGTGGTGTTCAAGCTCTTTTGAAGAAATACAAAGAAATGAGCAACATCGAGGACCTTAGCCCCAATGGTCGGCCAGGGAAACTGAATTTAGCAGATGAAAGACACATTATGTTTACTTCCCTTTGACATAGGAAGGTGTCCAGCAGTGCCATCAGCACAGAAAATGTGGTCACATCAAATATTGATTTGATTTGTTAATTGATAAAAATAAACAAATAACACTTCTATTTCTGAAAATATTCTTATTTTACAGCATTTTTTTACATCTGCCTAAAACATTTGCACAGTAGTGTATGATTTTTTGCTATGTGTCTTTTTACATGGTGTTATTAAATTTCTACATATATTGGGGGCGTGGCCTAATACAGCATGTGAACAGACGTCTTTCTTAGCAGCTCCAGGATCCCTCAGCAAAATCCTGTGTAATCCTTCTTACCTGTCTATCCATTCTGGCTGATTTGTCTCCTGGCTACTTGGGGAAGACCCTGTGACATCCCCATGGACTTTGGTGGATGGGAAATCGTAAGAAGAAACAGCCCCTTGGCCAAGATTAATATTACCACACGCTCCTGCCAAGATGGCTGCCGCTCCACTGCTCCGCACCTGTCCCTGGCATCCACACCAGAACTGTTTGGAGAGGAGCCCGATCCCTCCCCGCCACCTTCTCCTGGGGCCTCTGCTCTTCTGTTGCTGCTGTCACCAACCTCTCCTAGTAATGATGGCATGGAACATGATGCGGAGCCAGAGCCCACCATGTTGGATGTCCTTAAGCTCATTAGGGTAAATCACACTGATATTATGGGCAAGGTGGCGGAGCTCAAGCTGGACATAACTATAATGCACCAGGATATGCATAAGATACGGGACCAGGTCTCTGACAGGGATCCATCACTAATTTGGAGGAAACCATCAACCCTGTCCTTCCTGTTATAAAAACCTGTTATAAAAACCTATGGCACCAAAATCAAGATCATTGGAGGACAATGGGAAACTGTCTGCGCAGGAACAATCTGCACTTGGTGGGCCTGCCAGAGCGGGTTGAGGGCTCTGATCCGGTATCCTTTCTGGAGAGCAGGTTCACCCAGGAATTCGGTAAGGACAGTCTATCTCCTGTTTTGTCCTGGAAAGGGACCACAGAGTCCCTGGCAGACCACTCCCCGCAGGTAACCCTCCCCGCACCATGGTGATTTGTCTCCTCAACTGCTGGGACAGGGACTCCATTCTGCGCTCTGCTCGCCTGAAGGGGAGCCTCAAGATCAACAATGCAACGGTGTCCCTCTTTCCTGACTACTCCCCAGCTGACCGCACCTCGAGGGCCAAGTACCAACATGTCAAGCAAAAATTGAGGGAGAAGACCATCCAATATTCCATGTTATTTCCTGCCACATTGAGGGTTGTCTACCAAGGTGAGGTGCATTTCTTCTAAACCCCTGCAAATGCTCTCTCCTGGCTTGAATCCTTGCAACAGCCTGGTCGTTCGTCAGTCCGGTCACCTGAAACCTGATCGGTGCTCTCCCTCTGGTATAATGTTTTGCCTTTTCTATCCCAGCTTCTGGAATCACTGCTGGGGCAGGTATCTACAATTTTTTGACTTGTCATGAGGATAAAGATCCCCATCTGGGGGACTATGCTGCTACTGCTAGTTTAATCTTTGATCACTGACTGATCCAACGTTTGTCCATTGACTAGGGCTGTATTGGCCATGTTCCCTGCATATGCTTACTGTTCAGGGTCTAAGCCCGCTCCTTGTTTCTGGAACAGGGTAGGGGTTCAGTTTTGGTTGTGGTTTCTACTACAAATGTCTATTCTTAATATGACTTTAACCACTTGAAGACCGGCTCACACCGATATACGTCGGCAGAATGGCACGGCTGGGAAAAGTAACGTACCTGTACGTTACTTTGAATCCCCTGCCATGCGCGAGCCTGCTGCAAGCTCCATGACCGTGCCCACGGGACCTGCGGACTCGATGTCCACCGGCCGCCCGCGATCGTGTCACGGAGCTGAAGAACGGGGAGATGCCAGTGTAAATACAGCATCTCCCCGTTCTGCCTAGTGACAGCACACTGATCGTCTGCTCCCTCTCATCGGGAGCAGCGATCAGTGTCATGTCACTGCTAGCCCATCCCCCAGACAGGTAGAATCACTCCCTAGGACACACTTAACCCCTTCCCCGCCCCCTAGTGGTTAACCCCTTCACCGCCAGTGACATTTTTACAGTAATCAATGCAATTTTATAGCATTGATCACTGTATTAATGCCAATGGTCCCAAAAATGTGTCAAAATTGTCCGATGTGTCCACCATAATGTCGCAGTCATGATAAAAATCGCTGATTGCCGCCATTACTAGTAAAAAAAAAATTATTAATGAAAATGCCGTAAAACTATCCCCTATTTTTTAGACGCTATAACTTTTGCACAAACCAAACAATAAACGCTTATTGCAATTTTTTTTTACCAAAAATATGTAGAAGAATACGTATCAGCATAAACTGAGGAAAAAAATAGTTTTTTATATATTTTTTGGGGATATTTATTATAGCAAAAAGTAAAAAATATTGCTTTTTTTTCAAAATTGTCGCTCTATTTTTGTTTATATTGCAAAAAATAAAAACCACAGAGGTGATCAAACAAAAAATAAAAACTGCAGAGGTAATCAAATACCACCTAAAGAAAGCTCTATTTGTGGGAAAAAAAGGAAGCCAATTTTGTTTGGGAGCAACGTTGCATGACCGCGCAATTGTCAGTTAAAGTGACGCAGTGCCGAATCGCAAAATGTGGCCCGGTCATTGGGCAGCCAAATGGTCCGAGGCTGAAGTGGTTAATGACGGTTGGTATGAATGTTGTGTGTATGTGTGTGCCTGTTTTTCATCGTGCCTCGTCCTCCCTCTGGGTTTGCAGTCATGCGGAGTGCTATAGACAGCTCAAGGAGCTGGTTGCCCGTACCTTTCTTTTACTTGGTTTAATTTTCTATATTTTATCATGTCTCAAGTCACGTGTATCTCCTGGAATGTGTGGGGATTCAATTCCAAATTTAAAAGGGCCTCTCTATTTGACTTCCTTAAGGCACATAAACCACATATACTGTGCCTCCAGGAAACGCACCTAATGGGGTCCAAGGTCCTCGCCCTCACAAAACATAGGGTAATGCATGGGTACCACTCCACCTATTCTAATTATGCTCTGGGAGTGTCCATTTTAATTTGGAAAGGTCTCCCCTTTTCATGTGACCTTTGGATCCTAAGGGCCGATATATCTTTCTCCAATGCACAGTATATGCCATGCCATTATTGATAATGGTAGTATATGCTCCCCCCTCTGTCATGGCTGCAATCTTCACGGAGTGTTAATTTCTTCACCTTGCCAATGCTTTCTACCCTTATTGTTGGAGACTTCAACTCAGTACTTGACCCCTGTCAGGACCGATTGAGGCCTCTCCAATATGAATCTAGGCTGTTTGGTCAGTGGCGCACTTCCTTTGGCTATGTTGAGCAATGGCGACAAAAAAATCCCACAGTTAGGGCTTACTCATGCCAATCTCAGATGTACCGTACTCTTTCCAGGCTGGACTATGCCCTGGGGATGCCAGATCTCGTCCCCTATATCCAGACAGTCTCCTATTTAAATCAGACAATATCTGACCACTCTGCCCTGTGTGTAGAACTACTGTTAGGACATAGGCCCTCCTTTCGACAGTGGAAGCTCTGTCCCCTCTGGATATCCACTCCTGGCTTTCAGGAACCCATTCGGCAGGACATGTCTCACTACTGGAGGGACAATGCCGGGTCGTCATCCACAGACCCCACATGGGGCGCCTTTAAGGCAACTGTGCGGGGCTCCTATATCTCTCACATTGCTAGGCATAGGAAATCTACCCAGGCTACCCTTCAGACCCAGGAGTCCTCCTTGGAGACAGCTAGGGCCCAATATACTGCACTCTCCACTCCGGACTCCCATGGTGTCCTGGAGGGGGCATGTAAAGCACTGGATCTCCACAGGGTGGACACAACTCATAAGCAACAACTCTATTTGTCGGCTAGGTTACACAAACATAGTGGGAAAAATGGTAAGATGCTGGCCTATCCTTCTCATACGGAATATTCAAATAGATCCATACCACAAATTCAACTACCGGATGGTTCAGTTTCATCGGATCCTTTGACCATAAACCAGGCATTGAAGCCCTTCTGTGAATGCCTATGTTCAGACCCCCCCCCTGCTGAACTTGAGTCAGTGGGGTTCTTTGAATCCATCAAATTCCCTGCATTGGAGGACTCTCACAAACTTATTTTGGATAAATATCCCTCCTAACAAGACTCCAGGGTTAGATGGTCTGCCTACTGAATGGAACAAGAACTATGCAGAAGATTTGGCACAGAAACTACATTCTCTGTTCAGATAGGCACTAGAGGAAGGTGAGCTTCCAGCCTCCATGTGTGAAGCCCCGATTGCAGTGTTGCCCAAACCAGAGAAAGACAAATTGTTATGTGGTTCCTACCATCCAATCTCACCATTAAATAGTGATGTTAAAGTGCTGGCTAAACTCTTAACTCTAAGACTACAAAAGGTTATTCTTCACCTTGTCTATCGGGACCAGACTGGGTCCTGGAAAGAGTACATACAACAATATTCGCCGCCTTTATTTGCACATTCACAGGACAGCTGCCGACCAAAAAAGTGGACTGGTGCTATCATTGGATGTGCTGAAAGCCTTTGATATCGTTAACTGGTCCTTTCTTTGGGAAACTTTGCACCGCATGGGCTTTAGCCCCCAGTACATTAAATGGGGCCTTCTGCTCTACACTAACCCTAGGGCTAGGGTATGTACTAACAAGGATATATCTAATACTTTTTCCTTACAGAGGGGAACAAGGCAGGGCTGCCCGCTTTCGCCGCTCCTGTTTGCACTGACAATAGAGCCCCTTGCTCTGGCGGTGCGACAGACGGCGGTGATGGGTGGCATTTGTTATGGGGAGCTGTCTGAAAAGATCTCCCTCTATGCGGACTACGCCCCAATATACTTAGATGGCTCAGAACAGTCCTTTAATTCCCTACTGGACATTGTGGAGGAGTTTGGGAGGGTCTCTGGGCTACGTGTTGGCTGGGAAAAATTTGTGGCGTTCCCTATTGGCCCCAACCTAGATTATACCTATCTTTCTCAATCCAAATTGACTATCCAGCCCACATTTAAGTATTTAGGGATTTATATAAATGTGGACCTATCCACCTGGCATCTGTTATGGGGAGCTGTCTGAAAAGATCTCCCTCTATGCGGACGACGCCCTAATATATTTAGATGGCTCAGAACAGTCCTTGGCTGGAAAAAATCTGTGGCGTTTCCTATTGGCCCCAACCTAGATTATACCCATCTTTCTCAATCCAAACTGACTATCCAGACCACATCACTCACATGGACACAAATGATATACTTACCAAACCTTTATATGTTTTACGGGCATCCCCAATTTTTCTGTTTAAAAAACTTTTTCAAAAAGTAAACTCGATTTAATCCCCCTTCCTCTGACAGGGGAAACACCCACGTATTGCTAGAGCATCTCTCCAAGCTGCCAAAGCTGATGGTGGATTGGCCTGCCCAAATTTACGACACTGATTTCTAGCATCTCAATTTACCTATGTCCACGACTGGCTCCTGGAGACCTCCCCGTCCTGCTCCACTGCTCTGCTGACTGCACTATGTGGCTCTAGAGCCTCACTGGTAGAGGCAGTACACAGGTCTATGCCCAAACGCTGCTCTCGAGGCTCTCCGATAGATGTTAGTTGGCTGGCCTGGCATGAGGATAATAAGGTGATAACAAATTCGGATAGAGTGTCTCCCAATGCCCCCTTGTGGCACAACCCCAATTTCTCAGAGCTCATGGACCACCCGGACTAACTGTGGTGGACACGACTCGGTGTCACCCATGCCTCCCACATTTTCGTCAACAACATATTCGCTTCCTTTGAGGAGTTAAAGGCAAGATGTGGTGTGACTAATAAATTCTTTATCAAATATCTTTTATTGCGTCATGCCATCCGGGTCCAACCCAGGAGCTCTCTAAATCACCATTAGAAATACTGCTGTCATATCCAGAAATTGAGAAACTGGTTATGACTGTTTACTCTCGCCTCCAGTTAGCCGGAGTTAACCCCTTCCAACTGGCTCAACGGAAATGGGAGGTTGTGATTCTTGGGCTATCCGAGGAGGGGTGGGAGGAGGCCTCGGGAATCTGCTTCCAGGACCTTTATCAGGTCCAATGATCAATATACCCAGTTTAAATTCATACACCAGTTGCATTACACTCCAGCCAGGTTGGCCCGAATGGAGTTTGATTCTGCAGCAAATGTTTTGCATATGTTTTGGTCCTGTCCCGCTCTATCGGCATATTGGAAGGACGGATTTTCTTCTTTTGACAACACCTTACACTTACCATTAGCTCATACCCCTGAAGTCGGCCTAATGAATTTGTGAGAAAAGTCCCGGACAGCCGCACTCAAACTGATAATCGCCTTTATTGATAAAAACAACAAAAATACATGCCACAGCAAGAAGTACAGGAAAGTCGGCCTACTGGGTGTGTTGAATGACTTTATACACAGGACCCATGCTCGCACTCTTGTGCGTATATTATTATTCTATTCCAGGAAACTAATTTTCTTGCAATGGAAGAATACCTCTGCTCCGGATATCCAAACATTTTATCGCATGGTGCATAAAGTTGTACCCATCTTCAAACTTATATACAATGGCAGGGCCTGCCCAAAGAAGTTTTATAAGGTCTGGCAATCCTGGATTGATATTGCTGGTTCCGTTTGGAGTGACACTCCACTTTCCCAACAATAATGGATAACTGACTTCTTCTTAAGTTATTGTGTCCTTAGATCACCGGGCATCCCGTTGATGGCCCCATGACCCTTCAATCAGACCGGCAGGGAGGGGGTGGTGAGGCCTGAGTAAAGTTGCACATTGTAGTGTGTGTGAACGGAGAATTGATGCCTTTACCATTGGTAGCAATTTAACGTATGAACGGAGAATGGATGCCTTTACCATTGGTAGCAATTTAACGTACTGGTTTTGGGCCCTACGTGGTCCTCATACAGTAACTTTGGTAAACCATTATATCAGGTTTCCCTCTGTTGGGGAAACTGGGGTTAAGATTACTACTGTGTTATAAGTCGGCCATGTTCGGCTACTGGTTATGTAATGCTCATTGTATACAAGACTAACCTTTTGTAAAAAGCCTGTCAAAACGTTAAATGGAAAACCAATAAACAAATAAAAAAAAAAAAATTCTATATATGTTTATATACATCTGTAGTCGTATTCTCTGGGTACTTCAAAAGTCCAAACATGTATTATCTTTGTCTTACCAATAAGTAAAAGTGGATGTGGTACCCACTATTGAAGCCTACATCAATATATAGTTTAAATAATGTTAGCATTTAAAAATACATTTAATGTTATAATAATGAATGCAGAGCTATGTTAATGTGTGTCTTTTATATCAAGCCTGGAGTTCAGCTTTATAGCAAAATGCATTAGAAAAAATGCAAAAGGCACCTTTCCAGCCTAAATCTTATTTCTAACTTGTGTATTACTCAATAACTAAGAATAGAACTACATGGGAAATTATTTTTTTTAATAGAGATATGTAACTGCTTACTGAAAATAATTTCCTCTTTAACACATTAACTTTAGTGTGTTGCAAATATGATGCATGTCAACAAACAGTAACATTTCCGGGTCATAAAAGGTTTTAATGGAAAAAGTTTCGTAACTTTGTGTGGTTCCAAAAAAACCCTTCCTAAGCAACAGCAGAAGGTGTGCTGTGTTTTATATGAAGGAATTCCATCATATTGCCAATAACAATAGTACTGAAAACATGTCCAGATATGTTAGTTTGATATATCTGATTTGAAAAAATGTAAAATACCCAATGATTTCTTTTTCAGATTTATTCAGAACAGGGTGAGGTTCAGGGGCTTTGTAAATGTCAGAACATTCTTCTACAGTGCCGTACCTGCTCCTCCGATCCTGACTGCATCACACAGGGCACGTCACAGAGTTCAGAGTCAGGTATACACCTGGTTGTAAAAAAAAGTAATTGTTCTTTTATCCTTATGTACTTTAAAGAATGGGTTTAACAATATCTAAATAAATATTATTGTTCAGATTTATCTATAAACGTGTCAAAAGTGTCTATAAAAAAAATTACCTATGTTGTCCACACCTATGAGATTCTCATTTTTGCATTCTGCCCTACATTCAGATACTGATTAACTGCTTCAATACTGGGTACTTTTACCCCCTTTCTGCCCAGGCCAATTTTCAGCTTTTAACTCTGCCACACTTTGAATGACAATTGCGTGGTCATGCAGTGCTGTACCCAAACAACATTGTAATATTTGTTTTTTTCACACTAATAGAGCTTTCTTTTGGTGGTGTTTAATCACTACTGGGGCTTTTTATTTTTTGCTAAAAAATAAAAAAAAAACAGGACAAACACTTCTAATGGGGGACATAATGGTGGCGCTGGAGATACTTACTATAATACATAGAGCACCACTATAATGGGAAGCAGTACAATGGACAGTGGCGGTTGGTGCTCAATATTTGGGAGGGGGGGCGGCAAACAAACCTGCCCCCCTGTGTGGGAGATGGGCGGTGTCAATCAGAGGCCTTACCTTAGGAGGCTGATGCTGCTCCTCGCTCCAGCTTGCAGAGGGAAGAGCCAGGGCCGTTGCTTCACCTCCTGACCGATCAGGTGTTGCTTCTTCTCCCGGCCGAACAGCAACTGTGTCCTGAGACCCCCCACCTAGCCACTCAGAGCCAAAGCAGGAATCAGAAGATTCCTGCTGCTACAATTCGCAGCAGCCTAAATCACCAGTGGGAATGTAGCCTTACTGTTATTTACTATGTAAACTTTTTGTATTAGTTGTTTGTAAAAATGTCATTAAAGAAGAACTCTAGTCTGAAAGAAACATAATCTGTACTTCCAAGCCATGCAAGATGGGTAAGAAGGACAGTTTAGCAAAATATTTAGGCGAAGGATAAACCTTTGCCATACCTCATTGTTTGGCCATGGGATCCCATCAGACATTTCTTTTTAGATTTCAATATTTTTTATTAAAGTTCAGTAGTTCTGTAGTCAACAATTCAAGTAGAATCAAAATCTCTCAACTACAAAGATCAATACAAATAGTTTCCAAACATGTAGTTGAAAACATATTTCAAAAACATTTATAGGCAAGTTAAATCAAGAAAGTTGTGACAGCACAGAACCAATGTTACACCAACTATGTGTAGCACTGACCCCCGAAGGAGCTGCTGATGTTTGATTGGGCCTGTACTCTGCTTTAACACCCCCTTAATTTGACACAGTCCCCTTGACACAGCTGTGGTGTAATGTCAATGTGTAGCAGGAACTAAAAGACAATTCCACAATATGTAATACAATATACCTTTTGTCTTTACCTTTAGCCTCCAGCTCTCCACCTAGTCAGCAATTCAAAAAAAAAGAACCCTCCACACAATAGTACTTAAACAAGAGTAAGATTTTACTATATCTGCTTCAAGATAGTGATTACAGCAGTTGTACTGTCAGACCAACGTAGTGTGACAGCCAACAGATTTAACTCACAAAAGTACTACACAAATGAAAGTTTTTTTAATTTAACCTCTTAGAAATGCGTCTATGAAATGAGACCAATGGCAGAGTGAAACTGACTTCACTATGGGCACTGTCCCACTCTCAGCACCCCTGTCTATGTAAAAGACACCACTGCTTTATATCACAATAACCCTGTGGAACAGTAGAATGCAAGGCCTTGCGTTAACAGAGGCAGTCCTTCTTCCTTACTGTCTTCTGCTAGCTATGTGTAGGTTAATTTGTAATCCAGTGGTTAACAAAACCCGGGTCAAAGCAAACTGAATGTTGAACTATTGTTGTGGTGCGACAGCACTGCAACTGGCTCCGGTGCAAGTAATTTGGTATAACACAGTGTCAAACTGTTGTGAAGTGCAGGCTTGAGGCCTATATTAAACTCAGTCTTTAAATCTCCTCTGTGGAACTACAGGTCCCCGCAGCACCGTGTTATAGATGCAAGTGTGTGAAAGTGCATCAATGAAACTTTTGGCAGTAGCCCTCTCACCACACTGGGTCCAGGTAGATGTATGCCTCCGCTCCACAATATTTCAGTTCGTTCGCCGCAGCTACGCCGTCACGCTGTTCCATTTCACAGACGACCGGGAGTCCTTGGTTACCTCCTTCCAGGGTCTCTGGATTGATCACACTGCTGCTGCAGCACACTGTGTCTATGTAAGGCAGGATCAAAGGCTTCTGTCCTGCTCCGCACAAGGTAGGCCGCAACTTTGCGGGACACACACACCCACAGAGCCCTGCTGGCAGGCCATGCGTCCCAGGAACAAGAGACCTAAGATGGCTGCGCAGGGGCCTTTTATAGCCTACCCAGCATGCAGTTCAGGGCATGAGTGTTTCTGGGTAAGAACACTCGGCATCCTGGGTAGGTTAATTCTTCTCCAAAGTAAACAATCAAACACTTCCTGTACAATTCCTGAATAAAGAAATAAACTGCAGTCCATTCCATATTTTGACAACTAGATGGTGCTATATACTAAGCTATAACACTGTACACAGAATGACATAGCATTAATTATTGAGCAAAAATGTGGCCGCTACATATGCATCTCCTTATTGTAGAGATTGTAGGTGAAGTGAAAGGCACAAGAGGCAATAACCATCACACTAGTGAAAATAATGAAGGCTTGGCCTCCTATCGTGACTCCAAATAGGTTACATAAGTATCCATTGCAGAAATAAAAGTAAAAAACTAAGAAAAAGAGAGGGGAACCTTGTCAGGCCATGTGAGATAAAGGAGAGCATAGCACACAAAAAAAAAACAAGAGAGGAGGTAAAGGAAAGAAAATGAGAAAGTTTTGTGCATATCTGCAGAAAGGTGAAGAGGGCCGCTTTAGGACTTGCTAGTCACTAGATAGTATCTGATCCATGCATCCTACGTCTTATCAAATTCTTGTTATTATGGGGGGTACAGGTGAGCTTATCATTAACCATGATTTGATCCAAAATCTCAGTACTTTGGGGCATTGCCACCAAATATGGTACATGGTCCCAAGTTGGCCACAGTGCCTAAAACACTGCACCTTAGGAGAGGCTGTCGGGTACATTTTCGCAATTCTCATGGACACCAGGTACCATCTTCATAATGTCTTGTATATAGTTGGATTTTATCAACGTTGTATTGACTGATGTTTTGGATAGATCGTTAGCAATTTCCTACCATTCCGTTCATGATCATTTCCCAGAGCTTCAATATTCGGCTGAAAGCTTGTGGAGCATTACACCTCTATGAGGTTTACAAAACCATTAAAATTAATACTGATGTGCCCCCATCCATTTGTACCCTTTTCTTCTACAAAGAGTTTTCACAATATTTAAGACTATTTGTGCAAATTTGTGCCCATTAAGCCAAAATAGTATTTGTGAGGTCAGGTACTTATGTTGTAAGAAAAGACCAGGCTCACAGTAGGGTTGTAGTCAGGGCTCTGTACACTTGAGGTCCTCCAGACAAAGCTCATCAAACTATGCCTTGATGGAGTTTACTTTGTGTACAGGAGCACAATAATGCTGAAAAAGAAAAGGGCCTTCCCCAAAATGCTTTAACAGTTTTGTAAGTGCACAATTGTCTATAATGTTTTTGTAGTCTGTGGTATTAACAGTCCCCTTCACTGGAAACACTTGAACTCAATCATTTTAGGATGGTATTCACGTAATCTTGCCCATATAATGTATTTTATCATTATCTACATGCAAATAGTAGCATTTTTCTATTTAACACAGCACAGTAAACAGTTGATAATGTAAGACTAATAATAATATATTTTATTTTTTTACATTTCATCATTTGCTTACAGAGCACAAACCAAAGGCTCAAATGAGCGTTTTTCGGGTAGCAATTAAAGGCATGTTGAAACTTTGGGATGAAAATTCCAGTCCTTGATGACATCAAGCTCCAGGTCATGGGGAGGGAAGATACTAGAACTGTTACTATCTTGAATTTCAGCTTCTTAAAGCTTTCTCGGCACTTATTTGGTAAGAGACTCCACGGAACCACAGAAGTAAAGTGTTTTTTAAAAATGTAAAGGCTAGTAGCCCAGAGCAGTCAATCTGAAATAAGCTTTCACTGATTTACCTTTAAAGTTGAAATTTGATTGGTTGCTCTGTATTTGATCCAAACATAAAAATGAGTGTGCTGACAGAGGGAGGAGAGAGATTACCTCATCGGTCTTCTGCTGCTCCTTCACTGTCCAGTCACAGGCTGGTTGGGGGGAGGTCAGGAGCAAGGTGGCCTAGCTGCCTTCACTGCATTAGAAAAGAGTCAGGTCATTAACCTGGCTAGGATGGTAACTTTTTAGGACTGGATGGATAGAAAAACAAATCCTTTTAAAAAGCAAAACAAATCTCACATGTCTTATATGTAATTTAGCCATGTATTTATCAATTTGCTCTAAAGCTCATAATAATCCTTTTTTATCTTTTTACAGTGATCCACTACAGTCAGAAAGGTGACAGAATATCATGGTACAGTTCAACAGGAAGTATTCTTTCCTCTCTAGAAAGCCTAGTCATCAAAAGGCGTCCTATACTAAAATTCAACTTAATCCTTCTCTCCAGTTGAAGACTGTTTACTTTAGAGATAAATGACTATAAAGCGTTTTTTGTTTAACAAATTTATGAAATATACTTGATAAAGAGATACATATAATTATTCCTATGCTGCTTAGTGAGAATCTAAACTCACAACGAAAATCCAACTACAGACTTTTGCCGAGAGCGCAAATCACAATCACAAGTGGACTTTCAAAAGCCAAAGCTGGAGCCTTTATTGGAAAGCCAAGTTACTGCCATCTGATGGTAACATATCATGCCACATCTGTACAATGCAAATACCATGATATGTGATATTGGATACTAGACTAGAAATTTGCTTTACCCATTAACTGTGGAGTTCCAATGGACAATGAAATATCCGAACACTGTCAGGTTAACCACTAAAAGGATCCTCAGGTTAAGATACATACAGCAAGCATATGTAAAATTTATATACCTACTTTAATGTATAAAAATGGTCTCCAATTTAAAATTTTTATCAGTCTCCTTTGCGTTTTTTATTTAATACGTTTATGGTTGCGTTAATGAACCAATGTAGTGAAGATTATAGAGCTTATAGCTGAACACCTTTTTTTCTTAGTCTTGTAGTTTGTTGACTCTCAAGTCAGCAACCGATGCATATGCAAGTCTGACCCCTGTGGAATTGAATACCTTTGATGGCAACCTGCACTGACTGTTCTGGAGATGCAACAGTAAATCAGAGGTTTACCCCTTACCCTACGTTCACACCTATGTGCTTTTTGGTACATTTTGCATTTTGAAGAAATGCACTACAGTCCATTTAACATGGTTTCCTATGGATGTAGTTCACATCTGTGCGTTTTGCGGTGTTGCGTTTTTTGAAAAGGGTCAGGTACAGCATGCACCGGGCGGTGACGTCACAAGAGGGCGGGGTCCACCAGGTGACGTCACTGGGTGGACAACACCCCTTACCTATTAAGAACTGTCAGACAGAGGAGCGGGCAGTCGGCGGTTAGCCTTCGATGAGTGCGGAGCTTTTTTTTTTTTTTTTCTGGTCCGGCGGGATGAATCTACATCGGGGGACAATATTTTTTGATTTTTAATAAAGGAATTGTCAATTTGTGTGAACACCGTTAAAGTCTATGGGACACGAACATGAAAAATCAAAAGTGCTCATTTTAAAGGCTTATATGCATATTATTGTCATAAAAAGTGTTTGGGGACCCGGGTCCTGCCCCAGGTATCAATGCAAAAAAAGTTTTAAAAACAGCTGTTTTTTCAGGAGCAGTGATTAATAAAGTGAAACAATAAAAATGAAATGATCCTTTAAATATCGTGCCTGGGGGGTGTCCTTAGTATGCCTGCAAAGTAGCGCATCTTTCCCGTGTTTAAAACAGTACCACAGCAAAATGACATTTCTAAAGGAAAAAATGTAATTCAAAACTGCTTGCGGCTGTAATGAATTGTCGTATCCCGGGCAATATAGATAAAAATCATTGAAAAAAACGGCATGGGTTCCCCCCCCAGTCTATTCTGGTATGAATATTAAGGGGAACCCCACACCAAAATCTTAGGAAAAAATTGTGTGGGGGTCCCCCCAAAATCAATACCAGGCCTTCCAGGTCTGGTATGGAAATTAAGGGGAACCCTGCACCAAATAAAAAAAATGGCATGGAGGTCCCCCCAAAATCCATACCAGGCCCTCCAGGTCTGGTATGGATATTAAGGGGAATGCTGCACCAAAATAAAAAAAATGGCGTGGGGGTCCCCCCAAAATCCATAGGAAAAGGAGGGGGATGAACCATACCAGGCCACATGCCCTCAACATGGGGAGGGTGTTTTGGGGTTCCCCCAAAATATCTTGTCCCAACCCTGGGCAAGGGTTGTGGGGGGTTTATCGGAACCTGGAAGCCCCCTTTAACAAGGGGCCCCCAGATCCCAGTACCCCCCTACGTGAATGGGTATCAGGTACATTGTGCCCCTACACATTCACCAAAAAAAGAGTAAAAAAATGGTAAAAATGACAGTAGACAGATTGGGACAACAAAAAAAAATGTCACGCGATGTAACGCCATCTTCGATGACAGTGCCGACGACCCAATAAAAAAAATGTAAAAACTCCGCCTCGATGGGAGGCGTCCCACAACTGCAGGCTTTTTGCAATGGCAGCTGATTTATAGCGACGACACGTAACATCAGAGGGGACGGGCTCACCCGTTTAGGCCCTTGTCCTCATCAACATGGGACAAGTTGTTTTGGGGAGACCCTCGCTCTAGCCCCCCCTTTTTCTGCGGCCTGCCAGGTTGCGTGCACAGATAAGGGTTGGTATGGATTTTGGGAGGACCCCCACGCCATTTTTTTCACATTTTGGGGTGGGGTTCTCCTTAAAATCCATACCAGACCTTAAGGGCCTGGTATGAATTTTGGGGGGGGGGACCCTCACTACATTTTTTGTAAATTTTGGTGCGGGGTTTCCCTTCAAATCCATACCAGACCTGAAGAGCCCGGTATGGATTTGGGTGGGGGGGGCAACACAATTTTTTTTTTTGGCGCAAGGTTCCCCTTAATAACCATACCAGACGCAAAGGGCCTGGCAATGGACTGGAGGGGGCATGCCATTTTTTGAATGATTTTTATCTATATTGCCAGGATCCGGCAATACATTATCGCCGCCAGCAGTTTTAAATTACATTTTTTCCTTTACAAATGTAATTTTGCTGCTCTCATTCTTAAAACTATGTACGGCTGCCGTGTAAGCAGCCTTACATAGTGTGGGGCGTGGACTCAGCCCCCTGAGTCATGATTGGCCAAAGGCACCCTGCTTTGACCAATCATGGCTCTAACAGCAGAGCACGCTGGCCAATCGGCAGCCGTCAATGCACTGCGATCTCGCAGTGCATTGACTGTCTTGCCATTCATTATGGGGCGTTTCGCAGGCGCACTTGCAGTGCACTTGTAGTGCACTTGTAGTGCACTTGTAGTGCAAAGTGGATTTTCCTTTAGTAAATAAACACCATAGTGCCAAGAGTATACAGCTCAGAATCACAGGACAGAGTATACAGCTCAGCCTCACAGATCAAGGTATATAGGTCAGCATTACAAATCAGGGTATGCGGGTATACATCATATGTCCTGTATACAGCTAGCTATATACATCCACCTTCCTTCCTGTATATAGAGACCTTCCTCCATCATCACTGACTGAAGATATACATCATCTGTCCTGTTTACAGCTATATATAATGTAACAGGATAGATTATGTATATCTGCAGTCAGTGATGATGGAGGAAGGTCTCTATATACAGAAAGAAGGTGGGTGTATATAGCTGTATACATTACAGGACAGATGTACTTACAATTTGTGACTATTACGAAGTATAACATAGTCAGTACATGGCATAGCAGAAATCCCCAAAATCATGTATAGTAAAACCTTGGTTTGAGAGTAACTTGGTTTGAGAGTGTTTTGCAAGACAAGCAAAATATTTTAATACATTTTGACTTGATATACAAGGAATGTCTTGATATACAAGTAGGGTATAAAAGAGAAAAGAGGTGCCTCTAAGTGTAGCAATATGTTTACATTTAATGAAGATACAACATTTAGAAACTCACGTGGTTGATGAGTAAAACAGGCACGTTTAAGTATGCAGGCATCCGGGCTGTCCCCATAGACCGTCATCCTCACCGCCATCAACGCCATCCGTTTCAAGCTTCACTTTCAGATCGCTCTACTGCAGGGTAGTCTTCCTGGTCACGATTGCAGACTGACATTGGTGAGAGCCGGCGGTGTGGGGGATGGTCTATGTGGACAGCTTTTCCCTGAATGCCTGCATACTTAGATGTGCCTCTTTTAATCATCAACCATGCGAGTTGCTAAATGTTGTACCTTCATTAAATGTAACCATATTGCTACACTTAGAGGCGCCTCTCTTTTATACTCTGTCGCTCCTTCTGGATTTTGCTTCTAATCCCCTTGTGGAGGCTGCCATTTGTGTACGGACATTTTATGGTTACACAACCTATGACATTGCTATAATCTTTTTATATGGACTATAAACTAAAGGACTTATGAATAAATGGTTGTGGAACAAATCATTTCAGTTTCCATTATTTCTTATGGGAAATTTCGCTTTGATATACAAGTGCTTTGATTTACAAGCATGTTTCCGGAACAAATTATGCTTGCAATCCAAAGTTTTACTGTATTAGAAAGCAGCCAGCGAGACGAGATGTGGCAGCAGTGAATGGCACACTCACTGACACTGTCTGACACCCTGATGCTCCAGTCATTAAGTGTTCTTGCATAGCAAGACCACTTACTGTTATCTCACATATATATTTAAGTGTTCTTGCATAGCAAGACCACTTACTGTTATCTCACATATATATTATTATTATAGCCAAATTTACCACCCTAACTCCTCCCACAGTTTTTACACTACATAGACAAGTAATATACCGAAACGTGCGGATTGTTCCCGAATGGTGTGCTATTACTTTGTGGAAAGTTTCGCCGAATGGTTCACGAAATATCGTAATTTTTGCGGCGAAATTGGTCCCATAGGAATGAATGGGGAAGCTAGAGTGGGAGATGACAAAAGCTGGAAAATCAGAACATGATTTCTAAACTGCCGCCACTCCCTCATTTTCAAGCCCACCTACACAAATCTTATATCAAAACGTTCAGCTATCCCTGCTGCCACTAAACATGTCCACAGCTAAGCCATAGTCCTGATAGTTTTCACAATATGACCATTTGTTTGCAACTCACACCGTCCATTGACATTCATTGAAACTACACTCTAGCCCCTTCAAATTTGAAGGGCAATTTCTAAACTGCGACCGTGCCTTCAATTTTAATATTTCAGAGACATACTATGTATCAAAAGCTAGGTCTGGGTCTTGTGATTCTCACAATATAAAGATCTTCGCTGTAGGATGTATAGTTTTTAAAATACGGCCATTTGAATTACTGCACAGTTGGTAAATCTATCATTATTCTGTCTATTGTGTATGGAGCAGTATTTGTGAAGCATAAACAGGGCATGAGCGTTGCTAGGAAACAGTGGTTGTAAACACAAGATGCTGAGACACCCCAAACGCATGTGACTTCATCTGCTAGACTTGATAATGCTTGTAGACTCCTCCCACAGTTTTTACACTACAGAGACAAGTAATATACCGAAACATGTGGATTGTTCCCGATTGGTGTGCTATTACTGTGTGGAACGTTTCGCCGAATGGTCCACAAAATATCGTCCTTTTTGCGGCGAAATTGGTCCCATAGGAATGAATGGCGAAATGTTCAAAACTAGAGTGGGAGGTGACAAAAGCTGACAACCCCATGATCAGCCAAAACATTATGACCACCCCATGATCAGCCAAAACATTATGACCGCCCCATTTAAAAAAAAAAATATTTTTGATAAAAAAAAAAAATTCATTTTTGAAAAAAAAACAAATTCATTTTTGAAAAAAAAAATTCATTTTTGAAAAAAAAACAAATTCATTTTTGAAAAAAAAAAATTTGAAAAAAAAATATATATTTTTGAAAAAAAAATATATATTTTTGAAAAAAAAATATATATTTTTGAAAAAAAAAATTCATTTTTGAAAAAAAAATTCATTTTTGAGAAAAAAAAATATATTTTTGAAAAAAAATATATATTTTTGAAAAAAAAATATATTTTTGAAAAAAAAAAATTTTTGAAAAAAAAAAAATATATTTTTAAAAAAAAAAATATTTTTGAAAAAAAAATCACTTTTGAAAAAAAAAATCATTTTTGAAAAAAAAAAATGATTGTGCTCTTTCAGCTAATGATGAGACTTCAACTTTTTTACTACTATTTATACTTTTTAAAATATTAAGCTTTTTAACGCTTTTCACAGGAGCTCCAGCCACTCCAACCACACAACAGTTACTCAAGCCACTCCACCCAGTTACTCTGCCCACTCCAGTTGTAGAGGCAAGAACACTTTTCACAATTTCCCCAGAAATTGTACCTTTTCTAGTATTAAGTGTTCTTGCATAGCAAGACCACTTACTGTTATCTCACATATATATTATTATTATAGCCAAATTTACCACCCTAACTCCTCCCACAGTTTTTACACTACATAGACAAGTAATATACCGAAACGTGCGGATTGTTCCCGAATGGTGTGCTATTACTTTATGGAATGTTTCGCTAAATGGTTCACGAAATATCGTCATTTTTGCGGCGAAATTGGTCCCATAGGAATGAATGGGGAAACTAGAGTGGGAGATGACAAAAGCTGGAAAATCAGAACATGATTTCTAAACTGGCACCACTCCCTCATTTTTAAGCCCACCTACACAAATCTTATATCAAAACGTTCAGCTATCCCTGCTGCCACTAAACATGTCCACGGCTAAGCCATAGTCCTGATAGTTTTCATAATATGACCATTTGTTTGCAACTCACGCCGTCCATTGACATTCATTGAAACTACACTCTAGCCCCTTCAAATTTGAAGGGCAATATCTAAACTGTGACCGTGCCTTCAATTTTAATATTTCAGAGACATACTATGTATCAAAATCTAGGTCTGGGTCTTGTGATTCTCACAATATAAAGATCTTCGCTGTAGGATTTATAGTTTTTAAAATACGACCATTTGAATTACTGCACAGTTGTTACAGCTATGATCCTTTGTATTGTGTATTGAGCAGTGGGTGTGAAGCATAAACAGGACATGAGCGTTGCTAGGAAACAGTGAATGTAAACACAAGATGCTGAGACCCCCCAACTGCATGTGGTCATACCTTCATCTGCGAGGCTTGATAATGCTGATAATTTACCACCCTAACTCCTCCCACAGTTTTTACACTACATAGATAAGTAATATACCGAAACGTGCGGATTGTTCCCGAATGGTGTGCTATTACTTTGTGGAACTTTTTTCGCCAAATGGTTCACGAAATATCGTCGTTTTTGCGGCGAAATTGGTCCCATGGGAATAAATGGCGAAATGTTCAAAACTAGAGTGGGAGGTGACAAAAGCTGACAACCCCATGATCATACCACCCTAACTCCTCCCACAGCTTTTAAACTACATAGACAGTAATATACCAAAGGTGCGGATTGTTCCCGATTGGTGTGCTATTACTTTGTGGAACGTTTCGCCGAATTTTTCACGAAATAACATAGTTTTTGCGGATAATTGGTCCCATATTAATGAATGACGAAATGTTCAATGTCATTTAATTGGTGTGCTATTACTTTGTGGAATGTTTCACCGAATGGTTCACGAAATTTTTGCGGCGAAATTGGTCCCATAGGAATGAATGGCGAAATGTTCAATGTCATTTAATTGGTGTGCTATTACCTTGTGGAACTTTGTGAAAAGCTGAAAAATACCAGTGTGAATCCGGCCTCAATGTCATTTAATTGGTGTGCTATTACTTTGTGGAATGTTTCGCCGAATGGTTCACGAAATATCGTCGTTTTTGCGGTGAAATTGGTCCCATAGGAATGAATGGCGAAATGTTCAAAACTAGAGTGGGAGGTGACAAAAGCTGACAACCCCATGATCAGCCAAAACATTATGACCACCCCATGATCAGCCAAAACATTATGACCGCCCCATGAAAAAAGAAAAAAAATAATTTTTGAAAAAAAAAAAAATATTTTTGAAAAAAAAAAAATCATTTTTTAAAAAAAAAATCATTTTTGAAAAAAAAAATCAATTCATTTTTGAAAAAAAAAAAAAATCATTTTTGAAAAAAAAAGATCATTTTTGAAAAAAAAAATATATATATTTTTGAGAAAAAAAATCATAATTTTAAAAAAAAAAAAAAAAAAAACTTTTGAAAAAAATGTTCAGCTCTTTCAGCTAATGATGGGACTTCAACTTTTTTACTACTATTTATACTTTTTAAAATATTAAGCTTTTTAACACTTTTCAGTTACTCAAGCCACTCCACCCAGTTACTCCGCTCACTCCAGTTGTAGAGGCAAGAACACTTTTCACAATTTCCCCAGAAATTGTAGCTTTTCTAGTTGTATAATACACCCATTATTGTCATCCCCATATTATACACCCATCATCACTATCCTTATCCTCATATTATACACCCGTCATCATCATCATCTTCATCATTGTATAATACACCAGTCATCATCATCATCCTCATCATTGTATAATACACCCGTCATCGCTATCCTCATCATTGTATAATACACCCATCGTCGCTATCCTCATCATACACCCATCATCATCATCATTGTATAATACACCCGTCATCATCATCCTCATCATTGAATAATACACCCATCATCATCATTGTATAATACACCCGTCATCATCATCCTCATTATTGTATAATACACCCCTCATCATCCTTATCATTGTATAATACACACGTCATCGCTATCCTCATCATTGTATAATACACACGTCATCATTGCATAATACACCCGTCATCATCCTCATCATTGTATAATACACCCGTCATCATCATCCTCATCATTGTATAATACCCATCATCATCATCCTCATCATTGTATAATACACCTGTCATTGCTATCCTCATCATTATATAATACACCCATCTTCATCATTGTATAATACACCCGTCATCGCTATCCTCATCATTGTATAATACACCCATCGTCACTATCCTCATCATACACCCATCATCATCATCATTGTATAATACACCCGTCATCATCATCCTCATCATTGAATAATACACCCATCCTCATCATTGTATAATACACCCATTATCATCCTCATCATTGTATAATACACACGTCATCACTATCCTCATCATTGTATAATACACACATCGTTATCATCCTCATCATTGTATAATACACCTGTCATCAACATCCTCATCATTGTATAATACACCCGTCATCATCATCCTCATCATTGTGTAATACACCTGTCATCATCATCCTCATCATTATATAATACATCTGTCATCATCAGCCTCATCATTGTATAATACACCCATCATCATCATCCTCATTAGTGTATAATACACCCCTCATAGTCATCCTCATCCTCATCATTGTATATTACACCCATACTCATCATTGTATAATACACCTGTCATCGCTATCCTCATCATTATATAATACACCCAGTCTCATCATTGTATAATACACCTGTCATCGCTAGCCTCATCATTGTATAATACACCCGTCATCCTCATCATTGTATAATACACAAGTCATCCTCATCATTGTATATTACACCCATGCTCATAATTGTATAATACACCCATCATCGCTATCCTCATCATTATATAATACGCCCATCAACCTCATTATTGTATAATACACCCCTCATCGTCATCCTCATCATTGTATATTACACCCATCCTCATCATTGTATAATACACCTGTCATCGCTATCCTCATCATTATATAATACACTCAACCTCATCATTGTATAATACACGTCATCGCTATCCTCATCATTGTATAATACACACGTCATCACCATCCTCATCATTGTATAATACACCCGTCATCGCTATCCTCATCATTGTATAATACACCCGTCATCGCTATCCTCATCATTATATAATACACTCAACCTCATCATTGTATAATACACGTCATCGCTATCCTCATCATTGTATAATACACTCAACCTCATCATTGTATAATACACGTCATCGCTATCCTCATCATTGTATAATACACACGTCATCACCATCCTCATCATTGTATAATACACCCGTCATCGCTATCCTCATCATTGTATAATACACCCATCATCATCCTCATCATTGTATAATACACGTCATCACTATCCTCATCATTGTATAATACACCCGTCATAATCATCCTCATCCTCATCATTGTATAATACACACGTCATCACCATCCTCATCATTGTATAATACACCCGTCATCATCATCCTCATCCTCATCATTGTATAATACACCCGTCATCATCATCCTCATCATTGTATAATACACCCGTCATCGTCATCCTCATCATTGTATATTACACCGATCCTCATCATTGTGTAATACACCTGTCATCACTATCCTCATCATTACATAATACGCCCATCCTCATCATTGTATAATACACCCGTCATCGCTATCCTCATCATTGTATAATACACCCATCGTCATCCTCATCATTGTATAATACACCTGTCATCCTCATCATTGTATAATACACCCATCATCATCCTCATCATTGTATAATACACCCATCATCATCCTCATCATTGTATAATACACCTGTCATCGTCATCCTCATCATTGTATAATACACCCATCATCATCATCCTCATCATTGTATAATACACCCGTCATCGCTATCCTCATCATTATATAATACTCCCACCCTTATCATTGTATTTCACACCCACTACCTACACTATCCACTTCCCCCCTTCTCAACCTCACTAATTATCTACACCTCCCCCCTTTTTTACAGAATCGGATATGTTTTGCAGCCTTTTTGCCCACTCCCACGTGGCGGTGTGTTGGGGTGCTCCGATACCCTTGGCGGCTGCTTTCCCTGGGTTTTTCTGGGGGATGTTCTCTGCCTCAACCCGGGTGAGACTCTGCTAACCCAGACCACCGATATATCTCACTATAGGAGTTGTGATCAACCTGTGATGATTTTTACTATGCATCTGACTCCTGATGATTGGTTGAAAGCCAAGAAATGCGATGAGTTACCAACTTATGGATGCCCAAAAACTTTCATTGTATAATACACCCATCCTCATCATTGTATAATACACCCGTCATCATCATCATCATCATTGTATAATACACCCGTCATCGCTATCCTCATCATTGTATAATACAACCATCCTCATCATTGTATAATACACCCATTATCATCATCCTCATCATTGTATAATACACCTGTTATCATCATCATCCTCATCATTGTATAATACACCCGTCATCATCATCATCATCATTGTATAATACACCCGTCATCGCTATCCTCATCATTGTATAATACACCCATCCTCATCATTGTATAATACACCCATCATCATCATCCTCATCATTGTATAATACACCCATCCTCATCATTGTATAATACACCCATTATCATCATTGTATAATACACCTGTTATCATCATCATCCTCATCATTGTATAATACACCTGTCATCATCATTGTAATACACCCAGATTCAACAAACAGTTGAATTCTAAATTCCAAATTCTAAGATAGTAGGTGCTTCTAATCTAGAAGCATGGAGCACCAGCCCTGGTTTTATGTGATGATCCTTCTCCTTTAAACCCTACCTCCAGTAGGTAATAAGAGAACCCAACAAAACAAATGCAGGGAAGTAAGGGGTAAATCTCCTCACCTGATAACAGAACCTTCACTGCACGCTAGAGGTGCATAATTCTGGCTAAAATAAGAATCACAATTTTTTTGCTTAGAAGATAGATCACGATTCTCTCACGATTCTCACGGCGTAACGTCTTCTTTCACATTAAACAAAATAATTGGGCTAACTTTACTGTTTCGTTTTTTTTTTATTCATTGAAGTGTATTTTTCCCAAAAATTTGCACTTGAAAGACCACTGTACAAATACAGTGTGACATAAAATATTGCAACAATCGCCATTTTATTCCCTAGGGCCTCTGCTAAAAAATATATAATGTTTGGGGGTTCCAAGTAATTTTCTAGCAAAAAAATCTGATTTTAACTGTAAGAAACAAGTGTCAGAAAAAGGTTTAGACTTTAAGTGGTTAAACTTCCTGCATATTCATATTCACACACAAGTTTTATCCCTTTGGGAAGAGTTAGGCCTCTTTCACATGGGGCAGATCAGTCATGATCCGCCCCGTGAACATCCGCTTGCTCAGCGGGGATAGCTCCGCCGATCCCCGCTGAGCAGGAAGATGACAGGTGCATCGCTGCACACTGTGCAGCGACGGACCTGTCAGAGCGCCGCTCTCCCCTATGGGGGGATCGGATGATGACGGTCCGTAGTGTCCGTCGTCATCCGATCCGATCCGAAAACGGATGGAAAAGTAGGTTTTTCCTCCGTTACACTTTTCGGATCGGAGCGGGTCGGATGTCAGCGGACATGTCACCGCTGACATCCAACGCTCCATAGGGATGAATGTATGTCCGTTTTTCATCCGAAAACGGAAGGATGAAAAACGGACATACGGATCGTCCGTGTGAAAGAGGCCTTACAATGTTTTTAAAATCTTGGCAGACTGCCCGGTTTGGCAGACTGCCAGAGTGAGCAGAGAACTCTCTATACTTGTTACATGAAAGAATCAGGAAAAACTGCAATACAGATCATCAGAGGGGGTGAATCGAGATCGGGATCTTTTAACGATTAATTGTGCAGCTCTTCTGTGTCTGTCCACCCATAAATAAGGCTGAGCCTAGTGTGCAGTGAGCTCTGTTATCATGTGAGTGAATGATTTACTCCCCTGCCTTTTTTTCTGGCTACTGTTGAAGAAGAGATGAGTTGCTGCTTCAGGTCCAAGTGCATCCCTGCATCTAACAGAGACGCTTCTCCCAGGGCATGTGTCCCTTCCGCCCATGCCTTGTACCTGCCTTGCATAGGGGCTTACCTGCCGTTAAGGAGCCACGCCGCTCAGGCCTTCCATGCGGTCACGCTGGCAGTCTCAGTTGGTAGATCCGGGTCCACTCCACACAGAGGGGAGCCTGGAAACCAGAAGTGATGCGGGGGTGCTGAAAAAAGCACCGCCCTCCGATCCCTGCCAATTAAAATACAGGAAAGGAGGCCAGAGAAATCAGTGAAGAGTGGGTGCATTTGCGGGTGCATCGCTTGCACCCCAAACACTCCTGAAACACAGGCAAATCAGCTTCCCAGCTTGTAATCAGCTGATTGCAAGCTGGGAAGCTTCCCATAGACCTAGTGTGTTCGGCACCTGGCCACTCTTAAAGGGCGCCTGCGCACTTTTTTTTATAGCTGGGGGGGACAGGGACGTGGACGGGCTGCCACTGCTCAGTAGCAAAGGGATCTAATCACCAGTGTAGCCCTAGTGTAACTGATCTTTCATTCAGCAATGGGCTCTAGATTTTATCACAAGCAAGCGAGTTAAAGCAGAACTAAACTCTCCCAATCAACATTAACTATTTAATCTTTATGCTGCTATCAATAGTAAATAGATAGGAAGGTATATTATATCGACTTGTTTTAACATTTTTTAAAAATTTCTCCAGTTGCTTCCTGTTTTTCGGCCTAGGCAAGAATGATATCATACATCCCAGGAGTCTTCATGGGCATTTTTCCTTTCATTTGGAGGAGGGGAGGTGGGGCTTTCTCAGATAACTACACCCTCCTGCCTGAATGCCTCAGCTAAGGGCAGATGGATTCCAGGAAGTGAATGCTACATGAATCATCTGCCCTTACTCAAGATGGCCACAGCTAGACATGCTCGGGGGTGCTTTTCAAAGTGATTTCGTAACAACATAAAGCATGGAGGCATGGTTGCATTTGAGTATTAAAAATGAATTAAATAGAGTTTTCACTGGCAGCAACAAGCAGTGCCTCTCCACATATTACAGGATACCTTACAGGGCCCAGTGAGGATAAAATTCCATTATACGATATATATATATATATATATATATATATATATATATATATATATACGTATATAATTACCTTCTGTTCCCGCCTTGGTTGTGTTACGTACAGTTCCACTCCGTCGCCTGTAGATGTCAGTGTCACTACAGACCGGAGCTGGAAAGCAATAGACTGAGGTGTACTGAGTGCTCTTCTTTCTCAGAAGTAACTCGGCAGAGGTTGTCCCCTGCGGTGCATTCTGGGGAGTAGTATTTAAGGGACAGATGCCATATTTCTTAATCTCTTTCTTTCCACCTGCTGGCCCTCCTGGCTGACAGGTATGTGCTAGGAGTCCTATCTCGTGGTCCTCCGGGCCGGAGGAATGCGTTGTTGCAGCGTGTGGGTGGGCCCAGAAGTCTGTCTGGGGCCTACTACAACTGTTGCAGAGGTGGTCCTGTGCTGTCTGTCCTGCGGGAAGAAGCTGGACAATTGAGAATAATCCAGGGGAGGACCCAACATGGAAGGATCATGAGGAGCGCTGGTCTGGAGAGGGGCCTGGTGACTCAATTGGAGGATGCATCTTAAGTTAACCTACCACATAGTACTGCCAGGTCGGCTTAAAGGTTCTGGTACTGTGTTGCTGTTCATTGGAAACTACTACATCCTGTGGCAGAGGATCGTACAGTTTTGTTCTACTCAAGCTGTGGCAGAGACTTTCTGTTCGTGCTGCGCTCCGGCTGCTAGGTTAGTGAGAGAGGCCTATCCGGGCGGGCAAAGATTTAATCTTGAACTGAAGATACATTCATCCCTGAGATTTCAATTCCTTAGTGCTACACCAAAAAAAGGTATTTGAACTTCCCTGCAACTCTTCTTCTACCTCTTTCCTACTACTGCTTCCAGTTATCTCCCATTAAAGCATTGGAAAAGTGAGAAGGGGACACTCATAGGAGTACAGACAAAGAAAGCTGCGCACACCGAGTAATGGATAAGAAAACGGGAAGTCCCCCTAGTGGGGCTTTAAAGCAGCCAGTAGTGTAAATTTATAAAATGCAAGAGGAGTGGATAATAAATAATTTTATTAGTACAACAAAGTATAATGAATACTGACATCAAAAAGTCAGGGCATGAACTAGAATACAAAGGCAAACAAATGAAAAAACAATACCAATGGCAAAGGGCAATGTACGATGGGTTACACCATAAGCAACAGTGATACAATAACACAAGGATGTAGGTTGTGTAGAATTCTGACGCGTTTCGACCCCAATGGGTCATCTTCAGAGGATAAATACGTTAAAAACTGTAAAGATGTAAACGTGTCAAATAATTTCAAAACCGAAAAGAAAAGAATATATGAACAAGTCCATACATTACGTCTTTACCAGTCACGATGTACTCAATGGTTACGCATAGCCATGGTATGGAGGAGTTTCCCTCTTGTTGTATCCCCGATCTCCTGGCAGATAGGCCAATCACAAGGGGTGCAAATGCCACACACACATGCCTTACAAGGAATCACACACTAGATATTCCCAAAAATTGAGGGAAAGGAGGGGTGTGCACTGCACCTGTGATGAAATAACAATGTGTATTAAGTAAATGGTTCCAAAAAGGAATTTATAAAGGCAAAAAAGAAAAATGTATCCCATACTCATTCACATAGGGTTGGGGGCCGGGATCTGGGGGCTCTCTTATTATAGGGGGCTCCCGGATTCCGATAAGCCCCCCGCCCGCAGACCCCGACAACCAACGGCCAGGGTTGTTGGGAAGAGGCCCTTGTCCTCATCAACATGGGGACAAGGTGCTTTGGGGTGGGGGGGCCCCGCAGGGTGCCCCCTCCCCCAAAGCACCCACCCCCCATGTTGAGGGCATGCGGCCTGGTACGGTTCAGGAGGGGGGGGCGCTCGCTCGTCCCCACCCCCCTTCTTGACCGGCTGGGCAGCGTGCTCGGATCGGGGTCTGGTATGGTCTTTAGGGGGGACCCCACGCCGTTTTTTCGGCGTAGGGGGGTTCCCTTTATAATCCATACCAGACCTAAGGGCCTGGTATGCCCTGAGCTCGCCGCAATAGGAAAATTTGCTTTTCCTATTGCAGCAAGCGCGAAATGCAATACCCTGCCCTCACGTCGTATCTGGTCCGTCGGACCAGCACACAGATGAGCGGACTTTCCGCCAGAAACTGAGTCCGACAGAAAGATTTAAAACATGTTTCAAATCTAGGTCCGGCGGGCTTTTGGGAAAAAGTCCGCCGGAGCCTACACACGGTCGGATTATTCGGCAGGCTCTGGTCCGCCGGACCAAGTATGCCGGAAAGTCCACTCGTGTGTACGCGGCATTAGTCTGGTATTGGTGAAACTACAGGTAAAAAGGGTACGGGAACAGCCCGCTTTAAATCAGCAGCTCCATTGTGAGTTATTGCTACATATATGATACGGTTGAGCGGCAAAAAGCAATCTGGGAGTCTTGGCATCTGCGAGAAGATACCACAGGAGTGCTCTGGTAACCCAGGTGTGATGAATGCAGACCTCACCTTTCTTTTGTTTCGCTTGTCACTTGTTGTTATTATTGGCACATGTTTAAGGACGTTGTGTAAGGTTCTGGGTACTAATTATAAATTTAATTTAGCTTGAGATGACTTCTTAATGGCTTGGGCTCTGCTCCTCATGTTCGTAATGCTAGACTGTTTCCCTTGAAATGTTTGGTTGTCCGTTATCACTACACTCGAAGATCTTGCTGCTCTAATTCTTGCATTACCTTTGGACCATTGGTTCTTTTATATATTGGTCTTCTTGTAGACCTTATGTGATGTGCTTTGCCTGTTATTTTGGTTTTTCAGTTTATTTTTAATATGAAAAACCTAATAAAGATTGTCAATTGAAAAAAAAAAATTTAAATTTCATTATTTGCAGACGACACACTTCTCTATTTAGGGGACACCAAAACCTCCCTCACAAAGGTAATGTCTCTTATAGAATATTTTGGTACCCTCTCTGGATTTTCTATAAACTGTAGTAAGTCGGTCCTCCTCCCTTTAGACAAGTTGCGAACTCCACTACCGGAATGTGCTCGTTCTCTTCAGTTAGTTACCTCTAGGTTTCCTGGAACTAAATTTACTCCCTGCGATGTCGTCACCCCCCCCCCCCCCCTGCATGCGTGCGGGAGCCCTCAGTTCTGGCAAGAAGCATACCGTGCTGGACCTTCAGAGCGCATCTCCCACTGATGTCAGAAACTGCATGCAGGGTGAATATCTCCTAAATGGTACATGTTTAGGAGATATTCATTTTACCAACAGGTAAGCCTTATTATAGGCTTACCTCTAGATAGATCTGCACGATTAATCATTAAAGAATCTAGATCGCGATTCTACCCCCCTCCCAATCTTAAAAAAGCATTTCCCTGAAGAAAAATAAAAACAGGCAGCCTGCCAAGTTTCTCACAACATCGCTAAAGAGAAACATTGTAATGCCCTGTACACACGGTCGGATTTTCCGATGGAAAATGTGTGAAAGGACCTTGTTGTCGGAAATTCCGACCGTGTGTGGGCTCCATCACACATTTTCCATAGGAATTTCCGACACACAAAGTTTGAGAGCTTGCTATAAAATTTTCCGACAACAAAATCCGTTGTCGGAAATTCCGATTGTGTGTACACAAATCCGACACACAAAGTGCCACGCATGCTCAGAATAAATTAAGAGACGAAAGCTATTGGCTACTGCCCCATTTATAGTCCCGACGTACGTGTTTTACGTCCCTGCATTCAGAACGGTCGGATTTTCCGACAACTTTGTGTGACCGTGTATATGCAAGACAAGTTTGAGCCAACATCCGTTGGAAAAAAAAATGGATTTTTTTGTCGGAATGTCCAATCAATGTCCGACCGTGTGTACAGGGCATAACACTTCCCTCTTTTAGATCAAAGGAATGAACTTCGATCTGCCCCGGAAGATTTTACCCCCTTCCTGACCAGAGCATTTTTGGTGATTCGGCACTGCGTTGGTTTAGCTGACAATTGCGCTGTCGTGCGACGTTGTACCCAAACAAAATTGACGTCCTTTTTTCCCCACAAATAGTGCTTTTTGGGTGGTATTTGATCGCCTCTTGTGACTTTTATTTTTTGCGCTATAAACAAAAAAGAGTGTAAATTTTGGAAAAAAAAGTAATATTTTTTACATTTTGCTATAATAAATATCCCCCAAAAATATATAAAAAAACTAATTTCTTTCTCAGTTTAGGCCGATGAGTATTTTTCTACAGTACAGTACAGTTAGTAAAAAAATGGCAATAAGCATATATTGATTGGTTTGCGCAAAAGTTATAGCGTCTACAAAATAGGGGATAGATTTATGGCATTTTTATCATTAATTTATTTTTCTATTAGTAATGATGGCGATCTGCGATTGTTATCGGGAGTTCAACATTATGGCGACACATCGGACACTTTTGACACGATTTTGGACCATTGTCATTTATACAGCGATCAGTGCTATAAAAATGCACTGATTACTGTGTAAATAACACTGGCAGGGAAGGGCTTAAACACTAGGGAGCGATCAAGGGGTTAAGTGTGTCCTAGGGAGGTGTTCTAACTGTAGGGGGGATGGGCTACCACTGACGTGACAGTGATCACTGCTCCCGATAACAGGGAGCAGTGGATCTCTGTCATGTTGCTAGGCAGAACAGGGAAATACCTTGTTTACAAAGGCATCTCCCCGTTCTGCCTCTCCTTACCGCAATCGCGGGCCACCGGCGAACATCGAGTTCCCAGGACCCACGGGCATGCTTGCGCGGCGTGCTGCGGCCACGCGCCAGATAGGTGGCAAATTTAAACGGAGGTACGCCCATTTGGTACGCCATTTGGTACGGCAAATTCAAAGGGAGGTACGCCCAATGGCCTGTTCCATTCTGCCGACGTACATCTGTGTGCGGAGGTGAGCAAGCGATTAAAGACTAAACCTTGTTTGACACTTGTTGCTTACAAGTTAAAATCAGTATTTTTAGCTAGAAAATTACTTAGAACCCCCAAATATTTTATATATATATATATATATATATATATATATATATATATATATATATATATATATATATATATATATATATATATTTATATATATTTTAGCAGGGACCCTACAGAATAAAATGGTGGTTGTTGCAATATTTTATGTCACACCATATTTGCGCAGTGGTCTTTCAAACGCATTTTTTTTGTGGAAAAAATACACTTGAATTAATTTAAAGAATTAATAAATAAATAAACAATAAAGTTAGCCCAATTTTTTTGTAGAATGTGAAAGATGATGTTGAATTGTGAAAGAATCGTGATCTACTCTAAGCAAAAAAATTGTGATTCTCATTTTAGCCAGAATCACGCAGCTCTACCTGTTGGTAAAATAACAAAGCAGGGTTTACAACCGGTTTAAACAATTTCAAGCCAAATGCAACACCTGGTCACTCATTGGCAGAGTAAACCTAATTAAAATGATTTGGTCCCCGCAATTATTATACATCCTCCACAATTCCCCACAATGGATTCTTCGTGGGCACTGAAACCCCATTTAGGAATCTTATTTGGAGGATAAAGGTAGCTAGAATACGCCTTTCTTCTCTGCAGTACGGAAAGGATCAGGGTGGACTAGCTGTAGACAATTCCAGACTTTATTCTGGCCTCCCAGCTCCAGCATTTAGGGGGATGGGGACTTCCTGACTTTTCTGATCTGATCCGCAACCTATTACTCTTTGGAGCTTCAAATTATACAGCCATGTCTCACTTGGAAGCAGGGTTCCCTACTATCCTAAATTCAGGACCCACAGTACTTATTAGGAAGAAGCTCGAAGGGTCTGGTAAGAATCTTGGGGGGGACCCCACGCCGTTTTTTTTTTTTCATTTTGGCGTGGGGTTCCTCTTTAAGATCCTCAGCGCACATGTCAAACTGCAAGTCAGATCATCACGATCCGACTTCTGGTGCGACTTCTATATAAATCAATGGGCTCTCATAGGGAACCATTGATTTTGACCTGTAAAAAAAAAAAAAAAAAAGCTTGATGCGACTTAACAGCGTTAAGCCACGTTTAGCAGCTTTTAGCGATGTCAGACGTTTTTACAGCTCAACAGCCTCTACTCCTGAATGCACAGGCTGTCATTGTTTTATACTGCCCCTAAACGCTTATGCCTCCAAACCTCTCTGGCAGTTTATGTGTGCATGGACACATAGGCTAACTCGGAGGGGCGTTTAGAAGCAGTTAAAAAAAATCAGACGCTCCAGAGTCCAGTACCTCTAGTTCCCATTTTTATTGTAAGATACAGGGGGATTATCTGTTAATGTGTAATTTCCGTGTCCTTTCACACAAAGGCTGTCTTTGTTTCTATTTTATGGGATAGCAAAACTGTATATTTTATATGGCCCATTGGCCGTTGTTTTCTCTCCCTGGGGGGAAAAAATACTCTTTTTTTTCTCTCTTTTGTACTTTGTTTTTTATTGCTTTTTGTTTTGTTTTGACTCTATATTTAGGTGCCAGTATGCCCTCTCTATGCTTATTTTGTATAATCTCCTCAAATCACTTTTTTTGTGGTGCTATGATAGCCAGACCATATTGTTTGTTCATACCATGTTGATTTCACATCACCCTGTATTGTTTTTCCTGGGTTCCTTACCCTTCATGTATATTATATTGTACATTTGATGACTATTGGCACAATAAACATTTTTCTGATGAAAAATAAATAAATAAAAAATAGAGTTTTCAGCCTGTGGTACTCAGATAAGGTTTAGTTTTGCTTTAATTACAGGTTACTTTACAGTGAACATTTTTCATTATTAGCCAATACAGTGGCGGCCCGTCCACGGGTGCTGCCCCCCCCCCCCCACCCAGCAGTCACAAAAAAAAAAGTTTTTTTTAAAAAAGGCCCCTTTAAGAAAAAAAAAATGTTCGGGCGCTGGACACAGTGCACTATGGGAAGCGCCACATCAATGCACTCACGAGATTGCAGACGAGGCACTTCATTTGCAGGCTTTTGACCTGCTTTGCGGCGCATTGAAAAGTGTCGAACAGCTTCCGCCCGTAGCATTACTTCGGGAGGGAGCTTTGTTGTTCAAGCTAAGAGGTTACTTCCAGTTTCCCTCTTCCAGAGGGAAACTGGAAGTGACGCTGGCCGCTCCGTGGAACGCACGGGCCGAGCGAAGCTGCCTGTAAGGTAAGTGAGGCTGTATATGATGGGGCACAGTGAGGCTGCATATGATGGGGCACTGTGAGGCTGCATTTGATGGGGCACTGTGAGGCTGCATTTGATGGGGCACTGTGAGGCTGCATTTGATGGGGCACAGTGAGGCTGCATTTGATGGGGCACAGTGAGGCTGCATTTGATGGGGCACGGTGAGGCTGCATTTGATGGGGCACTGTGAGGCTGCATTTGATGGGGCACTGTGAGGCTGCATTTGATGGGACACAGTGAGGCTGCATATGATGGGGCACAGTGGTGCATAAGATGGGCACAATAGCTGTATTTGATGGGGCACAGTGGCAGCATTTGATGACACAGTGGGAGCATTTGATATGGCACAGTGGCTGTGTTTGATGGGCACAGTGGCTGCGTTCGATGGGCACAGTGGCTGCGTTTGATGGGCATAGTAGTGGCAATTGATGGGCACAGTGGCGGCAATTGATGGGCACAGTGGCTGCAATTGATGGGCACAGTGGCTGCTTTTGATTGCACAGTGGCTGCGTTTGATGGTTCAGTGGCTGTGTTTGATGGGCACAGTAGCTGCGTTTGATGGGCACAATGGCTGCATTTAATGGGCACAGTCGCTGCATTTGATGACACAGTGGTGGCAATTGATGGGCACAGTGGCTGCGTTTGATGGCACAATGGCTGTAATTGATGGTACAGTGAGGCTGCAATTTATGGGTTTTGTTTTTTAGAATTTATCAGTTTGTTTGCGCCCCCCATAAAATTTTGAACACCAGCCGCCACTGAGCCATTATTAAAGTGTATGTAAAACCTAACATTGAACCAGTGGCGGCCACTCCATTAAGGGAGCAGAGGCGCCGTCCCTTTAATCCAATGCGCCCGGCCCCTAATCTACATGCAGGGTGCCGGACGCATGGATTTCAATGGGTTTTTTAAGCGCATGACTAGAGCCTCAGGCTCTAATTGGCTTCAAAAAAGAATGGGCTCGGGGCGCAGAGCACCACCCAGTTGTGTGACATTAGCGAATTAATATTCGCTAATGTCTTCCTGCTTCTCCTCCCGGCCAATCAGGAAGGGGGTCCTGAGACCCGATTGGCCAGGGTCTCGGGACTCACTTTCCATTCGGCCGGGAGGAGAAGCAATGGCCACGGCTCCTCCCTCGGCAAGCTGGAGCAAGGAGCAGCAGGTGGAAGGGCAGCTCTCTGTACTCCCAGTCAGTCCACTCCCCCCACATTTAGAAATCACCTCCCTAGGACACACTTAACCCTTTGATTGGCCCTGGTGTTAAACCCTTTACTCATTTATACTGTAATCAGTGTATTTTTATAGCACTGATCGGTGTATAAATGTCATTGGTCCCAAAGAAAGTGTAAAAAATGTCCGATCTGTCCGCTGCAATGTCGAGGCCCGCTAAAAATCACTGGTCACCGCCATTACTAGTAAAAAAAAAAATAATAAAAATGCCATAAATCTCTCTTATTTTGTAGACGCTATATCTTTTTACCAACCAATATACGCTTATTGCGATTTCTTTTACAAAAAAATGTAGAAGAACACATATTGGCCTAAACTGATGAAGAATTATTTTTTTCCCTTTTTTTGGGATATTTATTATAGCAAAAAGTAAAAAATATTGTTTTTTTTCTAAATTGTCTGTCTTTTTTGTTTATAGCGCAAAAAATAAAAACCACAGAGGTGATCAAATACCACCAACAGAAAGCTCTATTTGTGTGAAAAAAAGGACATCAATTTTGTTTGGTTGCAGCATTGCACGACCGCGCATTTGTCAGTTAAAGCAACGCAGTGCCATATGGGGCTGAAGTGGTTAAAGCGGAGTTCTAGCCTGACTATAGAAAAAAATTAAAAGTCAGCAGCTAAAAATGCTGTAGCTGTTAACTTTAAGAACACACAATGTCGGCACCCCAAGCCAATTCGTCCATCGACTTTGGGTGCAGGTGTTGGCATTCCAAGTAGGGGAAACCGGCAGTGAAGCCTTCAGGCTTCACAGCCGACTTACCACTGCGCATGCATGAGTTGCGCTGTGCTTTCTGAATGGTCCCATGGTCTTCTGGGACACCACAGGTCCCAGAAGGCAGTTGGGGGGGAGAGGAGGAGGGTCTGGACATGACGTAGATTGCAGTGCAGCAATCTTACCAGGAAGTGGGAGCGGGTATCTGTCAAAATCAGAAATCAGGTACCCGCTCCTCCCCAAAAAAGTGCCAAATTTGGCAGTGGGGGGGCTCTGCATTAAGTAGATTAGCAAAAGATAACTTGGTTAGACTGACACCGCTCAGTCCACAAAAATCCTGTGCTTTCAGCCTAAATTGAGCCCTGTACACACGATAGGATTTTCCAACGGAAAATGTTCTATAGGAGGTTGTTGTCGGAAATTCCGACCGTGTAGGCTTCATCGGATGTTTTCCATCGAAATTTCCATCACACAAAATTTGAGAGCTGGCTCTCAAATTTTCTGACAACAAAATCTGTTGTCGTAAATTCCGATTGTGTGTACACAATTCCGACGCTCAAAGTTCCACACATGCTCGGAATCAAGCAGAAGAGCTGCACTGGCTATTGAACTTTATTTTTCTCGGCTCGTCGTACGTGTTGTACGTCACAATGTTCTTGATGTTCGGAATTTCCGACAACATTTGTGTGACCGTGTGTATGCAAGACAAGTTTGAGCCAACATCCGTTGGAAAAAAAACATGGATTTTGTTGTCGGAAAATCCTATCGTGTGTACAGGGCATAAGGCTCTGTTTCACACTGATGTGACAATCGCTCCGACTTTGCAACGATTGTCGAATCAGAAGTCGAACCCCATTCTGTGCAATGGAATCGTTCTAATCGGTGCAACTTGATTCACTCTGACTTACAAAAAGGTTCCTGCGCTACTTTTGGTCCGACTCTGGTACGACTTGCATTGACTTTTGACTTCTGTTAAAGAAGCTACGCTGGGGTCCGACTTCAAAGTCCTGTGGAAGTTGCGGGCAGTGTGAACCCGGGCTTAAAGGGTAAATTCATCTTTTCACGAAAAGATGAAAAGGGAAACTAACCTCAAATATCATGGCCACCCCTTCAAACCCCACTGGTGGTTGTGTAGCAATCTGTCTACTGAAATACACAGCCCCTGAATTAGTATCCATCATAATGCTTGCAATGGCAAATGCTCATCAATGATTGCAGTCATGTGACCAAGCTGACCAATGAGAAGCGCGTCTGAGACTTCCAGTAAGGTGTCCCAGAAGAAGCAAGCATGTCTCAGCGCAGTCACATGGTCGCACTGACCAATGAGTGCTTGCCATTGCAAGCATTATGATGGTTACCCACTTGTGCTGCATGTGCTGATGCAATGAAAAGATTCATGATTCATGAAAAGATGAACTTACCCTTCAAGAGCTGAGTGCATTTTTGGCAGATGAACATGCATAGACTTCAAAGGGATAAAAAAAAATGTGGAAATGTGTATACATGTTTTTTTTTTTTTTACTTTGCCCTGGTATACACTATAAAAAAGATTAAAGCAGAAACTCATAAAAATGGCAACACTTCTTCCTCAATAAAAGGGCCATTTTTACTGCATCCTCCTTTAGAACACACAACGGTTGTAAAAACTCCATGGTAAAAAAAAAATTCTCTCATAAAAGGATACATAAAAGATACAGCAGTATTGGCACAATAAAATATTTTTAAAGCATCTAATCTAAAGAGAAAAAATGTAATACAGTATCTAACAAAAGTGAGTACACTTGTCACATTTTTGTAAATATTTTATTATATCTTTTTATGGGACAACACTGAAGAAATGACACTTTGCTACAATGTAAAGTAGTGAGTGTACAGCTTGTATAACAGTGTAGATTTGCTGTCCCCTCAAAATATCTCAACGCACAGCCATTAATGTCTAAACCACTGGCAAGAAAAGTGAGTACACCCCTAAGTGAAAATGTGCAAATTAGGCCCAATTAGCCATTTTCCCCTCCCCGGTGTCATGTGACTCATTACTGTTACAAGGTCTCAGGTGTGACTGGAGAGCAGGTGTGTTAAATTTGGTGTTATCGCTCTCACTCTCTCATACTGGTCACTGGAAGTTCAACATGGCACCTCATGGCAAAGAACTCTCTGAGGATCTGAAAAAAAGAATTGTTGCTCTACATAAAGATGGCCTAGGCTATGAGAAGATTGCCAAGACCCTGAAACTGAGCTGCAGCACGGTGGCCAAGACCATACAGTGGTTTAACAGGACAGGTTCCACTCAGAACAGGCCTCTCCATGGTTGACCAAAGAAGTTGGGTGCACATGCTCAGCGTCATATCCAGAGGTTATCTTTGGGAAATAGACGTATGAGTGCTGCTAGCATTGCTGCAGAGGTTGAAGGGGTGGGGGGGGTCAGCCTGTCAGTGCTCAGACCATACGCCGCACACTGCATCAAATTAGTCTACATGGCTGTTGTCCCAGAAGGAAGCCTCTTCTAAAGATGATGCACAAGAAAGCCCGCAAACAGTTTGCTGAAGACAAGCAGACTAAGGACATTGATTACTGGAACCATGTCCTGTGGTCTGATGAGACCAATATAAACTTATTTGGTTCAGATGGTGTCAAGCGTGTGTGGCAGCAACCAGGTGAGGAGTATAAAGTCAAGTGTTAAGTGGTGGGAGTATCATGGTCTGGGGCTGCATGAGAACAAGGCTTACCTATAGGTACTATAAATATCACCTAAACGTGCACCGTTTGGGAGATATTCACTGTTTACTGCGCTGATGATGTAATCGGCGCAAGCGCTCAAAAGGAATGGCCACCTGTGCCGTTTCTTCAGGAGCGTGTGCCATGACCGGCGGCTCCCACGTGCATGCGCGGGATTGACGTTGCGCAGCTACGGCCAGTTCCACAGCCGGAGTCTGCGGCCCTGGAAGGAAGACAGGCGAAGATGGATGCGGCCTGCCGCGGGGGCGGCGAGGGATTCGTTTGCAGGTAAGTGTCACATAATGTGCTAGTATGCAAAGCATACTAGCACATTATGCCTTTACTTTGCAGAGAAGAAGAAAGGAAGAAAAACCCGTCAGGGTTTACTTCCTCCTTAAAGGAGTTGTAAATGTAGAAGGGTTTTTTTATCTTAATGCATTCTATGCATTAAGATAAAAAGCCTTCTGTGTGCAGCAGCCTCCCCAACACCCCGTAATACTTAACTGAGCCCCATCTCGATCCAGCAATGTCCACGAGTCCCTTGGCCATCTGGGACTCTCCCTTCTGATTGGCTGAGACACAGCAGTGGTGCCATTGGCTCCAGCGGCTGTCAAAAATTTGGTTAGCCAATCAGGAGAGAGGGGGACGTGGGCCGAACGGCAACTTCATGTCTGAATGGACACACGGAGCTGCAGCTTGGCTTGGGTGCCCCCATAGCAAGTTGCTTGCTGTGGGGGCACTCGACAGGAGGGAGGGGCCAGGAGCAGCAAAGACGGATGCGAGAAAAGGGAATCCAGGCTGCTCTGTGCAAAACCACTGCACTGGAGATAAGTTTAAAATGTTTTTTTTTTTTTTAAACGAGACTTTACAATCACTTCAATCCCAAAAATAAAAATGTAATATATTGCAACTTACCGAGCCTTAGATGCGGTGATTGCATTAGCTTTCTTTTTATTAGACTTTTTTCCCCTTCTTTTCACCTGGTGATCTAGCCAGTAACACACTTCCACACTTCTTAGGGTGGCTCCATTCTGGATGGAGGAGCAATGTAGCCACCCTTGGACAGCAGCATTGACAACCAGGGAAAAGGGTAGTGTTAGGTGCATTAGCATAGTGAAATGACCAACATATTGAAGCCAATACTTCAGCCAAATCTTGTTAAACAGTTACAGTAAGGGTTTTTTTCTTTTGGGACAAATTGTTTTTGTTTTGGGGGTAAATACTGCCTCAGGTTTAAGTAAGTCCCTGTCCCTGTCACTTCCTGATGACGTTGCAAGACGAAGCGTACGTCAAGGTGCATTTCTGGTCACCTCCAAGTCCCCAGCTCCCGGTTTTGATACTCGGAAGTGGAACGCACACCGGCCCATGAGCGTGAGCCAGGCGATGGCGGTTCTCTTGCATCTTGAATGCAGGCTATCCCGAGTACTGGTTAGGGACTTATAAATGTAAGCAGGCATTTTTATGTTTTATTACACTTTTTATTAAACGGTATTACGCAATTGGTCCCTCTTCTTACTCTCTCTTCCTTGATCCACTTCAGAAGGAAAAAACATAGGATCCATGACTCAACCACAAAGCGCTAATTGACTTTTTAAGTAAAGGCGTTCATGGACTTCTGATGAGTAGGGCTTCCTACTGAGCACTTCAGGGTGGTTTTGAATATGTGATAAAGCAGGTAATGGTCTCCCACATCTTGCCATATTGAAGATTTAATATTGAAGACTACACTTGTGCTCATAAGTTTACATACCCTGGCAGAATTTATGATTTCTTGGCCATTTTTCAGAGATAATGAATGATAACACAAAAACATTTCTTTCACTCATAGTTAGTGTTCGGCTGAAGCCCTTTATTATCAGTCAACTGTGTTTACTCTTTTTAAATCATAATGGCAACAGAAACTACCCAATATACCCTGATCAAAAGTTTACATACCCTGGTGATTTTGGTCTGATAACATGCACTCAAGTTGACACAAAGGTGCTGCACTGACATTTCTGGATTCTGAGCAATGAGGAAAGCAAAACAATTGTCAAAAGATCTGCGGGAAAAAGGTAGTTGAACTGTATAAAACAGGAAAGGGAGATAAAAAGATATCCAAGGAATTGAGAATGTTAATCAGCAGTGTTCAAACTCTAATCAAGAAGTGGAAAATGAGGGGTTCTGTTAAAACCAAACCACGGTCAGGTAGATCAACTAAAATTTCAGCCACATCTGCCAGGAAAATTGTTCGGGATGCAAAGAAAAACCCACAGATAATTTCAGGTGAAATACAGGACTCTCTGAAAACATGTGGTGTGGCTGTTTCAAGATGCACAATAAGGAGGCACTTAAAGAAAGATGGGCTGCATGGTCGAGTCGCCAGAAGAAAGCCATTACTACTCAAATGCCACAAAGTATCCCACTTACAATACGCCAAACAGCACAGAGACAAGCCTCAAACTTTCTGGCACAAAGTCATTTGGAGTGATGAGACCAAAACCACAACCATAAATGCTATATTTGGAGAGGAGTCAACAAGGCCTATAATGAAAGGTACACCATTCCTACTGTGAAACACAGAGGTGGATCGCTAATATTTTGGGGATGTGTGAGCTACAAAGGCACAGGAAATTTGGTAAAAATTGATGGCAAGAAGAGTGCAATCTTATCAAAAAATACTGGAGGAACATTTGCATTCATTAGCCAGGAAGCTGCACATGGGACATACTTGGACATTCCAACATGACAATGATCCAAAACACAAGGCCAAGTCGACCTGTCATTGGCTACAGCAGAATAAAATGAAGGTTCTGGAGTGGCTATCTCAGTCTCCTGACTTCAATATCATTGAGCCACTCTGGGGAGTGGATATTCTCTGAAAAATGGCCAAGAAATCATAAATTCTGCCAGGGTATGTAAACTTATGAGCACAACTGTATATGAACTGTTCTATTAGACATTTTCTATTACTTTGGCTAATGTTATAAATTCAGCACTTTGCACTTTATGAATTATGTCACGTTATTATTTAACTGGTATTTGAATCATTGTATTTCAGGTTATCACGTTGACAAAAAGTTGTCAGTTAAAGGTAAATTCTAATAGCGCCCTCTTTTTTCTCACCACTTATAGTATAGTTTATCTACACTATTGGGGAGCAGCTTTTTAAATATTTTTTGTAATATTATTACGTTTCTTGTTATAGTGCACAAACCAATGGGTGCGAGCTTCCTTTCATACACATTGTAGAATCCCTGTCCCTGTCTAAATAAAAAAAGGAAAAAAAAAAGAAAAAAAGAAAAAAAAAACTTACTGGACTATGGAGTCCAGCATTATCTTGTTTGAAGAAAAAGCTCTACCTTAGTCCCTCTTCTTCAGCACCTTCAATTGAGAGTTACGGGACATGGTAGAGATGCCCACACTGTATGTGCATGTGTAACATCTTGCAATTGGTTCCTGGCTACATCACACATCCTTGGAGGCAGTCTGTGAGATGTTGTGCATATTCACACACAGTCTTGGCTCTGTCAGAAAAATGGTAGAGTTCCATGGTGTGTCTGCACACACATGGGGGATCTGACTTTATTCTGTCCTAGGCTAAAGTGGCAGTTAAAAAAAAGTAAAATAACATTTTTAAAAAATTACTTCAAATATTTCATTTTTCATTTTTTTTTTTGGCTAATGCGAGAGTGGAAGGAGGCAAGAGAAAGGGCCTTAAAAAAATTGATATATTTCCACTTTAGGTTGCATGTGGGGTTACAGAAGAGTATAATCTTCCTGAACAGTGTCAGTGTACTTTGAATGTTACATAGTTACATTGTAGGTGAGGTTGAAAAAAGACCATCAAGTCCATCCTATGTGTGTGATTATATGTCAGTATTACATTGCATATCCCTGTATGTTGTGGTTGTTCATGTGCCTATCTAATAGTTTTTTGAAACTATCAATGCCCCCTGCTGAAACCACCGCCTGTGGAAGGGAATTCCACATCCTTGTCGCTCTTACAGTAAAGAACACTCTACGTAGTTTAAGGTTAAACCTCTTTTCTTCTAATTTTAATGAGTGGTCACGTGTCTTGTTAAACTCCCTTCCAAAAAAAGTTTTATTCCTACTGTGGGGTCACCAACACTGTATTTGTAAATTAAAATCATATCCCCTCTCAAGCGTCTCTTCTCCAGATAGAATAAGTCGAGTGATCGCAACCTTTCTTCATAACTAATATCCTCCAGACCGTTATTAGCTTTGTTGCCCTTCTTTGTACTCCCTCCATTTCCAGTACATCCTTCCTGAGGATTGGTGCCCAGAACTGGACAGCATACTCTAGGTGCCGCCGGACCAGAGTCTTGTAGAGTGGGAGAATTACCGCTTTATCCCTGGAGTTAATCCCTTTTTAATGTATGGCAATATTTTGTTTGCTTTGCTAGCAGCAGCTTGCGTTGCATGCCATTGCTGAGCCTATCATCTACTAGAACCCCCAGGTCTTTTCCCTTTTTAGATTCCCCCAGAGGTCCTCCCCCAGTGTATAGATTACATTCATATTTTTGCCACCCAAATGCATTATTTTACATTTTTATACATTAAACCTCATTTGCCATGTAGTTGCCCACCCCATTAATTTGTTCAGATCTTCTTGCAAGGTTTCCACATCCTGCGGAGAAGTTATTGCCCTGCTTAGCTTAGTATTGTCCGCAAATACAGAGATTGAACTGTTTACCCCATCCTCCAGGTCATTTATGAACAAATTAAATAGGATTGGTCCCAGCACAGAACCCTGGGGGACTCCACTACCCACCCCTGACCATTCCGAGTACTCCCCATTTATCACCACCCTCTGAACTTGCCCTTGTAGCCAGTTTTCAATGGTCCATGCCAACAGCATTTTTGTACAGTAAACATTTATGGGGAACTGTGTCAAATGCTTTTGCAAAATCCAGATACACCACGTCTACAGGCCTTCCTTTATCTAGATGGCAACTCACCTCCTCATAGAAGGTTAATAAATTGGTTTGGCAAGAATGATTCTTCATAAATCCATGCTGATTAATGCTAATGATGCTGCTTTAATTACTAACATCTTGTACTGTATATAGTCCCTTATGATCCCCTCCAAGAGCTTGCATACTATTGATGTTAGGCTAACTGGTCTGTAATTCCCAGGGATGTATTTTGGGCTCTTTTTAAATATTGGTGCTACACTGGCTTTTCTCCAATCCGCTGGTACCATTCCAGTTAATAAAAATTAGGAACAATGTTCTGGCAATTACTTGACTGAGTTCCCTAAGTAGCCTCGGGTGCAAGCAATCCGATCCCGTTGATTTATTAATGTTAAATTTCCCTAATTCTAATTCTGTCCTCTGTTAGCCATGAGGGTGCTTCCTGTGATATATCACGAGGATAAACATTGCAATTTTGGCTACTGAAGCCCCCCGATTCCCTCGTGAAGGCTGAGGAGAAGAATTAATTCAATACCTCCGCCATCTCCCTTTGTAACCAGATGTCCTTCCTCATTCTTTATGGGGCTAATATGGTCTGCCCTCCATGTTTTACTGTTTACATACTTAAAGAATTTCTTGGGATTTTTTTCCTCTCCTCCACTATGTGTCTTTTGTGTTCTATCTTAGCAGCCCTAATTGCACCCTTACATTTCTTGTTGCTTTCTTTATAAAGTCAATGCTGATGATGATCCCTCAACCTTGTATTTTTTGAAGGCCTTCTCTTTTGCTTTTATATGCATTTTTACATTGGAGTTACATTGGAGTTAACCATCCAGGACTTTTTGTCCAATGGGATGCACGGGCTAATGCTCTTATTTAATATGCTCTTAAAGCGAACACATCTCTCCTCTGTTCTTTGTTCCTAAGATTTTACCCTATGTGTAATAGACATGTGTGGATCATTTCGTTCTGAATGGAAATTCGGACAAATTTTTTGTTATTCAGAAATTCAGATGTATATGAACTTCCAAATGACAATAGTAGCCAATTTAAACAAATCCAAAATAACTAAACAAAATTTCGAACAAAATTCTAATTCAAATCACTTTCAAACTGAATTAGAATTGTTTTTCAATTGAATTAGAATTGCTTTCTAATCAAATTTGAATAGTTTTTCAGAGTTGGACAACCAGCAAGCAAAATGACTATCGCCCACAGCAGAGCTGATAGTTATTAAATAGAGGATTATATAAACAAGTTATGTCAAACATCAAGATGGTAAAGTGGAAAAAGAGAAGATAAAAGGGGGGAAGAAAAACGAAAGAAAGGAAGAAGGAAGGGGGGGTAGAAATAAAAGGGGGGGGGGGTCTGCTGGCTGGAGACAGGGAGGAAGGAATCCAGGTCATCGGACATAAGAATAATTCAGGGATCAAAGGGCATTCAAATTTATGGAAGGAGCTGGAGACGGGGTGACAGGGAGCAATGTAACCAGCGTGTCTGAGGAGGAGAAGCATCGCCAGACCGACCATAGTATTGTGAATTTCTCGTAGGTATCATTGTCAAGCACCAACATCTCCTCCATACGCATAATATCATTCATAGTGGAGGTCCAAAGAGCTAACGAGGGAATAGTTGTTGTCTTCCAAAAAAGAGGTATGAGTTGTCGAGCCGCAGACAGGAAGAAACGTAAGAGATTGCGTTTTTGAGAGGCTATCAATCCTGGCAGGATAGAGAGAAGGGTTATTTCCGGGGGGCAATTGCAAAGGATCGTCATAAATTTTTTCATAAACCTGGGATACCTGTTTCCAGAAGGGTCGGATCTGATCACACTCCCACCAGACATGAAGGTACGATCCTGTTGCAAAAGAACATCGCCAACAGGTAGATGGAGTGGAAGGGAATATTTTCCGTAGAGTGGTGGGGTCCCTATACCACCTCGACATAACCTTAAAATTCTTCTCTTGTGAATAACAAGAGATTGAGGACTTATGTGCGAAATGGAACGCAGTTTGCCAATCCGCTCTGGAGATGGTCTTTCCCAGGTCTGCCGACCACATTCTAGTGTAAGTAGGTAAGTCATTTTGTGTAAGAGCTTGAATCAGTCTGTAAATAAGTGAGAGTAAGTGTCTAGGCAATTCTTGAAGAGAGCTTAGGTGTTCAAAGTCAGTCAGGGGGCGATGGACCTGAGAGAAGACGAAAAGATGTTTGGTGAAGGTGGAGAGGTGTAGGGAGGTGAGCCAGTCTCGGTTTCTCGTTGGGATATTTGGAGTTCCATTGTTGGCATGAACGAAGGAATGAGCTTGTGCCCAGGAGGAGCGGAGGATAGAGCTGATAGCATAAGCCCCTATACCCTGTGGAAAGGCAGGATTATCAAAAAGTGGTGATAAGGGAGATGGATCTGAGGACAGAATCTCACATAGTCCTCTCCTATACCAGAGCACAAGGGCAGCTGTAGTTAGAGGGGAAGAGTCTGCCAAAGCCGATAAATTAGATATAGCCAATAGAGAGCGCAGAGTAGAGAAAAAGGATTTGGGATTTATGGCCGGTATGGTCTGAAATAGGTAAAGCAGTTTGGGCAAAGTGTCCATCTTGAGGGTATTTATGCGTCCAAACCAGATTTGTCCCCCCAGGAAGCTAGATCTTTACGAAGACGGGAGAGGAGGGGAATATAGTTCAATGTAAAGAGGTTTGAAAGGTTAACTGGTATGATTACACCCAGGTAAGTAATGCCCTTGGTCTGTCAATGAAATGAATAGTTGGATTTGAGGGAGGACATAGTGGATGTAGGGAGAGAGATATTAAGGGCCTCAGTCTTGGAGATATTGAGTTTAAAATTACTTAACTTTCCAAAGCGTTGGAATTCCAAGAACAGGGAGGGGAGGGTTATATGAGACTGGCGGGCGTAAATGAGTAAGTCATCGGCATATAATGAAAGCTTATGGTGTGCGGATGGCGTATGTATGCCTTGTATAGAATCATTTTGGCGAATGTCGCATGCTAAATGCTCCATCACTATGACAAAAAGAAGGGGGGAAAGGGGGCATCTCTGGCGAGTCCCGTTGGATATATCAAATGCTGCTGACGAGGTACCATTAACCAGGACCAAAGCAGAGGGGTGAGAGTAGGGTGACATAATTTGAAAATGAAAGAGGATCCCAACCCGATTTGCTCAAGTGAAAGTTTCAAGAAGCGCCAGTTGACCCGGTCAAATGCCTTCTCGGCATCAAAGGAGAGAAGGCAGACCTGTTGATGGTGGTGTTGGGAATAAGAGATGAGGTGAATAGTTTTGGTAGTATTGTCCCGTGCCTCCCTACCCGGGACAAAGCCAACCTGATCTCTATGTAAGATCCCGGGGAGAGAGGGAGAAAGACGCAAGGATTTTGGCAAAAAGTTTAAGGTCAATATTTGATAATGATATTGGGCGATAACTGCTGCATTGGGAGGGGTCTTTATTGGGTTTCAGTAAAATGGAAACATTAGCTGATAATAGTTCTTTGGAGGGGAGAGTAGTATCATTGATGGAGTTAAAGGCCTTGGTGAGGAACGGGACCAACAAAGGCGCAAAGGTTTTGTAAGACCTTGGGGTGTAGCCATCGGGGCCTGGACACTTGCCCGGTTTTAGTCCCTTGATGACACCCAGGAATTCTGGCTCCAACAGGGGACCATCTAGGTCCGCGGATACCTGGGGGTCAATCACGGGTAGTGCCGTTATATATGTCTGCATTGGGTCTTGGGAGGGAGGCACTGGACTAGGCGGGGATGTTTGCGGAAGGTTATATAACTGAGAATAAAAGTCTTTAAATGAAGTGGATATGTCTTTGCAGCCAAAGACTTTGGTCTGGTCTGATTTAGTAATAAAGGGAATGGGGCGACGTGGCGCCCTGGGATGGATAACCTGTGCCAGGTGTTGACCACATTTGTTGGCTATAGAGTAATAAGATTTGCGGGCACGGTCCCTAGCTATGAGAGAGTGAGAATCTAGTAGTTGGAGAAGATCACGGCGGGAATTAGAAAGAGTAACAAAAGTAGAGGGGTCCAAATTTTGTTTGTGTAGGGATTCCAGATCCGAGATGGTGGTCAGAAGGCGTTGAATGTCATCAGATCTAATTTTTTTCAGACGAGAACCGTTTTGTATCAGGACACCCCTGACCACACACTTCAGAGCCTCCCATTGGTTAAGTGGAGAAGTGGTATCCGCTATATGATCAGTTCTAAAATTTTGGGTACGCTTTAGTAACTTCAGAGATACATACTGAGTCTCGTAAAAGATTGTCGTTCAGACGCCAAGAATTCCCTCTACGTGACTGTGGGGGTCGGGCAAAGGACAAGTAAACCGGAGAGTGGTCAGACCAAAGGGCATGTCCCAAGGAGGTTTTTAGTGGTGTATCTAAGAGGGATTGGGAAATGAGGAAATAGTCTAATCTACTATAGGAGTTATGTGCTATGGAAAAGTAGGTGAAATCTCTGTCTGTGGGATGATGTATGCGCCACACGTCCACTAAGTGATGAGAATGTAGAAGAGATTTAATGTGTGAGAGTGAGGTCGTGGTCATGAAAGACTTACCAGTAGAGGTGTCGGCAGACGGGGAAAGAGCCACATTGAAATCGCCTCCAACGATAACACTGGGACCTCCAAAAGAGGCTAGTCTGGTGAGAGTGGATGATAGGAAGCGCGCCTGATCTGTGTTTGGAGCGTATATATTGGCAACTGTAAAAAGAAAATTATTAAATTTTAATTTGAGAAACACAAAACGACCATGATCATCAATACATGTGTCAAGAACTTCAGGGTGGAAGGACCTGTGAAATGCAATAGAAACCCCTTTGGATTTCGCAGTCGGGTTGGTACTGTGGAACCAGGAGGTGTAGTATCGATTACGTATCGTGGGAGTTGAACCAGACCGGAAGTGGGTTTCTTGAAGAAAGAGGATGTTAGTTCTCTGTTTGTGAAAATAATACAGGATCTGGCTACGTTTCTCTGGGGTGTTAAAACCTCTACAATTGTAGGAAGCTAGACTAAGAGGTGGAGTAGCAGCCATATCAGGGAGGGTGTATTGGGAATGGGGAGAAAAATTAAACACCGAGAGTCCCTCGTGGGACAGCCCCAGCCAGCAGGAGGGGGGAAGGAGAAGGGAGAATGGGAGGGAAGGGGGGAGAGACAGGAAAACGAGTAGAAGGAAGCATGTGAGACATAAGGGTATTATCAGAAAAGGGCAAGAAGAGAGAGAGAAAGGGAGGAGAAAGAAGAGAAAGAAAAAGAGTCCCAGGATCCATATCTGTCAAAATGGTAATGCTGTATGACCTGTGAAGATCATAAGTAGGAAGCTGGGACCCTGACCGTTGCATATAAAACAATATACTGAATGTATTAAATAGACCACTAGGTGGTGCCATGTAATGTAATCAAAAATGTAAAAAAACAAAATACATAAAACAGTATAATATGGAACATCTGTAAACCAGGGTACGGTGCCAAATAAGGGCACCGAGTATTCCTAAGGGGGGGTTAGTGTTTAGCATGGGAGAGCTCCCAGAGCCCCGGGACCCAAAGGCCAGGTAGTATATGAATTAAACTAGGCTGTATGGGTAAGAGTAGTAGGTATAAATAATAAGATATCACATTGGGAGAAAACATGTGTTAACAAAATACTAGAAACAGTTGTGTTTGCCATGAAAGCAATAGTGGTATGCAAACAGGCGCACATGTCCCTGAAGGAAAATAAATAAAAAATAAATAAAAGTTTAAGGTCAGTTAGCAAGGACCTCCAGCATCGAGATCGACGTCACAGCAGATGAGGAAGGTAATGGTCTCAGAAGGCGAAGGTGGTGATTCGGAGAAAATTCTTCCTTGCATAACTTGCAATCTATTTTTCAGCTTTAGACTGAGGAACCTGATGTCTTCCAAGGCAAAAACCCAAACGTGGGCAACAATAAAAAGAAGAAAGAATAACACCTTCCAATTGAGGAAAATGGTTAACAGTAACAACTTGCTGGAAGGAATGTAGGTGAGCGAAGACCATCAAGGTAGGCTCGGAGAGGAAAATCCTCAAGGGTTTCAGGGTAGCGCAGGAGGTGTTCCTGCTTACGTGGAGAAGGAGATGAATGACCAGCCGGTCTAGAGGACATCAGTCGTCAGGGTCTGTGTGAGACGAGGATCCAGGGCGGCGTTTGCGACTTTGTTTTTGCCACTGCGGAATATACAGCAGGCCTGGTGTAGTCGGAGAGAAGGGCCAATCCGGCACAGACACATGAGGCAATTCCAGGGTGCTGAGAAATACAGGAAGATCACCCAGTGTGCGGAAAGTGGCAGTCTTACCATCATGGTGCACCTGAAATTGGAAAGGAAAGCGCCATTGATATTTCAGTTGGCGTGATTGAAGTAGCTGTGTGAGAGGCTTCAAGGCTTTCCGCATAGTTAAATTTAAACGTGAAAGATCAGGCAACAGCATCACGCAGGTGGTATTGAAAAGAATAGAGTCCTGCGTGCTGGCAGCACGCATGATGGATTCCTTAATGTTGTAGAAATGCACTCTGTAGAGCGTATCACGAACAAATGAGGGGTCAGGATTCCTGGGGCCAGAGGTCCTGTGAACCCGGTCAAGCTCAAGGGGATTATCTTTGGGCAATTGTAAGAGCTGATTAAAAATGACAGTCACCGCCGCTTTCAAATCCTTGGGTTCCACTGATTCAGGAATGCCGCGAATGCGGATATTATTATGCCTGTTTCTGTTTTCAATATCATCTTGCTGATGCGCGAGATGTTGCAGCATGACTGTGTGAGAATTAAGTATTTCCTCATGCTTCTGTACCGTGGCATGGAGGGTCTTAGTGGTGGCTTCAATATCTTCAAAACGAACACCAATGTCTCTTTTAAGCTCAGAGATATCCTGCTTGTAAGTTTTCTCTATGCAGTGGACACACTGTTCAAAGTCTGCCTTTGTAGGGAGAGACCGCATGTAGCTGTGCAGGGATCTCATCTGAGTTTCCAGATCCCATCCATCCTCAGAGCCTAAGGATGCATTGGAGCGGCTTCTGGAGAGTCTGGGTCACAGGGATAGTGTGGGATGCCTGGGAGCCGGCCATAGAGTCCAGGGCCACCTCGGAGCGGGCCGGGGACGGAGGCGCCGGCGCCATCTTGGATCCCGGCCGGCGCTGAGCCGTGGCCGAGGATCGAGTAAAAAAACTCCCCAAATCCCCTCCAGGACGAGATCCCCCTGTTCCCTGTTGATCCCTGTACTTAGCCTTCCCCATGAGGATCTTTTGTACAGCCGCAATCGGTGCAGAAACGCCCTGTAGAGCCGAGGGGTCCGGGAGCTGGAGCTCTGCATGTCCTCTCACTCCATGCATCAGGCCACGCCCCTTGAATCGTTTTTTAATTGAACTTGAATTTCTGAAGAGAATAAAATAGAATAGAAAATAAGAGAATAGAAAATAAAAGAATTAAATATAATAGAGTAAAACAGAACAGAATAGAAAATAAAAGAATAGACTAGAAAAGAATAGCTTAAAACAGAGCAAAATAAAAAATAAAATAAAAGAACAGAATAAAATAAAATAGAAAATAAAAGAATAGAATAGTTTCAAATAAAGTTTAAAAAAAATAGAATAGAGTAGAATAGAAACAATATAACCTTCTTCAAAAATTTGAATTTGAATAGAATTGAAGAAAATAGAATAGAAAATAAAAGAATAGATATAATAGAATAGAATAAAATAGAAAGAATATAACCATCTTCTGAAATTCGAATTTCGAAACGAATGCATTTTAATGCAAATAGAATAGAAAAGAATAGAATATGATAGAAAAAAGGATAGAATAGAAAGGAATAGAAAAGACTAGAATAGAAAAAACTATAGAATAGAAAGAATATAACAATATGAAAGAAAATGAGAATACCACAGCACAAACAAGCTTAATTAGGTAATAGTGAAGTGCTAGTGCTAATATAGACTAAATAAGCAAAAAACACAATAAATTAGTGGAATTGCATAAACAAGCATGTAGCCAGTGAAAATTCTAAATGTGCAAAAATGCATTTAACAACTCCAATTACGAAATAGCTTTACCAAGTGCTAGGCTTGAACTAAATGTGCAAAAAAATATATAAAATTCCAAAACTTCTTTTGCAAGTGTTGTGCTTAAACTAAAGTGTAAAAAAAACAATTAAAAATTAATAAACCAGCATGTAGCCAGTGAAAGTTCAAATAAATGTGCAAAAATGCACATATACAGTTCCAATTGCTAAAATTTCTTTCCCAAGTGCTGCTGTACTGACAAGTCATAAAGTGCTTAAATAATTGATATCCACACAGGTGACAATGTGCTCCAAACCCCCCTTTTGTGGTTAGACTCACCAGATCCAATGGACCCCTCAAGCAATACTGCGTTGTGGGTCAAACAGGCTTAGAAGTTATTTACTAAAGGCAAATCCACTTTGCACTACAAGTGCACTGCAAGTGCATTTGAAAGTGCACTGAAAGTGCACTGAAAGTGCAGTCGCTGTAGATCCGAGGGGGACATGCAAGGGAAATAAAAAACAGCATTTTAGCTTGCACATGATTGGATGATAAAATCAGCAGAGCTTCACCTCATTTCATAGCTTCCCCTCAGATCTACAGAGATCTACAGCGACTGCACTTACAAGTGCACTTCCAAGTGCACTTTCAGTGCACTTGTAGTGCAAAGTGGATTTGCCTTCAGTAAATTAACCCCATTAGTCTGGTGAGCAGGGTGATGAGGTGCCAACTCCAGGATACAATCCTTCTGGTGAGGTTTCAAACATAAGGAGAAAGAGCCCACATAGTATAGTATGTCTTGTGTATTCAGTAGAAATCAAGCTTACTATGTTCCATAGTTAAAAAACGACAGATGTAGCATCAAAAGATAGTCTGCTAGTTCCAGGAAGCAGCAGGTTCTCTCACAACCTTATCTGTATTCAAACATGGGATGTGATGTCACTGCGGTGCCGTAGTCTGCCTCTGATGTATTTCGACCCAACAATAGAAAAGAATGTAATAGAATAAATATAACCATCTTCCAAATTTTTCATTTCAAATAGAATAAATTCAATTTAGAATGGAATTTGAACCAATTAAAATTTTCCAAATTCTGTTTGAGTTCAGTTCCACTAAATTCCGAAAATTTGAATCGATTTGAATTCGACTAAACAAAACAAAATCCGAAAACGAATTAAACTCATTTAACTAAACATATTTATGTAAATATCGAATCGAAACAAAATTAATATTTTCATTATGCACATGTCCATATTTTTTACTTTTACATTTAGATTTCTCTAAATACAGCAGGAGCATCCCAATCTGATTAAACTCAATTTAAAATACAGGATTTTTAGGAAGTAGAGCTGCAACATGTGTTATTTTTTTTTTTTATCAAGAGTAATACATCTGAATATCTGAATATATTATATCTGAGTTTGAAAGAAAGAGTTCCTTATTAAAGCGGAGTTCCAGTCCCCCAATTCATTTTTTTTAAAGACTTCACTTCAACTTGCTCCAACTTATATGCAGTCTTTAGGTAGTGTTATCACTGTAATTCTTTTTATTTTTGTTTAAATTCAATAAAAGTACCTGAATCTCGGAAGCTGGCAGGGTCCATCTCCACTGTGGGCTTCTGAAGCCCTCCTGTATCTCCAGGAATCAGTGCAGCTGGCTACCCAGCATGAACCTTCCGATCTCGCGCCTGCGCAGTAATGCCATTGCGCGGAGCTTGTTCTACTCATTTCCTGATGGGAAATAGCGTGCGATTTCGGTATTAGGCGATTCCCAAGGACTCCTGGGAATACATGACGCCGATATCCCAGGTGTCCATGGGAAGAGCCTAATGATGTAATCGCCTAGGCGGAGGGACCCGGAAGCTCTCCAGAAAATCATAAATTACAGGTATTCTGTAAAAAAAAAAAAAAAAGAGTTACCATTTAAAAGCAAATGGAGGATGGGGATTGGATTTAGAGCAAGTGAAAAAAATGAGTGGAACTCTGCTTTAAGATTCCTTATTCAGATTGATTTTCCAAAGAATCTCCACAGAAATCACCAAGTGCTTCAACCACAGTGTGAGTCCTTCACCAATCTCACTAGATAAAACTCACCAAATGGTAATGGCTGGTAAGATTATAAACCAGCGAAAAAAGCTTGATCTCTCCTAGCGCTCCTTCAGTATATTAATCTATCAAAGTCTCATCAGGCCATTCCATGTAGAGCAAGTAAGAAGAAAGAAGAAGGGAGGCTTTCCATAGTGTAAAAAAGTTTTAGAAGGCTTTATTAAAACAAACAGTATTGTATTCACAATAAGGAATTCTTTCTTTCAAAACTTTTTTACACTTTGGAACACTATATGAACATTTGCTTAAATAGTTTTTGAATAATTATTAATTTTTTTCTTTTGGGACTGAGGTTTTTAAAGGCAATCAACTATTGTGGAAACACTTGAGCATTTTTGCACCGGATATTTGTATTTTTGCACATAATTTGTTTGCACTCATATTTTTTGCACTTTTTATTTGCATTTTTGCACAGTAAGGAAACTAATTATGAGTAGTTATATAAATTTTGTTATATAGATTTTGCATTGTTTGGTTTCACTTTTTTATAACACAGTATTGAATAGTTTGTATGGTGAGAGGACTTGCGCTAATCTCTCTATTACCTACCGATTTCAGACAAATTTTTGGTTATTTGGAGATTCTGATGTATGTAAGTGAGTAAAGACACAACACAAGTTTTTGACAATCCCTTTATTAAAAAATAATGTCCCTGGCCAGTGGTTGTGGGGGTCTGTGGGTGGGGAGCTTATCAGAATTCAACAAGGGGCCCCCACATCCCAGGCTCCCCCTATGTGAATGAGTATCATCGCTGTAGATCCATCGTCAATCACACCGCCCGCTGCCACCTCAGACCAGAAAAAAGAAAAGAAAAAATCTGCGGCCCCAAGGAAGGCTCCCGCCGTCTGGCAGCTCCAACGTCTGTCAGCTCTTAAATAACTAAGGGGCAGGCGGGAGCCTATGTTGGGGGCCGTAGGGTTTTTTTCATTTTTTTTTGGGTCCGGCCAAGGCGTGATTGACGATTAATCTACACTGAGGGACATTTTTATTTATTTATTTTTTGTTTTGTTTTTAGTAAAGGCATTGGCAAAGATTTGTGTTGCGTCTTTACTCACTTTTTACAGTTTTTAGATGATACTCATTCACATAGGGGAAACCAGGGATATGGGGACCCCTTGTTGAAGGGGGGCTTCCAGATTCTGATATGCCCCCACCCACAGACCCCCACAACCACTGGCCAGGGTTGTGGGGAAGAGGCCCTTTTCCACATCAACAAAGCAACCCCATGTTGACCTGCATACTTGGATAAGGGTCTGGTATGGATTTTGTGGGAGACTGCACGCCATTTTTTTTTTGTAAATTTTGGCGTTGGGCTCCCCTTTAAAATCAATACCAGATCCAAAGGGCATTCGGGGGAGGGGGGGTTAGGCCTTTTTTTTTCATTGCCAGCATTTACAAATCGCACCCAAATCGCACCAAAATCGCATCTGTATCATGCAGGTGCGACTTTCATGCAAATTTTTAGGGTTTACATTGAGGTCTATGGCAGCTCCAACGTCTGTCAGCTCTTAAATAACTAAGGGGAAGGCGGGAGCCAATGTCGGGAGCCGTAGGGTTTTTTTCATTTTTTTTGGGGTCCGGCCAAGGCGTGATTGACGATTAATCTACACTGAGGGACATTTTTATTTATTTTTTGTTTTGTTTTTAGTAAAGGCATTGGCAAAGATTTGTGTTGCGTCTTTACTCACTTTTTACAGTTTTTAGATGATACTCATTCACATAGGGGAAACCAGGGATATGGGGACCCCTTGTTGAAGGGGGGCTTCCGGATTCTGATATGCTCCCACTCATAGACCCCCACAACCACTGGCCAGGGTTGTGGGTAAGAGTCCCTTTTACACATCAACAAAGCAACCCCATGTTGACCTACATACTTGGATAAGGGTCTGGTATGGATTTTGTGGGAGACTGCACGCCATTTTTTTTTGTAAATTTTGGCATTGGGCTCCCCTTAAAATCAATACCAGATCCAAAGGGCATTCGGGGGGGGGGGGGGGGGGTAGGCCTTTTTTTTTCATTGCCAGCATTCACAAATCGCACCCAAATCGCACCAAAATCGCATCTGTATCATGCAGGTGCGACTTTCATGCGAATTTTTAGGGTTTACATTGAGGTCTATGGAAAGCAAGTCGCATGAAAGTCGGACCAGAGTAGTGCAGGTACTACTTTGAAGTTGCTGCGACTTGAAGTCACACACATATGAACCGTTATTATTGGGAAACATGGGATGCAACTTGTCATGTGACTTTGGGTTCCAAAGTCGCATGACAAGTTGCACACGTTTGAATGTTCTCTTCTTTCCCAACCTTAAATTCTGAGGTTATGCTTTGTTACTATGATATGTTAACAGCACTGTTATGTCGAACAACAACTAAAACAATAAATTAAAAAAGAAAACTAAAGTGAAAGAATAAGGACAATAAGAAAGAAAGAATAAGGACAACTCTGCCAGACATTGGATAATACATAGATTTCAATAAACATGATGTCCCATGAATATTTGTACAACGTTTTTAATCTTGTAATCCATGTTCAGATCACTATGTATTATTTGATCTGAATGACTCAATGAAAATAGAATTGAATCACAGTGTTAACCACTTCAATACAGGGCACTTATACACTGTCCTGCCCAGACCAATTTTCAGCTTTCAGCGCTGTCGCATTTTGAATGACAATTGCACGTCATACAACACTGCACCCAAACTAAATTTTTATCATTTTGTTCCTACAAATAGAGCTTTCTTTTGGTGGTATTTGATCACCTCTGGGATTTTATTTTCTGCTAAACAAATAAAAAAAGACCGAAAATTGTGAAAAAAAGGGTTTTTTTTGTTTCTGTTACAAAACTTTATAAATAAGTAAGTTTTCTCCTTCACTGATGGGCACTGATAGGGCTGCACTGACGGGCACTGATAAGGCGGCACTGATGTGCACTGATGAGGTGGCACCAAGGAGGTAGCACTGATATGCAGCACTGATGGGTACACATAGGTGGCACTGATGGGCACTAAAAGGTGGCACGGATGGGCACTGATAGGCGGCATGGATGGGCACTGATAGGCGGCACGGATGGGCATGGATGGGCACTGATAGGTGGCACTGATGTACACTAATAGATGGTACTGATGGATGCCAATCAGTGCCAAACAATAATGCCTGCCAATCAGTGATGCACATTGTGGGCACTGATTGGCATTCATTGTGGGCACTGATTGGCATCCCTGGTGGTCTAGGGTGGCATACCTGGTGGTGACATCCCTGGTGGTCCTGGTGGCATCCCTGGTGGTCCTGTGTGGGCATCCTTGTGGGGGCTGCCTGATGGCTCCCTGGGTACTATATTATTCAGGAAGCAATCAGCAAGTAATGCTGTTCTGCATGCATCCAGCTCCCATCCTAGGTTCTAGACCAATAGCATCCCATTACAGTCAGCATTTGAGACTGCAAATAATTGCAGTAGGGATAATGACTTTCAAAATGAAGCAAATCTTCTATATGGTCGTTTACGAGAGAGAGGCTACACTCATAGGAAAAAACAATGATTTGTTGCGCTATAAATTTCAACCATGAGCAAAGCTGTATTGTTTACAGGATTGGAAGGAAGGGTTAAAAGTGTCCAGGGATAGGACACAATTAAAAATAGCAGCAGAGAGTCAGTGAACAGTTATTTAGGAGGTGACTCCTGGTGAGAATTCAGTTGGTTGAAAACTGGGAAAGTCTGTAGCCTGGGTATATTACCACAGGGAAATGTAACTGGCACAAAACAGGAGGCAGCACGCTGAAGGGTAGAAACACCTTTAGGAGAAATACAAAGGAGAGAAAACAAGCAGCGTCAACCTAAGTGCAGTAGTGTTATCACACGTTTTTAATAGAAATGCACTCACTCTGAGTAGAGTAAAAGCAGGCACATCATGATAAAGTCCAATGGATAGCAAGGATGGACAGCAGGATGGACAGCAAGGCTCCACAGGGACGATCTTCCAGCGCTAAGTGTTCCTGTCTGGCGGCGCCGGTGGCTTCCAATGTCCCAGGCTGGAGCAAGCAGGGCGCAGGGGGAAATCATCAGGCCAAGAGTCCCTGGTCATGGTCAGATGATGCTAATAGCGTGCACGCGTTCAGAACATGCGTGCTCCTTCATCGGGCATCTGGTCCTGGGACATTGGAAGCCACCGGCGCCACAAGACAGGAACGCTTAGCGCTGGAAGATTGTCCCCGTGGAGGCCTGTTGTCTATCCTGCTGTCCATCCTTGCTGTCCATTGGACTTTATCATGATGTGCCTGCTTTTATTCTAGGCTACCTCTCAGACTGTTATGCTGTGTACACACGAGTGGACTTTTCAGCATCAAAGGTCCGACGGTCTTTCCGACGGACTTTTGACGGAGTTACAGCAGACTTTCGAACGACCGGACTTGCCCACACACGAACGGACTAAAGTCCATTCGAAAGTCCGTTCCTTTGAACGTGATGATGTACGACCGGACTAGAATAAGGATGTTCATAGCCAGTAGCCAATAGCTGCCCTTGCGTCCTTTTTTGTCCGTCAGACTAACATACAGACAATCGGATTTTTCGGCCAGACTCGAGTCCGTCGGAAAGATTTGAAGCATGTTCCAAATCTAAAGTCCGTCTGATTTTCGACAGAAGAGGTCCGCTGAAGGTCCGTCGGACCAGTCCGGTCGAAAAGTCTGGTTGTGTGTACATGGCATTAGAATAATTACATCGTATACTAAGTAGCACAAGCAAGTGAGACAAATTATTGAGAAATATTGCCCATTATTATTGGCAGATCCCATTGCCAATAAATATGTAGAAGGACAACCACAAATTACGTACAGACGAGCCAAATCTTTAAAAGACCGACTAACTCAAAGTCACTATAATATTCCTCTGCCATCTAGTCAATCCCCTGGTACTTTTTCATGTAGAAAATGTGATAAGTGTCAAGATTCATGCCAAAACAACAATGAATTAATTCATTGTTCAGATTCATGTCATACAACAATGAATTAATATTACCAAACGGACAGGTTCACATGATTAGACATAGAAAGACATGCCAAACTCCAGGTATCGTATACCTTATGCAATGTGCATGCAAGTGTTTCTTTTTTTTTTTTTTTGGGAAAATAATCTTTATTGAAGTTAGACAGAAATTAATACAGCACATTTGAGGTCCAAGTATAAAAAACATAAAACATAATCACATGTGGTACGTTAACATATAGTAGAGTCTTATAAGTCTGGCATTGCATAACAGAGATATACCAATTGTCAGTGATTCGGTGAGGTTCTGACAGACCCAGATGGGCTACCTATTATATGGTTGTATGTTTTAGTTGCTAGGTATTGGTAAACTTGTTTTCACGCATTACTATACACATGTCTCCCCATCTCCCAGCCAACCATCCCAAATCCTTGAGTATTTCTGACTGTTTCCCCTGTGTTTGTAAATCAACTGCTTGTATGGGAGGGAATTGTTAACATCTCTCTTCCAGCTTGTTATGGTGGGGGTTACGTTCTGCATCCAAGTCTTGGCAATTACTTTTCTGGCCAAGAATAGTACTTCAGATATAAATATGGCTTGGTATTTATCAATGTCCACATCTGGAAGAAGACCTAATATACAAAGTTTTGGATCTAATACCACAGGGGAACCCATCTGGTCGTGCAAGAACCTAATCACTTGACTCCAGTATGTTTGAAGAATAGAGTATTCCCAGATTAAGTGAAAAAAACTACTCATCTCTGCCTGACAGTGAGGACATGCTATATTACGTGTAGGTTGAAACTTCCTTATTATGTTAGGTGTTAGGTACGCTTGATGAATGATGTATATCTGTGTTAGCCTATCGGACAGTTTTGGAGATGCCACCTTTACATTTTCTAAAATTTCCTCCCAATCCGAATCACTAACTGCTCCTACGTCTCTTTCCCATCTTGTTTTGGCTTTTTGCGTCACTTCTCTGATTCTGGGTAATCTTATGGAGTAGTAGAGATTAGATATCAATTTTTGTGGATCGGCTCCCATTACTATGTCCAAGATTTGGGGATGTTCCAGGATGCAGTTTTCGTTCCTGAATTGAGAACGCAGGGCATGTCTGAGTTGTATGTATTTGAACATTAATTGTTGTGGTATAGAGTATTCTTCCTTAAGGGTTTGAAATGCTTTAGGCCTATCACTTGCCATGACCTGGTGCAGGTAAATAATTCCATATCTGGCCCATAGATTAGGGTCTGGTATTTTTTTAAGCTCCGCTAGCTGGTTGTTAGCCCATAATGGAGTGTGAGAGTGAATGCACCCTATTTTAAGTTTTTTCTGGGCCAATCCCCATATTCGTTGGTGATGGTTGAGTACCCCATCATTAAAGTTTGGACCTTTCCTATTAAATTGGGCCCCTCGTAGTATAATTTGAAGTGGGGTAGATAAAGGACTGTCTGGGCTACTAAATACTAGTGTACTATACCGCTGTCTTTCGTTATTGTGGTAGTGATGCATGTGCGACAACTGTGCCGCTATGTAATATTCCTGCAGATCTGGCAGAGCTGTTCCCCCCATATCTGTAGGGTTTTTAAGGACATGCCAAGCTACCTTATGTCTTTGATGTCCCCAGACAAAGGTGTTCAAAATAGATTCCATTTTTTTGAAAATCCCGATAGGTATATATAGTGGGGCGTGCCATACCATATATAGGATCTTGGGTAAAATAATCATTTTTATGATGTTTATCCTCCCCATTACTCCCAGTGGTAGTTTGGACCAGGCTTGCGTTTTGGTTTTTATCATGGCAAACAATGGTTCTATGTTGTTGGTTGTGTATTCGCGTAGGTCTCTTGTAACCAGTACCCCTAAATATTTAATAGTGTTTACCCTGACTAATGGTAGTTCTGGATGTATATTGGTTGCATGCAAGTGTTTCTACATTGGGAAAACAAAACGCCCTTTCCATGTAAGAATAAATTACCATATATATACCTTATAAGAAAACAGAGAATGGAGACGCCAATGAGTCGCCATGTGGGGCTATTTCATGGCTTTAGTTTGAACACCATCAGATTTATGGCCCTTGAAGACATTCCTCCTGACGTTAGAGGAGGTAGTAACGACCAAAAGCTTCTGCAATTAGAATCATGTTGGATTTATTTATTAAAAGCTACGGTATACCCTGGGTTAAATGAAATGCTTAGTTATAAACCTTTTTTATAATATTTTTGATCATGGTATACTGCTATTTTTTTCTCCCAATATTGGCTTTTCTGACTCCTTCTTTCTCTCTTCCTTCAACCCCCCTTCCCCCCCCCCCCAAACTTTTTCACCCCCTCCCTTCACTCCTTCCCTCTCTTCTCCCCCCTTTCTCCCCCCACCCCCTTCCTCCTCCTCTCTTTTCTTTTCCCCCCTCCCCCTTCTCCCTTTCTTTGTCATTGTTTCTATAGATGTTAATAACACATCTCCCTTGCTTAAATTATCCTCCCTCCCTTGGTCTTAGTAATTAAACATAATTAATGTCATATTTAGGAAAATTGTTTTTCTGTTTTTTCCCCTTTTACTTATTTTGCACTATTTTTGTTTCTTTTATTAAAAATATGTTTTGTAAATGCATCTGCATCTCCATGTTTATGGCTATGCACTATCCCCTAATTTCCATCCTTCTCCTATAATTTACATCAAATTGATCGCTGTGCCATAATGGGGTGTTTTTGCTTGTTTGACTTTCCTAGCGTAATTTGGGTGATCATACGGACGCCCAGGGTGTTCCTGCTAACCAGGCTGGGCACCCGATCCACTGTGCAGCTTGTGCGTGCTTCGCCGTCCACTCTGGAATCTTCACGTCTTTTGACAAGTGAGATCTCCCCTCCTATCCACCAGAGGGAGCTCTGGTTCCATTTTCCGATCAAGCCTTAGGACCCGGTGGGAATGGACAAGCTTCGTGGAGTGGCGAGGTTCGCGCATGCACGGCATGGTTATTACGTCTGCATCCGGTATTCATACCGGATGGATGCTATATAAAGCCGCTACATGCAGCATTGAGATGCTACGGGAACCAAGGGACACAAGCACGTCACTATCTCCTATTCAGGTAACCTTTAGCTAGTCTAAATTTTGAAAAATGGCTCCTTTTCTATCTCTATAATGGCGATCGTGATTTTCATGTTTTTGTTTTAAGATTATTATCTTTTCTTGCTGGCACTGTACTGCAAGTTATAACTGCTGTTCTAATTGTGTCTATCAGATAACCTTAGAGTGACTAAAGTTTGCGGAGGTGTGTGGCCCTTGGCATTAAGCCAGCTGCAGAATCTATTCTTGTAAGTTGACCTTATTTTAGCTTTCTGCCCTTTGATGTCAAGAAGGATACTCCATCATTCCTTCAGACATTAAAGGGCATCCAGTGTTTTTTCCCTTTTTTAGTTGACCCTGGTCTGCCATCTACGGTCACCTGTAACGCATGGTTCCTCTGAGACTCTGATGAGGAAAAGCCGCTCAACGACTGTTTACACTGTGATCAGACTGACACATCGCAGCATTGTTTGCTGCGATGCGCTCCCCCAGGGGTGCACAGTGGCTTGAAATCCCGGCGACATCATATGACGTCCGTTCAGGATATCAAAACCACTTTGTCGCCGTCATTTTGCTATATGCTATAAGTGGTTAAAAAGGTAATATTTTTATTGCCTGTGGTTCATCAGGCAAAACTTCATTTTTTTGCTGTTGGCAACACATGAACATTATTATTGTTAATTCCACAGTTAAATATCTAAAGCTGGCCATACATGGATTGAAATTTGGCCCGTTCAGCAGGGACTGGCCGAGATTTGATCCATCTATGGGCAAGTCCATCGATTGAGTTGGGTACAACCAGCATGTTAGATTTTTTTCTATATGTGATTACTTCTGGCATATAGTAATCTATAGTAATCTAATAGGCTAGCAGTAGGGATGAGCCGAACACCCCCCCGGTTCGGTTCGCACCAGAACCTGCGAACGGACCGAAAGTTCGCACGAACCTTAGAACCCCATTGACGTCTATGGGACTCGAACGTTCGAAATCAAAAGTGCTCATTTTAAAGGCTAATTTGCATGGTATTGTCCTAAAAAGGGTTTGGGGACCCGGGTCCTACCCCAGGGGACATGTATCAATGCAAAAAAAACTTTTAAAAACGGATGTTTTTTCGGGAGCAGTGATTTTAATGATGCTTAAAGTAAAAAAAAAATATTCCTTTAAATATCGTACCTGGGGGGTGTCTATAGTATGCCTGTAAAGTGGCGCGTGTTTCCCGTGTTTAGAACAGTCCCTGCACCAAATGTCATTTTTAAAGGAAATCTCATTTAAAACTGCTTGCGGGTTTAATGTAATGTCAGGTCCTGGCAATATGGATGAAAATCAGTGAGACAAACGGCATGGGTACCCCCCAGATCATTACCAGGCCCTTTGGGTCTTGTATGGATATTAAGGGGAACCCCGCACCCAAATTAAAATAAGGAAAGGTGTGGGGCCACCAGGCCCTATATACTCTGAACAGCAGTATACAGGCGGTGCAAACAAGACAGGGACTGTAGGTTTGTTGTTAAGTAGAATCTGTTTTTCATTTTGAACGAGTACATTTTTAACGTGTTTAGCTCCAGCCAAAAAATCTTTTTTAAGCTTTTTGGAAAACATAGGGAAGGGTTTTCACCCCTGTGACATTTGTTTTGCTGTCTTTCCTCCTCTTTAGAAGATTTCACCTCACTTTTTGTCCCAATGACAAATGTTTTTTGAGAATTTGGGGTTTTTTGTGGAACAAGGATTGGAAAGCATCAGTGGAAAGGAGAAATGTTTTTCCCATATTAACTCTTACAGGAGAGAATTTCCCTTCCTAGGGGTAGATTTCATCTCACTTCCTGTTGTCTCCTTCCGTTTGCAAGTAGGAGTCGTTTGTAAGTTAGATGTTTGAAAGTAGGGGCCTGCCCTATATACTCAGCAGAAATTTGGGCCTTAGGTGTTGTTGTGGCCACAACAACATAAGCCCTCACAGGGCCCTGCTGTGAAATATTAGATCAAGAATTGTAATTACATGCCCCTGTTGAACAGGGGCAGAAAAACTGGGCCTTTGGTGGTGGTGGTGGTGGTGGTGCTGGTGCCACAACACTGTAAGTCCTCACTCGCTCTTGGTGGGTGCAGAAATGGGCCCTGCTGTGAAATATTAGATCAAGAATTGTAATTACATGCCCCTGTTGAACAGGGGCAGAAAAATTGGGCCTTTGGTGGTGGTGGTGCTGGTGCCATAACACTGCAACCCCTCACAGACACTCTAGTTGGAACGCAGGAACGAGCCCAGCTGCAAAGTATTGCATCAAAAATTGTAATTACACGCCCCTGTTAAACAGGGGCAGAAAAATTGGGCCTTAGGCACTGGTGCTGGTGCCACAACACTGCAACCCCTCACAGACACTCTAGTTGGAACGCAGGAACGAGCCCTGCTGCAAAGTATTGCATCAAAAATTGTAATTACATGCCCCTGTTAAACAGGAGCAGAAAAATTGGGCCTTAGGCACTGGTGCTGGTGCCACAACACTGCAACCCCTCACAGACACTCTAGTTGGAATGCAGGAACGAGCCCTGCTGCAAAGTATTGCATCAAAAATTGTAATTACACGCCCCTGTTAAACAGGGGCAGAAAAATTGGGCCTTAGGCACTGGTGCTGGTGCCACAACACTGCAACCCCTCACAGACACTCTAGTTGGAACGCAGGAACGAGCCCTGCTGCAAAGTATTGCATCAAAAATTGTAATTACACGCCCCTGTTACACAGGGGCTGAAAAATTGTGCCTTAGGCACTTGTGGTGGTGCCCAGAACCAAAAATGTTCTTACAAGCTATCAGCGTGATGATTGAGGAGGAAGAGGATAATTACTCAGGGATAGTCACTCAGCATCAGCATAGGCAGTCTTTGAAGGGATCTGAGATTTCAAAAAAAATTATTCGGTTACATCAGCATCAGGTGCTTGGTAGCTGGTGGTGATCCAAGACTGATTCATTTTTATGAAGGTCAGTCGATCGACCGAGTCGGTGGACAGACGCACCCTGTGATCGGTTACCACGCCTCCAGCAGCACTGAATGTGCGTTCCGAAAGAACGCTGGATGCAGGACAGGCCAGTAGCTCAATTGCACACTGTGCAAGCTCTGGCCAGTGATCCATCCTCAAGACCCAGTAACCCAGAGGATTTTCGGTGGGAAAGGTGTCCAAGTCTGATCTTGCCCCTATGTATTCCTGCACCATGTAAAACAGACACTGGCGATGGTTGCTGGAACCGATCATACCTTGGGGCTGCAGACCAAAAAATTGTCTGAACGCATCGGTCAGACGGCCACCTTCTCCACCGCTCCTTCTTTGACTGACTGAAGCCTCAGCAACACGTTGTCCAGAAACAGGAGTTTGTAACCTCCCAGTCTCTGGGAACGTGTTGCACAGACCTTTCTGCAAGGCCTCCCGAAGATGTTTCATCCTCTGCTCCCTCTGCGATGGCAAGATAAGGTCCGCAACCTTACCCTTGTAATGTGGATCAAGGAGGGTTGCCAGCCAGTATTGGTCCTTCTCCTTGATACCACGAATACGAGGATCCTTGCGCAGGCTTTGCAGGATCAGGGAGGCCATGCAGCATAGGTTTACTGAGGCATTCAGTCCAGAGTCCTCTGGGTCACTAAGGACGACATGGTCCACAGCCACCTCCTCCCAGCCACGTACAAGTCCATGGGTTTCTTGGGACTGATCCCTTAAAGACTGCTGCTGATGCTGAGTGCCAGGCTCCACCTCCATACTGACACAATCTTCCTCCTCCTCGTCCTCTTCCTGTGTGATCGGCGGGCACGCAGGAACACTGTCTGGATAAAGGGGGCCTTGAGAGCTAAGGAAGTCCTCCTCTTCCTACTTCTGTTCTGCCTCAAGTGCCCTGTCCATTTTTCCACGCAGCGTGTGCTCCAACAGGTGGACAAGGGGGACAGTGTCACTGATGCATGCACTGTCACTGCTCACCATCCTCGTGGCCTCCTCAAATGGTGACAGGACAGTGCATGCATCCCTGATCATGGCCCACTGGTGTGGGGAAAAAAAACAAGCTCCCCTGACCCTGTCCTGGTGCCATAGTCGCACAGGTACTCATTGATGGCCCTCTGCTGCGTGTGCAGCCGCTGCAGCATGGCCAACGTTGAGTTCCACCTGGTGGGCATGTCACAGATTAGGCGGTTCTTGGGCAGGTTAAACTCCTTTTGGAGGTCCGTCAGCCGAGCACTGGCATTATATGACTGGCGGAAATGCACACAGACTTTCCTGGCCTGCCTCAGGACATCCTGTAAGCCCGGGTACCTGCCCAAGAACCGCTGCACCACCAAGTTAAGGACGTGAGCCAAACAGGGCACATGGGTCATTTGTCCCTGTCGGAGGGCAGAGAGGAGGTTGGTGCCACCATTGTCGCAAACCACCATTCCTGCCTTAAGTTGGCGTGGCGTCAACCACCTCTGAACCTGCCCCTGCAGAGCTGACAGAACCTCTGCCCCAGTGTGGCTCCTGTCCCCCAAGCACACCAGCTCAAGCACCGCGTGGCATCTTTTGGCCTGCGTACTTGCGTAGCCCCTTGAACAGCTACGGAGCACCGCTGGTTCAGAGGACAAAGCACAGGAAGAGGCCATGGAGGAAGAAGAAGAGGAGGGGGTGGAGGAGAGAGGTGTGTCACAATCATTAGCATTTTGGAGGCGTGGTGGCGGAACAACCTCCAACACTACTGCACCTTGTCCTGCATCCTTCCCAGCTGCCAGCAGAGTCACCCAATGCGCCGTGTAACTTAGGTAACGTCCCTGTCCATGCCTGCTGGACCATGAGTCAGCGGTAATATGCACCTTACCGCTGACCGCCCTGTCCAGCGAGGCATGGACATTGCCTTCCACCTGCCGGTAGAGAGCCGGAATCGCCTTCCGTGAAAAAAAGTGGCGTTTTGGTACCTGCCACTGAGGAACCGCACATTCCACAAACTCACAGAAGGGGGCAGAGTCTACCAACTGAAAAGGCAGCAGTTGAAGTGCTAGCAATTTTGCCAAGTTTGCATTCAACCGCTGGGCATGTGGATGGCTAGGAGCAAACTTCTTTCGGCGGTGCAGCAGCTGGGGCAGGGAAATTTGCCCGGTACAATCTGACGTCGCTGTACCAAAAGAAGATTGCCCACAAGTACTTGGCTGTGACACACCTAATTCTACACCTTCATTCCTCTCAGTGCAGGTCTCAGAGAGGACTGAAGGTATAGTGGGTTTGGAAATCTCAGCTGATGAGGAGCAAGGAGAGGTCCTCTTTGTTCTTTGGTGTGGGTCTTTTAGATACGCTTGCCAATGAACTGCATGGCAGGTCAACATATGTCTGGTCAAGCATGTGGTACCCAAGCGTTAGATGTTTTGGCCACGCGAGATACGCTTGAGACATATGTTGCAAATAGCAGCGGTGCAATCTAATGCACTCGTCTCAAAAAAGGCCCACACCAAAGAACTTTTTGAATAACGCGCAGAGACTGCAGCGCCCTGCACATGTGGAGCTTTGGGGTGTGATGCAGTCAATGTGCTGCCCTTAGGCTGGCCCCTGGAGGGCATCCTGCCTCGTTGGTGATGTGCCGCCTCCACCTCCTCCTCCTCCTCTCTCCTATCAGGCACCCACGTTGAGTCAGTGACCTCATCATCCCCTCCCTCCCCATCACTGGAGCAAACCTGGCAGTATGCTGCAGCAGGGGGAGCATGACTGCCAGATTGCTGTCCTTCTTGGGCACCCCCTCTGTCCGTGCTCATGTTACTGCCTTCATCGAGCTCAGTATCATCATCAGAGCCTTCCAAACGCTGGGCATCCTCCTGGAGCATGTACCCAACACTGTGGTCAAACAGTTCGAAGGACTCCTCAGGAGGACATGGTGGGGCTAGGGAAGGAGTCACTGATGACATTGAGCCGAGGGAAGAGGCCACTGCTTTGCCAGACAAAGTACCCTGGGCATGGGTGAGAGAGGATGAGGAGGATGAGACGGCTTGGTCATCCACTCGACCAAGTCTTCCGCATGTTGCGGCTCAACACGGCCAGCTGCCGAAAAAAAGGCCAAGCATGTCCCACGGCCACGTGCTGATGAGGATGCACCGTCTCCACGACCAGCACTAGACACAGACCTGCTTGCCCTCTCTTATTGGCTTGTGACTGTCTGCCTCTCCTTCTTGGCTTTCCAGACATACTAATGGCCTGTAGCTGCACTAAGCTGGGATATATATATATATATATATATATATATATATATATATACTGATACTGCAGCTAGCAAAAGCAACTGCCTGCCTGTAGTATGAGAACACCACCAACCTTCTACAGGACACTGTGAGGTGGACGCACCCCACCAACTTGTAGGTTTAGCTGAACACTGTGAACAGGACGCACCCCGCTAACTTGTAGGTTTAGCTGAACACTGTGAGCAGGACGCACCCCACTAACTTGTAGGTTTAGCTGAACACTGTGAGCAGGACGCACTGCACTAACTGTAAATAGTCTAGCTGCCTGACTGTGGTACTAATAGGATCAAAAGAACACCAGTAATTTTCTTCAGGTAGCTGTAAATACTGTAACAAGACAAGCCTGCCTGTCGGTAAGAAGATAACAGGAACGGATCTAGCTGAACACTGTGAGCAGGACGCACTGCACTAACTGTAAATAGTCTAGCTGCCTGACTGTGGTACTAATAGGATCAAAAGAACACCAGTAATTTTCTTCAGGTAACTGTATATACTGTAACAAGACAAGCCTGCCTGTCAGTAAGAAGAAAACAGGAACGGATCCAGCTGAACACTGTGAGCAGGACGCACTGCACTAAACTTGTAGGTTTAGCTGAACACTGTGAGCAGGACGCACCCCACTAACTTGTAGGTTTAGCTGAACACTGTGAGCAGGACGCACTGCACTAACTGTAAATAGTCTAGCTGCCTGACTGTGGTACTAATAGGATCAAAAAAACACCAGTAATTTTCTTCATGTAGCTGTATATACTGTAACAAGACAAGCCTGCCTGTCAGTAAGAAGATAACAGGAACGGATCTAGCTGAACACTGTGAGCAGGACGCACTGAACTAACTGTAAATAGTCTAGCTGCCTGACTGTGGTACTAATAGGATCAAAAGAACACAAGCAATTTTCTTCAGGTAGCTGTATATACTGTAACAAGACAAGCCTGCCTGTCAGTAAGAAGATACCAGGAACGGATCTAGCTGAACAATCTGAGCAGGACGCACTGCACTAACTTGTAGTTTTAGCTGAACACTGTGAGCAGGACGCACTGAACTAACTGTAAATAGTCTAGCTGCCTGACTGTGGCACTAATAGGATCAAAAGAACACCAGTAATTTTCTTCAGGTAGCTGTAAATACTGTAACAAGACAAGCCTGTCTGTCAGTAGAAAGATAACAAGAATGAATCTAGCTAAACTGAATACAGTGTATATATATATATATGCAACACCTGGGATGCATATATATACACAATACACTGTAAGTGCAGCTAACTGACTGACTGTTCTGCCTAATCTATCTAACTCAAATCAAATGTCACTGTGTCTCTCTCTCTCAATGAACGCCGGAACACACACTACACAGGGCCGCCATGCAGGCGGCCTTATATAGTGTGGGGCGTGTACTAAATCCCCTGAGCCATAATTGGCCAAAGCCTCCTTGGCTTTGGCCAATTACGGCTCTCTGTTCAGGCGGCGCTGTGATTGGCCAAGCATGCGGGTCATAGTGCATGCTTGGCCAATCATCAGCCAGCAATGCACTGCGATGCCTCCGTGAATTATGGGCCGTGACGCGCCACACGAATTTGGCGCGAACGGCCCATATCGTTCGCAATTCGGCGAACGACCGAACAGCCGATGTTCGAGTCGAACATGGGTTCGACTCAAACACGAAGCTCATCCCTAGCTAGCAGTAATCATTGTGTTCTGCAGGCTGGGAAGGCTCCCCACGCCATCCCCCCACACTGACTTTTAGACGCACTGACCTAGAATAAAAATACAAATTCTGACTTTATTCTGCTTATTTCTTAGTAGGAAGTCAACAATGTCAGCTGTCACATATTGTCAATGCTCACTATAAGTATGTAGTTAATAACTAGTTTTGCTGGTTGGTATAATATTACAATGGCAGCTCAAGCATACAAAGACTCAGTGTGCTGTAATAGAAGACATCATAGTGCAAAGCTGTTTTGAAAAGAATTAGTCACCAAAGGTAACACCTGTTGGAAACAATAATCTGAAAGAAGAGAACAGGTTCCATGGTTATTGCATAAATATAATACATTATAACTGGGTGTTGCTACAGCTCCTTAGTTTAATACATAATGCTGACTTTTAACCACGTCAGCCCCCGGAAGATTAGGCTGCTCAATGACCATAGCACTTTTTACAATTTGGCACTGCGCTGCTTTAACTGGTCATGCAATGCTGTACCCAAACAAAATTTGCGTCTTTTTTTCCCCACAAATAGAGCTTTATTTTGATGGTATTTGATTGGCTCTGTGATTTTTATTTTTTTGCAATATAAACGATAATGATATATTCTACTTTTGTTAGAAGAAAAATTCAATAAACCCAATTTTAGTCAAACATTTAGGCCAAAATGTATTCAGCCACATGTCTTTGGTATAAAAAATGTTAATAAGCGTATATATATTGGTTTGCGCAAAAGTTATAGCATCTACAAACTAGGGTACATTTTCTGGAATTTACACAGCTTTTAGTTTACGACTGCCTATCTCATTTCTTGAGGTGCTAAAATGGCAGGGCAGTACAACCCCCCTTAAATGACCCCATTGAATATTTTATTTTTTTGTCACGAATGATTGAAAAATGGCAACAAAAAAAATTACACAAAGTTGTTACCAAATGATATATTGCTCACACATGCCATGGTTATATGTGGAATTACACCCCAAAATACATTCTGCTGCTTCTCCTGAGTATGGGGATACCACGTGTGTGAGACTTTTTGGGAGCCTATTAGGGATGAGCCGAACTCCCCCCAGTTCGGTTCGCACCAGAACCTGCGAACGGACCGAAAATTCGCACGAACGTTAGAACCCCATTGACGTCTATGGGACTCGAATGTTCGAAATCAAAAGTGCTCGTTTTAAAGGCTAATTTGCATGGTATTGTCCTAAAAAGGGTTTGGGGACCCGGATCCTGCCCCAGGGGACATGTATCAATACAAAAAAAACTTTTAAAAACGGACGTTTTTTTCGGGAGCAGTGATTTTAACCACTTCAATACAGGGCACTTATACACCTTCCTGCCCAGATGAAATTTTCAGCTTTCAGCACTGTCGCAGTGTGAATGACAATTGCGCGGTCATCCATCACTGTACCCAAACTAAATTTTTATCATTTTGTTCCCACAAATAGAGCTTTCTTTTGGTGGTATTTGATCACATCTGCGGTTTTTATTTTTTGCGAAACAGATAAAAAAAGACCGAAAATTCTGAAAAAAATAAAAGTTTTGCTTTTGTTTTTGTTTAAAAATTTTGTAAATAAGTAAGTTTTCTCTTTCACTGATGGGCACTGATAAGGCGGCACTGACGGGCACTGATAAGGTGGCAGCGATGAGGTGGCACCAATGAGCGGGCACTGACGGGCACTGACGATGGGCACTGATGGGCACTGGTAGGCGGCACTGATGGCTGGCACTGATATGCAGCACTGATGGGCATTGATAGGCGGCACTAATGGGCACTTATGGGTGGCACTGGGTGGCACTGGGTGGCACTGGGTGGCACTGATGGGCACTGTTAGGCAACACTTATGGGCACTGAAAGGCTGCACAGATGGGTTCTTATGGGTGGCACTGATGGGCACTGATAGGCGGCACTGCTGGGCACTGATAGGCGGCACTGATGGGCACTGATACGTGGCACTGATGGGCACTGATACGCGGCACTGATGGGCATCCCTGGTGGCACTGGCAGTGGTAGGCATGAGAGTGGGCACTGATTGGCAGCTGCCTGGGCATTGATTGGCAGCTGCCTTTGTACAGATCAGTATTTCCCTTGGGGTCTAGGGGGCATACCTGGTGGTCCAGTGTGTCTGGTTTCCCTGGTGGTCCTGGGCGGATTCCCTGGTGGTCCTGGGCGGCTTCCCTGGTGGTCCTGGGTAGGATCCGAGGGGGGGCTGTGCTGATAAACAATCAGCACAGACCCCCCCTGTCAGGAGAGCAGCCGATCGGCGCTCCTCTACTCGCGTCTGTCAGACGCGAGTGAGGAAAAGCCGATCACCGGCTCTTCCTATTTACATCGTGATCAGCCGTGATTGGACACGGCTGATCACGTGGTAAAGAGTCTCCGTCAGAGACTCTTTACCTAGATCGGTGTTGCGAGGTGTCAGACTGACACCCCGCAACAACGATCGCCACGATGCGCGCCCCCGGGGGCGCGCAGCGGCTCAATATCCTGAGGACGTCATATGACGTCCAGTCAGGATATTGAAACCACTTTGCCGACGTCATTTTGCTATATGGCGGGCAGCAAGTGGTTAATGATGCTTAAAGTAAAAAAAAAAAAAAGTGAAGTATTCCTTTAACTATCGTACCTGGGGTGTGTCTATAGTATGCCTGTAAAGTGGCACGTGTTTCCCGTGTTTAGAACAGTTCCTGCACAAAATGTCATTTTTAAAGGAAAAAATCTCATTTAAAACTGTTAGCGGGTTTAATGTAATGTCGGGTCCTGGCAATATGGATGAAAATCAGTGAGACAAACGGCATGGGTGCCCCCCAGTCCATTACCAGGCCCTTTGGGTCTTGTATGGATATTAAGGGGAACCCCGCACCCAAATTAAAATAAGGAAAGGTGTGGGGCCCCCAGGCCCTATATACTCTGAACAGCAGTATACAGGCGGTGCAAACAAGACAGGGACTGTAGGTTTGTTGTTAAGTAGAATCTGTTTTTCATTTTGAACGGGTACATTTTTAACGTGTTTAGCTCCAGCCAAAAATTAATTTTTAAGCTTTTTGGAAAACATAGGGAAGGGTTATCACCCCTGTGACATTTGTTTTGCTGTCTGTCCTCCTCTTCAGAAGATTTCACCTCACTTTTTGTCCCAATGACAAATGTTTTTTGAAAATTTGGGTTTTTTGTGGAACAAGGATTGGAAAGCATCAGTGGAAAGGAGAAATGTTTTTCCCATATTAACTCTTACAGGAGAGAATTTCCCTTCCTAGGGGTAGATTTCATCTCACTTCCTGTTGTCTCCTTCCGTTTGCAAGTAAGAGTCGTTTGTAAGTTAGATGTTTGAAAGTAGGGGCCTGCCCTATATACTCAGCAGAAATTTGGGCCTTAGGTGTTGTTGTGGCCACAACACAGTAAGCCCTCACAGGGCCCTGCTGTGAAATATTAGATCAAGAATTATAATTACATGCCCCTGTTGAACAGGGGCAGAAAAATTGGGCCTTTGGTGGTGGTGGTGCTGGTGCCACAACACTGTAAGTCCTCACTCGCTCTTGGTGGGCGCAGAAATGGGCCCTGCTGTGAAATATTAGATCAAGAATTGTAATTACATGCCCCTGTTGAACAAGGGCAGAGAAATTGGGCCTTTGGTGGTGGTGGTGGTGCTGGTGCCACAACACTGTAAGTCCTCACTCGTTCTTGGCGGGTGCAGAAATGGGCCCTGCTGTGAAATATTAGATCAAGAATTGTAATTACATGCCCCTGTTGAACAAGGGCAGAAAAATTGGGCCTTTGGTGGTGGTGGCGGTGCTGGTGCCACAACACTGTAATGCCCCGTACACACGGTCGGATTTTCCGATGGAGAATGTCCGATCGGAGCGTGTTGTCAGAAATTCCGACCGTGTGTGGGCTCCATCGGACATTTTCCATCAGATTTTCCGACACAAAAAGTTTGAGAGCAGGATATAAAATTTTCCGACAACAAAATCCGTTGTCGGAAATTCTGATCGTGTGTACACAAATCCGACGGACAAAGTGCCACGCATGCTCAGAATAAATAAAGAGATGAAAGCTATTGGCCACTGCCCCGTTTATTGTCCCGACGTACGTGTTTTACGTCACCGCATTCAGAACGATCGGATTTTCCGACAACTTTGTGTGACCGTGTGTATGCAAGACAAGTTTGAGCCAACATCCGTCGGAAAAAATCCTAGGATTTTGTTGTCGGAATGTCCGAACAAAGTCTGACCGTGTGTACGGGGCATAAGTCCTCACTCGCTCTTGGTGGGTGCAGAAATGGGCCCTGCTGTGAAATATTAGATCAAGAATTGTAATTACATGCCCCTGTCGAACAGGGGCTGAAAAATTAGGCCTTAGGCACTGGTGCTGGTGCCACAACACTGCAACCCCTCACAGACACTCTAGTTGGAACGCAGGAACGAGCCCTGCTGCAAAGTATTGCATCAAAAATTGTAATTACACGCCCCTGTTAAACAGGAGCTGAAAAATTGGGCCTTAGGCACTGGTGCTGGTGCCACAACACTGCAACCCCTCACAGATACTCTATTTGGAACGCAGAAATGAGCCCTGCTGCAAAGTATTGCATCAAAAATTGTAATTACACGCCCCTGTTAAACAGGAGCTGAAAAATTGGGCCTTAGGCACTGGTGCTGGTGCCACAACACTGCAACCCCTCACAGATACTCTATTTGGAACGCAGAAATGAGCCCTGCTGCAAAGTATTGCATCAAAAATTGTCATTACACGCCCCTGTTAAACAAGGGCTTAAAAATTGGGCCTTAGGCACTGGTGCTGGTGCCACAACACTGCAACCCCTCCCAGATACTCTAGTTGTAATGCAGAAACGAGCCCTGCTGCAAAGTATTGCATCAAAAATTGTAAATACACGCCCCTGTTAAACAGGGGCTGAAAAATTGGGCCTTAGGCACTGGTGGTGGCGCCCAGAACCAAAAATGTTCTTACAAGCTATCAGCGTGATCATTGAGGAGGAAGAGGATAATTACTCAGGCATAGTCACTCAGCATCAGCATAGGCAGTCTTTGAAGGGATCTGGGAAAATTATTATTATTCGGTTACATCAGCGTCAGGTGCTTGGTAGCTGGTGGTGATCCAAGATTGATTCATTTTTATGAAGGTCAGTCGATCGACCGAGTCGGTGGACAGACACACCCTGTGATCAGTTACAAGGCCTCCAGCAGCACTGAATGTGCGTTCCGAAAGAACGCTGGATGCAGGACAGGCCAGTAGCTCAATTGCATCCTGTGCAAGCTCTGGCCAGTGATCCATCCTCAAGACCCAGTAACCCAGAGGATTTTCATTGGGAAAGGTGTCCAAGTCAGATCTTGCCCCTAGGTATTCCTGCACCATGTAAAACAGACGCTGGCGATGGTTGCTGGAACCAATCATACCTTGGGGCTGCGGACCAAAAAATTGTCTGAACGCATCGGTCAGACAGCCACCTTCTCCACCGCTCCTTCTTTGACTGACCGAAGCCTCAGCAACACGTTGTCCAGAAACAGGAGTTTGTAACCTCCCAGTTTCTGGGAACGCGTTGCACAGACCTTTCTGCAAGGCCTCCTGAAGATGTTTCATCCTCTGCTCCCTCTGCGATGGCAAGATAAGGTCCGCAACCTTACCCTTGTAACGTGGATCAAGGAGGGTTGCCAGCCAGTATTGGTCCTTCTCCTCGATACCACGAATACGAGGATCCTTACGCAGGCTTTGCAGGATCAGGGAGGCCATGCAGCATAGGTTTGCTGAGGCATTCGGTCCGGAGTCCTCTGGGTCACTAAGGACGACATGGTCCGCAGCCACCTCCTCCCAGCCACGTACAAGTCCATGTGTTTCTTGGGACTGATCCCTTAAAGACTGCTGCTGATGCTGAGTGCCAGGCTCCACCTCCATACTGACACAATATTCCTCCTCCTCCTCCTCCTCCTCCTCCTCCTCCTCCTGTGTGATCGGCGGGCATGCAGGAACACTGTCTGGATAAAGGGGGCTTTGAGAGCTAAGGAAGTCCTCCTCTTCCTGCCTCTGTTCTGCCTCAAGTGCCCTGTCCATTATTCCACGCAGCATGTGCTCCAACAGGTAGACAAGGGGGACAGTGTCACTGATGCATGCACTGTCACTGCTCACCATCCTCGTGGCCTCCTCAAATGGTGACAGGACAGTGCATGCATCCCTGATCATGGCCCACTGGTGTGGGGAAAAAAAACAAGCTCCCCTGACCCTGTCCTGGTGCCATAGTCGCACAGGTACTCATTGATGGCCCTCTGCTGCGTGTGCAGCCGCTGCAGCATGGCCAACGTTGAGTTCCACCTGGTGGGCATGTCACAGATTAGGCGGTTCTTGGGCAGGTTAAACTCCTTTTGGAGGCCCGCCAGCCGAGCACTGGCATTATATGACCAGAGGAAATGCACACAGACTTTCCTGGCCTGCCTCAGGACATCCTGTAAGCCCGGGTACCTGCCCAAGAACCGCTGCACCACCAAGTTAAGGACGTGAGCCAAACATAGCACATGAGTCATTTGTCCCTGTCGGAGGGCAGAGAGGAGGTTGGTGCCATTGTCGCAAACCACCATTCCTGCCTTAAGTTGGCGTGGCGTCAACCACCTCTAAGAACCTCTGCCCCAGTGTGGCTCCTGTCCCCCAAGCACACCAGCTCAAGCACCACATGGCATCTTTTGGCCTGCGTACTTGCGTAGCCCCTTGAACGGCTACGGAGCACTGCTGGTTCCGAGGACAAAGCACAGGAAGAGGCCATGGAGGAAGAAGAAGAGGAGGGGGTGGAGGAGAGAGGTGTGTCAGAATCATTAGCATTTTGGAGGCGTGGTGGCGGAACAACCTCCAACACTACTGCACTTTGTCCTGCATCCTTCCCAGCTGCCAGCAGAGTCACCCAATGTGCCGTGAAACTTAGGTAACGTCCCTGTCCATGCCTGCTGGACCATGAGTCAGCGGTAATATGCACCTTACCGCTGACCGCCCTATATAGTGGGGTTGGAGATCTCAGCTGATGAGGAGCAAGGAGAGGTCCTCTTTGTTCTTTGGTGTGGGTCTTTTAGATATGCTTGCCAACGAACTGCATGGCAGGTCAACATATGTCTGGTCAAGCATGTGGTACCCAAGCGGTAAATGTTTTGGCCACGCGAGATACGCTTGAGACATATGTTGCAAATAGCAGCGGTGCGATCTGATGCACTCGTCTCAAAAAAGGCCTACACCAAAGAACTTTTTGAATAACGCGCAGAGACAGCAGCGCCCTGCACATGTGATGCAGTCAATGTGCTGCCCTTAGGCTGGCCCCTGGAGGGCATCCTGCCTCGTTGGTGATGTGCCGCCTCCTCCTCCTCCTCCTCCTCCTCCTCCTCTCTCCTATCAGGCACCCACGTTGAGTCAGTGACCTCATCATCCCCTCCCTCCTCATCACTGGAGCAAACCTGGCAGTATGCTGCAGCAGGGGGAGCATGACTGCCAGATTGCTGTCCATCTTGGGCACCCCCTCTGTCCGTGCTCATGTTACTGCCTTCATCGAGCTCAGTATCATCATCAGAGCCTTGCTGAATACAGTGTATATATATATATATATATATATATATATATATATATATATATGCAACACCTGGGATGCATATATATACACAATACACTGTAAGTACAGCTAACTCACTGATTGTCCTGCCTAATCTAGCTAACTCAAATGAAATTACACTGTCTCTCTGTCTATATATCTCTCTTTCAGCGCCGGAACACACACTACACAGGGCCGCCGTGTAGGCGGCCTTATATAGTGTGGGGCGTGTTCTAAACCCCCTGAGCCATAATTGGCCAAAGCCACCCTGGCTTTGGCCAATTACAGCTCTCTCTACTGATGGCGCTGTGATTGCCCAAGCATGTGGGTCATAGTGCATGCTTGGCCAATCATCAGCCAGCAATGCACTGTGATGCCGCAGTGAATTATGGGCCGTGACGCGCCACACGAATTTGACGCGAACGGCCCATATTGTTCGCAATTCGGCGAACGGGCGAACAGACGATGTTCGAGTCGAACATGGGTTCGACTCGAACACAAAGCTCATCCCTAGAGCCTATCCGCGTACAGGACACCAAAAACCAAGCACCGCCTTTAGGCTTTCTAAGGGCGTAAATTTTTTATTTCACTCCTCACTACCTATCACATTCGAAAATGCCCAGATAGCACAACCCCCCCCCAAATTACCCCATTTTGGAAAGTAGACACCCAAAACTATTTGCTGAGAGGCATGTTGAGTCCATTTAATATTTTATATTTTGCCACAAGCTCCAGGAAAATGACAAACTTTTTTCTTTTTTTTTTTGCACAAAGTTGTCACTAAATGATATATTGCTCAAACATGCCTTGGGCATATGTGGAATTACACCCCAAAATGCATTCTGCTGCTTCTCCTGAGTATGGGGATACCACATGTGTGAGACTTTTTGGGAGCCTATCCGTGTACAGGACACTGAAAACCAAGCACCGCCTTCAGGCTTTCGAAGGGCGGAAGTTTGTGATTTCACTCCTCACTACCTATCACAGTTTTGAAGGCCATAAAATGCCAAGATAGCACAACCCCCCCCTAAATGACCCCATTTTGGAAAGTAGACACCCCAAGTTATTTGCTGAGATGCATGTTGAGTCCATGGAATATTTTATATTTTGCCACAAGTTGCGGGAAAATTACAAACTTTTTTTTTTTTGCACAAAGTTGTCACTAAATGATATATTGCTCAAACATGCCATGGGCATATGTGGAATTACACCCCAAAATACATTCTGCTGCTTCTCCTGAGTATGGGGATACCACATGTGTGAGACTTTTTGGGGGCCTATCCGTGTACAGGACACTGAAAACCAAGCACCGCCTTCAGGCTTTCGAAGGGCGGAAATTTTTGATTTCACTCCTCACTACCTATCAGTTTTGAAGGCCATAAAATGCCAAGATAGCACAACCCCCCCCCCCCAAATGACCCCATTTTGGAAAGTAGACACCCCAAGTTATTTGCTGAGAGGCATGTTGAGTCCATGGAATATTTTATATTTTGCCACAAGTTGCGGGAAAATTACAAACTTTTTTTTTTTTTGCACAAAGTTGTCACTAAATGATATATTGCTCAAACATGCCATGGGCATATGTGGAATTACACCCCAAAATACATTCTACTGCTTCTCCTGAGTACGGGGATACCACATGTGTGAGACTTTTTGGGAGCCTAGCCGTGTACAGGACCCCGAAATCCAATCACTGCCTTCAGGCTTTCTAAGGGCGTAAAATTGTGATTTTACTCCTCACTACCTATCACAGTTACAGAGGTCCTGAAATATCCAGATAGCAAAAACCCCCCGCAAGGACCCCATTTTGGAAAGTAGACACCCAAGGTATTCGCTAAGAGGCATGGTGAGTATTTTGCAGCTCTCATTTGTTTTTGAAAATGAAGAAAGAAAAGAAAAAAACATTTTTTTTAATTTTTTTCCAAATTTCAAAACTTTGTAACAAAAAGCGAGATCTGCAAAATACTCAACATGCCTCTCGGCAAATAGCTTGGGGTGTCTACTTTCAAAAATGGGGTAATTTGGGGGGGGGTTGTGCTATCTGGGCATTTCATGGCCTCCGAAACTGTCGGCAGTGAGGAGTGAAATCAAAAATGTACGCCCATAGAAAGCCTGAAGGCGGCGATTGGTTTTTCGGGGTCTTGTACACAGTAAGGCTCGGTTCACACTGCTGCGCTTTGAATTTGTTCCATTTTTTGTCCTGTGTGATGTGCGAATTTACTGCGATTTTACCTCGATTTTACCGCAAATTTCAGGAGTTGGACATAGCTGCGATTGATGTTCTAGCCAATGGAATCGTAATGTAAAAAAAAAAAAAGTGTTAACTTCCTGTGTACTTCCTGGTTTTTGTGGAGAGTAGTGTGGTGGAATTCACACATATCTGAACCATCAATGCGATTCAAGAACGATTTACATTGATGTCTATGGAGGCTAAATTCGCAACGCAGTAAACTCGCACAAGACCCTTTTTTTTAATCGCATTTGTAGAGGAATCGCAGCGCATGTATGTGAACGGCTGTCATTGAAAACAATGACTTTAGGGATGACATGCGAATTTAAAGTGTTTTTTTTATGCATCACATTTGTTATGAACTCGCATCAGTGTGAACCGGGCCTAAGGCTCCCAAAAAGTCTCACACATGTGGTATCCCCGTACTCAGGAGAAGCAGCAGAATGTATTTTGGGGTGTAATTTCACATATGCCCATGGCATGTTTAAGCAATATATCATTTAGTGACTTTGTGCAAAAAAATGTGTAATTTTCCCGCAACTTGATGCAAAATATAAAATATTCCATGGACTCAACATGCCTATCAGCAAATAGATTGGGGTGTCTACTTTCCAAAAAGGGGTCATTTGGGGGGGGGTATTGAACTGTCCTGGCATTTTATGCACAACATTTAAAAGCTTATGTCACACATCACCCACTCTTCTAACCACTTAAAGACAAAGCCCTTTTTGACACTTTTTGTTTACATATAATTTTTTTTTTTTTTGCAAAGAAAATTACTTTGAACCCCCAAACATTATATATATTTTAAAGCAAAAAAAGGCCCTACAGATTAAAATGGTGGGTGTTGCAATTTTTTTTTCACACAATATTTGCGCAGTGATTTTTCAAATGCAATATTGCCCAAATTTTGATGAAATAAAAAAGATAATCTTATGCCGAGTACATGGATACCAAACGCGAAATGCTTTAAAATTGTATACAAACGCGCAGCGGCAACAAACTACATACATTTTTAAAAGCCTTTAAAAGCCTTTACAGTTTACCACTTTAGATTTACAGAGGAGGTCTACTGCTAAAATTACTGCCCTTGATCTGACCTTCGCGGTGATACCTCACATGCATGGTGCAATTGCTGTTTACATATGACACCGGACCGACGATTGCGTTCACCTTTGTGCATAAGCACGGGGGGACAGGGGTGCTTTTTTAAAAAATTATTTTTATTGTTATCACAGGGAATGTAAATATCCTCTATGATAGCAATAGTTAGTGACAGGTACTCTTTTTTGAAAAAATTGGGGTCTATTAGACCCTAGATCTCTTCTCTGCCCTCAAAGCATCTGACCACACCAAGATCGGTGTGATCAAATGCTTTGCCAATTTCCCAATGGCTGTTTATATCCAGCGAAGTCATGAAATTCTCGTAGCTTCCGGTTTCTTATGCCATAGAGATGATTGGAGCCATTCTGGTCTCTGATCAGCTCTATGGTCAGCTGGCAGAACCACCGGTTGCATTCTCGGGTACCCTGTTGGGACAGGAGAGCCGAGAAAACCATGGAAGACGGTCGGGGGGGGGGGACGGTTCCCTCCCACTGCTTGTAAAAGCAGTCTAGAGGCTAATTAGCTGCTAGGATTGCTTTTACATGAAAGCCGACCGCTGGCTGAAAAGAATGATACCAAGATGATACCTAAACCTGCAGGCATCATTCTGGTATAATCACTCAAAATCCAGCAACATACCAGTACGTCGCTGGTCCTTGTTGTGCATACATTGTAATGTTCTTTTCTTCATGCAGCCTGTGGGATGAACGAAAAAAAGAGATTGATCGGTGGGTATATTAGAATACCGTCCTTCATCCACCCACTTCTAATGATGCGCATACATGCACCATTTTTTTTTTAACTGAAAAAATAACCTCCTACAGCGCTGGAGTCGCTGATTTACGTGCCGTGGGAGCAAATGCTGTTGCTGTCAAGATAAATAAACCCGGGCTGCAGCTGATTGGGCATACCTGCTAAGCAAATGATGGTTAACAATAAAACAAAGTAACATTACAGTATAACAGTAAGACTTACCATACCTGCAAAGCAAATACAATAAAACATAGTAAAAATAAAGCATTGCAATCTGTGCCTAAAAAATAAATGCCGAAGCATGGGGGCAATCTGCCCCTAATGTTATGAGCAAATCGCTCCTCCACCCCTGCCCCCATGCTTCGGCATATATGCTCTTTTTTTTTAACTGTGGTGGGGAAATCACCTCCGACAGCGCTGGAGTCACGGCTTTACGTATTGTGGGAGCAAACACTGGTGCTGTCAGAATAAATAAACCTGTGCTGCAGCTGAATGGCGTACCTGCTAAGCAAATGATGGTTAACAATAAAACAAAGTAACATTACAGTATAACATACCATACCTGCAAAGCAAGTACAATAAAACATAGTAAAAATAAAACAGAGAGCGAACAATAGAAAGAGAACAATAGTGAGCGAACAATAGAGCAGACAGTAGAGAGCAAACATAAGAGAGAGAACAATAGAGAGAGAGAAGAAAAATAAAACCACAGCTATTTTTTGCTTTTTTATATTATATTTTTTTGTGTTTTTGTGTTTTTTTCCCCACTTTTTTCACTTTTATAAAAACTGTAAACTGAACGTTGCAAATTATGGTGTCTCAAAATGTGATGGCCATCACATCTTTTGAGACCCTGTGTTAGTGTGCCCTAGGACTGTGTAGTGCTGTACCCTATGCTAATACTCAACTAGTGTGTGGTAGCGTTTGAAACAGTTAATATAAAAGTGAAGAAATAACAAAATGTCCATAAATGTTGAAAACTAAAATCTTAATACAATTCAACACCCGCCACCGAAAGTCTTTGAGGGTTGAATAATGAAAACAAAAATGGAAAGCTTCTGGCAAGTGGATAGATAGAACACCAAATAAATGAAACGTCTAAATGAGTGCCGGGACCACCACCGGAGCATCAGAGGAGGCTTACCGGAACCAGGTGACTTGAGAAGACATACGTCTTACAAGTCTCAGAAAGCTTGTTTAGCCACCAAGGCTGGCAAGATGGATCCTCAGGTGTCCTCAACTTCAAATGGGGGGGGGGAATAAAAATCCCGTCACAGCTTCATCCGTCTAGACTTTTCAACAGGCCAACCAGATGTATTTACATACCATGGGAGAAATAAAGCTCACATGGCATGATATTGTTTAAAAAACATGGATTTATTAAAACAATAAAAAGGAACACTCACATGTTAGGAGATCGTAATAAGCTACGATCACCGCGATTGATACATAGTTTTGAGCTTATTACGATCAAAACTATGTATCAATCGCGGTGATCGTAGGGAGTCCACCCTACGATCACCGCGATTGATACATAGTTTTGAGCGTATTACGATCTCCTAACATGTGAGTGTTCCTTTTTATTGTTTTATTAAATCCATGTTTTTTAAACGATATCATGCCATGTGAGCTTTATTTCTCCTCACCTGAGAATCCATCTTGCCAGCCTTGGTGGCTAAACAAGCTTTCTGAGACTTGTAAGACGTATGTCTTCTCAAGTCACCTGGTTCCGGTAAGCCTCCTCTGATGCTCCGGTGGTGGTCCCGGCACTCATTTAGACGTTTCATTTATTTGGTGTTCTATCTATCCACTTGCCAGAAGCTTTCCATTTTTGTTTTCATTATTCAACCCTCAAAGACTTTCGGTGGCGGGTGTTGAATTGTATTAAGATTTTAGTTTCCAACATTTATGGACATTTTGTTATTTCTTCACTTTTATATTATTTGTTTTCACATTGTTTTTTCACTGGTTTATTAGAATCAATTTATATGACATTGTGTGGCACTCAGTACATTTTTGATTGTGTTCAGTCATTTGTATGCAATTTTGAATTATATTATTTTTATTTATTTTTTGTGGGCCCTTCAGGAATGGTTCGGGCTTAGTTTATTATGTTTTTTCATCTATAATATTTACACACATAGCACTACACTTTATACACTTTTATTTTTATCTTACCTTTGTCTAAGAGGCGTGTCAGCTGCTTACTGTGTAACCATCCTCTAATAATATTGGTGCAGCGCTGTACTCATCTTCCATTAGCGTTTGAAACAGTCACCGATGCAGAGACCAGGTTGGTCAGGACAGGAGGGACAATAAAAGCTGGTGTCACGCCTAAATCCGCGTTTTCTGCAGACACAACATCTTCTTTGGGGTGTTCTTTGGGTAGGGGTACCAGGGAGGACATACGGAAAATGCCTCTCATGCAGCCGGCTCACTGCATTTGCATTGGGAAGGTGGGCCATAAGACCGTCTGGAAAAAGAAGGGCTGTGACGATCTCTTCCTGGAATTTAAGGAAGGATCCAGTCCGTCCTGAAGCTTTGTAAAGCACAAAAGCGTTCAAGAAAAAATAAAATGATTCGCGTTATATGAATAGTGAATGTGTGGCCAAATGGTCACACCGACAGTGAATACATAAACCAAAAGTGCAATAGTATATCACAATTAGTGCAAATAAATGTATAAAAAATAAAGTCCAAACAAGTGTGTTAAAAAATCATTGTGAATAGTAAGAAAAGTGTCCATGAAAAAGCACCAAAAGGAAAAGACAAAAATAGCATTCACGGGTCTTTCAACCACATGGAGCCTCAGATGTGTGGGACCACCACCAATAATAAGAGCCTGGCCGCTTACCAGAACCCCATGACCCCCCGTTACAGAGGGTCCAAAAGGGCTTATGAGATCCTAGTGGTCCGGATTTCCCAGGAGCAAAGATGGAAATGGAAACTGGAAAGGGCATCAAATGCTGGAGTGGAGATGGATGGGTTCACAGGAAGGGGGCTCAGCCCTCAGCAAAGTGGTGTCATCATAGGAGAAAAGAAAGGGAGGGCTCCCATAGTGTAAATCAGATAACGATTTATTATAAAAAAGTGTAAAAAACTCACATGTAAAATAGGACAATCAGCATCATCATTGGAAGAACAAACTGTGGCACCGGCCGGATGACCACAGATAGCTCGTCCTGTTAGAAGTACAGCGACATTGGGAGGTGGCGCGATGATACCGCTCAGCCCTACGCTGCGTTTTGCAAAAAAAGCGTCTTCCAGGGGCACGAGCTGCTCATCGCATCACCTCCCTTAAATAACAAATGATGATAAGCCTCACCTTAGGATCCCACCCACCGGACTTCCGCATTCGCCTCGAGCGCACATATTGCTAGTGCGCATGCGCGAGCGGAATCTAATCTTCCCTATGAGCCTAGATCTATCTATCCTCAGCGCTACCGCGCATGTGCGACCCCGGACTGAATGGGCGTCATTCAATATGATGTCAAGAAGTGGGAACCGCCCACTCAAGGAAAAGCTTGTTCACGTATGGGGCGAGAACCCTCTAGCCTAGGCGCTACTGCGGTCCCAAACTAAAAAGGCATAATTCGATCCCATATCAGGGGATGGAATCAGCCCGCTCATGGGGAAGATTGCTCACATAAACTGGACCAGCGCACAGCCTAATGTGCGGCGCGGGTGGGAGTAAAGTGACAGGGGAAAGCCAAACAAAAAAATTTTTAAATAAAATGAAATGTAATAAATAAATGGGAATACTTGCTGGTGCAATGTGTATAGGGGGCGTCTTAAGCCACGACATCAGATAGCTGTCCAGTCGGATCACTCACAAAAAGATCGCTCACAGCAATCCCTAATGTTGACAATTAATTCGTGGTTGTATTAAGAAATTGTAAGTGTACAAATCTCATAATGGGTATATCAAACCTATGGGTACACAATTGCTAAGTGTTATTCCCAAATGTTAAAAAAGTTTGGGCGTGAATGGTGACACGCACAGACAAAAGCCAAAAATGTGTGATAAGGGGACATGGACAAAATGCAAAAAACGACCCCTAGTGGTCTAGATGAAATACACACCCTCGGAGCCAACCTCCTTGTATAATAAACGATCAGGCGGCTGTGGGGGTGAACACAAAAACTGAATGGATAAAAGGGGGGGCGTAAAGATATAAATGGATTATAGTTAAATTGATTCAACTACAAAAGAATATATATATATACACCAAAAATAAGTTATCAAAAGCGTCATGCCCAATAACTGTCACCAATAATGGCCCACAGTGCTAATATAATATGTGGTTGAATTCGGGGATACATATCTCAAAAAAATCCCATAGCAATAAATTGGATATGTCAAATAAAACGAAAACCCCAACTAAGGAACTGATTATATTTTCTTTAAAAAATATATAATGTAAAAATATCAAGATATCAATGCTTTCATTAATAATGCTTGAACCATGGGATGTTGTTTAATACTGTTCTTTTCCTTTTCTTTGTACATCAATGTTTACAATATTTTTGGGGGTTACTGTCTGCTTTGGATCCCCACGTCCGGTCTTCCGGATATGCCCTGCGATTGACGTTTAGATTAATATTGCAGTATCCATTGGTTTTCCAATAACAAATATTTTTGAATTTATTTCTCCTTTCACATACTGTGTTAGGTACCTCATTCCAAGATACATGAGAGTTCTATGATGACCACTAGGGGTCGTTTTGTCAGTTTTTATATCCCCTATGTCCCCTATGCCTAATTTTTAGGTCGGGCCTGTATGTGTCACCATCCAGGCCCCATAGATTTTAATTTTATTTTTACATTATATATTTTTTAAAGAAAACATAATCAGTTCCTTAGTTGGGGTTTTCGTTTTATTTGACATATCCAATTTATTGCTATGGGATTTTTTTGAGATATGTATCCCCGAATTCAACCACATATTATATTAGCACTGTGGGCCATTATTGGTGACAGTTATTGGGCATGACGCTTTTGATAACTTATATTTGGTGTATATATATATTCTTTTGTAGTTGAATCAATTTAACTATAATCCATTTATATCTTTACGCCCCCCCTTTTATCCATTCAGTTTTTGTGTTCACCCCCACAGCCGCCTGATCGTTTATTATACAAGGAGGTTGGCTCCGAGGGTGTGTATTTCATCTAGACCACTAGGGGTCGTTTTTTGCATTTTGTCCATGTCCCCTTATCACACATTTTTGGCTTTTGTCTGTGCGTGTCACCATTCACGCCCAAACTTTTTTAACATTTGGGAATAACACTTAGCAATTGTGTACCCATAGGCTTGATATACCCATTATGAGATTTGTACACTTACAATTTCTTAATACAACCACAAATTAATTGTCAACATTAGGGATTGCTGTGAGCGATCTTTTTGTGAGTGATCCGACTGGACAGCTATCTGATGTCGTGGCTTAAGACGCCCCCTATACACATTGCACCAGCAAGTATTCCCATTTATTTATTACATTTCATTTTATTTAAAAAATTTTTTGTTTGGCTTTCCCCTGTCACTTTACTCCCACCCGCGCCGCACATTAGGCTGTGCGCTGGTCCACTTTATGTGAGCAATCTTCCCCATGAGCGGGCTGATTCCATCCCCTGATATGGGATCGAATTATGCCTTTTTAGTTTGGGACCGCACATGCGCGGTAGCGCCTAGGCTAGAGGGTTCTCGCCCCATACGTGAACAAGCTTTTCCTCGAGTGGGCGGTTCCCACTTCTTGACATCATATTGAATGACGCCCATTCAGTCCGGGGTCGCACATGCGCGGTAGCGCTGAGGCTAGATAGATCTAGGCTCATAGGGAAGATTAGATTCCGCTCGCGCATGCGCACTAGCAATATGTGCGCTCAAGGCGAATGCGGAAGTCCGGTGTGGGGGATCCTAAGGTGAGGCTTACCATCATTTGTTATTTAAGGGAGGTGATGCGATGAGCAGCTCGTGCCCCTGGAAGACGCATTTTTTTGCGAAACGCAGCGTAGGGCTGAGCGATATCATCGCGCCACCTCCCACTGTCGCTGTACTTCTAACAGGACGAGCTATCTGTGGTCATCCGGCCGGTGCCACAGTTTGTTCTTCCAATGATGATGCTGATTGTCCTATTTTACATGTGAGTTTTTTACACTTTTTTTATAATAAATCGTTATCTGATTTACACTATGGGAGCCCTCCCTTTCTTTTCTCCTATGATGACACCACTTTGCTGAGGGCTGAGCCCCCTTCCTGTGAACCCATCCATCTCCACTCCAGCATTTGATGCCCTTTCCAGTTTCCATTTCCATCTTTGCTCCTGGGAAATCCGGACCACTAGGATCTCATAAGCCCTTTTGGACCCTCTGTAACGGGGGGTCATGGGGTTCCGGTAAGCGGCCAGGCTCTTATTATTGGTGGCGGTCCCACACATCTGAGGCTCCATGTGTTTGAAAGACCAGTGAATGCTATTTTTGTCTTTTCCTTTTGGTGCTTTTTCATGGACACTTTTCTTACTATTCACAAGGATTTTTTAACACATTTGTTTGGACTTTATTTTTTATACATTTATTTGCACTAATTGTGATATACTATTGCACTTTTGGTTTATGTATTCACTGTCGGTGTGACCATTTGGCCACACATTCACTATTCATATAGCGCGAATCATTTTATTTTTTCTTGTTCATGTTGTGTGTTTGTGTCACATTTTAGATATCGCTGCTTTGTTATTATACTTTGGACACTTTGAAGCGCAATTATTTCCCCCTTTTTTTCTATCACGTTTTACACAAAAGCGTTCAGCAGAGCCAACAGAAATAAATATACAGACAGTTTTTTGTACCAGCGTCCGGCCTTACGGGCAATTAGGTACGGCGCCAACAACTGGTCATTGAGGTCCATCTCTCCCATATTAAGGTTGTATTCGTGGACACAGAGGGGTTTCTCCACAACACCAGTCGCCGTAGGAATTTTGACTGTCGTATCTGCATGAAGGGAGGACAAAACGAAAAAAACATTCCGTGAATCCCTCCACTTTACTGCTAACAAATTATTACACTTAAAGCAGGCTCTCTTCCCCCGTCTAAGTCGGGATTCTACAAGCCGTTGGGGGAAGCCCCGGCGATTAGATCGCACGGTACCGCATGCGCCAATTCCATACTCAAAAAGGTGACTAAAAAAGTGGCACGACTGTGTAATAATTGTCCACGTACAAGTGGTACCCCTTTCCGAATAAGGGTGACACCAAGTCCCACACAATCTTACCAGCGCTTCCTATGTAGTCTGGGCCGTTCTCTGGCTCTACACGACTATCTTTTCCTTCTTAAACCATAAAACTATATGTATAGCCTGTTGTCCTGTCACAGAGCTTATAGACCTTGACCCCATATCTGGCACGCTTGCTGGGAAGATACTGTTTGATAGACAAGCGGCCAGAAAACTTAATCAGGGACTCATCAACGCAGACAACTTGATCTGGAGTAAACTAGGCTGCAAACTGCTAAACTAAGCTGCAAAGGGATGGTTGAAGTGGTTTACGAGGGGCTGAATTTTGTAGAGCTAATCAAATCCAGGGTCACCCCAAGGACGACAGAATTCGTTATCATTGAAGTGCATGAACTGCAAGATCTGCTCGTATTGTGTCCTGGTCATGGAGGCAGAGAACACAGGCATATGGTGAATTGGGTCAGTGGACCAATATGACCGCAACTCACTCTTTTTAGTTATGCCCATGAGGAGGGATGGGCCCAGGAAGGTCCTAAATCTGGAGGCTGTAATAGGTCTCCAATCTCTGGCAAGGGTCAACTGGGGACCACAACTCCGTCGTCAGAGCTATCTGTCATAGTGCTGCTGCTGTCTACTGGTTCGTATTCTGAGCCTGAATCTGACAGATGGGTGACTTCCTCTTCACTATCTGTCATGCTCAGAAATGTGTAGGTTTCTTCACTACTGTACCTTCGATTTGACATTTTGGTCTCTAAATTTGCTGGTACAGTAGTGAGACTCAGAGGAAAAAAAGCTCCTGACTGTCAACGACTGCTTTAAACGCTACAAAAAAAAAACTGTTAGCATTTGCAGGGATCAAGCCTGACTTTGCGAACGCTGCAGTTATGTGTGTTGTGTTTTGTAAGTGACAGTGATCGATTGATACTGTACTTGGGTGGGCTGGGCTGAGGGGCTAAACGCAGGTGCTAGCAGGTATCTGGGCAGATCCCGCTAACACTGTGTTTTTGGGAACCCTAAACTGCTGGGGACGCTAGTATAGATCAGATCAGATATTGATCCATTCAAATAGTATACTACTAAGGGAGGTGTATGGTGCAGCGTGGGTGTTAGCGCTACTGGCACTAATCTGACGCTGCCTAGGGTGACGCAGACCCTGACTGACGCTAAAATCCAACTGATGTCACCCGCCAGGTGATCATGGGGTAAACCGTTATTTAGGCAGAATACGGCGGGTGCCCTGACGCTATAAAAAATAAACTAGCTCACCAGCATCACCCGTGATACTTATACAGTAATCACTGGTGACAGGGGGTGATCAAGGGGTTAAACCTTTATTAAGGGGGGTCCCTAGACCTATCTGGGTCTACACTAAGTACCCTAATACTGATTTTTGTCACCAATACACCAGTACAGTGATCAAAAAAAAATATAAACACTCCACAGGGTGACACAGTGACAGAGGATGAAGGGGTTAACTGGGGGGGTGATCGGGGGGTGGCAACTGTACCTACGTGAACTGGTGTCAGTGTAGTGTTGGTGCACTTACTCTGAGATGTCTTCTCTCCTCCCTCTGGAACGAAAAGACTTCCACTAGGAGAGATGACATCACTTCCCCTACTGTGTTTACACTTACACATGCAGGGGAAGGGTCTCATTTGCCAGGAGCGATCACCAGGTCCAGGCCAGATACCAGCGGTTGACCGGTTCTGGATGGAATCCGATCGGCGCGGCCGCCAAGGGGGTGCACACGTGCGCCCCCCAGGCGGCCGTGCGAACGATGTATAGCTACGATGCTTCGCGCAGCCGGGCCAACCTGCCGCAGTATAACTGCGGCGGCTGGTCCAGAACTGGTTAAAAGACAATGAACAACAATGTATCTAAGCCTACAAAGCCTCCCCGAGCCACCCCCATCAAATCATTCCCCGCATCTATTACCTTTTGTACCACCACCTCCTCCCTTCAGAATGTAAGCTCTACGAGCAGGGCCCTCCTGTATTGAACTCTACTGTAATTGAGCTGTCCCCCCTCTACATTGTAAAGCGCTACGTAAACTGTTGGCGCTATATAAATCGTGTATAATAATAATAATATGTACCATTTCAAATTATATACCTACATAGATCGTTCTTAGAATGCTATTTCTGTATAGGTCAAAAAGTCTTCTGCCATGATGCAATGCTCAGGATCTCTTTGACGTGAGCAAAGGATAAGTTCCCAGTTTAGTAAATCTATACATTTAACAAAGTCTAGAGTTAGTCACAATCAACATCATTTATTAAAGGAGGTTCTGGTTAAATACAACTTTAAAGAGATTGTAAAGTCTGTTTTTTTTTTCTATGAAAATAACAAACATGTTATTCTTACTTGCTCTGTATAGTGGATTTGCACAGAGCAACCCAGATTCTCCTCTTCTGTGATCCTGGCCCCTCCCTCCTGTTCAGTGCCCCCACAGGAAGCAGTTTGCTATGGGGGCACCCAAGCCGAATCACAGCTCCCTGTGTCTTTTCAGACACAGGGCCGCGGCCCAACCCCGCCCCCTCTCTCTCTGATTGGCTAACTGTGGTGGATTGACAGCAGCGGGAGCCAATGGCACCGCTGCCGTGTCTTAGCCAATCAGGAGGGAGAGTCTCGGATGGCCGAGACACTAGTGGACATCGATGGACAGATTTGGGGCTCAGGTAAGTATTAGGGGGCTGAGGAGGACTGCTGCACACAGAAGGCTTTTTATCTTAATGCATAGAATGCATTAGGATAAAACACCTTTTGACTTTACAATCACGTTAAAGCTGGTATTCCAGGTATGGATATTTTTAGATAGTTACATTGGTCCAGTTATGTACATACCATATCTTGCCAATTCCCTTGAAAGCTGGAAATCGCTGAAGTAGACGCCACTACTACAGTTATCACTACTAGTTTCTGGGTTCCGTGCTGAGCAGCTGCCTTGCTACCTACTGAGCACTGGAGGTTGCCTGCTTGGCACACCATTCAGAGAACGCTTTGCATTTTCTCACTGAATAGAAAACATTCTGATAAGGTGGATGAGGTGACATCACCACCCCATGTACACCTCAGCCAATCAGAGAAAGCTTGTTTATTCATTGAGAAAATGCAAAGTGTTCTCTAAATGGTGCCTGTGCCTAACAAGCAACCTTCATTGTTTACAATGCAGCAGCGAAGATGCTTGGAGCAAGACTCGGAAGCCAGTGAAGATGGCTGTAGTAGCAGTGCCTACTACAGTAATTTGCAGCTTCCTGGGGTATTAAAACAGAAAGTGCAGCGCTAATAAAACATAAAAAGTAAGGGCTAAAAAGACAGGATAAAGCACAATACAATCCACCACAGTGTATGAACAATCAGTCCATGAATTCAGTCCACATAAATCTTCAAAGTGTAGGAGACTGCATGCTAACAAGGACGGTGATTCCAGGAGCCCACCACCACGGTAACAAATGGCCTCTCACCTGATGTAGTGGACCCTTTGGTTATAGAGGGTCACAAAACGCCTTTTTCATAAACCAATTGGTATGCAGCATGTCAATCAAGGACTGGGTACAGGACACTTCAAAACGGCCATATAAAATAAAAGTGGTAGTGTGAACGAGGAACGTCGTGACGTCACCCGCGGCCACTGCGCATCTGCTACACTGTCTGGAAGATCGGAGGATCTTCATTATCGCTTGTTTGCCTTTACCAAGTACTATTTATGTGAGTGTTACCTTTTTAAGTATTGAATAAAGAGTTTATCAAACGGAGAGCCACTTTTATTTTATATGGCTGTTTTGGAGTGTCCTGTACCCGGTCCTTGATTGACATGCTGCATACCAATTGGTTTATGAAAAAGGCGTTTTGTGACCCTCTATAACCAAAGGGTCCACTACATCAGGTGAGAGGCCATTTGTTACCGTGGTGGTGGGCTCCTGGAATCACCGTCCTTGTTAGCATGCAGTCTCCTACACTTTGAAGATTTATGTGGACTGGATTCATGGACTGATTGTTCATACACTGTGGTGGATTGTATTGTGCTTTATCCTGTCTTTTTAGCCCTTACTTTTTATGTTTTATTAGTGCTGCACTTTCTGTTTTAATGTATATTGAGGGATTTGAACTTTGACCCTGGTGTCCAGCTGCTGTTCTTGTTATTTACCATTTCGCGCTGATTCATTTTTTATCTATATTTCCTGGGGTATTGGCCAGGTATGATAAAGGCAGCTATAAAGGAGTTATATTTATTCTAGCTGGACCAATGTAACTATGTAAAAATATTCATACCTGGAAATTCATGTTTAATTTGCACCAATCAGCCCCGGATGGTTTTACCCCCTTCATGACCAGGCCATATTTTGCGATACGGCACTGCGTTACTTTACCTAACGGTCATGTGACGCTGTACCCAAATAAAATGATGTGCTTTTTTTCCCCACAAATAGAGCTTTCTTTTGGTGGTATTTGATCACCTTTGCGTTTTTTATTATTTGCGCTATAAACAAAAAAAGACCATCAATTTTGAAACAAAAACAATAATTTTTACTTTCTGCTATACAACGTATCCAATAAATTAAAAAAAAAAAATCAAATTTCTTCATCAATTTAGGCCAATATGTATTCAGCTACATATTTTTGGTAAAAAAAAATTCCAATAAGGGCATATTGATTGGTTTGCGCAAAAGTTATAGTGTCTACAAACGATGGGCTAGTTTTATGGAATTTTTATTTATTTATTTTTTTTTACTAGCAATGGCGGCGATCAGCGGTTTTTAGCGGGACTTCAACATTGCGGCGGACAAATCAGACACCTAACTGACACTTTTAACACTTTTTTGGGGGGACCAGTGACACTAATACAGTGATCAGTGAAAAAATATGCACTGTTACTGTACTAATGACACTGTCATAGAAGGCGTTAACACCAGGGGTGAACTGCAACATTCTGCAAGAGAAAAGACTACTCACTACTCAAAAGAAGGTTTCTTACATACCCCTCTCCCACAGTACCCTTCCTCAATCTACAAAGCACCTCATCACTGCAAAGAAATGACTGTCATATGTTCCAAATACCTATGTGTAAAACCAGCTGTCTGAACGGTTATTTAGAATATGATGAATAATAGCTGCATAGAAATGTTTGCAGAAACAGCACAGTTCATTAAAGGTTATTTAGATTACCATTAGACAAAATTTTACTATAACGAACCTTATCCTGAGATATATCTCCAGTGGGACCTATGAGTGGTTGGGCCTACTGGTGAAATACTCAACACCTGATCTAACTGATACCTAAACCCCCTACATTTACATTATATAGTCTCTACAGCAATGCTATTTACATCTCCAACAAAAGTAAAACGAAATAATTAATGGACCCCGATCTCAGTACCTGGTCCTCACGGAATTCCCAATCTCAACACTAAATCTCTAATAAAAAACACAGACTCTCCCTGTCCATTAGCGTGCCTCCCACCTACCTCCCAGAGTCGCAACCGGTGTTACCTTGCATAATACCGAATAGCTCTATGCCCTATGGACGTATATCTGAGTTTAGACTCACAGATTGTACCGCCGGTACAACCACACCCCTCCTAACCTTCCTCATTCGTACCCCTTCTTGTCTCCCATAACTTCTCTTCCTGCTTTCCCATCCTCCTCTTTCCACTCCCCTTAATCCCTAATCCTCAAGACACAATTTCAAGATGACTTACACTCACTTAGGGAAAACCCCTACACTTATATCACACAATATAAACGGCCTCAATATCCCAGAAAAAAGATCCAAACTACTAAAAGAACTTAAAAAAGCAGGTCCATCAATTGTTTTCCTTCAGGAAACACACTTCAAGGGTCAAACATACCTAAACTCACTAATAACCTCTATACAAGAGCATATCATGCCACAAACCCACTAGCTAAAACTAAAGGAGTCACTATTCTCCTAAATAAGAATTCTCAGTTTGAACTTAAGCAACAATTCACAGACTCCGAAGGTCGCTATATCTTCCTCAAAGGAAAATGGAAAGGTTCTCCCATGACCCTAGCGAATGTCTATTTTCCCAACAGAGCCCACATCACATTTTGCAACAAAATAGTAAATGGACTTAAATGGCTTGCTTAGGGCTGCATAATCTTAGGAGGAGACTTTAATATTCCCCTCTCACTACTTCAGGACACATCAAGGGGTCACTCCCATGTATCCTACAAAATCCTTAAACGCATTAAAGTTCTACTACAATCTCTAGCTCTAGTTGACTCATGGAGAGCAATACACACTACAGACCGTGATTATACATACTTCTCATCGCCCCATAAAAGATATTCGGGAATAGATCTAATTTTCATTTCCCAGAGAGATCTAATTAACTTAGCTAAAGCTGAAATCTGAATTATAGCCCTCTCAGACCACGCCCCAACGGCCATCACCCTAAAATTCAACTCATCCAAACGGACAACCTTTAACCGGAGACCTAATGTGGCCTTACTTACCGACCAAACAATACATGATGACATTCACAAATCTATTAAAAACTACTTTACGACCAACGTACATTCCAACACAAATCCCCTCAATAATTGGGAAGCACATAAAAGGGTAATTAGAGGAGATTTAATTAAATGGTGAGCAAGAAGGAAAAAAGACAGAGATAAAGAAATCACTACTCTTACTAACACAATTGCTAGATTAGAGACACTACATAAACAATCTCTAGCATCTTAGGTAGAAAAGGAACTCACACATTATAGTAATGCCCTGAAGCAAATTCTAAACCTCAAACACCAAAAATCACTTTTTTCTGGAAAAATGTTTTTTACGAGCATGGTGACAAAAATGGAAAACAACTTGCTAGAGCCCTAAAAGAAGCGACAACAGCAAACCACATACACGCCATATGCAACAAAGACGATATAGTTGAACATAATTCAGGAAAGAAAGCGGAAATTTTCCACGATTTCTACTCCAAATTATACAATCTACCTCCTCAGCACAAACCTCCCCATTTAACACTTTCGAAAGAAGATATGATTCAAAAGTTCTTAGAAGACAGTAAAATCCCCTCCCTAAGCCCCGAGGATATGAACAGCTTAGAAGACCCCATTACCATTTTAGAACTACAGGCTTCTATCAAAAATCTAAAAACAGGGAAAAGTCCCGGCCCAGATGGATTTACATCACAATACTACAAAATTTACACACAACTCCTTTCTAAACTTCTTTCTAAACCCCCGTTGTCCCCAAACCAGAAAAAGACCACACAGAATGCGCAAATTATAGGCCAATCTCACTTTTAAATGTAAAAATTAAGCTTCTAGCAAAAATTATAGCCAACAGAATAAAACCCCTCTTATCAAAAATAATAGGCCCTGAACAATTCGGCTTTATGCCTGGTAGAGAAGCCAGAGACAACATAACGAAGACTCTAAATCTCATCCACTACTCCCGGAGATCAAAAATCCAGGGCCTTCTGCTGTCAGCAGACGCAGAGAAGGCCTTCGATAGGGTCTCCTGTGACTACATGATGACTACATGTTCACATATAGGCATAGGTGCAAATATGTTGAATTGGATAAAAGCAAACCACTCTCAAATATTTAGGAATCAAATTGACATCCAATATTGAATCTCTTTTTGCAGCTAATTTCACCCCTTTGCTAAACTCCATTACCAAAGATCTCCAAAAATGGACTCCCAAAATATTTTCATAGTTCGGTAGGGCGGCGATTTTTAAAATGACCATACTCCCACGACTATTATACCTCTTTAATGCATTATCTATACCAATTCCCAACTCGTTTTTCTCCAGACTATTGCAGATGCAGAGAAGGTTTCTATGGGCTGACAAAAAATCTAGAATAAAATTCAGACTCCTCACACTACCCAAAAATAAAGACGGAATAGGCCTCCCAGACTTTAAAAAATACTACTATGCCACCCACATCAATCGCTTAATTGACTGGCACTGCCATAGCCAAAATAAAGACTGGGTACATCTTGAACACTTACATAACGAACAACAACTACTGTATTACCCATAGTCTATCCACTCCAAAAACACCAGAAACATAGACCACCCACTAGTGGCCACCACGTTAAATATCTGGCATAAAACCGCTACTCAGCACAAACTTGCTTCAATTCCTGGCCCTTTGACACCAATTGCTTAAAATCCGGACTTTCTTCCAGGTCAAAATCAAAGGACACTTTCGTCCCCAGACTGCAACTTAAAACTCCTGGTCATCCACTGTTTCAGTGGCAATAAGATTAAATCCCTAGACACTTTAAAAGCAGAATATGTTGATTAATTCCCTAACTTCTGGTTTTTATGCAACTTAAAGATTTTTTGCTCAACAGTAAACATAAGGCCTCATACTGCCTGCAGCTGACGCCCTTAGAACACATTTGCTATAAGGGATCTCAGATCTTAAAAACAACTTCCATTGCCTATTCATGGTTGAACCAATCAACTCAAAACGAAGACAAAGAACACAAAGCAAAATGGGAAGTTGACTTGGGCATGAAAATCAGCGAATCCCAATGGGAAAAAGCATGTATCTTGGCGCTTAAATGTTCGTTGAGCACAAAATACCAAGAAATATCATATAAGATTCTAACACAGTGGTACATGACTCCATTAAAAGCTAAAAAGTGGCTTCACACGGCATCAGACACCTGCTGGCGATGTGGTGAGGAAACAGGGTCCTTTCTGCATATCTGGTGGAGCTGTCCCCCAATCCTTGACTATTGGAAAAACATCTCAATGTGGATTAAACATATCACTGACACTAAAATCAGTTTGAACGCTGCGGCATGTCTGATCCATATTAATTCTTTTATAATCAGTAAATACAAGAAAACCCTTACCAGACATCTACTAACTGCGGCAAGAACTCTTATTTCTTTACATTTGAAAACCACTCACCCCCCTCAGTCAAGGATTCATTGGACAGAGTTCAATACTTATATAAGATGGAAGAGATCCTAGCGATGAAAAAGAAAATAGTGAGAGCTTTATCAAAACGTGGCAGCCATGCTTATTATTCTCCTTCTTGTCTGAATATCAAATACTCCTCAAGTGAAGCAACTGTTACAAAACTCCTACATTATAACACCCATAATGATCACACATATGGTATAAGTACATTGGTATATTCTCAATATCTCTCCTCATCATTCCATTTCACCTCCTCCCCCCTCCTCTCCCCTTTCTCTTTCCTTCCTTCCCCCCACTACAACTATATCACTCTTTTACATTTGATCAGTCTATCATTCCAATCAGTATGTTGTAATATCTAAATGTTAATAGACAAACTGTTAAATTGTTAACTGACGTTAATTTCAAATTGTGCTTTATAATCATACAATGTCAATGTATTTTCTTCAATAAAATCCTTGATTGAGAAAAAAAACAAAAAAACACCAGGGGCGATCAAAGGGTTAAGTGCGTCCCTAGGGGGTGCTTTCTAAATGTGTGGGGCATGGTTTAACTGGGCAAAGAAAGAAATCCATGTTCCTGCTTAGCAGAAACACAAGATCTCTCTCTTTCCCTCTGACAAAAAGGCGATCTGCTTCTTGTTCATAGGCAGATCGCTGTTCTGCCTCTTCCGAGAATGATCACGGGTCGCCGGCAGACATTGAGTTCGCCAGACCGGCTCCCCCTCTGGTCAATCAGGATGCGATTGTGCCTCTGGTGGCACACGCATCCCCCAGAGCTACTGCACAGAACGATGTACAGGTACGTCATTTCACGCAGCCAGGCTGCCTTGCCGCAGCAAATGTGTGGACAACAACATATGCAAGGACAGATATAGTGATGCAGTATTCAGAGGTTTAGCCTTCAGCCTAATACACTCATTTAAGATATTATCTGCTATTAATTACACTGTATATTAAAGGGGTTATAAAGTACATGTTTTTTCACCTTAATGCATTCTATGCATTAAGGTGAAAAAACATCCGATTAGTGTCCCCCCATCTCCCCCGTTTACTTACCTGAGCCCTCGAAAGTCCCACATCGCGAACGTGCTGGCTTCTCGACCAGGCTTCTCGGCTCTTCTCGGCTAATTTATTGGGTGATTGATAGCAGCGCAGCCATTGGCTCCCGCTGCTGTCAATCAAATCAATGACGCAGTGTGGCGGGGGAGGCAGGGCCCAGGGATACACTGTATCACTGTATCACGGGAGCGCGCCCGAAACTAACCCCTTCGGGAGAGCGCTTCCCAGAACGGTGGTTAGCTGATGCGGGGAGGAGCTGAGACAGCCGCCGAGGGACCCCAGAAGATGAGGTTCGGGGCCACTCTGTGAAAAATGAGCTGAACAGTGGAGATAAGTATGATGTGTTTGTTATTTAAAACAAAAAAAAAAAGGAACCTTCACAACGCCTTTAAAGCGTAACTGTGGACCCTCAATGACCCGCAAACCACCTCCATCCCAATATATGCAACAAAAAACAGATAATCGCCTCGGGACTTTAAATGAGGTGAATGCGGTTAGCCAACTATTGGCAGAGTAAATGCAGTCTCAAAATGTATTAAAATTGTCATGCAAACATAACAGCATGAATCATAGCCAAGCTATGAATCATTTTTATGTTATTACACCCTGTTCCAAACCATTATGTAAATTCTATTTCAGTGTCACAAAGATTAAATATTTTGTTTTTCAGTTTAACTCATGGATGGCATTGTGTCTCAGGTCTCTTTTGATCACTGAAAACAATCTCGGACACCTGTGATAATTAGATTGCCAGGTGAGCCCAATTAAAGGAAAAACTACTTAACCACTTAAGGACCAGCCTCGTTTTGGATTTTAGGTGTTTACATGTTTAAAAAAGGTTTTTTTGCTAGAAAATTACTAGAACCCCCAAACATTATGTATTTTTTTTTTCTAACACCCTAGAGAATAAAATGGCAGTCAATGCAATACTTTTTTTTGCACCGTATTTGCACAGCGGTCTTATAAGCGCACTTTTTTTGGAAAAAAAATCACTTTTCTGAATAAAAAAATAAGACAACAGTAAAGTTAGCCCAATTTTTTTTTATATTGTGAAATATAATGTTACGCCAAGTAAATTGATACCCAACATGTCATGCTTCAAAATTGCGCCCGCTCGTGGAATGGCGTCAAACTTTTAACCTCAAAAATCTCCATAGGCGACGTTTAAAAAATTCTACTGGTTGCATGTTTTGCGTTACAGAGGAAGTTTAGGGCTAGAATTATTGCTCTTGCTCTAATGGTCGCGGCGATACCTCACATGTGTGGTTTGACCATCGTTTTCATATGCGGGCGCTACTCACGTATGCGCTTGCTTCTGCGAGCGAGCTCGTCAAGACGGGGGTTTTTAAAAAATTTTTTTTTTGTTTTTATTATTTATTTTACATAATTTTACTTATTTTTACACTGTTTTTAAAAAAAATAATTGTGTCACTTTTATTCCTATTACAAGGAATGTAAACATCCCTTGTAATAGAAAAAAGCATGTCAGGACCCCTTAAATATGAGATCTGGGGTCAAAAAGACCCCAGATCTCATATTTACACTAAAATGCAATAAAAAAAAAATGTCATGGAGACGAGTGGGCACCATCTTAGCCTCACTCGTCTCCAGGCACAGAAGGGAGACGGACACGATCGCCTCTGCCACTACCGACAGCTCCGGTAAGCGGCGGAGGGCACCGGATCGTGGTAGGAGGGGGGGGGCCCTCTGCAGCCACCGATAAAAGTGATCTCGCTGCGAATCCACCGCAGGGACCACTTTTATCTGAAAGCCGACCGCCGCACGAAAATGGGGATACCGGGGTTATGGCAGCTAGCTGCTGCCATAACAACGATATCCGCCACCAAAGTTTGGACGTACATCGGCGTGCGGCGGTCGGCAAGTGGTTAAGGAGGGTGTTACACATTATTAAGCAGAGCACCATTTTCAAGCAATATGGGGAAGAGTGAAATAGTTCAATGCCTTGGTCGAGGTATGAAAACATTTGATATTTCATGAAAACTTAAGCGTGATCATCACACTATTAAGAGATTTGTGGCTGATTCAGAGCACAGACGGGTTTCGTGCAGATAAAGGCACATTGAGGAAGATTTCTGCCAGATCCATGCATCGGATCAAGAGAGCAGCTGTTAAAACACCATTGCATAGCAGCAAACAGATATTTGAAGCTGCTGATGCCTCTGGAGTCCCACGGACATCTAGGTGTAGAGTTCTCCAGAGTCTTGCAACTGTGCATAAACCTTCCATTCGGCCACCACTAACCAATGCTCACAAGCAGAAACGGCTGCATTGGGCAGAAAAATACATTAAGACTAATTTTCAAACAGACCTGTTCACTGATGGGTGCCGTGCAACCCTGGATGGTCCAGATGGATGGAGTAGTGGATGGTTGGTGGACGGCCACCCTGTTCCAACAAGGCTGCGACGTCAGCAAGGCGGTGGTGGAGTCATGTTTTGGGCTGGAATCATGGGAAGAGAGCTGGTCGGTCTCTTTAGGGTTCCTGACTGACCACTTCCTTCCCTGGTACAGAAGGAAGAACTATGCTTTTCCGTAATAAAATCATCTTTATGCATGACAATGCACCATCTCATGCTGCAAAGAATACCTCTGCAACAATGGCTACTATGGGAATAAAAGGAGAGAAAGTCATGGTGTGGCCTCCATCCTCTCCTGACCTCAGTCCTATTGAGAACCTTTGGAGCATCCTCTAGCAAAAGATCTATGAGCGTGGGAGGCAAATTACATGCAAACAGCAGCTCTGTGAGGCTATGACATCTTGCAAACAAATTCAAGCAGAAACTGTCCAAAAACTCACAAGTTCAATGCATGCAAAACTTGTGAAGCTGCTATTAAATAAGGGGTCCTATGTTAAAATGTAATATGACCTGTTAAAATGTTTAAAAAGTTAAAATGGTGTTCAAAGTTTGATTTAAATAGCTTTTGATTTCAGTAAATATGCTGTAAACACAACAAATGACAATTTTCAGTTCTTTACAACCCAAAAAGTGTTTTGAAACTTACTACGTGTAATAATTTGGAACAGTGCATTGTACGTTTTTTATTTTGAAAAAAAAATGTTATCATTAGGAGGTTTGTTCAATAAAATTTGAATTGTACTCTTAATAGTTGATAACATGAGAATTATGCTGACTGTTGTTTACAGCAATTATTTAGGTAAATGAGAAAAATATTGGCATAATAATTTGGAACAGGGTGTATTATTATGAATCATCATTATTATGAATAAATAAATGAAATGTGTAAATAAATAAATTTAAAAATGACAAAATGAAATTTATTTACACATTTCATTTATTTATTCATTTATTTATTTTTCTCTATTGTCCCCTAGATTCTAAGCCCATACCATTATTGAACCAGATTGGTTCATGCATATACATACATATATCATATACTACTTCTATACTGTTATCTATTGATACATATGCATTTATGTTTCAGTTGACATTATTAATGGATACTGGGAGATCTTTGGTGACACACACCCCCATCCCGGCCATGTCTACCCCCCATTTGTGCTCTGTTGGGTTGGTTTGTCCTCTGCCTCCTCAGCTTCCGAGCTGGATGCTCATAACTGCCGCCTCTGGGCATAGTTGCCAACATTGTAAAAAAATGTATAGTGACACGCATGGCCAAGTGATACGCATACGTCTTGTCCTATTGCTTTTGCTTCCGGGTGTGGAACGAGCGGTGGAACGCACGCCACACCGCACTGTTTTCTCCCATTTAGTCTGACTGCGAACCAGGCAGCGGGACATTGTTAGTCTGATTTTAGACATTCAATAAAGCCTTATTATTTTTTACGGAATTACGCGATGGGATTCATTTTTATTTCATATGGATGTGCTTGTGGAGATTGATTGGAGCCAGCCCGGACACCGAGAGTGGAGATCCGAATAGGAGCCCCTACCAAGGACCATAGCTGCGAGATACAGCTGACAGGCCTGATACCCCTGCAGGGGTGTCCCCCTTCGGTGAGTGAGGGCACATTGGGGGGCGTTTTGGATGACAGGAGGACTTCACGGCATTAAGACCATTGCTAGGATTTAAAAGATTCACGATTTGCACCTTATGAAGAATTTTGCACCAAAGGCCCCTTTTCATTTTACAATTTACTTATATTTTGTGGGACACTTTTTTGTGGACTCTAGATTTATGAAGAATTTTTAATTTAATTTTCTTATGTACATTTGTGATTATAGATTTCATTTTTATTTATACACTACTGTTTTTTAAAGTATATGCACATTGATGTTTATTACGATGAATATATGATTTTAAGGATTTTCTGATAGTTTGCTTGGGAATCCATTTCCATTCACAAAAAATATTTTTTTGATTCACCCAGATCTTGATTTATTTTTGGTTCACTAAGGAGTGAATACACGCTGCACTTTTTCATGAGGGCAGGTGTTGCACATACTTTAGTCTTTTTCACTTAATTTGTCTTTATCTTATACACTGTTATTTATGCGTGGGTTGTGTCACAGTTCACTTGATATACCACACTAGTCTTTTTGATTTTAGTGGAACAGCGCCAATCACCCCTGTTTTCTGACTCTATAGTGACACTTTGTTTGTAGCCGGAGTCTTATTAAAATTAGGGGCGGGGCATTCGTTTGTAGGTGTGATGTCGTGGGGGAAATAAAAATGAGGCGAAAAAAGGGGAGTGGTTTCAGCTAAATATTGGGCATGGCTTAAAGGGGCGTAACTCAAAGGAGGTGTGGTTAGAGTCTGAGATGAACGAGGGATGGAGGGAGAAGCAAAGGGAGAAAGAGAGAGAAAGAAAGAAAAAAAAGGGATGGAGGGACAGCAGGCCCAGATCCTACACCACAATAGAAATATGTATATTTCAGAAAGTTTAACAATCAGAAGATAAAGATACTCCAAAAACCTGGTGTTAGCGCTTCAACCATCCCAGCACCATGGTTGTTATGGTGGCAGGATGATTGAGGCGCATTATTACTATTATTACATTGTAATATTGTCAGGTACTTACCAAGGCCGAGTTGCTGAGAGAGGCTCCCCTTGCATCTGGGCGCACGATACCCTCTGGAAATGGAACAGCGGGTATTGGGCACGAAGAAGCACGGGTTGCCAGCAGGTAGCAGAGGAGCTGGGCGATTCTTCGGGTAGAGAAGAGATCCGTGCAGGGTGGCTGAGCCGGATACTGAGGGTCAACCACAAGGCAGAAGTCCGGAAGCAGGCCGGGGGTCAAACACCGGTATTCAAGTAGGCAAATAGTCCAACACTGGGTAAGCAGAGACAAAGTCCAAGAACAGGCCGGGGGTAAAACACAGGTGGTCAGGCAGGCAGATAATCCACAGTAGGGTGAGGCAGAGGCAAGTCCAGGAGCAGGCCGAGGGTCAAACACAGGTAATCAGGCAGGCAGGTAATCCACAGGAGGGTGAGGCAGAGGCAAGTCCAGGAGCAGGCCGAGGGTCAAACACAGGTAGTCAGGCAGGTAGTGAAGTCCAGAAGGCAGCCGAGGGTCAAGCACAAGACAGGTTCAAGCAGAGTCGGGGTCGGTCCGGGTCATAACGGGTAGGCACAGGTACACAGATTCAGGAACAGGTTACAGGAGCTGAAAAGACAAACCAGCAACAAACACAGGACATAGCTGTCTTTATATAGGCCCGCTAGGGGAATGTCCCAATGTGCGTGTTTGCGTTCGGATTGATGCGCTGCGTCGTGCACCCACGTGAGCTGATCCGTTCGAGACACGCGCTCGTACCCGCTGACTGTGAAACGGTACGCGCCAATGTGCAATTCTACCACGCAGGCGCATGGGGAAATGCCTATACTGACAGGCCCTGATTCTGGCATTCCCCTGACAAATATAAAATGAAATAGTTCAAATCACCATAATGCACAATCAGTGGAAGCCCTAAATGTGTCACCTGCCAAGTCGCCTGCTACCAGATGCCATCAGGTGTCCACAGCAGAGTCCCTCTTTACACCAGGCATTTTCAGCAGAGTCCCTCCATACACTAGGCAATCCCAGCAGAGTCTCTCCTTACATCATATGTCCCCAGCGGAGTCCCTCCTTACATCAGGTGTCCACAGCAGAGTCCCTCCTTACACCAGGCATTCCCAGTAGAATCTCTCTTTACATCATGCATTCCCAGTAGAGTCCCTCCTTACCCCAGGCATTCCAAGTAGAGTCCCTCCTTACACCAGGCATTCCCAGTAGAGTCCCTCCTTACACCAGGCATTCCCAGTAGAGTCCCTCTTTACACCAGGCATTCCCAGTATGCTCCCTCCTTACACCAGTCATTCCCAGCAGAGTCTCTCCTTACATCAGGTTTACCCAGCAGAGTCCCTCCTTACATCGGGCATTCCCAGTAGAGTCCCTCCTTCCACCAGGCATTCCCAGTAGAGTCCCTCTTTACACCAGGCATTCCCAGTAGAGTCCCTCTTTATACCAGGCATTCCCAGTAGAATCCCTCTTTATACCAGGCATTCCCAGTAGAGTCCCTCTTTACACCAGGCATTGCCAGTAGAGTCCCTCTTTACACCAGGCATTCCCAGTATACTCCCTCCTTACACCAGGCATTCCCAGCAGAGTCTCTCCTTACATCAGGTTTACCCAGCAGAGTCCCTCCTTACATCGGGCATTCCCAGTAGAGTCCCTCCTTACACCAGGAATTCGCAGTAGAGTCCCTCTTTACACCAGGCATTCCCAGTAGAGTCCCTCTTTATACCAGGCATTCCCAGTAGAATCCCTCTTTATACCAGGCATTCCCAGTAGAGTCCCTCTTTACACCAGGCATTCCCAGTAGAGTCCCTCTTTACATCAGGCACTCCCAGCAGAGTCTCTCCTTACATCAGGCGTCCCCAGCGGAGTCCCCCTTACATCAGGTGTCACCCAGTGGAGCCCCCCTTACATCAGGTATTCCCAGCGCTGTCCCCCTTATATCAGGTGTCCCCCAGTGGAGCCCACTTTACATCAGGTGTCCCCCACTGGAGACCCCTTTACATCATTAGGTGTCCCCAGGTGGAGCCCCCTTTACATCAGGTATCCCCCAGTGGAGCCCCCCTTACATCAGGTATCCCCCAGCGGTGTCGCTCTTACATCAGGTATCCCCCAGCGGAGTCCCCCTTACATCAGGTGTCACCCAGTGGAGCCCCCCTTACATCAGGTATCCCCCAGCGGTGTCCCCCTTACATCAGTTGTCTCCCAGTGGAGCCCCCTTACAACAGGTATCCCCCAGTGGAGCCCCTCCCCCTTACATCAGGTATCGCCAAGCGGTGTCCCCCTTACATCAGGTATCCCCAGCAGTGTCCTCCTTACATCAGGTATCCCCCTGTGAACCCCCCTTTCATCAGGTATACCCCAGTGGAACATCCCCCCTTACATCCGGTATCCCCCAGTGGAGCCCCTCCCCCCTTACATCAGACATCCCTCAGTGGTGTCGCCCTTACATCATGTATCCCCCAGTGGTGTCCCCCTTACATAAGGTATCCCCCGGCGGTGTCTCCCTTACATCAGGTATCCCTCAGTGCACCAGTCCCCCCTTACATCAGGTATCCCTCAGTGGAGCAGCCCCCCTTACATCAGGTGTCCCCCAGTGGAGCAGTCCCCCTTACATCAGGTATCCCCCAGTGGAGCAGCCCCCCTTACATAAGGTGTCCCTCAATGGAGCAGTCACCCTTACATCAGGTATCCCCCAGTGGAGCAGTCCCCCTTACATAAGGTATCCCCTAGTGGAGCAGCCCCCCTTACATATAGTATCCCCCAGTGGAGCAGCCCCCCTTACATCAGGTATCCCCCAGTGGAGCAGCCCCCCCTTGCATCAGGTATCCCCCATTGGAGCATTCCCCCTTACATCAGGTGTCCCCTAGTGGAGCAGCCCCCCTTACATAAGGTATCCCCAGTGAAGCAGCCCCACTTACATCAGGTATCCCCCAGTAGAGCAGCCCCACCTTACATCAGGTGCCCCCCAGTGGAGGCCCTCCTTACATCAGGTGTCACCAGCAGAGTCCCTCCTTACACCAGGCATTCCCAGTAGAGTCCCTCTTTACATCATGCATTCCTAGTAGAGTCCCTCCTTACATCAGGCATTCCAAGTAGAGTCCATCCTTATACCAGGCATTTCCAGCAGAGTCCCTCCTTACACCAGGCATTCCCAGTAGAGTCCCTCTTTACACCAGGCATTCCCAGTAGAGTCCAACTTTGCACCAGGAATTCCCAGTAGAGTCCCTCTTTACATCAGGCATTGCCATTAGAGTCCCTCTTTACACCAGGCATTCCCAGTAGAGTCCCATCTTACACCAGGCATTCCCAGTAGAGTCCCTTTTTACACCAGACATTCCCAGTAGAGTCCCTCTTTACATCAGGCATTCCCAGTAGAGTCCCTCCATACACCAGGCATTCCCAGTAGAGTCCTGCTTTACACCAGGCATTGCCAGCAGAGTCTCTCCTTACATCAGGTGTCCCCAGCGGAGTCCCCCTTACATCAGGTGTCCCCCAGTGGAGCCCCCTTTGCATCAGGTGTCCCCCAGTGGAGCCCACTTTACATCAGGTGTCCCCCACTGGAGCCCCCTTTACATTATTAGGTGTCCCCCGGTGAAGCCCCCTTTAAATCAGGTATCCCCCTGTGGAGCCCCCCTTACATTAGGTATCCCCCAGCGGTGTCGCTCTTACACCAGGTACCCCCCAGTGGAGCCCCCAGTACATCAAGTATCCCCCAGCGGTGTCCCCTTTACATCAGTTGTCCCCCAGTGAAGCCCTCCTTACATCAGGTATCCCCCAGTGGAGCCCCTCCCCCCTTACATAAGGTATCCACAAGCAGTGTCCCCCTTACATCAGGTATCCCCCAGCAGTGTCCCCCTTACATCAGGTATCCACCAGTGGAGCCCCTCCCTCTTACATCAGGCATCCCTCAGCATTGTCCCCCTTACATCATGTATCCCCCAGTGGTGTCCCCCTTACATCAGGTATCCCCCAGTGGTGTCCCCCTTACATCTGGTATCCCCCAGCGGTGTCCCCCTTACATCAGATATCCCCCAGTGAACCAGTCCCCCCTTAGATCAGGTAACCCCCAGTGGAGCAGCCCCCTTACATCAGGTATCCCCCGGTGGAGCAGTCCCCCTTACATAAGGTATCAGCCAGTGGAGTAGCCCCCCTTACATAAGGTATCACCCCAGTGGAGCAGCCCCCCTTACATAAGGTGTCCCCCAGTGGAGCAGTCCCCCTTACATAAGGTATCCCCCAGTGGTGCAGCCCCCCTTACATAAGGTATCAGCCAGTGGAGTAGCCCCCCTTACATAAGGTATCACCCCAGTGGAGCAGCCCCCCTTACATCAGGTGTCCCTCAGTGGAGCAGCCCCCTTGCATCAGGTATCCCCCAGTGGAGCAGCCCCCCTTACATCAGGTGTCCCCTAGTGGGTGTGGAGCAGCCCCCCTTACATAAGGTATCCCCAGTGAAGCAGCCCCACTTACATCAGGTGCCCCCCAGTGGAGTCCCTCCTTACATCAGGTGTCGCCAGCAGAGTCCCTCCTTACACCAGGCATTCCCAGTAGAGTCCCTCTTTACATTATGCATTCCTAGTAGGAATGCATAGGAATGCATCCTTACATCAGGCATCCCTCAGCGGTGTCCCCCTTACATCAGGTATCCCCCAGCGGTGTCCCCCTTACATCAGGTGTCCCCCAGTGGAGCCCCCTTTACATCAGGTGTCCCCAGTGGAGCCCACTTTACATCAGGTGTCCCCCACTGGAGCCCCCTTTACATCATTAGGTGTCCCCCGGTGAAGCCCCCTTTAAATCAGGTATCCCCCTGTGGAGCCCCCATTACATTAGGTATCCCCCAGCGGTGTCGCTCTTACACCAGGTACCCCCCAGTGGAGCCCCCCTTACATCAAGTATCCCCCAGCGGTGTCCCCTTTACATCAGTTGTCCCCCAGTGGAGCCCCCCTTACATCAGGTATCCCCCAGTGAAGCCCCTCCCCCCTTACATAAGGTATCCACAAGCAGTGTCCCCCTTACATCAGGTATCCCCCAGCAGTGTCCCCCTTACATCAGGTATCCACCAGTGGAGCCCCTCCCTCTTACATCAGGCATCCCTCAGCATTGTCCCCCTTACATCATGTATTCCCCAGTGGTGTCCCCCTTACATCAGGTATCCCCCAGCGGTGTCCCCCTTACATCAGGTATCCCCCAGCGGTGTCCCCCTTACATCAGATATCCCCCAGTGCACCAGTCCCCCCTTACATCAGGTAACCCCCAGTGGAGCAGCCCCCTTACATCAGGTATCCCCCAGTGGAGCAGCCCCCCTTACATAAAGTGTCCCCCAGTGGAGCAGTCCCCCTTACATAAGGTATCCCCCAGTGGATCAGACCAGAGAGTCCCTCTTTACATTATGCATTCCTAGTAGAGTCCCTCCTTACATCAGGCATTCCAAGTAGAGTCCATCCTTATACCAAACATTTCCAGTAGAGTCCCTCTTTACATCAGGCATTCCCAGTAAAGTCCCTCCTTACACCAGGCATTCCCAGCAGAGTCTCTCCTTACATCAGGTTTACCCAGCAGAGTCCCTCCTTACACCAGACATTCCCAGTAGAGTCCCTCTTTACACCAGGCATTCCCAGTAGAGTCCCTCTTTACACCTGGCATTCCCAGTAGAGTCCCTCCTTACACCAGGCATTCCCAGTAGAGTCCCTCTTTATACCAGGCATTCCCAGTAGAGTCCCTCTATACACCAGGCATTCCCAGCAGAGTCTCTCCTTACATTGTGTGTCCCCAGCGGAGTCCCCCTTACATCAGGTGTCCCCAGTGGAGCCCCCTTACATCAGGTATCCCCCAGCGGTTTCCCCCTTACATCAGGTTTCCCCCAGTGAAGCCCCCCTTTCATCAGGTATCCCCCAGTGGAACAGCCCCCCTTACATCCGGTATCCCCCAGTGGAGCCCCTCCCCCTTACATCAGGCATCCCTCAGCGGTGTCCCCCTTACATCAGGTATCCCCCAGCGGTGTCCCCCTTACATTAGGTATCCCCCAGTGGAGCAGCCCCCCTTACATAAGGTATCCCCCAGTGGAGCAGCCCCCCTTACATAAGGTATCTCCCAGTGGAGCAGCCCCCCTTACATCAGGTATCCCCCAGTGGAGCAGCCCCCCTTACATCAGGCATCCCCCAGTGGAGCATCCCCCCTTACATCATGTATCCCCCAGTGGGGCAGCCCCCCTTATATCAGGTGTCCCTCAGTGAAGCAGCCCCCCTTGCATCAGGTATCCCCCAGTGGAGCAGCCCCCCTTACATCAGGTGTCCCCTAGTGGAGCAGCCCCCTTACATAAGGTATCCCCAGTGAAGCAGCCCCACTTACATCAGGTATCCCCCAGTGGAGCAGCCCCACCTTACATCAGGTGCCCCCCAGTGGAGTCCCTTCATACATCTGGTGTCCCCAGCAGAGTCCCTCCTTACACCAGGCATTCCCAGTAGAGTCCCTCATTACATCATACATTCCCAGTAGAGTCCCTCCTTACATCAGGCATTCCAAGTAGAGTCCCTCTTTACACCAGGCATTCCCAGTAGAGTCCCTCTTTACACCAGGCATTCCCAGTAGAGTCCCTCTTTACATCAGGCATTCCCAGTAGAGTCCCTTCTTAAACCAGGCATTCCCAGCAGAGTCTCTCCTTACATCAGATGTCCCCAGCGGAGTCCCCCTTAAATCTGGTGTCCCCAGTGGAGCCCCCCTTACATCAGGTATCCCCCAGCGCTGTCCCCCTTACATCAGGTGTCCCCCAGTGGAGCCCCGTTTACATCAGGTGTCCCCCAGTGGAGCCCCCTTTACATCAGGTGTCCCCCACTGGAGCCCCCTTTACATTATTAGGTGTCCCCCAGTGGAGCCCCCTTTACATCAGGTATCCCTCAGTGGAGCCCCCCCTTACATCAGGTATCCCCCAGAAGTGTCCCCCTTACATCAAATATCCACCAGTGGAGCCCCCCCCTTACATCAGGTATCCCCCAGTGGAGCTCCCCTTACATCAGGTATCCCCCAGCTTTATCCCCCTTACATCAGTGGTCCCCCAGTGGAGCCCCCCCTTACATCAGGTATCCCCCAGTGGAGCCCCTCCCCCCTTACATCAGGCATCCCTCAGTGGTGTTCCCCTTACATCAGATATCCCCCAGGGGTGTCCCCCTTATATCAGGTATCCCCCAGCGGTGTCCCCCTTACATCAGGTATCCCCCAGTGAAGCCCCCCTTTGTCAGGTGTCCCCCAATGGAACAGCCCCTTCACATCCGGTAACCCACAGTGGAGCCCCCCCCTTACATCAGGCATCCCTCAGTGTTGTCCCCCTTACATCAGGTATCCCCCAGCGGTGTCCCCCTTACATCAGGTATCCCCCAGTGGCATTCCCCCTTACATCAGGTATCCCCCAGTGCACCAGCCCCCCTTACATTAGGTATCCCCTAGTGGAGCATCCCCCCTTACATCAGGTGTCCCCCAATGGAGCAGCCCCCCTTACATCAGGTATCCCCCAGTGGAACAGTCCCCCTTACATCAGGTACCCCCAGTGGAGCAGCCCCCCTTACATCAGGTGTCATCCAGTAGAGCAGTTCCCCTTACATCAGGTGTCCCCCAGTGGAGCAGTCCCCCTTACATCAGGTACCCCCAGTGGAGCAGCCCCCCTTACATCAGGTGTGATCCAGTGGAGCAGTTCCCCTTACATCAGGTATCCCCCAGTGGAGCAGCCCCCCTTACATAAAGTATCCCCCAGTGGAGCAGCCTCCCTTACATTAGGTATCCCCCAGTGGGGCAGCCCCCCTTACATCAGGTGTCCCCCAGTGGGGCAGCCCCCCTTACATCAGGTGTCCCTCAGTGGAGCAGTCCCCCTTCGATCAGGTATCCCCCCAGTGGAGTAGCCCCCCTTAAATCAGGTGTCCCCTAGTGGAGCAGCCCCCCTTACATAAGGTATCCCCAGTGAAGCAGCCCCCCTTACATAAGGTATCCCCCAGTGGAGCAGTCCCCCTTACATAAGGTATCCCCCAGTGGAGCAGCCCCCCTTACATAAGGTATCACCCAGTGGAGCAGCCCCCCTTACATCAGGTATCCCCCAGTGGGGCAGCCCCCTTTACATCAGGTGTCTCCTAGTGGAGCAGCCCCCTTACATAAGGTATCCCCAGTGAAGCAGCCCCACTTACATCAGGTATCCCCCAGTGGAGCAGCCCCCCTTACATCAGGTATTCCCCAGTGGAGCAGCCCCACCTTTCATCAGGTGCCCCCAGTGAAGCAGCCCCCCTTACATCATGTGTCCCCCAGTGGATACGGTACAACAAAAACAAATACTTTTGCGCACGGGTGTGTTGGCTAGGCAGTCCAAAGTTCAGGATGGACAATAGCTTTCGGCCTTGCTGCCCTACAGGATAGGGATATCCTAGTAGTCAAACGGAAAAACAGAAAAGAGAGGGCGCACCAGCCTTGTGCATTATCCTTTGGTACATTTATTCAAAAAAACATAATTAAAAACTACTCACAAAGGTAGAAAGAAAATCACGCTTATAACAGTCTTTGACTTGTGACAGTCTATCCACAGATAGCAGTCTCCAGGTCCTGAAGAGAGGATGTGCGAACAGCTGCTGGCTGATGCGTTTCGAAGGTATACCTTCTTCCTCAGAGACTCAAGAGGAAGAAGGTATACCTTCGAAACGTGTCAGCCAGCAGTGGTTCGCACGTCCTCTTTTCGTGCGCCTTTTCTGTTTTTCCGTCCCCCCAGTGGAGCAGCCCCCCTTACATCAGGTGTCCCCCAGTGGAGCAGCCCCCCCTTACATCAGGTATCCCCAGTGGAGTAGCCCCCCTTACATCAGGTATCCCCCAGTGGAGCAGCCCCCCTTACATCAGGTATCCCCTAGTGGAGCTAAGTCATGAAATGCTCGTAGCTTCTGGTTTCTTAGGCCATAGAGATGATTGGAGCCATTCTGGTCTCTGATCAGCTCTATGGTCAGCTGGCAGAACCACCAGCTGCATTCTTGGGTTTCCTGTTGGGACAGGAGAGCATGAGAAAACCATGGAAGATGGTGGGGGGGTGGACGTTACCTCCCACTGCTTGTAAAAGCAGTCTAGAGGCTAATTATCTGCTAGGATTGCTTTTACATGAAAGCTGACCGCTGGCTGAAAAGAATGATACCAAGATGATACGTCAACCTGCAGGCATCATTCTGGTATAATCACTCAAAATCCAGCAACGTACTGTTGTGCATACATTATAATGTTCTTTTCTTCATGCAGCCTGTGGGATGAATAAAAAAAGAAACTGATTGGTGGGTATGCCCACCATTAGAATACCGTCCTTCATCCACTTACTTCTATTAATGGGCATACATGCACCATTTTTTTTAACTGTGGTGGTGAAATCACCTCTTACAGCGCTGGAGTCGCTGATTTACGTATCGTGGGAGCAAACGCTGTTGCTGTCAAGATAAATAAACCCATGCTGCAGCTGAATGGCGTACCTGCTAACAAATGATGGTTAACAGTAAAACAAAGTAACATTACAGTATAATGCCCCGTACACACGATCGGACATTGATCGGACATTCCGACAACGAAATCCATGGATTTTTTCCGATGGATGTTGGCTCAAACTTGTTTTGTGTACACACGGTCGCACAAAGTTGTCGGAATTTCCGCTTGCTAAGAACGCGGTGACGTACACCATGTATGACGAGACTAGAAAAGGCCATTTTAGAACCAAGCGCGGCACCCTTTGGGCTCTTTTTACTAATCTCGTGTTAGTAAAAGTTTGGTGAGAGACGATTTGCGCTTTTTCAGACTCGTGGTTTTCAGATTGTTTTCTGCTGTTCAGTTTGTGCTTGTGGGTTTGTATCTGCTCTTCAGTGCGTGCAAGCAAGCTACACGTGACTTTGTCATTGTGTTCTTGTTCGTTCGTTACTGTTTTTCAGGTCGCTCTCCACAGGCCTTGCTGTTCTTCGGTGCGTTCTGTTACTTCGTTCTGAGCAGCCGACCGTTTTCTAGCCATGTTGCGTATACGTACTCCTCGTAGAGTTCATGCTGTGCGGGGGCTTGGTGTTGGGGTCCTGACCTTGACACAAGTCCAGTCCATGAACAGGGTGGGGAGGAGTTCATGGGCCAAGAATTGGTTGCTTCAGCGTGACCAGTTCTGTCATATGCCTTTGCTCCGTGAGATCCATGAGAATAATCCTGATGATTTCAGGAACTTTCTCCGGATGACGGACCCCGTATTTCACCGTTTGTTGGCTTTGCTGACCCCCTATATTAGCAGGCAGGATACTTGCATGAGGCAAGCCATCACTCCGGAGCAGAGGCTCGTCGCCACCCTGCGGTACTTGGCGACGGGGAGAAGCCTGCAGGACTTGAAGTTCTTGACAGGCATCTCCCCCCAGGCTCTGGGGATCATTATCCCAGAAACCTGTTCTGCCATCATCCAGGTCCTGCAGAAGGAGTATATTAAGGTAAGATTTGTACCCTCTAACCTCACATTTTATTGTATTTAATGTTTGCTAATATATTGTATTTCTTTCCTCATTCCCTAATTACCATGATTGGAATATGCTGTGAATGTCCCCTTTGTCCTAATGCATGCTGGATTTTTATGTAATTATTTTTGTTGTCCTTCATACATATTTGCCTTCACTAACCTCCCCAGCATAGTCTCCTGCCCTATATTCACCTCATGTAGTCACTTAACAATGTATTTTATCAGCTCCATAGTAGTGCTTTACCCCAAACACCCCTAAAATGTTTTGAAATGTGATTGGTGCTTCAAATTCAGGCAGAGTGCCAGAGGCTTCTTTTGCGGGGTCCCCAAATCATTTTAAACCCTCCCTCCCCCTAACTGCTAAGTCAGCTGATACCAATTCTCTATCTATCCTCAATCATCTATCTGCTGACTTTGCCAAACCCATACACACTATACCCATCTCTTTTGTGCTCAGATGTATGGATGAATTCCCCAAAGCATGTAGTGCAGGGGCCTGCCTGTATACTTTCAAATGGTACTGTTTCAAGTTTTTTTATCCTATTATTATCTTGATAGGTAAAAGCAGAATGTCCAAATGTGCTCAAATGTGTACAATGTGTATTTATATCTTTGTATTATGACACTTCTTACCTGTCCAGTGGGCTGCCAATAGTGTAACTAAGGAGGGGCTGTTCAAAGTAATACCCATTATTTAGGCATTAATCTCTCAATGAAGTGGAGAGGGTTACCTGTCCAAGAGCTCCCCCCCTATAATGTTAGAAATGGCCCAGGAGAGGGGGGGGGGGGATATGATAGGTGTACCTTACACTTTGGTGTATAAAAATTCCCATAAATAAATGTTATCTTGATGTTGGCCAAGAATGTTTGTGTCTAATCTTCTTTCCATGTTTTTATGTGCAAAAAGACTCATTTTTTTTTGTTTTCCTCAACAGTTTCCTTCCACGCCACAGGAATGGCAGACTGTGGCCTCCCACTTTGCCCAGCGGTGGGACTTTCCTAACTGCGGAGGGGCAATTGATGGGAAACATGTCCACATCATCCCACCACCCAACCCCATACTATTATAATTACAAGGGGTTCAATAGTATTGTGATGTTGGCGGTGGTGTCGGCTACTTATGAGTTCCTGTATGTGGGCGTGGGGAAGAATGGCCGGATGTCCGATGGTGGAGTCATCGCCCAGACCAAATTATACAGGCGTCTCCAGAATGGCAGCTTGGACTTGCCACCTCCAGCAGACAATGTGGAAGGACTCCCATTCATCTTCATTGCGGATGAATCCTTTGCACTGGGGACCATCTTATGCGGCCATTCCCGATGAGGACCCTCACCCCGGACCAGAGGGTATTTAATTACCGGCTGGCCAGAGCCAGAAGAGTGGTGGAAAACACGTTTGGAATCATGGCCAGTCGGTTCTGCCTGCTTCTTACACCCATACACATGGCGGAGTACAAACTGAATCATATTATCCTGGCGTGCTGTGTTCTACCAACTATGCTGGCTCAGTTGGGCCTGAGGCCGGAATTCAAAATGAAACAACCCTAACGGCGCTTGAAAGTGGCCGTCCTGGCTTGCCCTCCCTGAGTGCCCGTGATGTCCGGCTAAGATACCTTGAATTCTTTTCGGGTAGGGGGGCTATCAATAAGCCAGACAATGTGTGAAACATTTATCAAATAAAAAAAAACATTAAGCAAATCTTTGGTGACATTTACTGCTTGTGTTTGTTTTAGCTGACCCTGACAGAAATGTGTTGAGTCCTGAAAATGGCGTGATTGTGTAACCTTATACAAAGCATTGTTGGGTGTTATTTACTAAAGGCAAAGACACTTTGCACTACAAGTGCACTTGAAACTGCACTTGTAGTGCAAAGTGGATTTGCCCTTAGGAAATAACCCCCATTGTCCCTGAAAACACCAATTAGAGCACAACAAAAGTGTTGTAGCGTTGAGACAATAATCCACACATTCTTGATTAACAATCTTTTTAATACCTGCACAATCACATGTGCATTTAGAAAAGGTTTTTAAAACAAACCAACATGTTTGTTGTATAACAATTTTTGGGGTCACATTAGAAAAAGTAGAAATGTCCATTTAAGATAAAACAGGCATGTTTAAAACCAACAAGAAAGACACAAATCTTGAACTTACAAAGTTCACATTTGGTAGAACTTGAAGGCAATATCAGACATGAGTATTTAGGAACTGTGTTTGATATTGCGTTCAGATGGGGTGAAGTCACCCCCGGAAAAGGCAAATTTTGAAGATGCACACAAATAGCCGAATGACAACATGTGCTAGCTGCCATCATGGGGGATCAAGGGACGTGTTTTGGGGGAGCCACCCCTTCCTCACAGCTACTTTATTATTGAGGAACGGGTTGCACCCCCAAAACACGTCCATTGATCTCCCGTGTTGACACACTGTGTGCATCCTCAAAATTTGGCTTTTCTCCAATTAGACAAAAAATGTTAAAATTGTAGCACACCATAAAAGAAAGGGCTTTGGAGGGGTTTTAAACTCTCCCCAAAACATCAATGATGTTCTTATTTTTTTGAAGAACATCATTGATGCTTTTCTTGATGTTTTCCAAGTCCCTATTACACCCTGTGATCTCCCCGATCAGGATCCGTGCACTTTCCGAGGTGAAATGCCCTGGATCCACAACATCACGATCACCTAAAAAGAGAGAAACCCAAAAAAAACATGTATTATAAAAATGCAGGCATCCATCTCTTACCTGAGCCTGTGGTTGCAGACACTCACCTGTTGTGGTGCCAATTTCCACCACTTCTTCCTCCTCCTGCTCCTCTTGTCTTTGGGGGATTTCCCCTTCTTCCAGGGGTGGAGGGTCTCTGGTCTCCTCGGATGAGGGGTGTCCTCCGAGTCTTTTCTCCCCTATGTAATAAAAAATGGTATACTTAGCACACAGATATTTGATAGCAGAACTATAAATATCAAACATTGCTTGGAAGTGGGGTACAATTGTCTGTTTTGGGAGAGTTCCAAGATGTAGAATTTTTAGTGTCCTTTGTCAAGCTTCAATACTTTACCTGTTTTGTACAAGCTTCACAGATGGAGACACCCCTATAGTATACACTGGAGCACCTGTGTGGGACCCCTAATAAAAAGGGTGTTCTTGTGTCCCACACTAGTGCTCCAGCATCCAGATGTCTAAACAGCTGCTGAGTGTCCTCTCCTTACACAGAATCTAGTTTGCATTTTATTCTATTAACAAACACATCTACACAACCAAATTAGTTTCAGACAAGTAGGCCCTAAAAAATGTTGGCAAATGCATATGGCCCAAACAATGGTGTTTTATAGACCGAAAGAAAATTGTTTGATACGAACGAATAATGTGCCCATGAACATGAAAGTTGACATTTTAAACCGGATTAACAGTTAAGAAAAGCACATGGAGCAGCACAAACGTAATAAAGACAAAAAGACTAGGAACACAGGACAACTACTTACTTTTTTGCAGCACTCTCCGGATCTTTCTGTACTGCTCAAGCTCTCTTAATCTGAGGTCCGACCACCGCTTTCTGAGCTGATCTTTCGATCATCGCACCACGAAATTCTGGTGCAGACTTTTGACCACTTTCGCCATGATCTTGGCCTTTCTGATATTGGGGTTGGGGTAAGGTCCATACTTCCCGTCATAGTCGGCCCTTTTCATTATGTCGACCATCTCCACCATCTCCCCAAAGGACATATTTGATGCCTTAAATCATCTCCTTCTGGATCGAGACGTTTCTGGCTCCGGGCTTTCCTCCTCCTCCTCGTTGGTGTAATTATCAGACACCTGCTCTGACTCCGCCATGTGCTCTTCCCCACTGCGCCGAACGAGAAGGGGCGGGGAATAGACTAGAAAGAACGTCAGGGGCGGGCGGAGTTTCATGCATGCGCAGTGTCTATAAAGCGTAACACGCGTGCGTAGTGCGTACGATCTGTGAGCGGAGGAAGGAGTAATGGAGGCGCCGATCGTGATAACGAAGGTAAGAATTAACATTGGGCCTATACTGCTTCTAGATTGAGGCCTGTATTTGCACAAGTTTAGAAGACTTTAGGCTGACATTAGGGTTTCTCTCGTGTTGTGTCTTGCAGTGAAAATGGATATCTTGAAAGATAACGACTTTATGGCAATCTTCATTGATATGTTCAGGGAGCTGCCTTGTCTATGGGAGATAAACCACCCTGAATATAAGAACCAAACAAAGAGGAAGGCAGCGCTGGATCAATTGCTGGAATTTGTGAAGACGGTGATCCCCACGGGAGACATCACCTATCTGAAGATCCTAATTGGTGGCCTGAGGAGCACTTATTTAAGGGAGCACAAGAAGGTCCAGGATTCCCAGAGATCCGGAGCTGCAGATGACATTTATGTCCCCAGGCTGTGGTACTATGACAGGCTGCATATTCTGGCAGGTCAGACTGAACCCAGGTCATCACTCTCCAGTCTTCCTTCCAGGCTTCCTTCCCCCCCAGCTGAGGCTTCTGACGCCCAACCTGGGCCTTCCAGGCAGCAACATGGGGAGGAGCCCAGCTTGAGCCAGGTATAGCATTCTTCTAAATATTTCTGCTTGTCCAATCAATGATGTTAACTAGATGTTAGTTTGGAGTACTAATTTATGATTGTGATTGATGATGCAAAAACTAAAACCATGTCCCTTTTTCATACACAAGGAAGTCTCAGCCAGGAGGTGGCCGGGCCAAGCAGGCTGCCTGATATCCAGGTCCCTCCCCTACACCTTCAAAGACAAAGTGGCAGGAAGAGGAGTAACCTGGAGGAGGCTGCCATAGGCCTCTTTTGGAAGGCTACAGAGGCCTGAGAACCCCCCACACTGTGGAGGAGGACTTTGCTTGTATAACTGCCTGCAAAATGCTGCAGATGGAGGAGGGCCAACGACTCCTGTGTGAGTCCTTAATTTTGGAAGCTCTCAATAAGGGGTTGAGGGGCCAAATAACATCTGCTACCCACATTTGTGACCTCACACATAGTCCTCCTCCTCCTCCAGGTCCTACTCCTCCTCCTCTCCTCCTCCTCCTCCAGGTCCTACTCCTCCTCCTCCTCATCCAGGTCCTACTCCTCCTCCTGCCACATCTCCAACACCAGAGCCACTGCCAGGAAGGAAGCGTGGAAAGAAGACCAGAAAGTGATGACCCTGGGTTTAGTCTGGTCTGGCAAAAGATGCAACCTCTTGTAGTACCACAGCCTGGGGACACAGATGTCATCTGCTGCTTTCCGGATCTCTGGGACTTCTGGACCAGACTGCACTCCCTTAGATATGGACTCCTCAGGCCACCAATTTTGATGTTAAATAATTGATGTCTGCCCTGGGGGTCCAAGGCTTCGCCAATTTCTGCTGTTTCTCCAGCGTTGTCTCCCTCTTTGTTTGGTTCTGAGCCCTTAATAAAAGATTTTTTGTTTCAGTTATACTCGCCTATGTGTGTTTTCCTTAAAAAAGGACAGTTTGTTTGTGAGGATTCAGGTACATTTCAAAAATACAATGTGAAATTAGCAAGGGACACCAACACCAAGCAACCTTCTTGAGATTAAATAATATAAGATATCAATGGTGTTGTGGTAACTTGACACACAAAACACACAAAAAAATATTAGGGAGTAAAACTAACAAAAAAATAAAACAAAGATCAGCCTTGAAAAAAATACAACCCCCCCCCCCAAAAAAAACAGCCTTTAAAAAACAACCAAAAAATAATTTTGTCAGATGTGACCAATCAAAATATATTGAGGGAATCCCGATAAATAATAAAGAAAGAAGTTTGTGAGAAGTCTGTGTGAATATGAGCAGCAAAACTACTTCATTCTTCTCACATTAGAAAGAAGAAGAGAGTGCGCTGTATTAAACCATTTTTTACATTGCACCGTGACGAAAGTGCTGTATCCATTGCGAACGCTAATTTTACCAGACCGAGCTGTTCCGCCTCGGAATTTCTTTTAAGCATGCGTGGCACTTTGTGCGTCGGAATTGGCCACACGCGGTCAGAATTGACACGATCGGATTTTGTTGTCGGAAAACTTTATAGCCTGCTCTCAAACTTTGTGTGTCGGAAAATCCGATGGAAAATGTCCGATGGAGCCCACACACGGTCGGAATGTCCGACAACAAGCTTCGATCGGACATTTTTCATCGGAAAATCCGACCGTGTGTACGGGGCATAAGACTTACCATACCTGCAAAGCAAATAAAATAAAACATAGTAAAAATAAAACTTTGCAATCTGTGCCTAAAAAATAAATCCTGAAGCATGGGTGCAATCCGCTCCCTAATGTTAGGAGCAAATCGCTCCTCCACCCCTGCGCCCATGCATCGGCATATATGCTCTTTTTTTTAACTGTGGTGTATAAATGGTGAATGGTGTACCTGCTAAGCAAATGATGGTTAATAATAAAACAAAGTAACATTACAGTATAACATACCCTACTTGCAAAGCAAATACAATAAAACATAGTATAAATAAAACAGAGAGAGAACAATAGATATAGAACAATAGTGAGCGAACAAAAGAGCGGACAGTAAAGAGCGAACATAAGAGAGAGAACAATAGAGAGAGAGAAGAAAAATAAAACCACAACTATTTTTGGCTTTTTATTTTATATATTTTTAGTGTTTTTGTGTGTTTTTTTTTCTTCACTTTTTTCACTTTTATAAAAACTGTACACTGAATGTTGCAGATTAGGGTCTCTCAAAATGTGATGGCCATCACATCTTTTGAGACCCTGTGTTAGTGTGCCCTAGGACTCTGTAGTGCTGTACCCTACGCTAATACTCAACTAGTGTGTGATAGCGTTTGAAACAGTCACTGATGCAGAGACCAGGTTGGTCAAGACAGGAGGGACAATAAAAGTGGGTGTCACGCCGAAATCTGTGTTTTCTGCGGACATGACAACTTCTTTGGGGTGTTCTTTGGGTAGGGGTACCAGGGAGGACATACGGAAAATGCCTCTCATGCAGCCGGCTCATTGCATTTGCGTTGGGAAGGTGGGCCATAGCACCGTCTGGAAACAGAAGGGCTGTGACGTACTCTTCCTGGAATTTAAAGAAGGATCCAGACTTTCCTGAAGCTTTGCATAGCACAAAAGCGTTCAGCGGAGCCAATTTATATAAATATACAAACACTTTTTTGTACCAGCGTCTGGCCTTACGGGCAATTAGGTACAGTGCCAACAACTGGTTGCTGAGTTCCATCTCTTCCATATTAAGGTTGTATTCATGGACACAGAGGGGTTTCTCCACAACACAGTTGCCGTAGGAATTTGGACTGTCGTATCTGCGTGAAGGGAGGACAGAACGAAAACATTCCGTGAATCCCTTCACTTCACTGTTAACAAATTATTACACTTCAAGCAGGCTCTCTTCCCCCGTCTAAGTCGGGATTCTACAAGCCGTTGGGGGAAGCCTGGGCGATTAGATCGCACGATGCCACATGCGCCTATTCCATAATCAAAAAGGTGACTAAAAATTGTCCACGTACAAGTGGTGCCCCTTTCCTGAATAAGAGTGGCACCAAGTCCCACACAATCTTACCAGCGCTCCCTATGTAGTCTGGGCAGTTCTCTGGCTCTACATGACTATCTTTTCCCTCGTAAACCATAAAACTTAATGTATAGCCTGTTGCCCTGTCACAGAGCTTATACATCTTGACCCCGTATCTGGCACGCTTGCTAGGAAGATACTGTTTGATAGACAAGCGGCCAGAAAACTTAATCATCAACGCAGACAACTTGATCGGGAGTAAACAAGGCTGCAAACTGTTGGTTGAAGTGGTTTATGAGGGGCGAATTTTGTAGAGCCAATCAAATCCAGGGTCACCCCAAGGACGACAGAGTTCATTATCATTGAAGTGCATGAACCGCAAGATCTGCTCGTATCGTGTCCTGGTCATGGAGGCAGAGAACACGGGCATATGGTGAATTGGGTCAGTAGTCCAATATGACCGCAACTCATTCGTTTTAGTTGTGCCCATGAGGAGGGATAGGCCCAGGAAGGTCTCAAATTTGCTCAGAAATGTGTAGGCCTCTTCACTACTGTACCGTCGATTTGACATTTGGTCTCTAAATTTACTGGTACAGTAGTAAGACTCACAGGAAAAAAAGCTCCTGACTGTCAGCGACTGCTTCAAATGATACAAAAAAAACTGTTAGCGTTTACAGGGATCAGGTCTGACTCTGCAAACGCTGCAGTTATGTGTGTTGTGTTTTGTAAGTGACAGTGATGGATTGATACTGCACTTGAGTGGGCTGGGCTGCACTGGGCGGAAAGGCTAAATTAAGGTGCTAGCAGGTATCTGGGCTGATCCCGTTAACACTACATTTTTGAGAACCCTAAACTGCTGGGGACGCTAGTATAGATCTGATCAGATCAGATATAGAACCGTTCAGATACTATACTACTAAGGAAGGTGTATGCGTGAGTGGGTGTTAGCACTACTGGCACTAATCTGATGCTGCCTGGGGCGACGCAGACCCTGACTGATGCTAAAACCCAACTGATGTCACCCGCCGGGTGATCAGGGGGTTAAACCTTTATTTAGGCAAAATACGGTGGGTGCTCTGACGCTATAAAAAATAAACTAGCTAACCAGCATCACCCGTGACACTTATAGAGTGATCACTGGTGACAGGGACTGCTCAAGGGGTTAAACCTTTATTAGGGGGGGGTCCCTAGACCTATCTGGGCCTACACTAAGTACCCTAACACTGTTTTTTATCACTAATGACACCAGTACAGTGATTAAAAAAAAATATGAACACTGCACTGGGTGACACAGTGACAGGGGGTGAAGGGGTTAACTAGGGGGGTGATCGGAGGGTGATCGGGGGGTGGCAAGTGTACCTACGTGAACTGGTGTCAGTGTAGTGTTGGTGCACTTACTCTGAGATGTCTTCTCTCCTCTCTCTGGAGCGAAAAGACTTCAACGAGGAGAGATGACATCACTTCCCCTGCTGTGTTTACACTTACACATGCAGGGGAAGGATCTCATTCGCCAGGAGCGATCACCAGGTCCAGGACAATTACCATCAGCCTGGGCCTGGGGATTGATCGGTTCTGGATCGAATCCGATCAGCGTGGGCGCCGAGTGGGTGCACGCACGCGCCCCCCAGGCAGCCGTGCGCGTGACTATTAGCTGCGACGCTTCGCACAGCCGGGCCAACCGTGTAACTGCGACGGCTGGTCCGGAACTGGTTAAAAGACAATGAATAACAGTGTCTCTAAGCCTACAAACTTTGGGTACATATGAAAACTCACTTATTCACAGGACCGCGGCCCAGCCCCGCCCCCTCTCTCTGGCTAACTGTCGTTGATTGACAGCAGGAGGCGCCAATGGCGCCGCTGCTGTGTCTTAGCCAATCAGGAGGGAGAGTCTCGGATGGCCGAGACACTAGTGGACATCGCTGGACAGATATGAGGCTCAGGCTCTGACTTTACAATCATGTTAAAGCTGAATTCCAGGTATGGCTATATATTTAGATAGTTACATTGGTCCAGTTACGTACATACTATATCTTGCCAATTCCCTTGAAAGCTGGAAATCACTGAAGTAGACGCCACTACTATAGTTATCACCAATAGTTTCTGGGTTCCGTGCTGAGCAGCTGCCTTGATGCCTACTGAGCACTGGAGGTTGCCTGCTTGGCACACCATTCAGAGAACGCTTTGCATTTTCTCACTGAATAGAAAACATTCTCTGTTTGGATGAGGTGACATCACCACCCCATGTACACCCAATCCAAGCAGAGAAAGCTTGGTTATTCATTGAGAAAATGCAAAGTGTTCTCTAAATGGTGCCTGTGCCTAACATGCAAACTTCATTGTTTCCAATGCAAAGCTTGTTTGTTCATTGAGAAAATGCAAAGTGTTCTCTAAATGGTGCCTGTGCCTAACATGCAAACTTCATTGTTTTTTTTTTTTTTTTTTTTTTTAACAGAAGATTTTATTGAACAAATCAGCATTACAATACAATAAATTAGTACAGTCAATGCGATGAGAAAAGTGACAACAGGATCTGCCTTCAATCAAAAGCCACTATTTAGCAGACATGTCAGTTATGCAATCGTCAGAAATTACACCTAGCAATACTTCTTATGGCATTAAAGCGTAATAACCTCTTCAGGTGGAATAAAGTAGGCAACCAATATGCAGTCAAACCTAGTAGGAATGGCGGGGGGGGACGGGGGAAGAGGGGGGGGAGGGGACCAAGGGAGGGGGAAGGAAGGGGATGAGGGGGGGGGCGAGCATCAGAAAAATGAACATGAGATGTAGGATGTCCTCTAAAATGTTTCACTTCTTGGTTATGGGGATGGGGGTTCAGAATCCCCGGAGGCATCAACCCAAGAGGACCAGATTTTATCAAACTTTCCTGGGCATTGTCTACTTTCATATGTCAGTCTATAAAGAGGAAGTGCCATATTCACCGACCTTCTCCACGAGGCCAGAGTAGGAGGCTCCACTAGTTTCCATCGCAATAAGATTTCACGCCTGGCATAGTATAGTGCAAAGGTTAGACACAATTTACTATATCTACCTCCCTCCACTTCCTCCAAATGACTAAGCAGTAGTACCTGAGGATCAACCGGCAAGTGTGAGCCTATGACCCTGCTCATTGTGGAGGCCACTGCTGACCAGAAGGGGTGAAGTTTGGGACAGGACCAGACCATGTGCCAGAAAGTACCCTCCTCCTGCCTACATCTCTGACAGTTGGGATCTCTTTGATGGTAAATGCGCGTCAGTCTCTGTGGGGTGAAATACGCTCTGTGTAGGAACTTAAATTGTATGAACTTATCTTTTGCAGCTATCATGGAGGGAATGTAGGAGATTAAACACTCCTTCCATTCCTCCTCGTTCAAAGAGGGAATATCGACCCTCCACTTTTCCCAGGTTTTGGTTAATTTGGCATCATACTCCACTGTAAGGTAAAGATATAATGTTGAGAGGGGCTTCCCCATCATGCTGGAAGTCAAGAGCCGTTCAATGGAGTCCGGTTCCAGAATGAGGGGGGCAGGGAACTGAGCTTCAAAGGCGTGTTTCAGCTGCCAGTACCTAAATTGGAAGGAGAGCGGAATAGCAAAAGATTGCCTCAGGGCTTGGAAAGACATAAGTCTACCCTCTTTGACTATATGTTTTAATGTGAGAATTCCCTTTTTTGCCCAAAGCGAGGGATCCGGTATGCTGTAAAAGTGGGGGAGCATAGGGTTACCCCATAGGGGCATATGGGGTGAGATGAAATTGGGCTTCCCATATATTTTCCTAGCCTCCTGCCATACCTTCACGGTAGTTCGCATCAGTGTTGTCATGGTCAGGCTGGCTCTAAGTCCACGGAACGGGAGATTGCTCAGGGCCGCATAGGAACCCAAAATAGCTGCCTCCAGAGTGACCGCCGGATTCTGTATGGGCTGGGAGAACCACCACCGAATCGTGACCAGAACAGCTGCCCAATAGTAGATTTGAAAGTTCGGTAGGGCCAATCCCCCCCCTGAGAGCGGGAGATATAAAATCTGCTTAGCCACCCTAGGTGGCCTCCTGGCCCAGACAAAATGTATCAGCAGACTCTCCAACCTTCGAAAGAAAGTCCCAGGTATGTGTATAGGTGTATTACGGAAGAAGTAGAGATACTTGGGAAGAAAGATCATTTTTAGCAGATTAACTCTGCCAACAGGTGTCAGTGGAAGGGAACGCCAAGCAGCACATCTAGCCGTAAGCTGTGTCATGAGTGGTCGTAAATTGTTATCCATGTAGTCTTGGACTTTGCCGCTAACCTGGATCCCCAAATATTTGAAGTCATCTACCCATTTGAGCTGTAGGTGTGGAACCCTAGAGGTCGAGGGGTGGAGCGGGAAAAGAACCGACTTGTCCCAGTTAATGCGTATCCCCGAGTACCCACCGAATCGGTTAATCAGGTCCAGTGCAGTCTGTAAAGAGGACGACGCATCCGCTAAATAGAGCAGAGCATCGTCCGCGTATAATGATAATTTCTCCTCAATTGGACCTACCTGGAGACCCTTCACACCCGGATCTTTCCTCAGCAATATAGCCAGGGGCTCCATCGCCAGAGCAAATAGACCCGGGGAGAGAGGACACCCCTGTCGCGTGCCACGAAAGAGTCTAAACTTCCCCGATAAGCATCCGTTGGTACGTATTCTAGCTGAGGGGCCATGATATAACATGCGGAGCCAGCTCGTAAAACCCGTGCCGAACCCGAATCGCGAGAGCACCTCCCATAGGTAACCCCACTCGACGGAGTCAAAAGCCTTCTCCGCGTCGAGTGAGGCAAACTTCATTGTTTACAATGCAGCAGCGAAGATGCTTGGAGCAAGACTCAGAAGCCAGTGAAGATTGCTGTAGTAGCAGTGCCTACTACAGTAATTTGCAGCTTCCTGGGGTATTGGCCAGGTATGGTAAAGGCAGCTATAAAGGAGTTATATTTATCCAAGCTGGACCAATGTGACTATGCAAAATATTCATACTTGGAAATTCATATTTAATTCGCATCAATCAGCACCGGAAGGTTTTACCCCCTTCATGACCAGGCCATTTTTTGCGATACGACACTGCGTTACTTTAACTAATGGTCATGCGACACTGTACCCAAATAAAATTGATGCCCTTTTTTCCCACAAATAGAGCTTTCTTTTGGTGGTATTTGATCACGTCTACGTTTTTTATTATTTGCGCTATAAACAAAAAAAGACCGTCAATTTTGAAACAAAAACAATATTTATTACTTTCTACTATAAAACGTATCCATCAATTTAGGCCAATATATATTCAGCTACATATTTTTAGTAAAAAAAATTCCAATAAGTGTATATTGATTGGTTTGCGCAAAAGTTATAGTGTCTACAAACGATGGGATATTTTTATAGAAATGTTATTTATTTATTATTTTTACCAGCAATGCGCGCGATCAGCGATTTTTAGCAGGACTACAACATTGCGGCGGACAAATCAGACACCTAACTAACACTTTTAACACTTTTTTGGGGACCAGTGACACTAATACAGTAATCAGTGAAAAAAATTTGCACTGTTACTGTACTAATGACACTGGCATGGAAGGGGTTAACACCAGGGGCGATCAAAGGGTTAAGTGTGCCCCTAGGGGGTTCTTTCTAAGTGTGCGGGGATGGTTTGACTGGGCAAAGAAAGAGATCCGTGTTCCTGCTTGGTAGAAACACAAGATCTCTCTCTTTCCCTCTGACAAAACGGCAATCTGCTTTGTGTTCATAGGCAGACCGCCGTTCTGCCTCTTCCGAGAATGGTCGTGGGTCGCCGGCGGACATTGGGTTGGGACAAAAAAGAAAAGGTCTGGTGTCACCCGCAAACCACCTCCATCCCAATATATGCAACAAAAAACAGGAAATCGCCCCAGGACTTTAAATGAGGTGAATGCGGTTAGCCAACAATTGGCAGAGTAAATGCAGTCTCAAAATTTATTAAAATTGTCATACAAACATAACAATATGAATAATAGCCAAGCTATGAATCATTATAATATTGTTATTATTACAAATCATCATTATTATAAATAAATAAATGAAATGTGAGAAATAAAAAAATGTCAAAATGAAATTTATTTACACATTTCATTTATTTATTCATTTATTTATTTATTTTTCTCTATTGTCCCCTAGATTCTAAGCCCATACCATTATTCAACCAGATTGATTCATGCATATACATACTTATATCATATACTACTTTACTTCAATGCTGTTATGACAGCATCTATTGATACATATGCATTTATATTTCAGTTGACATTATTAATGTATACTGGGAGAACTTTGGTGACACACACCCCCATCCCGGCCATGTCTACCCCCCGTTTGTGCTCTGTTGAGTTGGTTTGTCCTCTGCCTCCTCAGCTCCCGAGCCGGATGCTCATTACTGCCGCCTCTGGGCATAGTTGCCAACATTGTAAAAAAATGTATAGAGACATTTTTTTGCCTGTAGGTGGAGACTTTTTATAATTAGGGGCGGGGCATTCATTTGTAGGTTTGACGTAGTGGGGACAATAAAAATGCAGCGTGCAAAGTGCACCTCGGCAAAAAAGGGGAGTGGTTTAGGCTAAATATTGGGCGTGGCTTAAAGGGGCGTAACTCAAAGGAAGTGTGGTTAGAGTCTGAGATGAGCAAGGGATGGAGGGAGAAAAAAAAGGGAGAAAGAGAGAGAAAGAAAGAAAGAAAAAAAAAGGGATGGAGGGACAGCAGGCCCAGATCCTACAAGACAATACAAATATGTGCATTTCAGAAAGTTTAACAATCAGCAGATAAAGATACTCCAAAAACCTGGTGATAGCGCTTCAATCATCCTGGCACCATGGTTGTTATGGTGTCAGGATGATTGAGGTGCATTATTACTATTATTACATTGTAATATAAAATGAAATAGTTCAACTCACCATAATGTAGAATCAGTGGAAGCCCTAAACGTGTCACTTGCCAAGTCGCCTGCCACCAGATGCCATCAGGTGTCCCCAGAAGAGTCCCTCTTTACACCAGGCATTCCCAGCAGAGTCCCTCCATACACTAGGCATTCCCAGCAGAGTCTCTGCTTACATCAGGTGTCCCCAGTGGAGTCCCTCCTTACATCAGGTGTTCCCAGCAAAGTCCCTCCTTACACCAGGCATTCCCAGTTGAGTCCCTCTTTACATCATGCATTCCCAGTAGAGTCCCTCCTTACATCAGGTGTTCCCAGCAAAGTCCCTCCTTACACCAGGCATTCCCAGTTGAGTCCCTCTTTACATCATGCATTCCCAGTAGAGTCCCTCCTTACATCAGGAATTCCCAGTAGAGTCCCTCCTTACACCAGGCATTCCCAGTAGAGTCCCTCTTTACATCAGGCATTCCCAGCAGAGTCTCTCCTTACATCAGGTTTCCCCAGCAGAGTCACTCCTTACATCAGGCATTCCCTGTCGAGTCCCTCCTTACCCCAGGCATTCCCAGTAGAATCCCTCCTTACACCAGGCATTACCAGCAGAGTCTCTCCTTACATCAGGTGTCCCCAGCAGAGTCCCTCCTTACATCAGGCATTCCCAGTACAGTCCCTCCTTAAACCAGGCATTCCCAGTAGAGTCCCTCTTTACACCAGGCATTCCCAGTAGAGTCCCTCTTTACATCAGGCATTCCCAGTAGAGTCCCTCCTTACCCCAGGCATTCCCAGTAGAGTCCCTCTTTACACCAGGCATTCCCAGCAGAGTCTCTCCTTACATCAGGTGTCCCCAGTGGAGTCCCCGTTACATCCGGTGGCCCCAATGGAGCCCCCCTTACATCAGGTATCCCCTAGCACTGTCCCCCTTACATCAGGTGTCCCCCAGTGGATCCCCTTTACATCAGGTGTCCCCCACTGGAGCCCCTTTACATTAGGTGTTCCCCAGTGGAGCCCCTTTAACGTCAGGTATCCCCCAGTGGAGCCCCCCCCTTACATCAGGTATCCCCTAGTGGAGTCCCTCCCCCTTACATCAGGCATCCCTCAGCGGTGTCCCCCTTACATCAGTTATCCCCCAGCAGTGTCCCCTTACATCAGGTATCCCCCAGCGGTGCCCCCTTACATCAGGTATCCCCAAGTGAAGCCCCCCTTTCATCAGGTATCTTCAAAGGAGCATCTCCCCCCTTACATCAGGCATCCCTCAGCGGTGTCCCCCTTACATCAGATATCCCCCAGCGGTGTCCCCCTTACATCAGGTATCCCCCAGCGGTGTTCCCCTTACATCAGGTATCCCCCAGTGGACCAGCCCCCCTTACATCAGGTGTCCCCTAGTGGAGCAGCCCCCCTTACACCAGGTATCCCCAGTGGAGCAGCCCCCCTTACATCAGGTGTTCCCCAGTGGAGCAGCCCCCCTTACATCAGGTGTCCCCCAGTGGAGCAGCCCCCCTTACATCAGGTGTTCCCTAGTGGAGCAGCCCCCCTTACATCAGGTGTTCCCTAGTGGAGCAGCCCCCCTTACATCAGGTATCCCCCAGTGGGGCAGCTCCCCTTACATCTGGTGTCCCCCAGTGACACGGCCCCTCCTTACATCAGGTGTCCCCCAGTGGAGCAGCCCCCCTTATATCAGGTATCCCCCAGTGGAGCAGCCCCCCTTACATCAGGTATCCCCAGTGGAGCAGCCCCACCTTACATCAGGTGTCCCCCAGTGGAGCAGCCCCCCTTACATTAGGTGTTCCCCAGTGGAGCAGCCCCCCTTACATCAGGTGTCCCCCAGTGGAGCAGCACCCCTTACATCAGGTATCCCCCAGTGGAGCAGCCCCCCTTACATCAGGTGTTCCCTAGTGGAGCAGCCCCCCTTACATCAGGTATCCCCCAGTGGAGCAGTCCCCCTTACATCAGGTGTCCCCTAGTGGAGCAGCTCCCCTTAAATCAGGTATCCCCCAGTAGGGCAGCCCCCCTTACATCAGGTGTCCCCCAGTGGAGCAGCCACCCTTACATCAGATATCCCCGAGTGGAGCAGCCCCCCTTACATCAGGCATTCCCAGTAGAGTCCCTCCTTACCCCAGGCATTCCCAGTAGAGTCCCTCTTTACACCAGGTATTTCCAGTAGAGGCCCTCTTTACAACAGGTATTCCCAGTAGAGTCCCTCTTTACACCAGGCATTCCCAGTAGAGTCCCTTTTTACACCAGGCATTCCCAGCAGAGTCTCTCCTTACATCAGGTGTCCCGAGTGGAGTCCCCGTTACATCCGGTGTCCCCCAGTAGAGCAGCCACCCTTACATCAGATATCCCCCAGTGGAGCAGCCCCCCTTACATCAGGTGTCCCCTGGTGGAGCAGCCCCCCTTACACCAGGTATCCCCCAGTGGAGCATCCCCCTTACATCAGGTGTTCCCCAGTGGAGCAGCCCCCCTTATATCAGGTGTCCCCCAGTGGAGCAGCCCCCCTTACATCAGGTGTTCCCTAGTGGAGCAGCCCCCTTTACATCAGGTGTTCCCTAGTGGAGCAGCCCCCCTTACATCAGGTATCCCCCAGTGGGGCAGCTCCCCTTACATCTGGTGTCCCCCAGTGGAGCAGCCCCACCTTACATCAGGTGTCCCCCAGTGGAGCAGCCCCCCTTACATCAGGTGTTCTCCAGTGGAGCAGCCCCCCTTACATCAGGTGTCCCCCAGTGGAGCAGCCCCCCTTACATCAGGTATTCCCCAGTGGAGCAGCCCCCTTACATCAGGTGTTCCCTAGTGGAGCAGCCCCCCTTTTATCAGGGATTCCCCAGTGGGGCAGCTCCCCTTACATCTGGTGTCCCCCAATGGAGCATCCCTCCTTACATCAGGTGTCCCCCAGTGGAGCAGCCCCCCTTACATCAGGTATCCCTCAGTAAAGCAGCCCCCCTTACATCAGGTATCCGCAAGTGGAGCAGCCCCCCCTTACATCAGGTATTCCCCAGTGGAGTAGCCCCACCTTACATCAGGTGTCCCCCAGTGGAGCAGCTCCCCTTACATCAGGTATCCCCCAGTGGAGCAGCCCCCTACCCTTACATCAGGTATCCCCCAGTGGAGCAGCCCCACCTTACATCAGGAGTCCCCCAGTGGAGCAGCCCCCCTTACATCAGGTGTTCCCCAGTGGAGCAGCCCCCCTTACATCAGGTGTTCCCCAGTGGAGCAGCCCCCCTTACATCTGGTGTCCCCCAGTGGAGCAGCCCCCCTTACATCAGGTGTCCCCCAGTGGAGCAGCCCCCCTTATATCAGGTATCCCCCAGTGGACCAGCCCCCCCTTACATCAGGTATCCCCCAGTGGAGCAGCCCCACCTTACATCAGGTGTCCCCCAGTGGAACAGCCCCCCTTACATCAAGTGTTCCCCAGTGGAGCAGCCCCCCTTACATCAGGTGTCCCCCAGTGGAGCAGCCCCCCTTACATCAGGTATCCCCCAGTGGAGCAGCCCCCCTTACATCAGGTGTTCCCTAGTAGAGCAGCCCCCCTTACATCAGGTATCCCCCAGTGGAGCAGCCCCCCTTACATCAGGTGTCCCCTAGTGGAACAGCCCCCCTTACAGCAGGTATCCCCCAGTGGGGCAGCCCCCTTACATCTGGTGTCCCCCAGTGGAGCAGCCCCCCTTACATCAGGTGTCCCCCAGTGGAGCAGCCCCCCTTACATCAGGTATCCCTCAGTGAAGCAGCCCCCCTTACATCAGGTATCCCCCAGTGGAGCAGCCCAACCTTACATCAGGTATCCCCCAGTGGAGCAGCCCCACCTTACATCAGGTGTCCCCCAGTGGAGCAGCCCCCCTTACATCAGGTGTTCTCCAGTGGAGCAGCCCCCCTTACATCAGGTATCCCCCAGTGGAGCAGCCCCCCTTACATCAGGTGTTCCCTAGTGGAGCAGCCCCCCTTTTATCAGGTATCCCCCAGTGGGGCAGCTCCCCTTACATCTGGTGTCCCCCAGTGGAGCAGCCCCCCTTACATCAGGTGTCCCCCAGTGGAGCAGCCCCCCTTACATCAGGTATCCCTCAGTAAAGCAGCCCCCCCTTACATCAGGTACCCGCAAGTGGAGCAGCCCCCCCTTACATCAGGTATTCCCCAGTGGAGTAGCCCCACCTTACATCAGGTGTCCCCCAGTGGAGCAGCCTCCCTTACATCAGGTGTCCCCCAGTGGAGCAGCCCCCCCTTACATCAGGTATTCCCCAGTGGAGCAGCCCCCCCTTACATCAGGTATCCCCCAGCGGAGCAGCCCCCCTTACATCAGGTATCCCCCAGTGGAGCAGCCCCCTTTACATTATGTATCCCCCAGCTGCGGAGATCCTCTCCGCCACCATTACAGAACACCAGAATGAAGTAACAGGCAGATAGGAACAAAATAGGCGGACCTGGCCGGGTGGCTGCCAATAGAAATTGAGCTGCAGTGCCGTCCACCCACGCGGCCTTTCCCACAACAGGTCACAGACAGACTGGTAGCGGGGTGGGGGGGTGTACGGCCCCGCAGCTCAATTTCTATTGGCACCCACCCGGCCTCTTGATTGTTCTCGGCATTCTGGTCTTCTGAACTGCAGTGTTTATCCTCATGACACATCACAGGAAGCACCTCCATGGTTAAAAGAGGACAGAATTAAAATTAGACTTGGGAAACTTAACATTAATGTATCACTAGGACCAGATGGCTTGCACCCGAGGGTACTTAGGGAACTCAGTCAAGTAATTGTCAGACCATTGTTCCTAATTTTTACTGACAGTCTACTGACTGGAATAGTACCAGCTGACTGGAGAAAAGCCAATGTAGCACCAATATTTAAAAAGGGCCCAAAATACATCCCTGGGAATAACAGACCAGTTAGCCTAACATCAATAGTATGTAAACTCTTGGAGGGGATGATAAGGGGCTATATACAAGATTTTAGTAATGAGAACGGTATCATTAACAGTAATCAGCATGGATTCATGAAGAATCGTTCTTGCAAAACCAATCTATTAACCTTCTATGAGGAGGTGAGTTGCCATGTAGATAAAGGAAGGCCCATAGACGTGGTGTATCTGGATTTTGCAAAAGCATTTGACACAGTTCCCCATAAACGTTTACTGTACAAAATACGGTCTGTTGGCATGAACCATAGGGTGAGTACATGGATTGAAAACTGGCTACAAGGACGAGTTCAGAGGGTGGTGATAAATGGGGAGTACTCGGAATGGTCAGGGGTGGGTAGTGGGGTCCCCCAGAGTTCTGTGCTGCGACCAATCCTGTTTAACTTGTTCATAAACGACCCGGAGGATGGGATAAACAGTTCAATCTCTGTATTTGTGGATGATACTAAGCTAAGCAGGGCAACTTCTCTGCAGGATGTGGAAACCTTGCAAAAAGATCTGAACAAATTAATGGGGTGGGCAACTACATGGCAAATGAGGTTCAATGTAGAAAAATGTAAAATAATGCATTTGGGTGGCAAAAATATGAATGCAATCTATACACTAGGGGGAGAACCTCTGGGGGAATTTAGGATGGAAAAGGACCTGGGGGTCCTAGTAGATGATAGGCTCAGCAATGGCATGCAATGCCAAGCTGCTGCTAACAAAGCAAACAGAACATTTTGAGACTGCATTTACTCAATTGTAAATTGTAATTGTTGGCTAACCGCATTCACCTCATTTAACCACTTGAGGTCCGGGCCATACAGCGCGGACCTCAATCTCCGGGAGGACGTCATAGGACGTCCTCCCCTGTGGCGTGCGCGCTGTGATCACTGAGTCACGGAGACTCGGATGATCACAGATCCGAGTAAGGGGCCGGTCCCAGCCCCTTACCATGTGATCAGCTGTCAGCCAATGACAGCTGATTACATGATGTAAACAAAACACGGTGATCGGAAAAAAAAGCACAGGCTTATGTGAAAGGGACATCGGTCCCGAAGAGGAAGGAGGCACAGATGCCTCATCTGTGCCTCCAAGTGCCATTTGTTATTGCCACCTGCCAGTGCCCACAGTGCCCACAAGTGCCACCAACAATGCCCACAATTGCCACCAACAATGCCCACAATTGCCACCAACAATGCCCACAAGTGCCACCAACAATGCCCACAAGTGCCACCTAGCAGTACCACCTAGCAGTGCTGCCATCAATCAGTGCCCAATCAGTGCCCAACACTGCCACCCATAAGTGCCCATCACCGCCACCCATTAGTGCCCATCACTGCCACCTATCGGTGCCCATCACTGCCACCTCATCAGCGTACATCAACGAAGGAGAAAAATTACCTGTTTGCAAAAATTTATAACAAAATATAAAAAAAATATTTTTAAATTCTGTCTTTTTCAATTTTTTTAACAAAAAATAAAAAACACAGAGGTGATCAAATACCATCAAAAGAAAGCTCTATTTGTGGGAAAAAAAATATAAAAATTTCATTTGGGTACAGTGTTGTATGACCACGCAATTGTCATTCAAAGTGCGACAGCGCTAAAAGCTGAAAATTGGTCTGGACAGGAGGGGGGTTTAAGTGCCCAGTAAGCAAGTGGTTAAAGTCCCGGGGCAATTTTCTGTTTTTTGTTGCATAAATTCTGGAGGAGTCTGCCAGTGAAGTCCACCTAATGTAGTTTAATGTGATGTAGGAGGGGGGAGGGTGCAATGAGGCTGCACTTCTCCTGAATTCAGAGCAGCATTGTTCCCCACATGTAGGCTTTGTCTGATTGCACCACAGTGGACGAGAAGATGTTGCATTAGCATTCTCACTATTGATTTTTCATGGCTATAATTTGTCATTCAGCACATGGCCACGTCTAGTGCTGACCACTGCTTTTTGTATTGGCAGCATTGCCTCTGCTTTTGAATAGGGATGAGCCGAACACCCCCCTGTTCGGTTCGCACCAGAACATGCGAACAGGAAAAAAGTTCGTTCGAACACGCGAACACCGTTAAAGTCTATGGGACACGAACATGAATAATCAAAAGTGCTAATTTTAAAGGCTAATATGCAAGTTATTGTCATAAAAAGTGTTTGGGGACCTGGGTCCTGCCCCAGGGGACATGGATCAATGCAAAAATAAGTTTTAAAAACGGCCGTTTTTTCAGGAGCAGTGATTTTAATAATGCTTAAAGTCAAACAATAAAAGTGTAATATCTCTTTAAATTTTGTACCTGGGGGGTGTCTATAGTATGCCTGTAAAGGGGCGCATGTTTCCTGTGTTTAGAACAGTCTGACAGCAAAATGACATTTTGAAGGAAAAAACTCATTTAAAACTACCCGCGGCTATTGCATTGCCGACAATACACATAGAAGTTCATTGATAAAAATGGCATGGGAATTCCCCAAAGGGGAACCCCGAACCAAAATTTAAAAAAAAAAGACGTGAGAGTCCCCCTAAATTCCATACCACCAGGCCCTTCAGGTCTGGTATGGATATTAAGGGGAACCCCGGCCAAAATTAAAAAAAAAAAATGACGTGGGGTTCCCCCTAAATTCCATACCAGACCCTTCAGGTCTGGTATGGATTTTAAGGGGAACCCTGGGCCAGAAAAAAAAAAAAACGGCGTGGGGTCCCCCCAAAAATCCATACCAGACCCTTATCCGAGCACGCAACCTGGCAGGCCGCAGGAAAAGAGGGGGGGACGAGAGTGCGGCCGCCCCCTTCTGAACCGTACCAGGCCACATGCCCTCAACATTGGGAGGGTGCTTTGGGGTAGCCCCCCAAAACAACTTGTCCCCATGTTGATGAGGACAAGGGCCTCATCCCCACAACCCTGGCCGGTGGTTGTGGGGGTCTGCGGGCGGGGGGCTTATCGGAATCTGGAAGCCCCCTTTAACAAGGGGACCCCCAGATCCCGCCCCCCCCTGTGTGAAATGGTAAGGGGGTACTTACCCCTACCATTTCACTAAAAAACTGTCAAAAATGTTAAAAATGACAAGAGACAGTTTTTGACAATTCCTTTATTTAAATGCTTCTTCTTTCTTCTATCTTCCTTCATCTTCTGGTTCTTCTGGTTCTTCTGGCTCTTCTGGTTCTTCCTCCGGCGTTCTCGTCCAGCATCACCTCCGCGGCGCCTTCTATTTTCTTCTCCTCGGGCCGCTCCGCACCCATGGCATGGGGGGAGGCTCCCGCTCTTCTCTTCTTCTTTTCTTCTCTTCTTCTCTTCTTCATTTTCTTATCCGGGCCGCTCCGCACCCATGCTGGCATGGAGGGAGGCTCCCGCTGTGTGACGGCGCTCCTCGTCTGACAGTTCTTAAATAACGGGGGGTGGGGCCACCCGATGACCCCGCCCCCCTCTGAGACACGGTGACTCGACGTCACGGGGAATGCCACAAGGAAGTCCCGTCATGTCCTGTGCGTCAGAGGGGGGCGGGGTCACCGGGTAGGGTTCTTGTAACTGAGCATGGCTTACAAAAATGGCTTAGATAAGATCGGAGCATATTGAGGCTTAAATGTTTATTTTCTTTCAGTTTTAACGTGTTGAAAGATCTTGAATTGACTGTATGATGTTTATTTATATATTTTCTTTAATTATGTATCATATATTGGACCTAATGTGACGTTAAGAAATATTTTATTTATTTTTAAATTTATAAATATTTCATATTTAGCTTCTTCAGCCAGCAGGAGCAACTATGGGTCAGGTATCCTAACGTTTGATATTGATTGTTTACTGTTGTGCTGACTTGAATAGCAGTATCTCAGATTAATCACTACTGAACTACCCTGTTTCCCCGAAAATAAGACCTAGCGTGATTGTCGGTGATGGCTGCAATATAAGCCCTACCCCCCAAATAAGCCCTACCCTGTTTCCCCGAAAATAAGCCCTACCCTGAAAATAAGACCTACAAGGACTTTAACTAGGGCTTATTTGGGGGGTAGGGTTTATATTGCAGCCATCACCGACAATCACGCTAGGTCTTATTTTCGGGGAAACAGGGTAAGGAAGGAGGGACACACCTCTTGTCTGGATAATAAACCTGCAGGAACAGTCAAAATGAGCTAGTGTTGGGCTTTCTTATTAGAGATCCATGTTTGCACTTTAAGTCTGTAGCATAAAAAAACTGTATTAAATGTTTACTTGCATGGAAAAAAAAGAAGGGTTTAATATAAAAGATAAAAAAGTACTGTAATGCCATGTACACATGGTCGGAATTTCCTACAACAAATGTTCGAATGTCGGAAATTCCGACCGTGTGTAGGCCCGACAACATTTGCTGGATCTCAAATTTTTCGACAACAAAATCCGTTGTCGTAAATTCTGATCGTGTGTACACAATTTCGATGCACAAAATTCCACGTATACTCTGAATCAAGCAGAAGAGCCGCACTGGCTTTTGAACTTCATTTTTCTCAGCTCATTATATGTGTTGTACGTCACCGCGTTCTTGGCGATCGGAATTTCCGACAACATTTGTGCGACTGTGTGTATGCAAGACAAGTTTGAGCCAACATCCGTCGGAAATAAATCCAGGATTTTGTTGTCGGAATGTCCGATCATCTGTACGTGGTATTAGTTAAAGTAGAACTATCCTGGAGAAAATGCTAGCAAAGAAGAGTTTTTGGTAGAAGAGGCATGCAAAGTCTCTTTTACTAAAATAACTGCTTCTTCTTGCTTTTAGTAGTATTTATTCTGTCTACATTTCCTGTGGACACCCTGCCTCATTCCTGGCATCTTTGGGTTGCTAATGTTTTGAATAAAACTTTGCTGATTCCTATTATTTATTTATTACAAGTACTTCTATAGCATTGAATGACAATTTACATATACATGGTATATTGACATTAGTCCATGTCCTTAAGGAGTTTACAATCTAAGGTCCCTAACTCACATTCATACACATACAGCCAATTCACTACTTCAGCCCCGTAAGGTTTTACCCCCTTAATAACCAGGCCATTTTTTGCTATACGGCACTGCTTTACTTTAACTGACAATTGCGTGGTCGTGTGACGACGCTCTACCCAAATAAAATCAATGTCCTTTTTTTCCCACAAATAGAGCTTTCTTTTGTTGGTATTTGATCACCTCTGCGGTTTTTTATTTTCTGGCCCTATAACCAAAAAGACCGACAATTTTGAAAAAAAAAAACAATGTTTTTACTTTCTGCTATAAAACATACCCAATAAAAAAATGTAAAACAATCAAATTTCTTCATCAATTTAGGCCAATATGTATTCTGCTATATATTTTTGTTTAAAAAAAATTCCAATAATATATTGGTTTGCACAAAAGTTATAGTGTCTACAAAATATGGGATATTTTTATGGCATTATTATTTATTTATTTTTTTACTAGTAATGGCGGCGATCTGTGATTTAGGGAACCAGTGACATTATTACAGTGATCAGTGCTAAAAATATGCACTGTTACTGAACTAATGACACTGGCAGGGAATGGGTTAACACCAGGGGGTGATCAAAGGGTTAAGTGTGTCCCTAGGAGGTGCTTGCTTACTGTGTGGGGGGTAAACTGACTGGGTGAACACAGAGATCGATCTGTCTTCCCCTGTCAGAACAGCCTTGTTTACATAGGCAGATGACTGCTCTCCCTCTCTGGGGAACGATCACGGGTGGCTGGCGGACGCCGGGTCTGCTGGGCTTGCTAATTGGCTCCCCCTCTGTCCAATGGGCGTGCCCGTGCCTACAGTATCTATTGCATGAAATGATGTACAGGTGCGTGATTTTGCACAATAGAGCTTCCCCGCCGCAGTATATATGCGGTAGGCGGTCTTTAAGTGGTTATCCTACCAGCATGTCTTTGGTGTGTGGGAGGAAACCCACATAGACACAGGGAGAACATGCAAACTCCAGGCAGGTGGAGCTCTGGTTACATAGTTACATAGTTGATAAGATTGAAAAAAACACAAGTCCATCAAGTCCAACCTGTGTGTGTGTGCTTTTATGTCAATATTACATTGTATATCCCTGTATGTTGTGGTTGTTTAGGTGCCTAATAGTTTTTGAAATGATCTACTTATTCCACATTCTTACTGCTCTTACCGTAAAGAACCCTCTACGCAGTTTCTGGTTAAATCACTTTTCCTCTAATTTTAGTGAATGGCCGTTAGTCTTTTTAAATGCCCTTTCACGGAAAATTTTTATTCCTATTGTGGGGTCACCAGTACTGTATTTGTACATTGAAATCAAATCCCCTCTCAAGCGTCTCTTCTCTAAAGAGAATACATTCAGTGCTTGTAATCTTTCCTCATAACTAAGATGCTCCAGTCCCTTTATTAGCTTTATTGCCCTTCTCTGTACTCTGTACATAGTCCAGGTGCTGCCGGACAAGAGTCTTGTAGAGTGGGAGAATTATCGTTTTATCTCTGGAGTTAATTCCCTTTTTAATGCATGCCAATTATTTATTGGCTTTGCTTGCAGCAGCTTGGCATTGCATGCTGTTGCTGAGCCTGTCATCTACTAAAACCCCCAGGTCCTTTCCCATCCTAGATTCGCCCAGAGGTTCTCCCCCTAGTGAGTAGATTGCATTCATGTTTTTGCCACCTAAATGCATTGTTTTACATTTTTCTACATTAAACCTCATTTGCCATGTAGTTGCCCACCCCAATAATTTGTTCAGATCTTCTTGCAAGGTTACCGCATCTTGTGGAGAAGCTATTGCCCTGCTTAGCTTAGTATCGTCCGCAAATACTGAGATTGAGCTCTTTACCATCCTCCAGGTGTTTATGAATAAATTAAATAGGATTGGTCCCAGGACAGAACCCTGAGGGACCCCACTTTCCACTTTGGACCATTCAGAGTACTCCCCATTTATCACTACCCTCTGAACTCGCCCTTGTAGCCAGTTTTCAATCCAGGTACTCACCCTTTGGTCCATGCCGACAGACCTTAGCTTGTGTAGTAAACGTTTGTAGGGAACTGTATCAAATGCCTTTGCAAAATCCAGATACACTACGTCTATGGGCCTTCATTCATCTAGTTGGCAGCTCACCTTCTCATAGAAGGTTAATAGATTTGTTTGGCAAGAACGATTCTTCATGAATCCATGCTGATCACTGCTAATGAAACCATTCTCATTACTAAAATCTTGTATATAGTCCCTTATGATCCCTTCCAAGAGCTTGCATACTATTGATGTTAGGCTAACTGGTCTGCAGTACCCAGGGATATATCTTGGTCCTTTTTTAAAGATTGGTGCTACATTGGCTTTTCTCCAAACAGCTGGTACCATACAAGTCAGTAGACTGTCCGTAAAAATTCCAGACATGGACCCAGCCAACATTGGCGATATAGTTACAGCTCAAGTCACCAAACACATTAGGGTATGAATACATCAGCACAAGAGTTATTGCAGTGGTTACGAAGGGTAACAAAGATTTCTCTAGCAGTCTGCCATAAGCGTGTACATGTGGCAGATGAGAACGCCTCTTGCAGTGAGGGAAATGTTGTCGGCACTCCTTTGGCCATGATCCATCTACCATAGCACCAGGAGCACCTCTACACCGCCAAGACCCTCATCCTGTTCACAGATATGAAAGAGGAAGAGTTACGTGAAGTGCATACATGGAGTCCACACTAGGTACATGGCAGGACCCCAAACCGTTACTGGATGGGAGGTAGCGCTGATACGCTGGACAGGTGGAGAGGGCATTGTCTCCGCATTTCTCTCCTAAATGCACAAGTGATCATATTGGTGTACATGACATCAAGAGAGCTTGTTCATGTTTATCATCACGTAATGTAGCGTGGCTCAAGGTACTCCATGAGTTTGGCATTTACCCTGTACAAAGTGCCTAGCGTAGCCCAGAAGAACCCACCCTGGAGTAGGCCTCTCGTGTGACCCTTGATCGGCACCCAACAAGGAGGGAAACATTAGACATGTGCATTTTCGTCCGAATGCATTTTCGTCCGAATTTCAGGTATTTTCGTTATCGTTTTAACAAACGATAACGAAAGTGCAGAATCCGAAAAATGAAAGATCCGACATAAACAAATGCTTTATTTTTGTTTTTGTTGCTACAACAGTTCGATATAGATAGGAGATTCGACATGATGATGACAATAACAATCTGTGTCCATCAAACCTGTGGTCGAATGTGCCTAACCTTAACTCTATTAGTCCAAGATTATTCTACAAAGATAGAGAGAAAAGATTCGACATAGAGAGAAAAGATTCGACGTAGGCTAGAAAAGATTCGACGTAGGGGAGAAAAGATTCGACGTAGGGGAGAAAGGATTCGACGTAGGGGAGAAAGGATTCGACGTAGGGGAGAAAAGATTCAACGTAGGGGAGAAAAGATTCAACGTAGGGGAGAAAAGATTCAACGTAGGGGAGAAAAGATAAACAAAAATAATGATGATGATGAATGTTATTGGCTGATTGTAACCAAAGAGGAGGAGCAGTAAAATAGCTAGAACTAAGTACACACGTACTTTGGCTTATGGTGTCTGTTGAAGGTTCTAAGAAGATTCGACGGAGCAGGTAAACTATACGGCGTCGTACAGTTTCCTCTTTGAACATTCGACAGACACCATAAGCCTTCAATGACAGATTCGACCTTAATTTGGATTTTCGGACGAATGCAATTTTTAACGAAAAACGAAATAAATAAAAACGAATTTCGGGAGTAACTAAATAAATTTATTTTTCGGACGAAAACGAAATTCCGAAACGAAATATTTCAGTGTGCACATGTCTAGGAAACATGGAGGACGTGATGACCACCACATGACACCTACCCTACTACATGTCATTCAGATTAAATGGAACCACAGTGTGGTTACACCACATGGTGTAAATAGACACTTTAGACCCTCTAACCAATACTATGTATAATGAAGATTTGTCTAAAATTTGCAAGCAGTTTGTATCTAGTCTGAAGGTCATTTGCAACACATATACTGTAGATATATACATACTTTCCAACTTTTTGAGATGGGAAAGAGGGACACTTATTAGCAAAAGTATATAGGTATAGGACACACCGCCTGTGACACCCCCTAAAGGAGAATTATACAAAAAAGATTAGTTAAACCCACAAGTGTTTTTTTTTTTTTTTACCTCTACTATTCCTTTACTGGCTTTTGAAATTTACAAATGCATCAATTTAGAAATTGGTTGAAAGGTTTTAGGACTGTGAAACACTTTTTGAAAGATTAAATAGTGCATTTAATATACAACTATATAGGTCTGACCAAAATGAGGGACGAATGAGGAGGCAAGAGAGACTTTATTCCAAATCAGGGACAGTCCCTTGAAATCAGGGCCAGTTGGGAGCTATGTATATAGGAGACTGCACAGTCAGACTGTAGGATCTGTGGAACATCTGTGTACAGACTTTACAATGACATTGTAATGTTGATGGTCAACCTAAAGTGATGCTAAACGATATTCTTATTCTCCAAAAATAATCCATACAAGTGTTTGCCAGTAGGTGTCACTGGCTCTTTTCTGTATTTGTGTCTATTTTTTTTTACTATTGAGTCTGCAGGCCAGTACAGGTGTTTTGAACTCCCTACCTGAAATTTCGAGTGAGAGTCAATAAACTCCTTTTTGTTTGTACTTGTGCCCCTCTGTGCACATCCTACTATTGCTTAAGTAATCTACACCCTGAGATGAAATGTCAGCCTGCCCCGTCTCTTGGTGTTAGCCCATATGGGGGTTACCACCATGGTTCCGGGGGTTGCTAAAAGCCACTAAAAAAACATTTTCTAGAATAGCAAGCCCTGGGGCTTGTGATAGCTCAGGGGATTATGGAAAAAGGTGTTAAAGGAGCCTGCATCTGAGCATGGTGAGTCAAACGGTCCCTGCTACACTCTATCCAACATGAACTTGCTGTCCCTAGCAAACGTGAAGATGAGAGAAAGTCACTCTGCCCAAAGCACTCATAGGATCTCCGTAAGTTAGGTCTCTAGGAGTGCCTCAGCTCTGTCTTCTGGGACAAGAGGTAACGTGTCTTTTCCTACAGATGAATCAGTGAATGGTGGTTTAGAGTGCTCCACAGCAGGAGTAGGAACCTGAACTGGGTGACCAGATGACTGTGTAATATTGCCAGGACCTATGACTTCTGGGGATCCTGGAGGTAATGGTGTAAAAGCAGTGGGCGGCCACAACTGAACCTCTGGTGATTGAGACATTTGTAACTCATGAACTTGGACAGGTTTGAAAAACATCAAGGGTCTCTCTGTGGCTCTTGATGGATTTGAGGAGCTTACGATGTAGGTGTCTTGGTTTTCTTGAATTCATGCTCTCTGGATATCATAGACTGGCACACCTGGAACAGGCTGTTGTAGGAGGAGCTTCAGGGTCTTCCTTCAATGGCATTTACACATTTCCTTGCAAGCACATCCGTTCTGTCTAGCACCCCAGGTTGGAGATCAAAGTCTGATACTTCTGACTTTCCTTGCTGCACTTGTGACCCATTTTTAAGGAACTGTTGAACTCCAGACAGGCATTTTCATTCTCACATACAGGAAGTTAGAGCTTTCAATAGCTTGTGGAAGTTCAAATCAGGGCTGTTTCTATTTTTCCCTTGCAAGGTTTCTCTGACAGTGCATCTATAAATTGTCTCTGTAGCCAATGATCCACCTCAACCCAGCTGTGCCATCTTTCTCTACCCCTTTATTTACTGTAGAATGGTGTATATTGTGGGAAGGAGTCACCTGCTCTCTGCTGATGAAGTGAGTCCTAAGGACCCCCTAAAGCTACCAGTTGGTTGTACACTGCCTTATTTTTTTAAACTCATTTTTTTTATAAATGTGCAGTGTCAAACATTTGTATATAAAAAAGAAATAAACATGACTTTTTTTCCTATTAAATAAGTGACCACAAAATCTTTGTTTTCAGCTGGATGAGAAGTGTGTGTGTGTTGGGGTGGGGGTAGAGAATTAGCAGTACAGTGCTCCTCTTGCATACTATGGTCTGTAAGCTCATATCATAATGCAATTGAAAAAAATGTCTTGTTAAAAGACATTACCTTTCTGCTTGAAGAAGTGTGTAACCTGCAATATATTTGGAGCCATTTCTGTAAAATTGTATCTCTCTGATCATTAAATTTAGACAAAAGAAATTAACTTTTTTGGTACCAACGTGTGTTGACCCCACCCGCTTTTCTGGTATGTCAGTTAAGCTCTGCCCACATTGAGCAAAGAATCATCAAGTGATTCTAATAATCTCTTTGATGCAAATTTTTGTGCTGGTTGCCCATGTTAAACCACCAGTGAACTTTTAAGAAATACATTTCATGCAAAAAGACTCCTTTTTTTCAATCAAATCTAATTACTTCCAAATGACTTTTGTAGAAACGGTATATGTTGTATCATTCTTTTAATAAAAGTGACATTTTCCTTTAAGAAACCATTTTTGGTAGAGCTGGCTAATAGTTTAAGTTCTATAGTTATTTATATCAATTTTTATTTCTGAATTACTGGAATAACACCAACTGATTGATTATACTCAGTGATTGTACTCAGTTTGTATGTAAGGCATTTCGTTTCAACCCTGTGGATTACAATGTAATAATTAATGGTTAACTACTACATATCTCAAAAGAGGAAACAAATCAGCGCAATAAAATATCACAAAATAATAGCTGCTGAAAACCAAGGGTCAAAATTTCAAATCCCTGAGGTAAAATCATAAAAAAGGCAGTGCAGCGCTAAATAAACAAGTAATGAAAAATAAAAAATGTAATAAAAGACAATAAAAGACAATCTGTGCAGTCTTCCGTGATGATCTACAAGTAACTGCATGCAGGTGACTTTGTGGGAATATCAAAACCTCCACCAGAGTAGAAGATGGCCGCTCACCTCACTGAGTGGACCCTTTAGTTATAGAGGGTCTGATACGCCTTCCCCCCTTGGGGTATCAAATGATGGAAATGGCACACATGTCCTAGACAATCCCCTCTTGGATGGTTATAATACTCAGCACTGTCCGCTCCAGAAACCGGAAGTCGGAAATAGCTGCAACCTCTGGTAAGCAGTCAGACACCGCTGTGACCAGCAGTGAAAACAGTCCCAGACCACAGAGTGGGATTGCAGTCAGGGAAGATGGTATTGTGTGGACTGAACAACATGTGACCGGAACGCCATAGGCAAACAGGGTACCTCAGGGCGGGCGTGCAGCGGGGCAGCGCCACCCATAGGGGGCAGATTGCTGATCCTACTGCAGAGCCTTGGGCGTCCATACGGGGATCTATTGTCAAAGGACCAGAAGGACTGCAAGTGAAACGGGTGTGGGAAAAAAAAAAAACTCACACACAAACCAACATAAATGCCAGCATTAATGTGGCCATGCATGTGCATTACATCAATCAAATTTCCATAACCTAAATATTAATTTAATTTGTGTAATAGAATAGACACACATGAAATATGCTATATAACTTGCCATACACTTCCTTCCTTATGTTGAAGAGTACATGGATGGCAACATTAAACGGAACAGCCCGTCAGGCACAGATCAACGTATACGTATAAAGGGTCACAAATTGCTCCAATGGATAGATGAGTAGCAAGAGAAATGAGGATAGGTAAAAAAAAACACCAGATCAATAATGAACAAGTCTGAACAAGTCCAACACTCCAAGTCACCAAAACAGAAAAAGTATATACACGCATCAAAAGAAGGACACTAGTTACAAGAAAGGCTTGTAGCTGATCCCCTCATTGAGGCCTGGGAACCGGGTCGCCTGTAACAAATAGATCCATCTTGTCTCCAACTGGAGAAGCTTATTATCAATGTCCCCCCCGCGTTCATGTTGGGGAAGGTGTCCAAGGCTAAAAAAGCCAATGGACCTAAGATCGAATTTGTGGTACAGCCCCATATGACGGCTTATTGGTATTTCCATCTTGTGTTTGGAGATCCGGGATACATGGTCTCTGATTCTACAGAATAGTGGGCGCTTCGTCTTCCTCACATAAAAGGCTCCGCAGCAGCATTTCATTAAATATACAGAGTCAACTGATTGACAATTAGTCCTATATTTAGGAGTCCAGATGTTGTTATTGGGGAGCAAAATACTCTTTCCCTGTCAAGTCACTTTGAGGCTAGGTGACAGATGCACTCTGTAGGAGTCAGAAATGCACCGCAAGGTAGTGGACCCTAGGACTGACTGCTGCGGATTGAACCCTGGGAGGCTCAGGAAGCAGGTCTACTGGATCACTGACACAGATCCCACTGGGAGTTAGAGCATAGATTCCCCAGGGCGCGGAGTCTAAGAGCCAGCAGGTGTTCACCAGAGCCTCCAGTGGTGAGGATGGACTGCGCTGCAGTCTGGCTCCAGGTCGCGGCCCCCAGGGTCTCACAGCTCACACTCACGGTAGACTACAGGAGAAGAGGAAGGAGGCAGCAGGCTGGAACAACAAGGAAAGACGCTGAGGAGACACGACGCGGTTGCTCGAAGATATTCCGAAAAAGATTCAAGAAATCAGACAGGCTGGAAACCACTGGATCATTCAGTTCCCACAGAGGGGCAGCCCAAGCTAGCGCCTCGCCGGACAGGAGGGATATAATATAGGCTACTTTCACCCGATCGGACAGGAAGTTTTGGGGCTGAAGTTCAAAATGAATCGTGCACTGGCTAAGGAACCCCCTGCAAGCCTTGGAGTCCCCAGAGAAACGGGCCGAAGCTGGCAGTTGTAATGAATGAAATAAACAGAAAATAAAACCGCGCTAAAGAATTCAATATACTCAAGAGCTTAAGGCTGCACGAATAAAACACCAATATCTGTGTAAAAAAGGCAAATAACACAAAAAACGTGCGCTCATAATCAGTGTAAAGATATTTGTGCAAGGCAGATCCTATTGAAACGATCCACATTAATATAAATAAATAATAAGAACAACTATTAATCAAAATGTTGTTAGTAAATAATATAAAGTGCAAAGAGTACTGATGTGCTAAAAATCATATATTAATACACAACTTAAAAATTCCCACACAAAATAGACTGTAACATTAACCAGTCCTCTGGGCTCTATAAGAGCTTCTCAACAGTGAAAAGAATAGGTAGTCCATAGAATGGATGACGGAAAGAAAAGTTCCATAGGTAATAAACCGTTTCAAAAGAGCACAGGAAGGCTTCCACGATCCCTCAGGTCAAACAACCACACAGGTGCATGGAAAGGAAGGAAGTGTGTACACGGGGTTCCCCCAGAATCCAAGGATATAAAAGGTGGACCCTTACCCTCAATGGTGGACCTCCCTTCTGGCGAGGTCTTAAAGGCAAGCAGACTTAGCCCTCTGCGGGGACTGTGGGTGGATAGTATCCAAATCCGTTGGTGTGTCCTGCGTCTCCGACCTGGCGTGAACCAACGCTTCCACCTGAGGAGGGGTGATAAGCCCACAGCTTGCTAGATCTCTTGTTAGGGAGATCACATATGCCTGTGGCTTGTTCCCCAGCCCTGGGTCTCTGTGCTTAGATAGCAAGATGTTTCCAAAAACTCCACTCAAGATATCCACAGTATGAATTGTGTTCGCTCATTCCCGAGCTCTGCAGAGGAGCCGCATCCGCTGCCACCACCAGCTATCATGAATGTGACATGAATGTGTGGCTGCGACTGATGCCATAGGTGCAGCAGCAGATAGCAGTTGAGGTTGTTGAACCAGGGGTCCTAATGAGGCCTGAACCTGTTAAAAACGGGATGCCAAATCCTGAAGGAATCGCATCACCTGGGTCTGGTGCGATTCCTGGGTCTCAAGTCTGCGAACTAAGCCCTGCAACGGATCATCTGCGGGTAGCGGCACATCAGCCGGGTCCATGGCTGATCAAACTGTAAGGTCACCTTGAGGCTAGGTGACAGATACACTCTGTAGGAGTCAGAAATGCACCGCAAGGTAGTGGACCCTAGGACTGACTGCTGCAGATTGAACCCTGGGAGGTTCAGGAAGCAGGTCTACTGGATCACTGACACAGACCCCACTGGGAGCTAGAGCATAGATTCCCCAGGGTGCAGAGTCTAAGAGCCAGCAGGTGTTCACCAGAGCCTCCAGTGGTGAGGATGGACTGCGCTGCAGTCTGACTCCAGGTCGCGGCCCCCAGGGTCTCACGGCTCACGCTCACGGTAGACTACAGGAGAAGAGGAAGGAGGCAGCAGGCTGGAACAATAAGGAAAGTAAGGGACAAGCCAAGGTCGGGGCCACAAGCAGACAAGGACAACAAAGTTCACTCCAAGGTTCGGGGTCACAGGCAAACAGGGATGGTCGGGGACATGCCAAAGGTCAGGGTCACGAGCAGACAGGAATAGTTAAGAACAGGTCAAAGCCGGTAACTGGAATCAGACGGAGGAAACACAGCAAGTACACACGAAAGCTAACACATAATGGTTGATCATCACTGCTGGCTTGCAGTGCACAGGTTAATATAGGGTTCCCTGATAGGGCCTGGGGTGGGGCATGCTTAGAGGAGAGGTTATAAAACCAGTCAGGTGAGAGGCAGCTGGTCTTTAGAGATGAACACATGGAGAAAGGTAAGTTGACAGAAAACCCTATTGCATAACCATGATATTCTCTCTATAATGAAGGGGCAAACGTTGCATTTGCCACAAGGGTAGGTACCCGGTGATTTTGTTTTGATTGTAGCCAAACTCCTATGATGACTAGTTAATAGGGTGTCTCTTAGTGATCGGGATCTTTTGTAAGTGATTTTCAGGTAAGGTTTAATAAACTTGGAAACCTTTTGGTCAGCTGCCAATAAATACCAAAATTTATTGTAAATGTGTTGTACTTTGGCATGTTGTCGGTTGTATTTAGTAATGATACGTGTTGATGTAGATGATTTGTCCCGCCTAGGCTTATACAATAACATGTATCTGTTTTGGTTGCTCACTCAATTGAATCTGCGATGGCTGGGGGTGACGTCACGTCCGTCCGTAAGCGTTACGTCCCATGTGGGCGGGACTTCATCAGCGGATACAGAAGTGACTTTTCGACCCGAATTAAGCAATGTAACACCATGGCAATCACACATACAATCATTTAGCGTGCAAAGGTGTCCATCGATGCAGCGTTAAGCTACATGACCCAGGGAAACATCACATGACACGGCAAAACTCCGCCTTACGTACCGCCTAGCAGAGAATCACATGTCACTGCATCAAGATGTTTAACTATACACTGGGCAATGAAAACAATCCCGGAAGTGTCTTCATAGGTGGAAATAAAGCTAGCGAAAAGGTATGTGGTCACACAGATACCTTAAAATATCACGTATAATAAGACATTGTGCTTAATATTTTGAAAAAGAAAAACTAATATTATCTGTGCACAATAATCTCCCGATAATATCCAAGAGAAAAATACTATGCACGATATGATTAGGTAAATATTAAAACGTAAAATATGTAGTAAAAATATTTGCGAACCATACAGTAAATCCAACACTGGAAAAACCAATATCAGAAAGACTGAAAAACACATGACGTCACTCACAACCATCACAACTCAAAATGTTAACTATGAATGAATACAGTCACCGATCTGTGATAAAACAATTAATATCAAAATCTAAATTGAGTCCTCCTGGGGTAAGTTCATTGGTCTCATATATCCAGTACGATTCCCTACGACTCAACTGGCGAATGAAATTGCCACCCCTCCAATGCTTTATTACTCTTTCAATCCCCAGAAATTTAAGACCCTTTGGGTTTTGTTGGTGGAACTGCTTAAAATGGCGGGATACATTATGGGTGGTTAGGCCTTTTTTGATATTATTAATATGTTCTGCCAGATGAACATGTAAGGGTCTCGATGTCCTCCCTATATACCGTAACCCACATGCGCACTCTAACATATAGACCACTCCTATGGTGTCACACATAATCAATTGTTGAATTTCATATTCTTTGTTAGTAGCAGAAGCTAAAAACTTTTTCCGTTTCTTGATATTCACTCTGGAGTGCCTACAGGGAATGCATCGTCCACAAGCATAAAAGTCCCTCAAAAAAGAGAATAATTTATTCTCTGAAGGTTTGGGGGGATTTAAAATGCTAGGAACGAGACGATCCCTCAGAGACGACGCTTTCTTATAGATGAATTGAGGGCGGGCAGGTAAGACCGGGCCATGGACTTTATCCTGTTTTAAAATAGATCAATTCCTTAAGAAAATTTGTTCGAACTTTTTGTGCTGTGCGTTATAATCTAGTATCATCCTAAAATTGTGATTATCTTTTTTAGGCTCACCAACCTGACCAGAAACCAGAGTTCGTCTATCCATTGTTTTGACTTTGTTGATTTACATATTCAAATTGGATCTATCATATCCCTTCTGTTCAAATCTAGAAATCAGAACCTCAGACCGCGTGATAAAATCTTCACCACGGGTACAATTACGATGCAATCTAATGAATTGCCCCCTGGGGATGTTGCACAACCACGAATGATGGTGGCAACTCCCCGGGGGGGATGTAGGCATTGCGATCCGTGGGTTTGAAGTGATTGCACAGTCGGAAATGATCAAGATCTCTATTAATCTCTAGATCCAGAAAGACGATCCTATCACAATCAATATTCCACGTTAGGGATGAGCTTTGAGTTTGAGTCGAAGATCGAACATTATGGTCATCGCAGTGGTTTGCTGGCTGATGATTGGCCAAGCATGCACTATGACCCGCATGCTTTGGCCAATCACAGCGCCGTAAGCAAACAGAGCCATAATGTCACGTACCTGGTAGGAGTCTGAAATGACGAGGTCAGCCTCTCTTGTATCTTCAATCCAAGCCCCACTGGAGATGGAACAGATGGTGGCAAGGATCAGGAGGAACACGAGTGCCTGTGAATGCTGTGTGCAGTGGCGTCACTAGGGTTGGTGTCACCCAGTGCGGTAAAACATGGTGTCACCCCCTCCACCAACTATAGTCGCCCCTCAGTACAGACCCCCCCTCCACTAAGTGCAGACCCCCCACTAAGTATAAACCCCTCTCTCAGTACAGACCTCCCATCAGTATAGACCCCCTCAGGACAAACCACCCCCCTCTATTAGTACAGACCCCCCAGAACAAACCACCCCCCCTCCATTAGTACAGACCCCCATAACAAATCACCCCCCCTCTATTAGTACAGACCCCCCCAAACAAACCACCCCCCTCTATTAGTACAGACCCCCCCAGAACAAACCACCCCCTCTATTAGTACAGATCCCCCGACAAACCACCCCCCTGCATTAGTACAGACCCCCCCAGAACAAACCACCCTGCCCTATTAATACAGATCCCCCGACAAACCACCCCCCTGCATTAGTACAGACCCCCCAGCCAAACTACCTCCCCTACATTAGTACAGACCCCCCAGGACAAACCACCCCCCTACATTAGTATAGACAACCCCCAGAACAAACCACCCCTCCTTACATTAGTATAGACCCCCCCAGGACGAAACCACCCCCCTACATTAGTATAGACCACCCCCAGAACAAACCACCCCTCCTTACATTAGTATAGACCACCCCCAGAACAAACCACCCCTCCTTACATTAGTATAGACCCCCCCAGGACGAAACCACCCCCCTACATTAGTATAGACCCCAGGACAAACCCCTCCCCCTACATTAGTATAGACCCCCCAGGACAAACCACCCCCCCTACATTAGTATAGACCCCCCCAGGACAAACCACCCCCCCTACATTAGTATAGACCCCCAGGACACACCACCCCCCTACATTAGTATAGACCCCCCCAGGACAAACCACCCCCCCTACATTAGTATAGACCCCCCCAGGACACACCACCCCCCCTACATTAGTATAGACCCCCAGGACAAACCACCCCCACCTACATTACTATAGACCCCCCCAGGACAAACCACCCCCCCTACATTACTATAGACCCCCAGGACAAACCCCTCCCCCTACATTAGTATAGACCCCCCCAGGACAAACCACCCCCCCTACATTACTATAGACCCCCCCAGGACAAATCACCCCCCCTACATTACTATAGACCCCCCAGGACAAACCCCTCCCCCTACATTAGTATAGACCCCCCCAGGACAAACCACCCCCCTACATTACTATAGACCCCCCAGGACAAACCACCCCCCTACATTAGTATAGACCCCCCCAGGACAAACCACCCCCCCTACATTACTATAGACCCCCCAGGACAAACCACCCCCCCTACATTACTATAGACCCCCCAGGACAAACCACCCCCCTACATTAGTATAGACCCCCCAGGACAAACCACCCCCCCTACATTAGTATAGACCCCCCAGGACAAACCACCCCCCCTACATTACTATAGACCCCCCCAGGACAAACCCCTCCACCTACATTAGTATAGACCCCCCCAGGACAAACCCCTCCCCCTACATTAGTATAGACCCCCCCAGGACAAACCACCCCCCCTACATTAGTATAGACCCCCCAGGACAAACCACCCCCCCTACATTACTATAGACCCCCCAGGACAAACCACCTCCCCCTACATTAGTATAGACCCCCCCAGGACAAACCACCCCCCCTACATTAGTATAGACCCCCCAGGACAAACCACCCCCCCTACATTACTATAGACCCCCCCAGGACAAACCCCTCCCCCTACATTAGTATAGACCCCCCCAGGACAAACCACCCCCCCTACATTAGTATAGACCCCCCCAGGACAAACCACCCCCCTACATTACTATAGACCCCCCCAGGACAAACCACCCCCCCTACATTACTATAGACCCCCCCAGGACAAACCCCTCCCCCTACATTAGTATAGACCCCCCCAGAACAAACCACCCCCCCTACATTAGTATAGACCCCCCCAGGACAAACCACCCCCCCTACATTACTATAGACCCCCCCAGGACAAACCACCCCTCCTTACATTAGTATAGACCCCCCCAGGACAAACCACCCCCCTACATTACTATAGACCCCCCCCAGGACAAACCACCCCCCCTACATTACTATAGACCCCCCCAGGACAAACCACCCCCCCTACATTACTATAGACCCCCCAGGACAAACCACCCCCCCTACATTAGGTTAATTTAAAACACCCGGGCGGCAGCTGGAGAGGAGAGGACAGTATGCAGCCGCGCCGCCCGGGTGAAGTGTGTCAGGCTTGGGAAGCATGCGTCAGGGAGGTCGGAGGAGGAGAACTGTCTGAAGTGGAACACGTTGGGCACGCCCCCCCCAGTGACGTCAGTCACGTCTTTGCGCGGCTGGTCTCTCACACAGAGACAGCCGCTCCGATCTAATTTCGCTCTCCTCCTCTGACAGGAGGAGGGAGGAGGGACGGGGGATGGGCTTCGACACTCGGCAGGTCGAGACGGCGATCAGCAGAGAGCCGCCTACGGACAAGGAAGAGGAGAAGGGAGGGGAGCACTCTGGCGCTTCAGCGCCCCCACCTCTGTGGCGCCTGGGTGCACTGCACCCCGTCCAGGATCGTCCCTGCTCGGGATGGTGTCACCCCTCTAGTGGGTGGCACCCGGTGCGGATCGCACCCCCCGCCCCCGTCTAGCAACGCCACTGGCTGTGTGCAGGACTTTCCGGAAGTGTTGCAGACTGGGAAGTGCAGGCAGGGTTTCTGGTGAAGAGCTGGAACCAGCACAGCTGAGAGGATGGACGGCCAGCACAGGTACTCGGAAACAGCGTGGAGCCAAACAGGAGATAGGAGCCTGGTCATCAGGTAAGCCGGGTTCAGTAACGGGCGGGCAGCGAGGTACCAAGATATAAACAGGAGCAAGGTCAAACAGGAAGCCAGGATCATGAACCAGTAATCAGAGTCCAGAAACAGGGTCAGGAAGGCCAGGGTTTCAGCAACAGGAAGTCAAGTCAAACAACAGGGTTTCAGAATCTCAGGACACAGCTGAAGATCAAGCAGCACCTGTCAGAAATCAGAGCAACCCTTAAATAGGCTGTCAGGTGCCAATTGTGGTCAGATGTGTGTTCCTGCGCAAGGAAATCTGCTGATGCCCGTGAATGCGTGCATGCGCACGTGTGCGTGCCGGGCGCATCCTGACAGTTCTCTTACACATAATTGGCCAAAGGCAGGGTGCCTTTGGCCAATTATGGCTCCGGGGATTAAGTACATGCCTCACACTATATAAGGTCGTCTGCACGTCGACCGTGTGTAGTGTGTTCTGGCGTTCAGAGAGAGAGAGGCTTTGTATATATGTATATATATATATATATATATATATATATATATATATATATATATAAATATACTGTTTCCAGTTTAGCTAGATCTCGCTTCAGACCATTCCTGTTGTTCTCTTCCTAATATACTACAGGCAGGCAGTTCATTCAGTTAGCTGCAGTATATTCAGTACTGTATCCTGTGCAGCTAGATCTCACTGCAGACCGTTCCTGTTGTTCTCTTCCTAATATACTACAGGCAGGCAGTTCATTCAGTTAGCTGCAGTATATTCAGTGCTGTATCCTGTGCAGCTAGATCTCGCTGCAGACTGTTTCTGTTGTTCTGTTTCTAATATACTACAGGCAGGCAGTTCATTCAGTTAGCTGCGGTAAATTCAGTACTGTATCCTGTGCAGATAGAGCTCTCTGTAGACCGTTCCTGTTGTTCTCTTCCTAATATACTACAGGCAGGCAGTTCATTCAGTTAGCTGCAGTATATTCAGTACTTTTCTTTTTAGGTCTTGATTAAGGCAGCTGGTCCTAGCTCTGAGAGAGAGTGTGTCTCCATGTGAGGAGACATCCAGGAGCATGGCTGCTCATCCCTGATGTTGGACAGAAAAGATTTGCATTTGTAAGGACACTTACTACAAGACCAAGGACTGGTCAGTCTAAGGAAACAGTAAGGCTCGGAAGAGCAAAAGTTGATTGTTGTTTGATTGCTAGAAGAGCTGGTGGTTTGAGGACCAGTACCTGTAACAGCAGTGCTGTTGAAGAGTATCCAGGTGGTCTTGTATATTCAGTTGTGTCTGAATGAAGTTTAAACCCCTGCATGGGATTCCTGAGTGGATTTTTGTTTTGTGTTCATCCTTTAATAAATGTGGGCTACCAGGCCCTTAACTATAAACGCCTGTCTGATATGGACTCACTACATAAAAACGCATCTACCACTGAGCTGAACAATCCCCCCAAACTTTACAATATATACATCCCAGCTTTGTGCAGCTACATCTCACTGCAGGCCATTCCTGGTGTACCTATTCAAATACATTACAAATACATCAAATACAGTATGTCTGGAAGGCCAACAAGGAGAGGCAGATGCTCACAGGCCTCTAAAAGAGGGCAAGCAGGCTCTGTGTCTACAGCCAACATTGTTGGTCATGGACACGGTGCATCCTAAGCACGTGGCCGTGGGGCACGCTTGTCCTATTTTCAGCAGCTGGCCGTGTTGAGCCACAACATGCAGAAGAGTTGGTAGAGTGGATGACCAAGCCGTCCTCATCCTCCTCATCATCTGTCACCCAGGCTCAGAGTTTTTTGGCTGCCAATGCAGCTGCCAAAGCGGCCTCTTCCATCAGCTCAATGTCATCAGTTACTCCTTCCCTAGCCCCACCATTATGCCCTGAGGAGTCCCCCGAACTGTTCAACCACAGTGTTGGGTACATGCTGCAGGAGGATACGCAGAGTTTTGAAGGCTCCGATGATGGTACCCAGATTGAGGAAGGCAGTAACGTGAGCCCAGAGAGAGGGGATGCCCAAGAAGGACAAGAAACTGGCAGTCATTTTCCCCCAGCTGCAGCATACTGCCAGGTTTGCTCCAGTGACGAGGAGGAAGGGGATGATGAGGTCACTGACTCTACATGGGTGCCTGATAGGAGAAAGGAGGAGGAGGAGGCACATCTCCAATAAGGCAGGATGCCCTCCAGGGGCCAGCTTAAGGGCAGCCAACCGACTGCATCACACCACAGAGCTCCGCATGTGCAGGACGCTGCTGACTCCGCACGTTTTTCTAAATTTGTTTGGTGTGGGCCTTTTTTTTAGACGTGTGCAGCAGATCGCACCGTTGCTGTTTGTAACATATGTCTGAAGCGTATCAAGCGTGGCCAAAACAGCAGCCGCTTGGGCACCACATGCTTGACCAGACATATGTCAAACTCCCCTGCAGTCCATTAGCAAGCGTACTTAAAAGACCCACACCAAAGAACAGGGCGGACCTCTCCTTGCTCCTCATCAGCTGGGATATCCAGATGTAGAATTAGGTGTGCCAAGTACTTGCGGGCAATCTGCTATCGCTACACCAACGTCTGATTGTAGCAGGCAAATTTCCCTACCCCAGTTGCTAAACTGGTGAAAGAAATTCGGTCCCAGCCTTCCACATGCCCAGCGGCTGAATGCTAGCTTGGCTAAACTGCTAGCACTCCAACTGCTGCCTTTTCAGCTGGTAGACTCTGCCCCCTTTCGTGAATTTGTGGAATGTGCGATACCTCAGTGGCAGGTTCCCAAACGCCACTTTTTTTCACGGAAGGCGATTCCGGCTTTCTACCGGCATTTGGAAGGCAATGTCTTGGCCTTGCTGGACAGGGCGGTCAGCGGTAAGGTGCATATTACCGCTGACTCATGGTCCAGCAGGCATGGACAGGGACGTTACTTATCTTTCACGGCCCACTGGTTGACCCTGCTGGCAGCTTGGAAGGATGCAGGACAGGGTGCAGTATTGTTGGAGCTTGTTCTGCCACCACACCTCCAAAATGCTACTAGTGGTGATTCTGACACACCTCTCTCCTCCACCCCCTCCTCTTCTTCTTCCTCCATTGCCTCTTCCTCTATAGAGGAACCAGCGGTGCTCCGTAGGCGTTCAAGGGGCTACACAAGCACTCAGGAAAAAAGATGCCATGCGGTGCTTGAGCTGGTGTGCTTAGGGGACAGCAGCCACACTGGGGCAGAGATTCTGTCAGCTCTGAAGGGGCAGGCTCAGAGGTGGTTGACGTGACGCCAGTTTCAGGCAGGAATGGTGGTTTGCGACAATGGAACCAACCTCCTCTCCGCCCTCCGACAGGGACACTTCGCCCATGTTCCCTGTTTGGCTCACGTCCTTAATTTGGTGGTGCAGTGGTTGTTGTGCAGGTACCCGGGCTTACAAGATCTCCTGAGGCAGGCCAGGAAAGTATGTGTGCATTTCCGCCGGTCATATAATGCCAGTGCTCGGCTGGCTGACCTCCAAAAGGAATACCACCTGCCCAAGAACCGCCTAATCTGTGACATGCCCACCAGATGGAACTTAACATTGGCAATGCTGCAGCGGCTGCACACGCAGCAGAGGGCCATCAATGAGTACCTGTGCGACTATGGCACCAGGACAGGGTCAGGGGAGCTTGGCTTTTTTTTGCCACGCCAGTGGCTCATGATCAAGAAAGCATGCACTGTCCTGTCATCATTTGAGGAGGCCACGAGGATTGTGAGCAGTGACAGTGCATGCATCAGTAATACTGTCCCTCTTGTCTTCCTGTTGGAGCACACGCTGTGTGTAATAATGGACAGGGCACTTGAGGCAGAACAGAGGGAGGAAGAGGAGGACTTCCTTACCTCTCAAGGCCCCCTTTATCCAGACAGTGTTCCTGCGTGCCCGCCAATCACACAGGAAGAGAAGGATTGTGTCAGCATGGAGCACTCAGCATCAGCAGCAGTTTTCAAGGGATTGTTTACAGTCCCCAGAAACCCATGGACTTGTACGTGGCTGGGAGGAGGTGGCTGCGGATCAGGTCATCCTTAGTGCAATTTAGCTACTGGCCTGTCCTGCATCCAGCGTTCTTTCGGAACAATTTTTGCTGTAATATTTTGCAGCAGGGCTTGTTCAGTAGAGTATCTGTAAGGGGTTGCAGTGTTGTGGCACCAGCACCAGTTCAACAGGGGTGTGTAATTACAAATTTTGCTGTAATATTTTGCAGCAGGGCTTGTTTCTGCGCTCAGCTAGAGTAGCTGTGAGGGGTTGCAGTGTTGTGGCACCACCACCAGTGCCTAAGGCCAAATTTTTCTGCCCCTGTTCAACAGGGGTGTGTAATTACAATGTTTGATCTTATATTTCACAGCAGGGCCCGTTCCTGCGCCCACCAAGAGTAACTGTGAGGGCTTACAGTGTTGTGGCAACACCACCACACCACCACCAAAGGCCCAATTTTTCTGACCCTGTTCAACAGGGACATGTAATTACAATTCTTGATGTAATATTTCACAGCAGGGCCCGTTCCAGCGCCCACCAAGAGTAACTGGGAAGGCTTACAGTGTTCTGGTACCACCAACACCTAAGGCCCAAATTTCTGCAGACTATATAGGGCAGGCCCCATATTCAAACATCCGACTTACAAACGACTCCTACTTACAAACGGAGGGAGACAACAAGAAATGAGAGGAAAGCTACCCCTAGGAATGGAAATTCTCTCCGGTAAGAGTTAATATGGGAAAAAGGTGTCTCCTATTCCACGTCAGTGAGATATTTTTATCATTAATTTTCAATAAACCAATGAAACTATATAGGGCTGATCTCTCCCCATCCCAGATTATGAAAAGATCGTCAATAAATCTGCGATAGCAGACTAATTGAGGGGGACGATGCTTGAAAACAGCCTCTTCCTCCCAGTTGGCCACACTGGGAGCGAAACGAGCGCCTATCGCAACCCCTTAGGTCTGTAGATAAGAATCCCCATCGTACCAAAAATAGTTCCTTGTGAGGCAAAAATCGAGACTACTCAACAAAAATTCTTGGTGTCTACCTGACAAAGAGGAGGAAGAGAGGGCCCATTCAACTGATGCCATAGCGTCATTGTGTCCTATATTGGTGTACAATGAGCTCACATCCCCTGTAGCCAAAATACTAGATGGAGAAAATGGAATGGTTTCTAAAATCTGTATAATGTGCTTTGTATCTTTTAAAAAGGCAGGGGTTTTCAGCACCAATGGCTGAAGAAAGGAATCAATATATTGAGCCAATCTGGCAGACACGGAATCTATCCTGTTGACAATAGGTCTCCCGGGAGGGTTAGTACTATCTTTATGAATTTTCGGGAGAAAATATATGATGGGCGTTCCACAAAATAAAGGATCCAAATAAGCTGCTTCCTTTTTGCTTAAGATATTTTGATCTTTCCCATCCTCTATGATAGAATGTAATTCATCCTTATACGGTAACATAGGATCTTTATTCAAGATTTTATACGTGTCTCCATCATTCAATAGACTCATTTCATTATGGTAATATTCTTAACTAAGGATAACCAGACCCCCCCCCCTTGTCCGCAGGGCGTATGACAATCTGCTTGCGTCCTTCAAGAGATTCCACACCCCACCTGACATGTAAAGGATCTGTTAGTTTCTTAATCTTAAGCTCCTTCAGATCCTTTGTGACCATGTTTTTAAACACCTCCATGTATTTGTTTTCAACATTGGGGGAATTGAAAATCGACTTATTATGTAGAGTCAAATGGTCTCCCACAGTGGGCCTAGAGCCCTTCCTTGGTTTGGATGAGAAATACTTTTTCATATTAAGAGTCCTCATGTACTTCTGCAAACTTACATTTGTTTGGAATTTATTAAGGTTTTTTGAGGGGCAAACTTGAGGCCCCTATCAAGCACCCTAATTTCATCGTCATTGAGTGGAACACCGCTTAAATTGTAAATCCCTGTTCCTAATGGGGTTTAGGTCTTTTGTAGTTGCCTACCCCCTCTGCATCCTCTCTTTCTTTTCATTTTCTTAAAGGACTGGTGCCGGATGGTGTAAGTGGTGGTGGTTGCCTCCACCACTCCCCTTTATTGGGTTTGTAAACATGGGGACCCTGCCCGTGTCCCATGTGGCCCTAAAAAAACCCCTCCACCATATGGGGTTTGATCAGTTAAAGGCTGAAACCTGTTTTGTGTAGGAATTGATCTATCATGGGGAAAGGCTGGTCTCCCTCAATTGGAGTGATCCCCCCTATCCCCATATTGTCTTTTGTCTCTCCAGTTAGAAGTAGGGTTCTGATAATACGGAGTAGAGGAGTAGTAACCCTCACCAGAAGTAGGTGCAATATGGTTACCTCCTCTACCTCTTCCCCTTTTATTTCTTCCCCTCTTATTGTTCCTTCGCATAAAATTATTTCCTTGAGGGGAAGAATATTCAGTATTTTTACTACATATTTTATGTTATAATATTTACCTAATCATATTGTGCATAGTATTTTTCTCTTGGATATTATTGGGAGATTATTGTGCACAGATAATATTAGTTTTTCTTTTTCAAAATATTAAGCACAATGTCTTATTATGCGGGATATTTTAAGGTATCTGTGTGACCGCATACCTTTTCGCTAGCTTTATTTCCACCTATGGGGACACTTCCAGGATTGTTTTCATTGACCAGTGTATAGTTAAACATCTTGACGCAGTGACATGTGATTCTCTGCTAGGCGGTACGTATGACATGTGACATGACGCTGCGTCGATGGACGCGGTTGCACGCTAAATGATTGGATGTGTGGTTGCCATGGTGTTGTCACATTACTTAAATTGGGTCGAAATGTCACTTCTGTATCCGCTGACGAACTCCTGCCCACATGGGACGTAATGCGTATGGACTGACGGACGTGACGTCACCCGCAGCCATCGCAGGTTTTTTGTTTACATGCTGTATTACCTGGCACTTGGTTTAAGTGATACTCTTGTGAGTTTTTATTCAATATATTGCCATTAAACTTTATATATGCAGAGAGCACTATGTATTGCTTTTTATTTCCTTGATATATGTTATTCTGGAGCGGACAGTGCTGAGTATTATATCTATCCAAGAGGGGATTGTCTAGGACATGTGTGCCATTTCCATCATTACCAAAGAGGGAAGGCGTATCAGACCCTCTATAACTAAAGGGTCCACTCAGTGAGGTGAGCGTCCATCTTCTACTCGGGTGGAGGTTTTGATATTCCCACGAAGTCACTTGCATGCAATTACTTGTAGTTTATCATGGAAGACTGAATGGATTGTTTTTTATTACATTTTTTATTTTTCATTACGGACTTGTTTATTTAGTGCTGCACTTCCTTTTTTATAACTAGTATATATGTCAAATAAATTGTTATTATGAAAAGATTTATAGCTACATTTTTTGGGAGGGCGGCAAGAAAACCTTCCCTCCAGCGATCACAGCGCCACAGCTTCCCCAACTTCTCTTCTTGGTTAACCCGGTCTTCTTTAGATCTGCCTCCTGTCCTGATTGCCCGGGAGGAGAAGCCGGAAACTGATAGCAAATATTGATTCGCTAGTTTTACAAGTGGGAGGGTTCGGGGCGCATCCCGAGTACAACCTTTTTCAAGCCAATTAAAGCCTCAGGCTCTAATCATGTGCTAAAAAAAAAAGACAGACCTCATAGAAAGGTATTAGTCCAGCGCCCCTGCGCCCCTTATGAACCAGCCACTACTGGTTGTAGTAATGCATCAGTGTAAATCCTGCTTTAAAACTGAGCCCTGGGATGGTTTAAATAAGGAGAGAGAGAGAGGCGGAGAAACAACACTGCAGATTGTTTTATAGGATCCTGCAGCTGTCAGAGCCACTCTTATTATACTGCCAAACTCATTGAGTGTAAATATTACAGTAACTGCAAACATACCTAAATGGACATACAACTTTTATCCCTTTCATCCCTAGCACCGTTCACACCTGAGTGGTTTTCTGCTTGAAGCTTGTAGCTCTAAAACGCTCAACAAGCCAAATCCCATTCATTTCAATGGCCCCTGTTCCCATCTGGGTGTTTTGTCGCCTGAAGCAAAACGCCTGTCACTGAAAAAAGTACATGAGCTTCTATTTAGCAGATTAGAAGCATTTTTGGCCCCGTAGACTTCAATAGAAACAACTGACTTGAGGGTTTAACGAGTTGTGTTGTGTTTGATATAAAATATCATTTTTCTATAAGACTCATAGCAAGCAGGTGTCACAGAGACAGACTTTCTCAAACAAATGTTTTATTAGATATCATTGTTGTATCCAATTGACAGTTTCAACAGTCCATTGTCTACACGGCTACAGTAAACAGGTATGTTTTCTGTTGTTTGGTAACTATGGTAAACAGCCTGGCACATAAAAGGGGGATTCAGGCATAAGCTAGACACACACACACATCATGCTGTAATATCAGAAGCCACCCATGATAGAAGAAAGCTGCATGATCCTCCAGAAGAATCTTTACCAATGGAGATCACAAACATACAGTAACAGAAGATAAATGACTTTTAAGTGTATTTGTACTGTTAAACCAGAGGCTGTTCATTTGTTAGACATTTTGCTTGTTATAGATATCTGTCAGTCTTGTATTGTATTCCTAAGATTGTAATAGTTTTGTATGTACAGCATCTTTGTATAGTAAAAGCACATTTACACACCTCAGAAGTCTTAGCTTCCTTGCTTATACCACAGAGTAACCTTGCTAGATAGACGCAAGCAAAACACGAGTTTAATGAGTGTTTTATGATCATTTTCTGCTCAGCTCTCCACCCCTAATTTCCACTCCCTCTCCTTTCCCTGGTGCTTTCTATTGGCTAAACAAAAACACCTGAAGCTGTAAAACGCTTTTAATACACCTCTAAAATGCTTCATAAATGCTTGTAAACAAATTGCCCGAAAAACACCAGTAAACCACTACGCTCAGGTGTGAATGGTATGGTTAAAGTATCCTACACACGTTGTACCTGTTTATCTGCAGCACTTTCTTCTCTGCAGTCTTTTAAAACACACAAACCAAAGGCTATTTCTCAACTACAGCAGGCAGGGGGTGGGGATCTGATATCACACACACACTGCACAGCACAGAGAGGTGAGCTGAGTATAATCTAAGACCTGAGCAATGGGTATGGGGATGGACACACACCAACCCTACACAATATCATAGGGAAACATGCACGACTGAGGCTTCTGTGTGCTGACTGAGGGTCCGGGGGGTGGACTGTCTCCCAAGATTCTGTGATGTAAGGATAACCTATCAGCAATGACAAATGCAGAGGGGAGAGAGAGAGAGAAGAGGGAAGGTGGATTCCAGGAAATGAATGCTATATGACTCATCTACCCTTACTTAAGATGGCCATGGCCAGAAATGCTAGAGGGTGTTTTTCAAAGTATTTTCTCAGCAAAATAAAGGATAGAGGCATAGATGAATGTATGAGTTTGCTTTGAATATTGATATAATAAAACTGACCTGCCACTTTATTAGGTACACCTGTTCAGTTGCTTGGTAACACAAATTGCTAATCAGCCAATCACATGGCAACAACTCAATGCACAATGCATTTCGGCATCTAGATGTGGTGAAGATATCTTGCTGAAGTTCAAACCGAGAATCAGAATGGGGAAGAAAGGGGATTTAAGTGACTTCTAACGTGGCATGGTTGTTGGTGCCAGACCGGCTGGTCTGAGTACCTCAAAAACTGCTAAACTATTGTGATTTTTATGCATGGCTATCTTTAGGGTTTACAGACAATGATCCGAAAAAGAGAAAATATCCAGTGAGCGGCAGTTGTGTGGAAAAAATGCCTTGTTGATATCAGAGGTCAGAGGAGAATGGACAGACTGGTTCAAATTATAGAAAGGCAACAGCAACTCAAATAACCACCTGTTACAACCAAGGTATGCAGAATACCATTGAGTCTTGAAGCAGATGGACTACAGAAGCAGAAGACCACACTGGGTGCCACTCCTGTCAGCTAACAGGAAACTGAGACTACAATTTGCACAGGCTCATCAAAATTGGACAATAGATGATTGGAAAAACATTGCCTGGTCTGATGAGTCTTGATTTCAGCTGCAACATTCAGATGGTAGGGTCAGAATTTGGCATAAAAACATGATAGCATGGATCCATCCTGCCTTGTATCAGTGGTTCAGGCTAGTGGTTTAATGGTGTGAGGGGATATTTTCTTGGCACACTTTGGGCCCCTTGGTACCAATTGAGTATCGTTTAAATGCCATGGCCTACCTGAGTATTGTTGCTGATCATGTCCATCCCTTTATGACTACAGTGTACTCATCTTCTAATAACTACTTCCAGCAGCATGCACCATGTCACAAAAGCTCAAATCATCTCACCACTGGTTTCTTGAACATGACAATGAGGTCACAGTACTCCAATGGGCTCCACAGTCACCAGATTTCATCCAATAGAGCAATTTTGGGATGTGGTGGAGCGAGAGGTTTGCATCATGGATGTGCAGCCAACAGATCTGCTGGCAGTGAAGATGGCCAAAAAGTTAGAGGGGCTTTTAAATTAGGCGACGGGGAGGGTCCAGAGGTAGAGATAGTCAGCGCGGAACATATTTCAGAGGGTAGTATTGGGGCATTAGTGATAGGTTGACTAAAGCACCTAAACCCGAGGTAAGTATAGTAACAAGTCCTATTTGCAACCCCAGAGCACCCAATATGGAGATAGTATGTGACCGGTCCAAACTACGTGGCATGTTCACCAATGTCAGGAGTCTGGTGGACAAGATGGGAGAGCTAGAGCTACTGTTGTACTAGGAGGATTTAGATTTTAAAGGAATTACAGAGACTTGGTTCGACAGCTCTTATGATTGGCTGGCATCCATTCAAGGGTATTCGCTATATGGCAGGGATAGAGACTGTAAAAAAGGGGAAGGGGTATGCCTGTATATCAGAAATGATGTACAAGTGAATGTGAGAGATGACATCACTAAGGGAGCAAGGGAGGAGGTGGAATCCTTATGGTAGAGCTACAAAGGGAGGAAACTAATGGCAAATTAATACTAGGAGTATGCTATAGGACCCCTAACCAGAGGGAGGAGGCAGAGGCAGACCTCCGATCACAATTTGGATTAGTGGGAAGAATGGGAAGTGTCATTATAATGGGGGATTTTAATTATCCAGGCATAGACTGGGTTGAAGGAACAGCGCATTTATCTAAGGTTTGCCAGTTCCTAAATATCTTGCAGGACAAATTCATGGGTCAGATGGTAAATGCACCAACTAGAAACAAAGCGTTACTAGACCTACTAATTACCAACTATACAGACCTGATCACAGATGTGGAAATACGGGACAATTTAGGAAACAGCGATCACAGGTCAATTAGTTTTAGTATAAATCACACAAATCGGAAACATAAGGGGAATACAAAGATGCTGAATTTCAAAAGAGCCAACTTCCCTAAACTACGATCCTTGCTAGAAGATAATAATTGGGATAAAATCTTAGGAACAAAGAACACGGAGGAAAAATTGGTATGCTTTAAGAGCATAGTAAATAAGGGCATTAGCCAGTGCATCCCAATGGGAAATGGTCATGAATATGCAGTAGTGTTTGTCTGTCAGCTTACCTCTCCTCCATGTGTTCACCTTTAGAGGCCAGCCACTCTCACCTGGCTGCTTAAATAATTTCTTCTCTAAGCATGGCTCCACCCCAGCCCCTATCAGAGAACTCTATATTAACCTGTGCACTGCAAGCCAGCCCTACTGATCGACTTTGTGTGTTTAGCTTTCGTGTGTGACTTGCTGTGTCTTCTACGTCTGATTCCAGTTACCAGTCTTGGCTTGTTCTCGACTATCCCTGCCTGCTTGTGACCCTGACCTTTGGCGTGTTTTATGTTTATCCTTGTCTGCTAGTCGCCCCGACCTTTGGCTTAGCTCCTTACTATCTCTTGTTTTTCTGGGCTGCTGCTTCCTCTCCATCCTCTTGTAGCCTACTGTGAGTGTGAGCTGGGAGATCCTGGGGGCGGCGACCTGGAGCCAGTTGCAGCGCAGTCCATCCTCACCACTAGAGGCTCTGGTGAAAACCTGCTGGCTCTTAGACTCCGCGCCCTGGGGAATCTTATGCTCTAGCTCCCTGTGGGATCCGTGTTGGTGCTTCAGTGGTCCTGCCTTCCTTAACCACCCAGACTTCCATCCACAGCAGTCAGCCGTAGGGTCCACTACCTTAGCGAGCACTCCTGACCCCAACGGTGTGCATCTGCACCTGGCCTCAGGTGACCTGACAGAAATAAATTGAAAAGAGCTAATAAAAGTCCTGGGTGGCTTAACTCCAACGTAAAAATGCATGTAAAAGTAAAGGAGAAGGCCTTCAAAAAATACAAGGCTGAGGGATCATTATCAGCATTCCAACTTTACTAAGAATGCAACACGAAATGTAAGGGTGCAATAAGGGCGGCTAAGATAGAATACGTAAGGCACATAGCTGAGGAGAGTAAAAATAATACCAAGAAATTCTTTAAGTACATAAATAGTAAGAAAGGAAGGTTAGATCATATTGGCCCCATAAAGAATGATGAAGGGAATCTGGTTACTTAGGATGGAGAGATGGCGAAGGTATTGAATTTTTTCTTCTCCTCAGTCTTCATGAGGGAATTGGGGGGCTTCAGTAACCAAAACTGCAATGTTTGTCCTCATGACATGTCACAGGAAGCACCCTCATGGCTAACAGAGGACACAATTAGACTTGAAAAACTTAACATAAATAAGTCACTGGGACCAGTTGGCTTGGCCCCAAGGTTCTTTAAGGAACTCAGTCAAGTAATTGCCAGACCATTGTTCCTAATTTTTACAAACAGTCTACTGACTGGAATGGTACCAGCTGATTGGGGAAAAGCCAAAAAATGGTACCAGCTGATTAGGGAAAAGTGTAGTACCAATATTTAAAAAAGGGCCAAGATACATCCCTGGGAATTACAGACCAGTTAGCCTAACATCAATTATATGCAAGCTCTTGGAGGGGATGATAAGGGACTATATACAAGACTTTAGTAATGACAATGGTATCTTTAGCAGTATTCAGCATGGATTCATTAAGAATCGTTCTTGCCAAACCAATCTATTTACCTTCTATAAAGAGGTGAAATGCCATCTAGATAAAGGAAGGCACATAGACATGGTGTATCTGGATTTTGCAAAATCATTTGATACAGTTCCCCATAAACGTTTACTGTACAAAGTAAGGTCCGTTGGCATGGACCATAGGGTGAGTACATGGTTTTAAAACTGGCTACAGGAGCGAGTTCAGAGGGTAGTGATAAATGGGGAGTACTCGGAATGGTGCGGGTGGGAAGTGGGGTCCCCCAGGGTTCTGCCCTGGGACCAATCCTGTTTAATTTATTCATAAACAACTTGGAGGATGGGATAAACAGCTCAATCTCTGTATTTGCAGACGATACTAAGCTAAGCAGGGCAAGAAGATATGAACAAATTAATGGGGTGGGCAACTACATGCAAATGAGGTTTAATATAGAAAAATGTAAAATAATGCATTTGGGTGGCAAAAGTATGAATGCAATCTACTCACTAGGGGGAGATCCTCTGGGGAAATCTAGGATGGAAAAGGACCTGGGGGTCCTAGTAGATGACATATATATAGTATGATGAACCACAGAAGGGAAAATACATGACCTTCAGTATGTTGCCAACATCCCATATTCATGCGAAAAAATAAGAACCCTAGGAATAGGGAACTTGTGTACCCCCCAGTACAGTGGGACTTTATAGGCCAACAAAACGATTGCGTTTAGATAAAACTATTATTTATTTGAAAAGAAGCATAAAAACAAGACAGACTGAACATAAATCTCTACAAAAGTACCGTATTTATCGGCGTATAACACACAACGGCGTATAACACGCACCCCAAGTTTAGGAGGAAATTTTAAGGAAAAAAACTTTTAGGAGGGAAGTTTAAGGAAAAAAAACTTACATTAAAATGCCCATCAATGCAGCCTCATCAGTGTCCATTGCAGCCTTGTCAGTGCAGCTTTGCCCCAGTGTAGAATTGTCAGTGCAGCTTTGCCCCAGTGCAGCCTTGTCAGTGCAGCCATGTCAGTGCAGCTTTGCCCCAGTGGTCAGTGCAGCCTTGCCCCAGTGGTCAGTGCAGCCTTGCACAGATCGCTTGAAAGATCGCTGCCGACATACACATAGCATGTAGTTTTAAATATGGCGCCGTGGAGTTCGGAGGGACTCGGCGGAGCTGAACGAGCACCGCCGAGATACACATAGTCGAGTGTACTTGGCTCTTTCCGGCGCCGCTCACAGTCCCGCCCAGACTGTATCTCGGCGGCGCTCGTTTAGCTCCGCCGAGTCCCTCCGAACTCCGCGGCGCCATATTTAAAACCACACGCTATGTGAATGTCGGCTGCGATCGCGCCGATCGCTCCGATAGATCACAGATAGCGGGGATCGGCGTATAACTCGCACATAATTTCTCTCTGCAATACGCCTCTGAAGAAGGGACATCGTCCTGAAACATGTTGGGCCTACAGAGAAACATGTATTTATAGATGAAAGTATATAATGATCAATATGAAAGAAAACTCACTGCATAAGCACTTTTGTGGAGATTTATGTTCAGTCTGTCTTGCTTTTATGCTTCTTTTCAAATAAATAATAGTTGTATCTAAACGCAATTGTTTTGTTCGCCTATAAAGTCCCACTGTACTGGGGGGTACACAAGTTCCCTATTCCTAGGGTTCTTATTTTTTCCTAGTAGATGACAGGCTCAGCAATGGCATGCAATGCCAAGCTGCTGCAAGCAAAGCAAACAGAATATTGGCATGCATTAAAAAGGGGATTAACTCCAGAGATAAAACGATAATTCTCCCACTCTACAAGACTCTAGTCCGGCCACACCTGGAGTATGCTGTTGTCAGAAACCATGAATCAGACCGAGACAGAAGTACAGTTAATCACACTTGTTTAATAATAATAAAAAGGTAAACAGAATAAGCATAGTCAATACATAGCCAGAGTTCAGTAACCAGTTCTGGTAGTCAGCCAATGTCAGAGAGCCAGAGATCAACCTAGTAGTACAGCAAGCAGGATCAGAAGGGACGTCAGACGAGCAAGTCTTCAACAGGAACGCAGGAGAAAAGTCTCTGAGGTGTGACCAAAGGCGATGGCAGAGATGAAGTGAGCTGGACAGCTTTAAGTAGGCAGGACTGACGAACAGATCATCAACAGCTGAGTCACTGTGGAGATAAAGGAGCTGGCAATTAGCCGACAGCTGAGCGGCCAGCTCAGAGAAGGAAGGGCTGAGCCCAGCCCTGACAGCTGTCCAGTTCTGGGCATCAGTCCTCAGGAAGGATGTGCTGGAACTGGGGAGAGTTCAGAGAAGGGCAACAAAGGGACTAGAGGACCTTAGTTATGGGGATAGGTTACGAGCACTGAACTTATTCTCTCTGGAGAAGAGATGCTTGAGAGTGGATATGATTTCAATGTACAAATACCTTACTGGCGACCCCACAGTAGGGATTAAGCATTTCAGCAAAAGGGAATTTAATAAGACACGCGGCCCTTCATCAAAATTAAAAGACAAGCGGTTTAATCTTAAACTACGTAGAAAGTTCTTTACTGTGAGAGTGGTTAGGATGTGGAATTCCCTTCCACAGGCAGTGGTTATAGCGGGGAGCATCAATAATTTAAAAAAACTATTAGATACTGTAGGCACCTAAACGACCACAACATACAGGAATATACAATGTAATACTGACATATGATCACACACATAGGTTGGACTTAATGGACTGTGTCTTTTTTCAACCTCACCTACTATGTAACTATGTAAATCTGCAGCAACTGCATGATGCTATAATTTCAATATGGGCCAAAATCTCTGAGGAATGTTTCCACCTTGTTGAATCTATGCCATGAAGAATTAAGACAGCTCTGAAGGCAAAAGGGGTCCAACCCGGTACTAGCAAGGTGTACCCAATAAAGTAGCTAGTGAGTATATATATACATATACAGGGCTTTTTTTCAGGGGGAACTTGGTGGAACTCAGTTCCAGCACCTCTGGCTCAGACCCTTTGGTGCCTGCTCACCACAATCACTTGTAAACACAGAAGTCTGGTTTCTGTGTTTACAAGTGACAGCTCTGCACTGTGTATAACCCCCACGAACTCTGCACTCTGTATGTAATGCAATCCTGATATTTAATGCCCCTTTATGACCCTTCTACTGTTTGTGAAATATGACTATACCCACTATTTGATGTGATTTGGAGGGTGTGTGTGTGTGTGTTGGGCTTTGGGGGGTCGTGGTTGAGTTCCAGCACCTATTGTTTGAGAAAAAAAGCCCTGTACATATATATATATATATATATATATATATATATATATATATATATATATATATATACACAGTATCTCACAAAAGTGAGTACACCCTCACATTTTTGTAAATATTTTATTATATCTTTTCATGTGACAACACTGAAGAAATTACACTTTGCTACAATGTAAAGTAATGTAGAGTAGTGAGTGTACAGCTTGTATAACAGTGTATGTTTGCTGTCCCCTCAAAATAACTCAACACCCAGACATTAATGTCTAAACCACTGGCAGCAAAAGTGAGTACACAAGTAAAAATGTCCAAATTGGGCCCAACTAGCCATTCCCCCTCCCCCCTGTGTCATGTGACTCGTTAGTGTTACAAGGTCTCAGGTGTGAATTGGGAGCAGGTGTGTTAAATTTGGTGTTATCGCTCTCACTCTCTCATACTGGTCACTGGAAGTTCATGGCACCTCATGGCAAAGAACTCTATGAGGATCTGAAAAAAAGAATTGTTGCTCTTCATAAAGATGGCCTAGGCTATAAGAAGATTGCCAAGACCCTGCAACTGAGCTGCAGCACAGTAGCCAAGACCATACAGCAGTTTAACACGACAGGTTCCACTCAGAACAGGCCTCGCTATGGTCAACCAAAGAAGTTGAGTGCACATGCTCAGCGTCATACACAGAGGTTGTCTTTGGGAAATAGACGTATGAGTGCTGCCAGCATTGCTGCAGAGGTTACAGGCCCGAGGGGTGAGCCTGTCAGTGCTCAGACCATGCGCTGCACACTGCATCAAATTGGTCTGCATGGTTGTCTTCCCAGAAGGAAGCCTCTTTTAAAGATGATGCACAAGAAAGCCCGCAAACAGTTTACTGAAGACATGCAGACTAAGGACATGGATTACTGGAACCTCTTTTGGTCTGATGAGACCAAGATAAACTTATTGGTTCAGATGGTGTCAAGCGTGTGTGGCGGCAACCAGGTGAGAAGTACAAAGACAAGTGTGTCTTGCCTACAGTCAAGCATGGTGGTGGGAGTGTCATGGTCTGAGGCTGCATGAGTGCTACAGGCACTGTGGAGCTACAGTTCATTGAGGGAACCATGAATGCCAACATGTACTGTGACATACTGAAGCAAAGCATCATCCCCTCCCTTCGGAGACTGGGCCACAGGACAGTATTCCAACATAATAATGACCCTAAGCACACCTCCAAGACAACCACTGCCTTGCTAGAGAAGCTGGGGGTAAAGGTGATGGACTGGCCAAGCATGTCTACAGACCTAAACTCTATTGAGCATCTGTGGGGCATCCTCAAACAGAAGGCGGAGGAGTGCAAGGTCTCTAACATCCACCAGCTCCGTGATGTCGTCATGGAGGAGTGGAAAAGGACTCCAGTGGCAACCTGTGAAGCTCTGGTGAACTCCATGCCCAAGAGGGTTAAGGTAGTGCTGGAATATAATGGTGGCCACACAAAATATTGACACTTAGGACATTTTCACTATATATAAAATATATATTGAATATTATTATAAAAATGAATTAAATAGCATGTGGTGCTCAGCTGCATTATAGTTCCGCTTTAACTGCCACAGCAAAAACCTATTCCATCCCTGCCATATTAGGCCTTCCAGGTGGGCAAATGGGATCTTTATGTATCTCAGAAAGTGTTTTTTTTGGGTGGTAGTAGGGTTTCTTTTTAAAGAGGGAAAGTGTAAAAAGGGAAAAAAACTGAATAATAAGTACATATTCTATCTCAGTAGGGTTTGATAATTTAGGGTAAATCAGTTGAGAAGAATAGTAGTTAGACATTATAATAGAGAGCCATAGGCTGTGATTGTTAATATTTAGGCAAGCGGGACCTAAATCTGTAAAGTGTATACATTTCTTTTTGTTTTGGGGCTGTTTGGTAACTCCTTGAATATATATAGTGATGTTGTCATTTTATATTTATGTATATAAATAAAGAATAAAAAAAAATAAAAAAAAATAAGTGTTTAAAACACTGGTGTGATCAGATGCATTTGGACCAAAATGTGTGTGTTCTCCTCTTAGATGGGAATGCAGCCCAATGATTGTGTGCGTGTCTTTCATTTGCATCTGTTACTTCATATGTAAATGAATCTCAATACTAAGTTCCAAGTTCCTGTTTATGATGTTCACTTGGGGTTTTTTTCATAGTGTTGTTTCCTGATGAAGGGCAGACTTTGACCAAAAGATTACATGTACAGGGGGTCCCCTAGTTACAAACATCCGACTTACAAACGACTCCTACTTACAAACGGAGGGAGACAACAGGAAGTGAGAGGAAATCTACCCCTAGGAAGGGAAATTCACTCCTGTAAGAGCTATTATGGGGAAAAGGTACCTCCACGTATGCTTCATCACCAAGGCTCATTTCCACAACAACCCAAAATTTTCAAAATCCAATTGTCATTGGGACAGAAAGTGAGGTGAAATCTTCTGAACAGGAGCACACACAGTTACACATGTTACAGGGGTGTTAACCCTTCCCTATGCAATCCAAAAAGCTTAAAAATATTTTTTTGGGCTGGAGCTACACTTAAAAAATGTACCTGTTCTGACTTACAAACAGATTCAACTTAAGAACAAACCTACAGTCCCTAACTTGTTTGTAACCCGGGGACCCCCTGTATACTAAGCACTGTTTAATCTTTTGGCATTACTAAATTCATTTTTATGGTTGTCATTGTGAAACCTTGGACTTTTCTTTCTATGTGTTTGAGTTGGTAGGTCATCCTTGTTGTTTTGCAGCAATCCTTGGCATTGCTTTTTACTTATACCAGTGAATCTTATAAATACTCACATGAACTTTCACCAGTGTTTTTCCACAGAGATGAGGACATTACATGTATTTTCACAAAAGTCATGTGATCCCGGGACATTTTAGTATATATGTCATACGCACAGCTTACACCCATGATAAAAAATTATCCCAGAAAATAGTTGTACCTGTCCATTAGGGGTGCAAGACCACCCCCCTATCCATGCGACCGGCCTCCTAATCTACATGCAGGACACTGGATGCATGGATTCCAATGAGGGTTTTTTTTTTTTTTTAAGCACGATTATAACCCTAATAGCTCTAATAGGCTTCAAAAAAGGGTGGGCTTGGGGCCCTGAGCCCACCCAGTTGTGTGACAATAGTGAATGAATATTCGCTATTGTCACACTGATTCTCCTCCTGGTCAGTCAGGAAGTGGGTCATGAGACCTGTTTCCCGATTGGCTGAAAGGAGAAGCCATGCTATTGGCATATGAGGAGCAAGGAGAAGGGAGGAGACATACGGCTGCCGTGATGCTGAGGAGATGCATGGGAAGCCTAACCGACGGAGCCAGGACACAGTGGGAGACTGAGGGGGGAAGCCGCCGCCGTCGTCTCCACATGTCAGTCCGGGGACAGCACAGCGCGAGTGAGCTTGGCGACCGGGGGTGTGGGTGTGGTCCGGGCCGGAGCAACGGGGGGCATGGCCAGGTCCATCTGCCGCCCCCCCCGACCCATGGAGCACCAGCCACCACTGCCAGAAAATTATCTCACTCGAATTACAAGAGATTACATTGGCAGAATATTACAAGAGTATATTTGACACCAACTTCATTTGCACAAATTGAGAAATTTAAAGTACGACTAAAGGAAAAAATTATTTTTTTTTAGTTTTGGATAGAGTAGAAAGAGATTAACCTCTTCTGGACAGCCCCACACAGATATACTGCGGCAGGATGGCCCTCCTGCACGAAAGCACATACCTGTACTTGATTTTGTGCACTGGGTCTGGGGCATGTGCGCGCATTGCCGGTAACCTGCTCTCGCTGTGATTGAACACAACGGGAGCCAATCAGCGGGTTCGGCGGACCCGATGTTTGCCGGCACCCTGTGATCATTTTCAGGAGAGGCAGAAAATAAGTAAATAAGGTAGACCGCCGTTCTATGAGGGAGGGAGATGGAGATCTTGTGTTTCTACTAAGCAGGAACACGGATCTCTGTCTTTCCCCAGTCAAAGCATTACCTCAGTTAGAAAGCACTCTCTAGGAACACATTTAACCCTTTGATCGCCCCTGATGTTAACCCCTTCCCTGCCAGTGTAATTAGTACAGTGACAGTGCATTTTTTCTATCACTGATCACTGTATTAGTGTCACTGGTCCTCAAAAAAGTGTCAGTTAGGAGTCCAATTTGTCTGCCACAATGTCACAGTCCTGCTAAAAATCCCTGATCACTGCCATTACCAGTAAAAAAAATAAAAAATAAAAAAATTCTATAAATATATCCCATAGTTTGTAGACGCTATAACTTTTGCGCAAACCAATCAATTCATGCTTATTTGGATTTAAAAAAAAAATATGTAGCAGAATACATATTGGCCTAAATTGATGAATACCTTTGATTCATTGGATATGTTTTATAGCAGAAAGTAAGAAATATTGTTTTTTTTTTCAAAATTGCGAGTATTTTTTTGTTTATAGTTCAAATAATAAAAACTCGCAGAGGTGATCAAATACTACCAAAAGAAAGCTCTATTAGTGGGAAAAAAAGGACGTCAATTTTATTTGGGTACAGTGTTGCACAACCGCGCAATTGTCTTTTAAAGTACCTCAGTGCCGTAATGCAAAAAATTGCCTGGTCATGAAGGGGGTACACCTTCTGAGGCTGAAGTGGTTAATACCCCTGTCAGTTTTTATAGCTGTCTGTGCCTCCGTTAGGGAGAGTCACCCTCTCTATTTGTCCTGTTTACCATTATCATTAAAAGTGAAAGTTAAAGAAAATCCTAAACTTTGTGTTGTCCCCAGAAAACTAATAGAGGGGAAATCTCCAACGGAGACACTAGATCTTGTGACCTGGGGGTCACAACGAATTCCCTAATTTACAGGGATTTCCTTTCACTTCCTGTCTTGGGACAGGATGTAAACGGATATCTTCCCAATGGGACACATATGGCAAAAAATTATTTGACAGGGGTTATATAAATAATCTGACATTACTTTATCCAGAAGGTAAAAAAAAAGTTTTGCCTATAGTTCTACTTTAAGTCTAAATGTATACCATTCGTTATATATAAATATCCTCGTGTTCACCAAACAAAATCAATAATAGAGAAGAAAAAAAGATAATTAATGGTAAAAAAAAAAGGAAGCTGGGGGACAGTAAAACAAGAGAAAATAAGACAGAGAATAAATCTGTCCCTCAAGAGATAATGGGATTTTCACGGATGCATACTTCTTTCATAAGGTAAGCACACCCACACAAGGGGATAGTTCAACAAATATATAATTTATTACAACATTTTAAATAGTAACAGTATTTAGTCATATCAACAATGACCAAAATTGATACTCAGTTTCAAAGAACTTGAACAGATGCTTGAATGTATTGGATAGCCGACGCGTTTTGCAGACTAGATTGCTGCTTCTTCAGGGCTGTTCACCATGCATCTGTATAGTCCAAGTTATAGAAAAATATAACATTAGTATCAGAAATAAACAACAATGTTAACAATCATTTTTAACAAACTTCAGCAATATTGTCATTAAAGTGCTCACCAAAATGTCCTGACATTGATCAAGAATATATCGCAACATCAAGGAGAAAGGACGGGCCACATCCAGTGACAAACAGGTGATGTCATTATCACCAATACGGTCTTGTGGACATCGGATCATATATATACGGTTTAGAAGTTATTATATCACTGATCATCTAAAGATTCAAAATATATTTGTTAGGATGCGCAAGCATCATAAATTAACATATATATGCCCCACAAGTACAGGATTGGCTTAGTTGTATACCTTGGGGTGGTGTATAATAATAGAGCTACGGAGGAGCAAAAATACCTCACCAATTTCCTAAATAGTGTGCATATCAGGGGATAGTCGACCAAACGGTCAACACACAACCCCATAGTGTCACTATGAATATGTATAGTCAAAGATGGGGGCAAAAAAGATAAATATCATATTGACCCCTAAGGTTTATAGCCACTAAATAGTGTCACATAGAGCCAGACACCCTACTCATAGGGGCAGTATAGACAAATAAACAGATGCAAAAAATGCCAAAAGAGCAGAAAATATAAATAACTACCTGGTGTGTTTCCACCTGTGGGAGTGGAGGATAGACCAGAGGGTATTAGGATCGAGGTAGAGTAGCACTGCAATCCAAAGTCATTACCAGCTTATCCCAGTCCTATGCGTCCTGGCTGAGGATCGGATAGAACTTCTATTCCCCTATGGTATGTATAGTGTGTCCTCCACGGCTGCCGTGATGTGAGTCACAGCAGACCGTTGATCTAAGCTGCGCTTTTGTGTATGGTCCCAAACGGAAGTGAATGTGCAGGGTCAGCTCACCGACATCACTTCCAGTGCCGGTAATCCGCTGGATTACGTATGCGCAGTGACTCGTCGGCCGCCGTATAAGCGGCGAACGAAGAGCCAGAGCTAGAGGCGCCATCTAGTTGCCAAATAGGAAAAGGCAGCTGGTAATCGAGGAGACAGTAACCTCCCCGCTCCCAGAGGACACTCAAACGTCACAACAATATGACTAACACCAAAGATGACCCATCCACTCTCAGCAACATATATGCGATCAAAGACCATTTGACAGGACATTTTTAAAAAACATTGTTAAAGTGAATATCCATCATAATAAATTTATATAACAAAGAAAAATAGAAAAAGAAAAGAAAAAGAAATAATAATAATAAAGGTAAAATAAAAATTTAAACAATGGTGAGTAAATATTACTGCCTACGGGGTTGCTCTTGTATAGAGGTCACAGCTTACCACCTAATATAGCTTATACATGGAGATCGACGAGGAAGTGTAGGAAATACTTCCAAGACATTCCGTATAAGAAGGGTTTAATAGATAATGCAGTATTCATACCTGGTGAGCTAGTAGCTCTTTGATTAAAAATCCATTTAGTTCTTTTGTTGGAGGATTTTTTTTATCAAAATCACCTCCTCTTTCCTGTTGTGATTTAACCTCAAGCGCAAAGAGTTAAATAAATGATGGATCATAGCCATGATTAAGACCTACATGCCTACATATGGGTGTATAGAGCAGGCCGGCATCAGGATAGTATAAGTGATCACGTATACATCTAGCAAAGGTACATTTGGTTTTACCAATGTAAAATGCACCACATGTGCAAGTAGCCAAATACACCACACCAATGGTACAGCAGTCGGCATATGACCTGGATTTCATATAGTCACCCCTGGGTAATGGGCAGCCCTCCCCCTCCTTAATCCAGGGACATTGGTCGCATTTGCCACATCTGTATGCACCGTTACCTCCCACAGCCCCTTCCATTATTGGTAACAATGAAAGATGGCTGTGTACAAAGCTATCCCTTACGGATCGAGACCTCCTATATCATATCTCTGGACGATCTGATACGTACTTTGAAATGATTGGATCTTCAGAGAGAAAATACCAATTAGTAGGATTCATACTCTGGGACTTGGATTCAAAGATTAGTTGCTCACCTTGGTTAGACCTTGCCCTCTAATAGGCCCTTTTAAGGACCTTTTTGCTGTACCCCCTGTTTTGTAACCGCCCAAAAAGGGCTTTAGCTTCCTTCTCAAAGTCTTCCTCCCTAGCACAGTTACGCCGTAACCTGAGATATTGGCTAAAAGGAATGCTACATATAAATTTATTTTATTTTATTTATTTATTTCAGGTACTTATATAGTGCCGTCAATTTACGCAGCGCTTTACATTTACATTGTACATTCACATCATTCCCTACCCTCAAGGAGCTTACAATCTAAGGTCCCTAACTCACATTCATACATACTAGGGACAATTTAGACAGGATCCAATTAACCTACCAGCATGTCTTTGGAGTGTGGGAGGAAACCAGAGTACCTGGAGGAAACCCACGCAGGCACAGGGAGAACATGCAAACTCCAGGCAGGTGGTGTCATGTTGGGATTTGAACCAGCGACCCTTCTTTCTGCTAGGCGAGAGTGCTACCCACTACACCACTGTGCCGCCATGAGCGAGGATGAGCACTCGAGTAGTGTAAGATGGTATTTCCCTCAGTTTCCTTGCGGTATAAGGTACTATAGATGGATCCATCTGGATTGGATGATGAAAAGTTGCAAATCCAGAAATTGAATACTTTGGGTATTTGATGGCACCGTAAATTTCAGGTTAAATTGATTCATAGATAAAAAAGCCATAAATTCAGAGAGCTCGTTGGAAGTTCCAGTCCAGATGACAAGTATGTCGCCGATGTACCTCCGCCACAGGAGGATTGTGGCGAAAGTACATCGACACACCGTCATCTGAGAACAAGGTTTTTTTCCACCCCCCAGGTACAGGTTGGCATACGATGAGGCACACGAAGTCCCCATCGCAACCCCCTGTACCTGGAGGTAATGTGGACCCATTGAATAGAAAGATGTTGGAGGTCAAGATATGTCTCAATAGGGAAATAACAAAGTTACATAGTTTCCAATTGTTCCTATCCTGTTCACGCAAAAAGCCTGGAACCACCTCGATACCCCTCTCATGAGGAATACTCGAGTATAAGGCTTCAATGTCGATGGCTACTAATATGGTGCCCACAGGAATAGTGAGACCCTCAATAACCTTAAGTAATTACAACGTGTCTTAGAGATATGGGATGGGAGTCCAATAACATGGGGTCTTAACTGACTGTCCACATAAGTACTTTCTTTGATTTTTATGAACCTTCGGAAGGGCATAAAAGGTGGGTATGATTGGCCATTTAACTTCCAGGTATTCAAAGAGGTCCTTATCAATGAGGGCCTTTTGGTATGCCTCAGCTATAATGGCTTGATATTGTGCTTGCAATTCTGTCAGTGTGTTCCGAGGTATCTGTTGATACCATTCATTGTTATTCAAGATTGTGTCACACATCTTTACATATTGGTCTCAATCCATTATGACCACATTACCACCTTTGTCGGCTGGTTTTACAATAATCTGGTCATTTTGGGTAATATTCCTAAGAGCAGATTGCTATCCTTGAGTAAGGTTACTCATAAAGCAATCTTCTCGACATGCTTCATGGTCTGCCTAAGAAATGCCCATACAGCCAGACAAATCTGCAACTCGGGAAATTTGGTAGATTTAGCTTTAAATTTGTGTGGTTCTTCATGTTGTTATCTTCCTCATCAGAGGAAGAGAGGGCAGTCTGTTCATCCACACCAAATCTCTCATTCTTGTCAAGTAGCTGAATGAGTTTTTAGTGTGCGAAAATCTTGGACTTTAAATCCTTCATACATCTCTTCCTCGCCTGTCTCCGTCCGCCCTCTGTCCCTATCGAAGATATGCTTATACGTCAAATTTCTTGCAAACAAGTGCAAGTCTTTTGTTAATTCAAATTTGTCAATCTTCTGAAGAGGACAGAAGCTGAGGCCCAACTTGAGTACCTCAGTCTCAGTCGGAGACAGGGGATAAGAGGATAAGTTGACTATGTCTAGTCCTGATTGCTCTGTGTTTGTTTGACCACAAATGGGTCCATCTTGCCCATACGTGTATGTACTATCGTGGTGTGGGGGACATGACCTGGCCCTAAAGGGGCCAAACCTGAGTTGGTATTAGGTTTGGTAAGGTTAGTTTTAGGAGTGGCTCCTAGTTCTTTAAATGTGGTTTGATTGCTGCTTTGTTCATCGCCGAACATTGATAACTGCGTTATATCCATTATTGATTCACCACGTGCACCCACAGGGGATCCCGTATTATCCCCTTGATTAGAGCCCCTATGGGATCTCTGGGGGCAAACGATATGCTTCTTGTTAGTACCACCATATGCATTGGAACCACCACCTTTACCGCATTTTTGTAGGCGTCCTTTTCCGGAGGTACCTTTTTGTGCCATATTCTGTGATCTCTGGGAAGAAACAGAGGAAAAGACAGACAGGTCAGAGTCTGATTTATACATACAGAGGTATCTTGATGGTATTGTTGTTTAGACATCCTCCCTCTTCTATTGTAGAACCCTTTCTGCCATCTGTATGCGTAACCACCTGAGAATGCTAGTTTATCCTTATGAAATTTTTGATCCTTCTTAAGAATTACATTCTTGTTGTATTTTTCAAGATGTTGTATTAAATCTTGTTCTCTCTTTTTGAACTCGGGATGTTGAAACAGCTGATTGCCACTAGTGCGTAGTGTCTCAATTTCCTTGTCCAAATCTACCAAATCTGATCTATGCTTATCTCTCAATATCTCCATCATAGTGGCGGAGCATTGTGACAGATGTTTTTCCCATTTTTCACTGAATGCAGCATCCGTTACCTCGCATGATAGAAAAATTTGTACCCTTAGGCCTTGGGGATTTACTTTCTCTCGTAAATAGAGTTTAAAAAAACATATGTACCATCCAAGATTGGATTTTTTCTCCATTCAATTTTTGAGTTTCAAAAGGAAAACGTCAAGTCCCACCCCAGTCTGTGCCTGAGAGGTACAGGTTCTCTGGATAGAATCAAGAAAACTTTCCCAACCAGGTCCAAAGAGCTGCAACATCGTATGCAACCAATTAACTCACCATAGACCTGTTAAATATTCCTAAAACAAAACACGAGAGAAAAATATAACTACTCCTTAATACATTTAAAATAGAATTGATGGATATATAGATGAAATCAACTATAAAAATTGTCCTCATACTAGAAACTGTCCAGTCGGAGCATGGGTTTTACACCCTAAATAATAGAATATATGTGAATGGTTTATTGGACAGGTTCTAGGGACAGAATATTGCATCCACATCCCTGATGTATTGTAAAACAAAAGAAAATGAGAGAGAGAATAAATCTGTTCCTCAAGAGATTGTTACCAATAATGGAAGAGGCTGTGGGAGGTAGTGGTACATACAGATGTGGCAAATGCGACCAATGTCCCTGGATTAAGGAGGGGGAGGGCTGCCCAATACCCAGGGGTGGCTATATGAAATCCAGGTCATATGCCGACTGTGTACCATTTGTGTGGTGTATTTGGCTACTTGCACATGTGGTGCATTTTACATTGGTAAAACCAAATGTACCTTTGCTAGACCTACATGTGATCAATTATACTATCTTGATTCCAGCCTGCACTATACACCCATATGTAGGCATGTAGGTCTTAATCATGGCTACGATCCATCATTTATTTCATTCTTTGCACTTGAGGTCATATCACAACAAGAAAGAGGAGGTGATTTTGATAAAAAAAATCCTCCAACAAGAGACTAAATGGATTTTCAATCAAAGAGCTACTAGCTCGCCAGGTATGAATACTGCATTATCTTTTAAACCCTTCTTATAGGGAATGTCTTGGAAGTATTTCCTATACTTCCTCGTTGATCTCCATATATAAGCTATATTAGGTGTTAAGCTGTGACCTCTATACAAGAGCAACCCCGTAGGCAGCCATATATACTCACCATTGCTTATATTGTTATTTTGCCTTTTATTATTATTATTATTTCATTTTCTTTTCTTTTTCTATTTTTCTTTGTTATGTAAACCTATTATGATGGATATTCACTTTAACTATGTTTTTTAAAAATGCCCTGTCAAATGGTCTTTGATCGCATATATGTTGCTGAGAGTGGATGGGTCATCTTCGGTGTTAGTCATATTGTTGTGACATTCAAGTGTCCCCTGGGAACGGGGAGGTTACTGTCTCCTCGATTACCAGCTGACTTTTCCTATTTGGCAGCTGGATCGCGCCTCTAGTTCTGGCTCTTCATTCGCCGCTTATACAGTGGCCGATGGGTCACTGCGCATGCGCGATCCAGGGGATACCTGCACCGGAAGTGATGTCGGTGAGCTGACCCTGCTCATTCGCTTCCGATTGGGGCCATGCACAAGAGCACAACTTGGATCAATGGTCTGCTGTGACTTACATCACGGCAGCCGTGGAGGACGCACTATACACACCGTAAGGGAATAGAAGTTATATCCAATCCTCAGCCAGGACGCATAGGACTGGGACAAGCTGGTAATGACTTTGGATTGCAGTGTTACTCTACCTCGATCCTAATACCCTCTGGTCTATCCTCCACTCCCGCAGGTGGAAACACACCAGGTAGTTATTTATATTTTCTGCTCTTTTGGCATTTTTTACATCTTTTTATATGTCTATACTGCCCCTATGAGTATGGTATCTGGCTCTAAGTGACACTATTTAGTGGCTATAAACCTTGAGGGCCAATATGATATTTATCTTTTTTGCCCCCATCTTTAACTATACATATTCATAGTGACACTATGGGGTTGTGGGTTTTCCATTTGGTCGACGATCCCCTGATATGCACACTATTTAGTGATTAAATAAAGTGTAAATACTGCACTCAGACACAAACTAAATCAGCAACAATAAACCATCTAATACCTAATGGTGCTAATAAATACAAATGTGAAAAAGTTGCGCTACATTAAATATTTCCCTATATAAGAAATGCTGTAAACCAGTGACATACAAACGTCAAGGACACACCCGGATCAAGAGTGCACCCTAAACACCCTAAGCTCCTTCTGGTGATGGGTACATAAATGAAAAGTGAAATTGACCAAATGACAACAGTTGAAATAAATCAAATGCAAGACAATAAATAAATAAATAAATAAATAAATAAATCAATAAATAAATAAATAAATAAATAAGTAATGTCCATATGGAAATTAAATATAGTGAGCAGCGTCTTCCTTAAATGTGATAGAAAGGTGAAAAATATGTGAGTATGTGATCCACAGCGGGTATCAGGGTCCAGATAATCAGCCTTATTCTTTGATGTCCACAAATGAAAGACAACTTGATGTAAAACTCTGTATATGATAACCCTTACCGGAACCGGTGGACCCCCTAAAGAGCGGGGTCATACGAGCAGGCAGATTAAGCCCTCTGTGGGGACATTTGAATCCTCTGGTATCTCGAATCCTTTGGTTGCCTTGAGCGGTCAGCAAGGGTTTCGCCAGGTAGCAATGAATGCTTATCAGCTGGATGTCCCCAATCTGAAAAGAAAAGCACACTCAGGCTCCCAGCCACGAGTGAGCAAACAGAAAGGGATTCCAGTCGTGTAGTAAGTTAAAACTAAAAATCTTTAATGCTAACTAAATAGGCAAAGCTCACAAGATAACATGTACAGAGATAATGTACAGAGATATTGTATAGAGATATTGCATAGAGGTGAATGAATAAGTAAAAAGCCGGCTAGCTAAAACAATCAATAAAAAGCACCCGTGTACCGGGTCACATGTGGCGTGATTGTGTCAGCACAGCGCACAGCCCTACATGTTTTGCAATACCTTGCATCTTCTTTTCTATCACATTTAAGGAAGACGCTGCTCACTATATTCAATTTCCATATGGACATTACTTATTTATTTATTTATTAATTGTCTTGCATATGATTAATTTAAACTGTTGTCATTTGGTCAATTTCACTATTCATTTATGTACCCATCACCAGAAGGAGCTTAGGGTGTTTGGGGTGCACTCTTGATCTGGGTATGTCCTTGACACTATTTAGTAAATTGGTGAGATATTTTTGCTCCTCCGTAGCTCTATTATTATACGCCACTCCAAGGTATACAACTGAGCCAATCCTTTACTTGTGGGGCATATATGTGTTAATTTATGATGCTTGCGCATCTTAACATATATATTTTGAATCTTTAGATGATCAGTGATATAATCTTCTAAACCGTATATACAGTGGGGATGGAAAGTATTCAGACCCCCTTAAATTTTTCACTCTTTGTTATATTGCAGCCATTTGCTAAAATCATTTAAGTTCACTTTTTTCCTCATTAATGTACACACAGCACCCAATATTGACAGAAAAACACAGAATTGTTGACATTTTTGCAGATTTATTAAAAAAGAAAAACTGAAATATCACATGGTCCTAAGTATTCAGACCCTTTGCTGTGACACTCATATATTTAACTCAGGTGCTGTCCATTTCTTCTGATCATCCTTGAGATGGTTCTACACCTAATTTGAGTCCAGCTGTGTTTGATTATACTGATTGGAGTTGATTAGGAAAGCCACCGACCTGTCTATATAAGACCTTACAGCTCACAGTGCTTGTCAGAGCAAATGAGAATCATGAGGTCAAAGGAACTGCCTGAAGAGCTCAGAGACAGAATTGTGGCAAGGCACAGATCTGGCCAAGGTTACAATAATTTTTCTGCTGCACTTAAGGTTCCCAAGAGCACAGTGGCCTTCATAATCCTTAAATGGAAGATGTTTGGGACAACCAGAACCCTTCCTAGAGCTGGCCGTCCGGCCAAACTGAGCTATCAGGGGAGAAGAGCCTTGGTGAGAGAGGTAAAGAAGAACCCAAAGATCACTGTGGCTGAGCCCCAGAGATGCAGTCTGGAGATGGGTGAAAGTTGTAGAAAGTCAACCATCACTGCTGCCCTGCACCAGTCGGGCTTTATGGAAGAGTGGCCCGACGGAAGCCTCTCCTCAGTGCAAGACACATGAAAGCCCGCATGGAGTTTGTTAAAAAACACCTGAAGGACTCCAAGATGGTGAGAAATAGGATTCTCTGGTCTGATGAGACCAAGATAGAACTTTTTGGCCTTAATTCTAAGCGGTATGTGTGGAGAAAACCAGGCACTGCGCATCACCTGTCCAATACAGTTACAACAGTGAAGCATGGTGGTGACAGCATCATGCTGTGGGGGTATTTTTCAGCTGCAGGGATAGGACGACTGGTTGCAATTGAGGGAAAGATGAATGCGGCCAAGTACAGGGATATCCTGGATGAAAACCTTCTCCAGAGTGCTCAGGACCTCAGACTGGGCCGAAGGTTTACCTTCCAACAAGACAATGACCCTAAGCACACAGCTAAAATAACGAAGGAGTGGCTTCACAACAACTCTGTGACTGTTCTTGAATGGCCCAGCCAGAGCCCTGACTTAAACCCAAATGAGAATCTCTGGAGAGACCTAAAAATGGCTGTCCACCAACATTTACCATCCATCCTGACAGAACTGGAGAGGATCTGCAAGGAGGAATGGCAGAAGATCCCCAAATCCAGGTGTGAAAAACTTTTTGCATCTTTCCCAAAAAGGCTCATGGCTGTATTAGATCAAAAAGGTGCTTCTACTAAATACTGAGCAAAGGGTCTGAATACTTAGGACCATGTGATATTTCAGTTTTTCTTTTTTAATAAATCTGCAAAAATGTCAACAATATGGGGTGCTGTGTGTACATTAATGAGGAAAAAAAATGAACTTAAATGACTTTAACAAATGACTGCAATATAACAAAGAGTGAAAAATGTAAGGGGGTCTGAATACTTTCTGTCCCCACTGTATATGGTCCGACGTCCACAAGATCGTATTGGTGATCCTGACATCACCAGTTTGTCACTGGATGTGGCCCGTCCTTTCTCCTCGATGTTGTGATATATTCTTGATCAATGTCAGGACATTTTGGTCAGCGCTTTAATGACAATATTGCTGAATTTTGTTAAAAATGATTGTTAAAATTGTTGTTTATTTCTAATGCTAATGTTATATTTTTCTATAACTTGGACTATGCAGAAGCATGGTGAAGAGCCCCGAAGAAGCAGCAATCTAGTCTGTAAAACGTGTCGGCTATCCAATACATACAAGCATCTGTTCAAGTTCTTTGAAACTGAGTATCAATTTTGGTCATTGTTGATATGACTAAATACTGTTACTATTTTAAATTTTGTATACTCTGTAATAAATTATATGTTTTTTGAACTATCCCCTTGTGTGGGTGTGCTTGCTTTATGACAGAAATAAGCATCTGAGAAAATCCCATTATCTCTTGAGGGACAGATTTATTCTCTCTTTCATTTTCTCTTGTTTTACTATACACCAGGGATGTGGATGCAATATTCTGTCCCTAGAACCTGTCCAATAAACCATTCACATATAGACTAGAGGGACAGTGTCACTGATGCGTGCATTGTCGCTGCTCACCATCCTTTGCCATTGCCAGTGTTTCATTTGAGTCCAGCTGTGTTTGATTATACTGATTGGACTTGATTAGGAAAGCCACACACCTGTCTATATAAGACCTTACAGCTCACAGAGCAGAGCAAATGAGAATCATGAGGTCAAAGAAACTGCCTGAAGAGCTCAGAGACAGAATTATGGCAAGGCACAGATCTGGCCAAGGTTACACAGTGGCTTCAGTTCACAGATCCGGTATGTATCAGCTATAACAGGAGGTAAACCAACATTCCATGAGTTGATGATAAGAAGGGACCCCCTGTTTGGAACCTGCAAACTGCTCAGAACCCAAATAAATGTCCCGTAAATGATTTGGATTAAGCCTAATTTCTGAGAAAACTCAGACATGAGAACAAACTGCTTGTAGTGAGAGGATACGTGGTGGAAAGGGAGCAAGGGCTGACCCAAGGAGCCCCTGCAAAATAATTGCAGACATGATCGAACACTTCAAAACTGACACCAGTTAAGTAGCTCTGTTGAAATTCCCAGCTGGCCTGTCTGTCTATTCTTGGTATGGGGACGTTTGAGTGGGAGGGCCGCAAAAATGGATGAACTGACAGGAGTTTGCAGGGGTCTGAAGTGCTGGATACCTGATAGATATATTTGATAATGTTGGCGGATAAGACCAATAGGCTGTGGCAATCTGCATCGTTAAACATGGAGAAACCATTCCAGATACACAGAAAACTGGTCCCACATGAATTAAATCACAACCTTGTAACCTGACAACCGAGTCAGAGTTCTGAACAGGGGAAGGAGGGCCAGACTCCATCCTAGGGAATAAGTCTCATAGCATGATTCAGCAAAGTGACTGTAAGCCCCCCTTTTTAACAGGCTGGGGATCGGACAAAAGCTGAATGGTCTGACGTACCTGACCAGTTCTCCAGGCAACCTCGCAATCAAGAGATTAGAGCTGAGAGTGGAACCCAGAATAAATATAACATTTGACTCAGATCTATCACTTTGTGGGCCGTCAGGGGGACGTTGGCTCAGCACACACACCTTGAGAGACTGCAGATCCCTGAGCGGGAACCAGGGTCTCCACGCAACAGGAAATCAACTAAATGAATTAACTCCCGACCCTCTTGCAGGTACCCGAGATCCAATGGAGTGCTTGGCAAAGGTGTCGAAGCAAGGACTGCTTTTGACCCAAGGGTAAGCCCGGTGATGAAATGACACCTGTGCCATTTATCTTGAACTACCGGCGGGCAGGTCTGATGGAAATAGCTTCAAACATTGGTGATATCAGCTTGGATAGCCAATAACCCCCCTCCAACAGTAAAAAGTGCTGAATCGTCAAATCCAGGGATGAGTACTTCAATGAAGATATTTCTGTAGGAAAAAAGGGCAGCCCCTGACAAGAAACAATACATGGCTTAGGCATAATAAACCAGAAGGCTTGATAAGACAGGTGGACTAAGGAGATGCTGACTAGGGATGAGCTTCGTGTTCGAGTCGAACCCATGTTCGACTCGAACATTGTCTGTTCGTCGCCGATTTGAGAACGATATTGGCCGTTCGTGCCAAATTCGAGTGGCGTGTCACGGCCCATTCACTGCGGCATCGCAGTGCATTGCTGGCTGATGATTGGCCAAGCATGCACTATGACCTGCATGCTTAGCCAATCACAGCGCCGTCTGTAGAGAGAGCTGTAATTGGCCAAAGCCAGGGTGGCTTTGGCCAATTATGGCTCAGGGGGTTTAGTACATGCCCCACACTATATAAGGCAGCTTGCACGGTGGCCCTGTGTAGTGTGTGTTCCGGCGTTGAGAGACAGAGAGACAGTGTAATTTGATTTAAGTTAGATAGATTAGGCAGGACAGTCGGTCAGTTAGCTGCACTTACAGTGTATTGTGTATATATATATATATATATATACACTGTATTCAGTTTAGCTAGATACGTTCCTGTTAAGCAGGCAGGTGTTACAATATTTACAGCTAGTGTTCTTCTGATCCTATTAGTACCACAGTCAGGCAGCTACACTATTTACAGTTAGTGTAGTGCGACCTCTGCACAGTGTTCAGCTAAAGCTACAAGTTAGTTTAGTACGACCTCTGCACAGTGTTCAGCTAAAGCTACAAGTTAGTGTAGTTCGACCTCTGCACAGTGTTCAGCTAAAGCTACAACTTAGCGTAGTGCACAGTGTTCAGCTAAAGCTACAAGTTAGTGTAGTGCACAGTGTTCAGCTAAAGCTACAATTTAGTGTAGTGCGACCTCTGCACAGTGTTCAGCTAAAGCTACAAGTTAGTGTAGTGCGACCTCTGCACAGTGTTCAGCTAAAGCTACAAGTTAGTGTAGTGCACAGTTTTCAGTTAAAGCTACAAGTTAGTGTAGTGCGACCTCTGCACGGTGTTCAGCTAAAGCCACAAGTTAGTGTAGAGACGGCCTTGAATAAGGGATGGTTTTTAGATCCACAATGGATGGATGGATTCCCCTCTTGCAGCGAACAGGTGGCTAAGAAGTGCAGCATAAATCGCTTCCTATATCCTTTAAATTAGGTTTTCGGTGCAAACCTATGCAAGAACAACATGATTGTTTAAGGCCATGTTTAGTGTAGTGCGACCTCTGCACTGTGTTCAACTAAAGCCACAAGTTAGTGTAGTGCGACCTCTGCACAGTGTTCAGCTAAAGCTACAAGTTAGTGTAGTGCGACCTCTGCACAGTGTTCAGCTAAAGCTACAAGTTAGTGTAGTGCGACCTCTGCACAGTGTTCAGCTAAAGCTACAAGTTAGTATAGTGCGACCTCTGCACAGTATTCAGCTAAACAAGCTAGTGTAGTGCGACCTCTGCACAGTGTTCAGCTAAAGCTACAAGTTAGTGTAGTGCACAGTGTTCAGTTAAAGCTACAAGTTAGTGTAGTGCGACCTCTGCGCGGTGTTCAGCTAAAGCCACAAGTTAGTGTAGAGACGGCCTTGAAAAAGGGATGGTTTTTAGATCCACAATGGATGGATGGATTCCCCTCTTGCAACAGGTGGCTAAGAAGTGCAGCATAAATAGCTTCCTATATCCTTTAAATGAGGTTTTCGGTGCAAACCTATGCAAGAACTACATGATTGTTTAAGGCCATGTTTAGTGTAGTGCGACCTCTGCATGGTGTTCAGCTAAAGCCACAAGTTAGTGTAGTGCGACCTCTGCACAGTGTTCAGCTAAAGCTACAAGTTAGTGTAGTGCAACCTCTACACAGTGTTCAGCTAAAGCTACAAGTTAGTGTAGTGCGTCCTCTGCACAGTGTTCAGCTAAAGCTACCTGTAGTAGGTTGGTGGTGTTTTCCTGATCCTATCACTACCGCAGGCAAGCTATATTATTTACACTTTAGTGTAGTGCGACCTCTGCACAGTGTTCAGCTAAAGCTACAAGTTAGTGTAGTGCGACCTCTACACAGTGTTCAGCTAAAGCTACAAGTTAGTGTAGTGCGTCCTCTGCACAGTGTTCAGCTAAAGCTACCTGTAGTAGGTTGGTGGTGTTTTCCTGATCCTATCACTACCGCAGGCAAGCTACATTATTTACACTTTAGTGTAGTGCGACCTCTGCACAGTGTTCAGCTAAAGCTACAAGTTAGTGTAGTGCGACCTCTACACAGTGTTCAACTAAAGCTACAAGTTAGTGTAGTGCATCCTCTGCACAGTGTTCAGCTAAAGCTACCTGTAGAAGGTTGGTGGTGTTTTCCTGATCCTATCACTACCGCAGGCAGCTACATTATTTACACGTAAGTGTAGTGCGACCTCTGCACAGTGTTCAGCTAAAGCTACAAGTTAGTGTAGTGCGACCTCTGCACAGTGTTCAGCTAAAGCTACAAGTTAGTGTAGTGCGACCTCTGCACAGTATTCAGCTAAAGCTACAAGTTAGTGTAGTGCGACCTCTGCACAGTGTTCAGCTAAAGCTACAAGTTAGTGTAGTGCATCCTCTGCACAGTGTTCAGCTAAAGCTACAAGTTAGTGTAGTGCACAGTGTTCAGTTAAAGCTACAAGTTAGTGTAGTGCGACCTCTGCACGGTGTTCAGATAAAGCCACAAGTTAGTGTAGTGCGACCTATACATGGTGTTCAGCTAAAGCTACAAGTTAGTGTAGTGCAACCTCTGCACAGTGTTCAGCTAAAGCTACAAGTTAGTGTAGTGCGTCCTCTGCACAGTGTTCAGCTAAAGCTACCTGTAGAAGGTTGGTGGTGTTTTCCTGATCCTATCACTACCGCAGGCAAGCTACATTATTTACACTTTAGTGTAGTGCGACCTCTGCACAGTGTTCAGCTAAAGCTACAAGTTAGTGTAGTGTGACCTCTGCACAGTGTTCAGCTAAAGCTACAAGTTAGTGTAGTGCGTCCTCTGCACAGTGTTCAGCTAAAGCTACCTGTAGAAGGTTGGTGGCGTTTTCATGATCCTATCACTACCGTAGGAAGCTACATTATTTACACGTTAGTGTAGTGCCACCTCTGCACAGTGTTTAGCTAAAGTTACAAGTTAGTGTAGTGCGACCTCTGCACGGTGTTCAGCTAAAGCCACAAGTTAGTGTAGTGCGACCTCTGCACAGTGTTCAGCTAAAGCTACAAGTTAGTGTAGTGAGACCTCTGCACAGAGTTCAGCTAAAGCTAAAAGTTAGTGTAGTGCGTCCTCTGCACAGTGTTCAGCTAAAGCTACTTGTAGTAGGTTGGTGGGGTTTTCCTGATCCTATCACTACCGCAGGCAAGCTACATTATTTACACTTTAGTGTAATGCGACCTCTGCACAGTGTTCAGCTAAAGCTGCAAGTTAGTGTAGTGCGACCTCTACACAGTGTTCAGCTAAAGCTACAAGTTAGTGTAGTGCGTCCTCTGCACAGTGTTCAGCTAAAGCTACCTGTAGAAGGTTGGTGGTGTTTTCCTGATCCTATCACTACCGCAGGCAGCTACACTATTTACACGTGAGTATAGTGTGACCTCTGCACAGTGTTCAGCTAAAGCTACAAGTTAGTGTAGTGTGACCTCTGCACAGTGTTCAGCTAAAGCTACAAGTTAGTGTAGTGCTTCCTCTGCACAGTGTTCAGCTAAAGCTACCTGTAGAAGGTTGGTGGTGTTTTCCTGATCCTATCACTACCGCAGGAAGCTACATTATTTACACGTTAGTGTAGTGCGACCTCTGCACAGTGTTCAGCTAAAGCTACAAGTTAGTGTAGTGCGACCTCTGCACGGTGTTCAGCTAAAGCCACAAGTTAGTGTAGTGCGACCTCTGCACAGTGTTCAGCTAAAGCTACAAGTTAGTGAGACCTCTTCACAGAGTTCAGCTAAAGCTAAAAGTTAGTGTAGTGCGTCCTCTCCACAGTGTTCAGCTAAAGCTACCTGTAGTAGGTTGGTGGTGTTTTCCTGATCCTATCACTACCGCAGGCAAGCTACATTATTTACACGTTAGTGTAGTGCGACCTCTGCACAGTGTTCAGCTAAAGCTACAAGTTAGTGTAGTGCGACCTCTGCACGGTGTTCAGCTAAAGCTACAAGTTAGTGTAGTGCGTCCTCTGCACAGTGTTCAGCTAAAGCTACCTGTAGAAGGTTGGTGGTGTTTTCCTGATCCTATCACTACCGCAGGCAGCTACACTATTTACACGTGAGTATAGTGTGACCTCTGCACAGTGTTCAGCTAAAGCTACAAGTTAGTGTAGTGTGACCTCTGCACAGTGTTCAGCTAAAGCTACAAGTTAGTGTAGTGCGTCCTCTGCACAGTGTTCAGCTAAAGCTACCTGTAGAAGGTTGGTGGTGTTTTCCTGATCCTATCACTACCGCAGGAAGCTACATTATTTACACGTTAGTGTAGTGCGACCTCTGCACAGTGTTCAGCTAAAGCTACAAGTTAGTGTAGTGCGACCTCTGCACGGTGTTCAGCTAAAGCCACAAGTTAGTGTAGTGCGACCTCTGCACAGTGTTCAGCTAAAGCTACAAGTTAGTGTAGTGAGACCTCTTCACAGAGTTCAGCTAAAGCTAAAAGTTAGTGTAGTGCGTCCTCTCCACAGTGTTCAGCTAAAGCTACCTGTAGTAGGTTGGTGGTGTTTTCCTGATCCTATCACTACCGCAGGCAAGCTACATTATTTACACTTTAGTGTAATGCGACCTCTGCACAGTGTTCAGCTAAAGCTACAAGTTAGTGTAGTGCGACCTCTACACAGTGTTCAGCTAAAGCTACCTGTAGAAGGTTGGTGGTGTTTTCCTGATCCTATCACTACCGCAGGCAGCTACATTATTTACACGTGAGTATAGTGCGACCTCTGCACAGTGTTCAGCTAAAGCTACAAGTTAGTGTAGTGCAAAAAGGATAATGGATATTGTTGCGCTTCTAGAAAAAAGGTTATGTGCAAAATATAATAACAGCCAGCATCACCAGTGTAGTAACCGTGTAAACATGTAAACAAAAAATAATAAATGCAGCGCTAAGTGAAATGGAAAAAAATATAGAAATGAATACCCTAAATATATTTAAAATATGTGTAGTAATCAATCGTACACATAGTGGGGATAACAAATCACAGTAAATAACGTAAAAACACAAATTTTAGTTGTTAGGAGCAATGTCCATAATGCAATATGAATTCATCAACAAAGACAATGTGGTGTTTAAAGTGAAAAGAAAACACATGTGAATGATGTTCTTAAGTCAAGTGGTTAATCTTCATGTATTCGGAGTCCACACGTAAATATAAGGGGTAAATGCGCTTACCAGAAGGGATGGACACGCTCACCGCACAGCGGGGTGTCATTCAGGCTTGTTGATCTACCGATCCTGGGAATGCTTGCTGGAAGGTGCTGGTGGTGGGTTCCAGTAATCACATCCGAAACGGCCTTGAATAAGGGATGGTTTTTAGATCCACAATGGATGGATGGATTCCCCTCTTGCAGCGAACAGGTGGCTAAGAAGTGCAGCATAAATCGCTTCCTATATCCTTTAAATGAGGTTTTTCGGTGCAAACCTATGCAAGAACTACATGATTGTTTAAGGCCATGTTTAGTGTAGTGTGACCTCTGCACAGTGTTCAGCTAAAGCTACAAGTTAGTGTAGTGCAACCTCTGCACAGTGTTCAGCTAAAGCTACAAGTTAGTGTAGTGCGTCCTCTGCACAGTGTTCCGCTAAAGCTACCTGTAGAAGGTTGGTGGTGTTTTCATACTACAGGCAGGCAGTTGATTTTGCTAGCTGCAGTATCAGTATATATATATATATATATATATATATATATATATATATATATATATATATATATATCCCAGCTTAGTGCAGCTACATCTCACTGCAGGCCATTAGTATGTCTGGAAGGCCAACAAGGAGAGGCAGACAGTCACAAGCCAATAAAAGAGGGCAAGAAGGCTCTGTGTCTAGAGGCAACAGTGCTGGTAGTGGACACGGTGCATCCTCGTCAGCACGTGACCGTGGGACACGCCTTGCCTTTTTTTCAGCAGCTGGCCGCGTTGAGCCGCAACATGCGGAAGACTTGGCCAAGTGTATGACCAAGCAGTCCTCATCCTCCTCATCCTCTCTCACCCATGCTCAGGGTACGTTGTCTGGCAAAGCAGCTGCCAACGTGGCCTCTTCCCTCGGCTCAATGGCATCAGTGACTCCTTCCCTAGCCCCACCATGTCCTCCTGAGGAGTCCCTAGAACTGTTTGACCACAGTGTTGGGCACATGCTCCAGGAGGATGCCCAGCGTTTAGAAGGCTCTGATGATAAAACTGAGCTAGATGAAGGCAGTAACGTGAGCACGGACAGAGGGGGTGTCCAAGAAGGACAGCAATCTAGCAGTCCTGTTCCCCCAGCTGCAGCATACTGCCAGGTTTGCTCCAGTGATGAGGAGGGAGGTGATGATGAGGTCACTGACTCAATGTGGGTGCCTGATAGGAGAGAGGAGGAGGAGAAGGAGGCACATCACCAATGAGACAGGATGCCCTCCAGGGGCCAGCTTAAGGGCAGCACACTGACTGCATCACACCGCAAAGCTCCGCATGTGCAGGGCACTGCTGTCTCTGCGCGTTATTCCAAAAGTTCTTTGGTGTGGGCCTTTTTTTGAGACGAGTGCATCAGATCGCACCACTGCTATTTGCAACATATGTCTCAAGCGTATCTCACGTGGCCAAAACATCTCCCGCTTGGGCACCACATGCTTGACCAGACATATGTTGACCTGCCATGCAGTTCGTTGGCAAGTGTACCTAAAAGACCCACACCAAAGAACAAAGAGGACCTCTCCTTGCTCCTCATCAGCTGAGACCTCCAACCCCACTATACCTTCAGTACTCTCTGAGACCTGCACTGAGAGGAATGAAGGTGTAAAATTAGGTGTGTCACAGCCAAGTACTTGTGGGCAATCTGCTTTCGGTACACCGACGTCAGATTGTACCAGGCAAATTTCCCTGCCCCAGCTGCTGCACCACCGAAAGAAGTTCGCTCCCAGCCATCCACATACCCAGCGGTTGAATGCTAGCTTGGCAAAATTGCTAGCACTTCAACTGCTACCTTTTCAGTTGGTAGACTCTGCCCCCTTCCGTGAGTTTGTGGAATGTGCGGTTCCTCAGTGGCAGGTACCCAAACGCCACTTTTTCTCATGGAAGGTGATCCCGGCTCTCTACTGGCATGTGGAAGGCAATGTCCATGCCTCGCTGGACAGGGCGGTCAGTGGTAAAGTGCATATTACGCTGACTCATGGTCCAGCAGACATGGACAGGGACGTTACCTAAGTTTCACGGCGCATTGGGTGACTCTGCTGGCAGCTGGGAAGGATGCAGGACAAGGTGCAGTAGTGTTAGAGGTTGTTCCGCCACCACGCCTCCAATATGCCACTGTCCTCGGAACCAGCTCCATAGACCTTCAAGGGGCTACGCAAGTACGCAGGCCAAAAGATGCCATGCGGTGCTTGAGCTGGTGTGCTTGGGAGACAGGAGCCACACTGGGGCAGAGCTTCTGTCAGCTCTGTCTGTGTGCATTTCTGCTGGTAATATGCCAGTGCTCGGCTGGCAGACCTCCAAAAGGAATTTAACCTGCCCAAGAACCGCCTAATCTGTGACATGCCCACCAGGTGGAACTCAACGTTGGCCATGCTGCAGCGGCTGCACATGCAGCAGAGGGCCATCAATGAGTACCTGTGCGACTATGGCACCAGGACAGGGTCAGGGGAGCTTGTTTTTTTTTCCCACGCCAGTGGGCCATGATCAGGGATGCATGCACTGTCCTGTCACCATTTGAGGAGGCCACGAGGATGGTGGGCAGTGACAGTGCATGCATCAGTGACACTGTCCCCCTTGTCCACCTGTTGGAGCACACGCTGCGTGGAATAATGGACAGGGCACTTGAGGCAGAACAGAGGCAGGAAGAGGAGGACTTCCTTAGCTCTGAAGGCCCCCTTTATCCAGACAGTGTTCCTACGTGCCCGCCGATCACACAGGGAGAGGACGAGGAGGAGGAGGAGGATTGTGTCAGTATGGAGGTGGAGCCTGGCACTCAGCATCAGCAGCAGTCTTTAAGGGATCATTTACAGTCCCAAGAAACACATGGACTTGTACATGGCTGGGAGGAAGTGGCTACGGACCATGTCGTCCTTAGTGACCCAGAGGACTCCGGACCGAATGCCTCAGCAAACCTATGCTGCATGGCCTCCCTGATCCTGCAAAGCCTAAGGAAGGATCCTTGTATTCGTGGTATCAAGGAGAAGGAACAATACTGGCTGGCAACCCTCCTTGATCCACGTTACAAGAGTAAGGTTGCGGACCTTATCTTGCCATCGCAGAGGGAGCAGAGGATGAAACATCTTCGGAAGGCCTTGCAGAAAGGTCTGTGCACTGCGTTCCCAGAGACTGGGAGGTTACAAACTCCTGTTTCTGGACAACGTGTTGCTGAGGCTTCGGTCAGTTAAAGAAGGAGCAGTGGAGAAGGTGGCCGTCTGACTGATGTGTTCAGACAGTTTTTTAGTCCGTAGCCCCAAGGTATGATCGGTTCCAGCAACCATCGCCAGCGTCTGTTTTACATGGTGCAGAAATACCTCGGGGGAAGAACTGACTTGGACACCTTTCCCACCGAAAATCCTCTGGGTTACTGGGTCTTGAGGATGGATCACTGGCCAGAGCTTGCACAGGATGCAATTGAGCTACTGGTCTGTCCTGCATCCAGCGTTCTTTCGGAACGCACATTCAGTGCTGCTGGAGGCTTTGTAACCGATCACAGGGTGCGTCTGTCCACCGACTCGGCCGATCGACTGACCTTCATAAAAATGTATCAGTCTTGGATCACCACCAGCTACCAAGCACCTGATGCTGATGTAACCGAATAATTTTTTTTGAAATGTCAGATCCCTTCAAAGACTGCCTATGCTGATGCTGAGTTACTATCCTGTTATGCTGAGTAATTATCCTCTTCCTCCTCAATGATCATGCTGATAGCTTGTAAGAACATTTTTGGTTCTGGGCGCCTCCACCTGTGCTTAAGGCCCAATTTTTCAGCCCCTGTTTAACAGGGCCGTGTAATTACAGTTTTTGGTGCAATTCTTTGCAGCAGGGCTCGTTCCTGCGCTCCAACTAGAGTATCTGTGAGGGGTTGCAGTGTTGTGGCACTAGCACCAGTGCCTAAGGCCCAATTTTTCAGCCCCTGTTTAACAGGGGCGTGTAATTACAATTTTTGATGCAATTCTTTGCAGCAGGGCTAGTTCCTGCGCTCCAACTAGAGTATCTGTGAGGGGTTGCAGTGTTGTGGCACCAGCACCAGTGCCTAATGCCACGTACACACGGTCGGACTTTCTGTCCTAATTGGTCCGGCACACTTTCTGACGGACTTTGTCCGCCAGGTGCGCCGGACTTTAAAACGGACGGAATTGCCCACACACGACCGGACTTTGCGGCGGGCTAATGGATAGGGGTACCATGTACCCCATACTCATTCACATCGGGTGGGGGGCCGGGATCTGGGGGCCCTCTTATTATAGGGGGCTCCCGGATTCCGATAAGCCCCCCGCCCGCAGACCCCGACAACCAACGGCCAGGGTTGTCGGGAAGAGGCCCTTGTCCTCATCAACATGGGGACAAGGTGCTTTGGGGTGGGGGGGCCCGCAGAGCGCCCCCCTCCCCCCAAGCACCCACCCCCCATGTTGAGGGCATGTGGCCTAGTACGGTTCAGGAGGGGGGGTGCTCGCTCGTCCCCACCCCCTTTCCTGACCGGCCAGGCTGCGTGCTCGAATCGGGGTCTGGTATGGATTTTAGGGGGGGACACCACACCGTTTTTTTGGCATAGGGGGTTCCCCTTTATAATCCATACCAGACCTAAGGGCCTGGTATGCCCCGCGCTCGCCGCAATAGAAAAATTTGTTTTTCCTATCGCAGCGAGCGCGAGATGCAATACCCTGCCCTCGTGTCGTATCTGGTCCGTTGGACCAGCATACACACGAGCGGGCTTTCCGTCGGACCAGCACACAGACGAGCGGACTTTCCGCCAGAAACTGAGTCCGACGGAAAGATTTAAAACTTGTTTCAAATCTAGGTCCGGTGGGCTTTTGGGAAAAAGTCCGCCGGAAAAGTCCACCGGCGCCTACACACGGGCGGATTGTCCGGCACACTCTGGTCCGCCGGACCAAGTATGCCAGAAAGTCCGACCGTGTGTAAGCGGCATAAGGCCCAATTTTTCAGCCCCTGTTAACAGGGGCGTGCAATTACAATTTTTGATGCAATTCTTTGCAGCAGGGCTAGTTCCTGCGCTCCAACTACAGTATCTGTGAGGGGTTGCAGTGTTGTGGCACCAGCACCAGTGCCTAAGGCCCAATTTTTCAGCCCCTGTTCAACAGGGACATGTAATTAGAATTTTTGATCTAATATTTCACAGCAGGGCCCGTTTCTGCACCCACCAAGAGTAACTGTGAGGACTTACAGTGTTGTGGCACCAGCACCACCACCAAAGGCCCAATTTTTCAGCCCCTGTTCAACAGGGGCATGTAATTACAATTCTTGATATAATATTTCACAGCAGGGCCCATTCCAGCGCCCACCAAGAGTAACTGTGAGGACTTACAGTGTTGTGGCACCAGCACCACCACCAAAGGCACAATTTTTCAGCCCCTGTTCAACAGAGGCATGTAATTATAATTCTTGATCTAATATTTCACAGCAGGGCCCTGTGAGGGCTTACAGTGTTGTGGCCACAACAACACCTAAGGCCCAAATTTCTGCTGAGCATATAGGGCAGGCCCCTACTTTCAAACATCCAACTTACAAACGACTCCTACTTGCAAACGGAAGGAGACAACAGGAAGTGAGATGAAATCTACCCCATATGAAGGGAAATTATCTCCTGTAAGAGTTATTATGGGAACAACTTTTCTCCTTTCCACTGATGCTTTATCACCAATCCTTGTTTCACTAAAACCCCCAAATTTTCAAAAAATATTTGTCATTGGGACAAAAAGTGAGGTGAAATCTTCTGAAGAGGAGCACAGGCAGCAAAACAAATGTCACAGGGGTGATAACCCTTCCCTATGTTTTCCAAAAAGCTTAAAAATGAATTTTTGGCTGGAGCTAAACACGTTAAAAATGTACCAGTTCAAAATTACAAACAGATTCTACTTAACAACAAACCTATAGTCCCTGTCTTGTTGCCGCCTGTATACTGCTGTTCAGAGTATATAGGGCCTTGGGGCCCCACACCTTTCCTTTTTTAATTTGGGTGCGGGGTTCCCCTTAATATCCATACAAGACCCAAAGGGCCTGGTAATGGACTGGGGGGTACCCATGTCATTTGTCTCACTGATTTTCATCCATATTGCCAGGACCCGACATTACATTAAAGCCGCAAGCAGTTTTAAATGACTTTTTTTCCTTTAAAAATGTCATTTTGTGCAGGGACTGTTCTAAGCACGGGAAACACGCGCCACTTTACAGGCATACTATAGACACCCCCCAAGTACGATGTTTAAAGGAATATTTCACTTTTTTTTTTTTTTTTTTACTTTAAGCATCATTAAAATCACTGCTCCCGAAAAAAACGTTCGTTTTTAAAACTTTTTTTTGCATTGATACATGTCCCCTGGGGGAGGACCTGGGTTTTTGGGACAATACCTTGCAAATTAGCCTTTAAAATGAGCACTTTTGATTTCAAACGTTCGAGTCCCATAGACGTCAATGTGGTTCTAACATTCGTGCAAATTTTCGGTCCGTTCGCGGGTTCTGGTGTTAGGCTCATCCCTAATGCTGACCTTGCCTGCAGGAACGTAGAAAGAGCAGGAGCTGGGGCTGCGCTGACACCCCGCCTGTGACTGAGCAAGCTTCGATCACCTCCATCCTGTCTTGCAACCATAACAGGCCGTGGAGAGCATATTTAGCCAACCTAAATATGCGTTAAAGAATAATGCCCAGAACATGTTCCACGCAGGTGGATGAGAGTAGCTGGGAGGGAATTGGAAACAATCCGAAGCATACTGCCTTTCCAGCTGCGCCGGGAAAGGAAAACCCCTGTGGCAAAGCTCCGCTGTGTGCTTAAGTAAACTGCTTAATGATGGAGGACTACCATGCTCTGAACCCCCACGTGGGGTTGAAGGGATGAGCGTAAATTATTTGCTTCTGAAACGTGCAGCATGCCCAAACCCGATGAAACACAAACTAGAGAAAGTGACATCAGACAAACAGGCATGAGAACACCACCCCTCTGTGCCTACCTGAATATAAGGATGTAAGGAGTAATGACAAGACCACAGCACATGAATGAACATGATGACAGCCCTCATCCTAGGGTATGTAGTAAGTGAGCCTGAGTAACCTGCAGCGCAGAGACAGGTAATTAAAACTGAATACTCAGGGCTAGTGTACCCACAGACCATGTTGGGTAGTTGTACAGGTGTAATGAAATGAAACATGCATCGTATGACATGTGGTATACGGGCGAGAAGATTGTGGTCAACAATCATTTAAAAATGAAACCTCGGCCCATATGGATCTGTAGACGTGACAGATCCTGAGATGTGAGCACTAGCTAACTAAACCCAAATATATGAAGAAACCTGAACGAAAAAGGTCGAATGAGACATGGAAAGAAACGAAGATGAAACGGCTATTAGTATATGCCGTAACTGCATGGCACCGACATGCTACAACAGAACCGCTATGACAGAAAAAAAGCTGTGACAGAACCACGCTGTGACAGAAACCACTCTGACTGAACCCGCTATGACAGAACCGCTCTGATTAAACCGCTCTGACTGACCCGCTCTGACGGAACACGCAATGACAGAACCGGTATGACCAACCCGCTATGAGAGAACCATGCTACGACAGAAACATGCTCTGACTGAATACGCTCTGACTGAACACACTATGACAGAACACGCTATGACAGAACCATGCTACAACAGAAACGCGTTCTGACTGAACACGCTGTGACCGAACATGCTATGACTGGAACACGCTCTGACCGGATCACGCTCTGACCGAACACGTTACAACTGGAACATGCTATGACTGGACCGCTATGAGAGAACCATGCTACGACAGAAACACGCTCTGACTGAACACGCTCTGACTGAACATGCCCTGACCGAACACGCCCTGACCGAACACGCGCTGACCAAACACGCCCTGACCAAACACGCCCTGACCAAACACGCCCTGACCGAACATGCCCTGACAGAACCCGCCCTGAAAGAACCCGCTATGACTGAACAAGCTATGACTGGAGCATGCTGTGACTGGAACATGCTGTGACTGAACCTGCTGTGACTGAACCCGCTGTGACTGAACCCGCTATGACTGAACATGCTATGACTGAACATGCTATGACTGAACATGCTATGACTGGAACACGCTGTGACTGAACCTGCTGTGACTAAACCCGCTGTGACTGAACCCACTGTGACTGAACCCGCTATGACTGAACTATGCTATGACTGAACCATGCTACGACAGAACATGCCCTGACTGAACACACTCTGACCGAACATGCCCTGACAGAACACGCTAAGACAGCACCCGCTATGACTGAACAATGACAAACCTTTAACATATTGTAGCTTATGCACAGGATTTCTAAATGTTATTTGTAGCTTGTTATAAACCAGTGTGCATATTCCTGTAAATAGAACAAAACTAGAAAGTTAATCACTTCCTGGTTGCTCCGCTCCTTAGCTTACATTTACATGGGCAACGATGCCTTCCAAAGAGCAGAGCTCCCTGTAGGCTCTGATTATTATAAAATGAAAAGGTGTACCATAAATGGGTATAACTGTTTGGAAGCTGTGACAGAATTCCCTGTGACAGAAATCACCACTACAGAATTCGCTATAACAGAAATCGCTATGACAGAAAAACGCTATAACAAATCGCATGAATCGCAAGAAATGACAGTGACAGCAGCTGTCACCAACCAGCCCCCCCCCCACAATATAATTCCTTCCAGCCTGAAGACATCTGGCAATCAGATCAGGTACGCAACTTACAGAGAGACCTGAAGGTATACAGCCCCCCATCCCCCCAGTGATCCATGCCGCAAGGTATGCCCAGACCTGGACTGACAGCATGCGTCTCCCCTCCCCCGGACCTCCAGTAACAGACCAGCTGACTACTCGCCCCACAACCATGAAATGACAAACACCTCTGCGTATAACCCCACCTGAAAACCACATGACATTGGTGACAGGAATGGTACCCCCCCCCCTTAACACATTAACTAGCAGGAAGATTGTAGATAAAGAACCTATTGCTGCAGATGATCAATCAAGCAACCAATAATAATACCCCTGTGACAACTTAAAATTGAGGCCTACATTAAACTAACAAAATGACCTGCTGGAACCTGCAGCCACCCCGCCTTTTCCAATCTGCGACTGCCGATGTCCTATGCCAGCAACTTGCACAGATAGCACAGCTGAACTGTCCCTGCATGACCAGCTTGACTCCCCCCTCAGGCCGTGAATGGCGATACAAAGGCAGTGAACAATAATGCCCCTGCGACCATGGCCTGAACGACCAGATGACTGCCCCGAACGAACACCAGAATGGAGGCACGCTGGTCTCATAGGTGGGCGGCCCCGACCGCGCTGCCACTCTGCTGAACATGAACCAGAAATGACGCGGACGCACAGAAAACCCTGAAATGACTTGCGTTGCTGTAACCGAGAAACCCTGAATATGAGCCAACACAGGAACCAGACAGAGGAGGAGGGATATATACCCCTCACATTCCTCCTACAAAAACAGGCTAGCCTCCAGCCAGCCTTCTTTCATATATACTAGACTATATATTATATATATATATATATATATATATATATATATATATATATATATATATTAATACACCGCTTGAAGTGTATTGGAAACTGTACACACTGTATTAGATACTGTGTACACTGCTTGAAGTGTATTAGAAATGTATTAGAAGGTATACACCACCGAATGCACTGTATATATACGCTACACTGAATGCAGAGTATATATACACACTAGGCTGTATATATATATACAGTGAGTACACCCCTCACATTTTTGTAAATATTTTATTATATCTTTTCATGTGACAACACTGAAAAAAATTACACTTTGCTACAATGTAAAGTAGTTTGTATAACTGTAAATTTGCTGTCCCCTCAAAATAACTCAACACACAGCCATTAATGTCTAAACCACTGGCAACAAAAGTGAGTACACTCCTAAGTGAAAATGTCCAAATTGGGCCCAAAGTGTCAATATTTTGTGTGGCCACCATTATTTTCCAGCACTGCCTTAACCCTCTTGGGCATGGAGTTCACCAGAGCTTCACAGGTTGCCACTGGAGTCCTCTCCCACTCCTCCATGACGACATCACGGAGCTGGTAGATGTTAGAGACCTTGCGCTCCTCCACCTTCCCTTTGAGGATGCCCCACAGATGCTCAATAGGGTTTAGGTCTGGAGACATGCTTGATCAGTCCATCACCTTTATCCTCAGCTTCTTTAGCAAGGCAGTGGTCATCTTGGAGGTGTGTTTGGGGTTGTTATCATGTTGCAATACTGCCCTGCAGCCCAGTCTCCAAAGGGAGGGGATCATGCTCTGCTTCAGTATGTCACAGTACATGTTGGCATTCATGGTTCCCTCAATGAACTGTAGCTCCCCAGTGCCGGTGTCTTGCCGAATAAGTTCCTTCGGCGGATAGGTTCCCCCCTGTACTGCGCAGGCGCAGCGCCTGCGCAGTACGTACTTCTGTTGGCCGCCGGAGATAGCCGAAGCTCAAACGCTTCGATCAGCTGTACACGGCGCCTGCGCTCTGGGTCCAGATTCCTTCCCCTCTATCCAAGTGGACCTAGAGGGGGAATCTAAAAGTGCCGAGCGCAGCGAGGCCGTGCCCGAAGCGTGGCGAGCGAAGCGAGCCCGCGAGGGGCCCTCTTACAGGCGCCGTGTACAGCTGATTTTCAGCTGTTCCGCTTCGGCTATTTCCGCCGACTTCTACTGCGCATGCGCAGTAGAGGGGGGGAACTAATCCGCCGAGCGGAATTTTCTCGGCAGAACACCGGCAGCACTCATGCAGCTCCAGACCATGACACTCCCACCACCACGCTTGACTGTAGGCAAGACACACTTGTTTTTGTACTCACCTGGTTGCTGCCCACATGCTTGACACCAGATGCGTAACTAGAACCTTCAGGGCCCCGGTGCAAGAAACAATGATGGGCCCCCCCTTCCATCTGAGCTCCAGGCTTCCAATTTTGGGAGGGTATCCATGGACATCCTCCCAAAACCGTGCTTCCCGCATGCCCCCTGGGACGTGCATCCAGCGAAATCCCTCCCTTCAGTGTCTTCCATCAGTGTCCCCTATCAGTGCCTCCCCTTCAGTGCTCATCAGTAAATCTTATCAGTGCCCATCAGAGTCCTCTATCAGTGTCCATCAGAGTCTTCTATCAGTGTCCATCAGAGTCCTCTATCAGTGTCCATCAGTGCCCTCTATCAGTGTCCATCAGAGTCCTCTATCAGTGTCCATCAGAGTCCTCTATCAGTGTCCATCAGTGCCCATCAGAGTCCTCTATCAGTGTCCATCAGTGCCCTCTATCAGTGTCCATCAGAGTCCTCTATCAGTGTCCATCAGTGCCCTCTATCAGTGTCCATCAGAGTCCTCTATCAGTGCCCATCAGTGCCCTCTATCAGTGCCCATTAGTGTCCTCTATCAGTGCCCATCAGAGTCCTCTGTCTTCTCAGGACAGCACGGCTCTGAGCGGAAAGCCTATCTCTCCAGTGGCATCACTAGGGTTGGTGTCACCCGGTGAGGAAAAAATTGGTGTCACCCTCTCCACCAACTATAGCCCCCCTCCGTATAGACCCCCCTCCACTAACTGAAGACCCCCCTCTCAGTATAGACCCCCCACTAAGTACAGACCCCCCTCTTGCAGTATAGATCCTCCTCACTATGTACAGACCCCATCCATCAGTATAGCCCCCCTCATTGCAGACCCACCCATCTATCAGTATAGCCCCCCTCTATCAGCATAGACCCCCATCTATCAGTGTAGACACCCTTAGTGCAGACCCCCATCTATCAGTATAGACCCCCTCAGTGCAGACCCTCATCTATCAGTATAGACCCCCATCTATCACTATAGACCCCAGTGTAGACCTCCCTCCATCAGTGCAGACCTCCCCTCCCTCATTGCAGACCCCCTTCCATCAGTTCACCCCCCTCAATACAGACCCCCCTCCATCAGTGCAGGCCCCCCCACAATGCAGACCACCCCCCTCCATCAGTGCAGACCCCCCCATCAATGCAGACTCCCTTCATTGCAGACCACCTCCCTCAGTGCAGACCCCCCATGGTGCAGACCCCCCATCAATGCAGACCCCACTCAGTGCAGACCCCCCTCCCTCCATCAATGCAGACCTCCCTTAGTGCAGACCACCGTCCCTCCATCAGTGCAGACCCCCTCCCATAGCGTTTCCCCAGCACACATGTCTATTTGAATAAAAACGTTACAGACCTCAGAACAGCGCGGGATAGGCACAGCGGCATGTGTCCCTCGGACTCCTCCTCCTCCCCCTCCGTAAACAGAGAGGAGGGGGAGGCAGCTTCGGTCAGCTCCACTGTGCACAGCACTGTGTAAGGGTGAGGACTGTGCGGCGTGCGGTGCCGCTGCCCACAGGTGTCACCCCTCTGGTGAGTGTCACCCGGTGCGGCCCGCCCCCCTGGCAACGCCTGTGTGTCTCTCATCCAACAGCAGCACAGAGACACCGGCATCGTTTGTTTTATTTCCCTCTCCGTGTGTCCTCTCTCGCACGGGATGACAGAGGACACACAGCTGATCTTCTCCCCCCTCCCCTCTCTGTGCTCCGCGGGCAGTCAAGTGTGAAGCTAAGTTGTGCACATTTCCCGTGGAACACACAGGAGAGGGGAGGGGGGAGAAGATCAGCTGTGTGTCCTCTGTCATCCCGTGCGAGAGAGGACACACGGAGAGCGAAATAAAACAAACAATGCCGGTGTCTCTGCTGCTGTTAGATGAGAGACACGCTCAGAGCCCTGTGAAGAGCAACCCCGCTGGGCCCCCCCCCCCACAGTGGCGGAATGCCGGGCCCCGTCGCAAGTGCGACTGTTGCGACCCTGGTAATTCCGCCACTGCTTAACACCATCTGACCCAAATAAATTTACCTTGGTCTAATCAAACCAAAGGATATGGGTCCAGTAATCCATGTCCTTAGGCTGCTTGTCTTCAGCAAACTGCGGGCTTTCTTGTGCACCATCTTTAGAAGAGGCTTCCTTCTGGGATGACAGACATGCAGACTAATTTGATGCAGCATGCGGCATATGGTCTGAGCACTGACAGGCTGACCCCCCACCCCTTCAACCTCTGCAGCAATGCTGGCAGCACTTATGTGTCTGTTTCTCAAAGACAACCTCTGGATATGATGCTGAGCAGGTGCACTCAACCTCTCTGGTCGACCATGGCGAGGCCTGTTCTCAGTGGAACCTGTCCTGTTAAACCGCTGTATGGTTTTAGCCACCATGCTTCATCTCAGTTTCAGGGTCTTGGTTATCTTCTTATAGCCTAGGCCATTTTTATGTAGAGCAACAATTCTTTTTTTCAGATCCCCAGAGAGTTCTTTGCCATGAGGTGCCATGTTGAATTTCCAGAGACCAATATGAGAGAGTGAGAGCAATAACACCAAATTTAACACACCTGCTCTCCAGTCACACCTGAGACCTTGTAACACTAACGAGTCACATGACACCGGGGAGGGAAAATGGCTAATTGGGCCCAATTTGGACATTTTTACTTAGGGCTGTACTCACTTTTGTTGCCAGTGGTTTAGACATTAAAGTGGTTGAAAAACCCTTACAGACCACTTTGACCTACAGGTATGCCTAGATTAAGGCTTACCTGTAGGTCCAAGAAATATCTCCTAAACCTACATGGTTTAGGAGATATTTGCAGAAAGACAGGTACCACTGTCTGCGGCGCATGCGCCGTAGACAGCGGCGTGTAGGCGCACTGATCATGCCGCTGCTAACGGCGATATGCCGTTAGTGACGGCTCCCGTGCGCATGTGCGGGAGTGACGTCATCGCGGCTCTGGCCAATCACAGCGCCGGAGCCACGATACCCAGGAAGAAGATGGATGCTTCATAGCAGAGGAGACAGCGGTGACATCGCAGGCTCCTGTGTCAGGTAAGTGACACATAATGGGCTACTATGCGATGCATAGTAGCCCATTATGCTTTACCTTTGCAGGGAAACAAAAGAGGAAGTAAACCCATCAGTGTTGTCACATGAAAAGATATAATAAAATATTTACAAAAAAAATATACGCTACACTGAAAGCAGAGTATATATATATATATATATATATATATATATATATATATATATATATATATATATATATATATATATATATACACACATACTAGACTGTATATATATAGACTGACTGCACCGTGCCTGTTTCTCCTCCATTCCCCACACTCCATTGGCAGAGCAGCGCAATGCTTGCCAGAGCTGCTGAGTGTGTAAAACTGACCTATGTAACTGAATGCAGAGAGAGACCAGCCGTCAGAATTAAGCATTGATGTCGGGGTTGGGCGGGACCCAGCAGCTATCAAACACCAGCCAATGGGATGGGATCTGGGTGGGCCGCTATGTATATGTGGCCCTGCCCACTTTCTTAAGCAGCCCAATCATTGGCTGGTGTTTTATAGCTGCTGGGTCCTGAGAACCCCGGGTCCCACCCACCCCCGACATCACCGCTGAATTTTGACAGCTGGTCCCTCTCTACATTCAGTTACATATGTCAGTTTCAAAAACAGTTAAACTATATGGGCTCAGTGTGAAACCTGCCAGTGCCAATCAGTGCCATCTGTCAGTGCCAATCAGTACCAACCAGCGCCAATCAGTATCACCTGCCAGTGCCAATCAGTGCCATCGGTCAGTGCCAACCAGTGCCACCTGCCAGTACCAATCGGTGCCATCTGTCAGTGCCAATCAGTGCCAACCAGTGCCACCTGCCAGTGCCAACCAGTGCCAGTCAGTGTCACCTGCCAGTGCCAATCAGTGCTACCTGCCAGTGCCACCTTCCAGTGCTAATTAGTGCCACTTGCTAGTGCCAATCAGTGCCAATCAGTGCCACCTGCCAGTGCCAACCAGTGCTTCCAATCAGTGTGTCCATGCCAATCAGTGCCACCTGCCAGTGACAATCAGTGCCAATCAGTGCCACCTGTCAGTGCCACCTTCCAGTGCCAATTAGTGCCACCTGCTGTGCCAATCAGTGCCACCTGCCAGTGCCAATCAGTGCCATCTGTCAGTGCCAATCAATACCAACCAGTGCCAATCAGTATCATCTGCCAGTGCCAGTCAGTGTCAATCAGTGCCAACCAGTGCCACCTGCCAGTGCCAATCTGTGCCATCTGTCAGTGTCAATCAGTGCCAACCAGTGCCAACCAGTGCCAACCAGTGCCAGTCAGTGTCACCTGCCAGTGCCAATCAGTACTACCTGCCAGTACCACCTTCCAGTGCCAATTAGTGCCACCTGCCAGTGCCAATCAGTGCCAGTGCAAATCAGTGCTTCCAATCAGTGCCATATGTCCATGCCAATCAGTGCCACCTGCCAGTGCCAACCAGTGCCACCTGCCAGTGACAATCAGTGTCAACCAGTGCCACCTTCCAGTGCCAATTAGTGCCACCTGCTAGTGCCAATCAGTGCCACCTGCCAGTGCCAATCAGTGCTTCCAATCTGTGCCATCTGTCAGTGCCAATCAGTGCCACCTGCCAGTGCCAATCAGTGCCACCTGCTAGTGCCAATCAGTGCCACCTGCCAGTGCCAATCAGTGCCACCTGTCAGTGCCAATCAGTGCTTCCAATCAGTGCCATCTCTTAGTGCCAATCAGGGCCACCTGTCAGTGCCAGTCAGTGCTTTCAATCAGTGCCACCTAATATCAGTGCCAGCCAATACCACCTTAGTGCCAATCAGTGTTTCTAATCAAACTTTCCAGCGAACTTTCGACGGACTTTTGACAGACTTCCGATGGACTTTCTAACGAACGGACTTGCCTACACACGATCACACTATAGTCCAACAGATTCGTACGTGATAACGTACACCGTACTAAAATAAGGAAGGTCATAGCCAGTAGCCAATAACTGCCCTAGCGTCGGTTTTTGTCTGTCAGACTAGCATACAGACGAGCGGATTTCTGGGTCCGGCGGAGTTACAAAGTAAAGATTTGAAGCCTGTTCCAAATCTAAAGTCCGTCAGATTTGCGACTGGAAAAGTCCGCTGAAGGTCCGGTGAAGCCCACACACGATCGGATTGTCCGCCGGATTTGGTCCGTTGGCGTCTGTCAGACCAGTCCGGTCGAAAAGTCCGACCGAGTGTACGCCACATAAGTCCCATTTTAGTCTTTTGACTAAAATGCCATTTTAGTTTCAGTTGTCTCAATTGTTTTAGTTTTAGGCGTATTTTAGTTGACTAAAATGGTATTAAGTTAGTCGTCTAAAACGTTTTAGTCGACGAAATTAACACTGTAGACAAGCTCCACCATTTCACCCCTGCTCATGGATGTGGCCTTCATTTTTAAGCTGGTCTTCTTGCTGTTCACCTGTCTGGCACTCTGTGCATCCTCCAACTCCTCCATCCTGTTTGTGATGGGTTGTGGGCCTCACTGTCATAGACAGCAGCTCACAGTAATGTATGCACTACTGTGTCACAGATCAGACAGGGGTGGAGTTCATGATGCATGTATATTGCATGCAAAAGATCATTCAGTGGTGCACACAAATCATTCCCATTAGTACACCGAATCCTTCGCTGGCACGATCTTTCACAGCCTCAAAAAATCTGCAGCATAAGGTAAACTTGCCAATGATTGCTTAAGCCAATGTTTCTCAACTCCAGTCCTCAAATACCCCCAACAGGTCATGTTTTCAGGATTTCCCTCAAATGAAACCACTGTGGTAATTACCAAAGCAGTGAAACTGATCAAATCACCTATACAAGATAATGGAAAGCCTGAAAACATGACATGTTGGGGGTACTTGAGGACTGGAGTTGAGAAACATTGGCTTAGGCCTCTACTACATGTTTAGTTTATGATGGTTACTGTCACATGGTGCTGACATTATTTTCCTATGTTTCAGAAGGCATGACGGACAAATATACCTTGCCTGACTTCCTGCCCCAGTTAATATACACTTTCAATTTGTATGCAATCAGGCAGGCCCTTGCACTACATAGTTGAAGGTAATTCTAAAGAAAATTGAATAATGTATGGCCAGCTTAAAGGATACTGTAAGTTCACCTTTGGGAACATGTTACATGTTCCATCCAATTTTATGGGATGTATAGGTAACCCGGTAGTGTGCAGGAGACCTGCATGGCATCAGTGATCTGCTCATCACTGTTGCAATGCTTTCCAGGCTCCTACTACAAAAAATAATACGTGCAAATAATTATCTGCAAAAAAATGTGCATTTATTATTATTATTTTTTAAGTGAACTTATCCATTAAGAACGGCTGCATGTTCTAGGCCAGTTCAGCAGGGACCAGCCGAGGTTCGATCCATGTATGGGCAGGCTGATTGTACCCAAGTCGATCCATTGATTTACTTGGGTACAACCAGTATGTCAGATTTCTAGTATTTGATTATTGCCAGCAGCTATAGCCACTAGCAATATTTACCCTGTTCTCCTGGCAGGGGGCGGCTCACCGCACCTTCCCCCCCTTTCCGGGAGAAAACAATAGCTCCACGGGAGGGATTCCCCCATCAACACAACCTGTGGTTGCTGGAAAGAAAATCTGTAGCCTGCCTTAGATGGGAAAGCAGCTCATTGATTGCATCTCTTATTCACATCTGAAACTTGTTACTAAGTAAATGTATTTTGATACTGAGTTTCCAGTTTTCTTATGTATTGTTCACTTAGATTTTTGTTTCATTAGTATCTCCTACCTGATGGAGAGTAGACTTATGGCCCGTACACACGATTCACGTAATAGTCGCAAGTAGAAATTGAATAGGTAAATAAAGTCACGAAAATTCCCGTACGACAGAAAAAAAAAAATCGTAAGTGATGTCATGTGTTATAATGTATTTGTATTGTATTTTCAGACGACAACTATACTGACTAAATGAAAAACGTACGATCTGGTATCGTATAAGGAAAATTTTTGTGCTTGTCCAATTGAATAATATCGGATGAACTGTCGTGATCGGCTCTCGAAAGTAGAGTACACACGATCTGAAAATCGTAGGATTCTTCCTCGGACGACAGTTTTCGTACAATATTCGGATCGTCTGTACGGGCCATAAGACTCTGTTAACACTAGTGTGACTCCAAAGTCGTGCGCTTTTTTTTTTTTTTTTAAATCTTTTTTATTGTATTTCCGAACAGACAGACAAAGAAAAACAAAAGATAAACAAAAGATCATACATAAACATCAACCATTTAGTGCTTAGCAATTATATGCAAGGTTAACATGTTGTTAGATCATTTGTCTCTATGAATGTTTACTTGGTGTGCTGCTAGGTAGCTATGATTACTGATGTCTCATTCTACTTTCGGAGTCAGCTATTGGCTGTTCAGGCACACTTCCTCTGTTTACATATTTAGGGATATATGAATATATGTTTACATGTATAGCTTATTCGGTAACCTCTTCTCTCGACCTTCAAGCTGTAGTAGGTTCAGCCAGCCAAGCACTCCAGATTTTGTCATATTTCAGGGGGCACCCTCTATATATATATGTATCTTTGTATAATGGAAGGCTCTCATTTATGAGACATTTCCATCTAGTCAAAGAAGGCATCGTAGGCTTTTTCCAATGCATAGCAATGTTCTTCCGGGCATAAAAGAGCAGCAGCCCAATCAACGATCTTTTCGCAACAGTTGACACTATTGTTTCTATCAGACTCAAGAGACACACCTCCATCTTCATTGGTACCGTGATCGAGGCGACCAGAGTAATCATCTCTAGCACCTCAGTCCAATACCGCTGAATCTTAGAGCAGGCCCAAAAAATATGCGTAAAATCTCCCGGGGAGGTGTTGCACCTCCAGCATTCTGCGGAGTGTTCTGGTTTCATTTTATGAAGCCTGTATGGTGTGAAGTATGCTCTATGCACTATTTTGAACTGTACAAGTCTGTCTCTTAGTGAGACCAGGGAGCTAAAGGGGAAATCCCACACGTCATCCCAGTCATCGTTGTCCAGTGTTGGAATGTCTCTTTGCCAGCAGGACCAGAGTTTATCCATGGGCGGGAGAGACACAAATATCAGATGTTCATAAAGACGGGAGGTTGTTTTTTTGGTGCATCTGGAGCGAAGTGTCTTTTCCAACCCTGACTGGACCACCATGCAGGAGGATCGTGGGAATTGTGTGTTGAAGGCATGAGATAATTGCATATAGCAAAATATACAAGTCGTGCGCTTTTGAGTGCTACTTTGGAATGGGACTTTGATGCAACTTGATACACTCTCTGCCACTCAAGGTGCAAAAAAGTTGCAACAAAAAAGCTCAGGAACCTTTTCAAAGTCACTGTGAATTTAAATTGCATAGAATGGAACAAGTGCCTTTGAAATCTATGGGCTGTTTAACGTCGCATGACAAGTTACATTAGTGTGAACGGAGCCTTAACCTGAAAGCTTGTATGTGTATGGAATACTGCTAATCAATGTTGTGATTGCTGAATAAGTCTTTAGTAATCAAAATTTTGATTCATTTATATAATACACAGTACATTTATACAACATACTATACCCCTACATTCAACCCAATAACAAAACACCAATTACCCCATGTATCCCATTTAACCGAGGTTTAGAAAAAAAAAAAAATTTCTTTATTAAAATCTGAAGTTCCTCCCTCCACCCCTATCTTTGTATTAATTACTCCAACTCCTTCCCCCCAACGTACAAATGTGATTAACAATATTATAAGTGACTTCCCCAAACTATGACGTGATAAAGAAAAAAAAAAATTATATACTACTATCTGTGTTGCCCCTCACCCCCCTCCTCAATATAATTTTCTCCAGCACTTCCTCCCAAAACGTGCATTCATGCTTAAATGAGATTATAGAGTGATTTCCCCCCTTGTTCTAATTCGTATCGTAGACCCCCATAATTCATAATTATATAATTTGTGCATATGTGAGGAAAAAAAACAAAAAACAAAAAAACAACCCCGCCTTCTGTGATTCTTCCCCCCCCCCTCTTTAATATCAATTTACCCAACTCCTCCCCCCCATATCCAAACGTGCCTAAATAAATTTATAAAGTGAATTTCCCCTTTATTCAATTCGTGTCATAAATCACTATAATCCATAATTAATAAATTGTGCCTTCTTCCCTCCCCCCTATCTTTAGTATTAATTTACCTCTACTCTTTCCCCCCAATGTACAAACATGATGAAACTAAATTATAAAGTGAATTCCCCCTTCCTCTAACTCGTGTCATAATTCATTGTAGTTCCTAATTATATAATTTATGAAAAAAAAAAAAAAAAAAAAAAAAACGAAAAAAAAACACACAGCACCCTACCCCACATCACCCTCACTCAGTGTTAATTAGGGGAATCAGGGTAAATGGAAGAACAAAAAAAAAAAAAAAAACACCCCTCAGGAAAAAGAGACCATATATCCATACATTATCTTACCCCCCACCCCCTTTACTTAATTGGCATTGGAGAAGTCATGTTAATATTTAACTCTCTTTCTGGGCTTATCTTCTTATTTCTTAATTCTTAATGACTATACCATTTCTACTTCCATTATCCATTGGTGTTTCCCTCTTCCATTATCTCCCTGTCGCACTGTTCCCATTTTGCCCACGTAATTTCAAATTTCTCTTTTTGGTTTTTGACCACATGAACCCACCTCTCCGCTTCCTTTATTATGTTAACCTCATTTCTCCACTCTATGACTGACGGACTCCGATCCCGCCTCCAATACTTCGGGATCAGTTTTTTTGCTCCGTTTAATAAATGTGGAGTTATGCTTTCCCTATACAAAGATGAAGAAATGTTCCCCTCTGTCCACAACCCCTCCAACACCTATCACTAGACGCTGAAGTGATTTGTGCTAGTTTTACTGGTGTCCTATACCATCTCGCCAGGAACTTATATGCCATCTCTTGCACTTTTGAGCTTATGGATGTTGTGAATGTTAACGATATCATTCTATTAATTTGTTTATCTGTCCAGACTTGGCCCAGCTCCCTCTCCCATTCTCTTACAAAGTATGGGGGTGTCCTTTCTTGTTCCCTTAGAATCATTCTATACATTCGAGATAGCATATGTCCAGATTCTGATGTCTGCACACACTGCCTCTCAAATGCCGTGAGTTCATGGGTCTTAATGGTTTAGATTTCTTGAGAAAACTCTTCATTTGGTGGTGTTTCCATTCTGCCATTCGTATCTTACCGAATTTCATGACCATTTCTGTCAGTGATAAGAGGGCTCCATTAGGAGCAAACTTAATACATCTAGTATTCCCATCCTGACCCCATGCCCCCAGACTTCCAATCTCCTCTCCCGGAGGGAACCAAGGAAATCCCTCCAAAGGAGCCAGAGGGGAGGTCTGGGGGGCATATCTACCCTTACTGTTCATTCTATCCCATACTTCCAATGAATTAAGGGTCATCGGTGATGTCCATTGTGATAGCCCCCTCAATGACCCTTGAATCCATGGTGCTCCTGCCGGATTTCTCCCCACCATTGACATTTCTGCCTGTACCCATGGTTTCCTCTTTAGGTCCTGGCACCAGTCTACTATTCTTACTAGAGTCATGGCCTTATAGTAGGATGATATATCCGGGATTCCTAAGCCTCCCTCACCTCTGTTTCTCCTTAAGATATCGTAGGCCAATCTAGGCCTCCTATCATTACATACAAAGGAAACAAACAGCCTACGCACTTGCCTGAAAAGAGTCGCTGGCAACTTGATTGGCACTGTGCGCAGCATATAAACCATTCTGGGCAATATACTCATTTTTATGGCACTGATTCTTCCGAACCAGGTCAGGTATTTACCCTTCCATTTCTTTAGCTCTTCTGTTATTTCTTTCAGTAATGAGCCATAGTTACGTTCATACAATAGTTCAAAGTCTGCGCTAATTTGTACCCCCAAGTACGTCAGCGACTCCTTATTCCATATAAATGGATACATCTCTTTCAGTGACCTCTCCATCTCCGCTGGGATATTACTAGGAAAGATGACTGATTTCTCAAAATTGATCTTTAAACCAGGCACCCTTCCAAATCTCTGTACCTCCGTCATCAGTGTGGCTGTAGATGTCTGAGGAGCGGAGAGGAAAAATAATAGGTCATCCGCATACGCTGCTACTTTATGTTCCATATGTCCTATGTACGTTCCTACTATCTCCTCGTTCTTTCTAATTCTGCGTAGAAATGGTTCCATCACTATCGCAAATATCAAAGGGGACAGTGGACACCCTTGCCTAGTACTGTTTTGTATGTTGAAACATTCGGATACTGTCCCATTGACCTTAATTCTTCCTCTTGGTTTCCCATATAGTGACATAATCCATCCTAGCATTTTTCCCCCCAGACCTATCCTTTCCAATACTTCTCTCATAAAGCCTCAGTTCACTCTGTCGAAGGTCTTTTCGGCATCCATCGACAGAGTGATTCCTGGGGCTCTATCTGGACCATGTCTCATCCATTGCAATACATGGAGAGCGCGGATGGTATTGTCCCTGGCTTCCCGTCCTTTTACAAACCCCGTCTGATCTGGATGTACCAAATCGCCTACATGTTCCTGAAGTCTCAAGGCCAGGATTTTTGCCAGTAATTTGGTGTCGGAGTTCAGCAGAGAGATAGGCCTGTAGTTAGCACACACCTGGGGATCTTTTTCCTCTTTTGGTAATACCGTTATATATGCCAGTAATGCTTCTGGAGAGAGTGGATTTGCAGCATTAATAGAGTTAAAATAACTGCAAAGTGGTTTTACCAGAAATGGGAGAAATTTCTTATAATATGAGTTTGTCAGCCCATCTGGCCCTGGACTTTTCCCGGAGGGCAGGGTTGCTATCACTCTGCTCAACTCTTCAACCGTGATTGGACGCTCCATATCCTCAGATATCTCTCTATGTATTGTAGGCATGACAGCGCTCTCCATGTATTCATCTATCTCATTCCTCCTTTGACCCTCGCTTTCCCCTCCCTCAGATGGTTCTGTTTTAGCGATGTTATATAGTGCCTCATAGAATTTACCAAATTCTTTAGCTATAGCTTTTGTGTCCAGTATCTTCTTGCCTTGCACTAATAAGCTATGCACGTGTCTAGAGTCCTGTTGTTTTTTAAGTTGTTTTGCTAACAGCCTTCCGCATTTATTTCCTTGTTCGTATGCTCTGTTAGCAAAAAACCTAATTTTGTTCTTCGCTCTATATTCTAGGCATTGTGAAAGCTCTACTCGTAAGCTCTCCAAACATCTACCATCCGTTTGGTCGAGATTTTCCTTATGCTTTATCTCTAGGGCCTTAATCTTCTCTAGTAGTTCGTCTATCTCTCTTTTACCTTCCTTCTTCATGTGCGCACCGATGGCGATTAGCTCCCCTCTTACAACTGCCTTATGGGCTACCCACACCACTTGATCTGACATTCCTTCTGTTTTATTTATTTCAAAATATTGCTTTATCTTAATGCTTAGTTTCTCCACTGTGTCCTCCTTATCCAGCAGTGACTCGTTCAGACGCCATATTCGTTCCGAACGGGCCATTTGTGTTGGTCTGAAGGTCAGAATTATTGGAGTGGTCGGATATAGTTATTGGTTCGATTGTACTTGTGTTAACATTCCCCAGGTAGAATTGGTCCACCAGAAAAAGGTCCAACCGCGAGTACATATCATGTGTTTTAGAGTAGTAGCTAAAGTCCCTAGTCCCTGGATATAGAGCTCGCCAGCTGTCCACAAGATGTTGTGCGCATAAGGTTTGTTTAACTTGCTTTATGGCTCCAAAAGATAAAGCGGATCTACCCGTAGATGTATCTATACTTGGATCTAGCACCATATTGAAGTCTCCTCCAACCACTACACATCCCTCCTTAAATTCTTCCAGTTTTTTAACCATTTTAACCAAAAAATTAACAGTCCCTTCATTAGGTGCATATATTGAAGCGAAGGTATATCGTCTCCCCTGTATTACACCTTTTACAAACAAATACCGACCTTCTGGGTCGCATTGTACGTTCTCCATTATCCAGGGGCATGATTTCTTAAATGCAATTGTAACCCCTCTTGCCCTTGCTACTGGGGATACCGCATGATACCATTGCTTCAATATATTCTGGGGCAGGCCTGAAATCAAGCTGCCCCCAAAATGGGTCTCCTGCAAGAGAACCACGACAGCTCCCAAGTGTTGCAACTCCACCCACAGTCTCCCTCTCTTATTTGGTGAGCTCAAACCCCTCACATTGTATGACAATATTTTCAATATGGCTGTCATTTCCTTTTATCCCAGGAACCCCCTGTTTCCTTGCCCTTAATCTCTGTCTTACCCTCTGCCACTCCCACCCCCCCCTGTTACCTCCCCATTTCCAACATTCAGTACCCCATTAAACACATACTTATGCATAACATAACAAAAAAGCAAAAAATACATCACATTTGTGTTATAAACATAACCCTTGCATACTATTCCCCCATACAAAAAACCTCTCTTTAGGGATATATCTAAAAAATCGAGTGGGGAGCTTGCGCGTATCCACACCGTCCACGCGCAGGCTACCCCTCTTCCCTGCATTCCGCAGGATTACTCTCCCCTGTAATTGGGGCTGACCTATTGACCTACACAAGGTCCTCATTTTCCCTCATGTCCCCCCCTCTATTCCCCCCTCCTCCCGGGCTTCACCCTATAGAACCCTTCCCAGGTTAAAAAAAAAAAAAAAAAAGAGTCCTTTAAGTCCTTCTTTGGGCTCCACCCCTGTGAACCCTTGCCGGTACCTCTTGCCACTTTTCTGCTCGTTGCAGGGGAGGCCTTGAAGAATTTATTCTCCAGTCCGTAAAAGCCACCATCGGAAGGTCTAATTTCTCTATAAATGATTTTAAATCATCCTTTGTTCGCAAAGTTGCAGTTTTCCCATTCCTGATCCCCCAGAATCTGTACTGCTGGGGCTAATTCATTCGCTGTAATTGACTCCTTTAATCCTTTTATACGTATATTTTGTCGCCTGTCCCTATTCTCATACTCATCCAGCTGATCTCTGTATGAAATTAATATCTCTTCATATTTTTTCATGGACTCTTGAACATCTACCACTGCCTGTGTGATAGTTTCTTCTTCTTTTTCCGCCCCTTCTACTCTGTATCCCAGATCCCTGACGTCCTCTTTTAAATTTGCCACTGCTTGCATACATGATTGCTCAACTGCTTTTATTAATTGCTGAATGTAGTTTTTGGTGGGGAGGGCCTTCAACAACTCCCAGATGTCCCTTTCTGGTTCTGCATTTGGTCCATTCCACCCCTGTGGGTTCCCCTCGCCATCCTGAGCATTCTCCTGGTCACACTTGTGTCTATGTGGTAACCCGCTTACTCCCATGTCCCACCTTGTTATTTCTAAATGTTCCTGTCTGGTACTTTGGTCCATATCGGGGATTGGGTCCTTCCTGTTTGCTCAAGTATACGGGGGGATAGATACGCTTTGATGCCTTCTATCAATTTTCTGCCTCTCCCTGCTGTTGGTTGCAAGGCTGCTTGTCTGCGTGTTGTCATCCTAAAAAAAAAAAAAGTTCTTTCCTTTTTTCTTTTTCCTTTCTCCTTCTCCTTCTTCCCCCTTCACACTCTGCTCACAAAGGATAGAGCAGAGAGGTGGGGGGGGGGGCAGCCGCTCCTCTCACTACCTCTCTCACTCTCCCACTCCAGCTGGCCACCCGTCTGTTTTCAGAGGAATGCCGGTGTATATTTGCTTTGCTGCACGGAGGGGCTGTAAACAGGCAGGCAGTCCAACAAAACCCTCTCTCCCTTACACCGCTTTTCACACTGTAAAGTTTGCCTGGGTGGGGTAGGGTAATGAAGTGTGGAAGTGGCCATTCCCCTTTCTCTCTCCACCTCAGCTGGCTGCCAGTCTGCTATTAGGGAGAACGCTGGTGTGTGTCTGTCTTGCTATACGGAGAGGCTGCAGGCAGGTAACCAGGCTAGCAAAGCAAGTAAAGCCCTTTCCCCTGTACTCCGCTTTTCAGCTTCCAGCTTTCTGTCAATTTTTGCTTTACCTTGCTGCACCGGCCGTCCGTCCGCTATTAGAAGAGCGCCGGCATGTAGTCACTCTCCCGCACCCCAAAGCTGGATACAGCTGCATACAGATGGGGGCAGAGCATCCAGTAAGATCAGTCGCCCCCTTCCTTCCCCAATGCCGGCGTATCCTTGCTTACTGCACTGAGATGGCTGAAGACAAGCGGCGCGCGAGGTGTGCTCTCTCATGTGAACAGCATCTCAGCTGTCAGCCGGATGATTGTCCATTAGCCCGGGATCATGGAGGGGGGGAGGAGCACTCACTTACTCACACACACACACCCATCACCGTCAGTTCTAATAAGTCTTTAGAGTCCGGCAAACTTGGACTTTTTATATACACTTTCCCCCTCCTATAATTTATATTCTATGTATATGCTTTCCTCATGATTATTTTAGTACTAATGTTTTTGCAATTCTTGTCTGTTTTATTTCCCGTCCTGTTTGTCCCCGGTTTAGGTCCATTACAGAAGTGGATTTCACTGGGGAATGCTTTCCCATTGGATGATACAGTGGCACCGTGAGTGTCCAGCAGAACCCAGTCCTGATGGGATGGGTTCAGAGACAGATATGACTTTAGATATTGCCGCCCTCGGTGATCCTGACAAAGTTATCCACATTATCTGGTGGAGACGATCCAAGTGTGATGCTGAGCAGGGCTATTTAAAGTTGTTGTAACGCCAGTGTTCCCAATTCCCGTCAGCTCCTCTGTAATTATAAGGTATACTACACAGTGTGTTTTTTGAAAATTCGTCAGCTAAACACCTTTTTTCACATCGCCAATGTGTGGTCACGTGACTGCCCTCCGCTCTCCTTCCCAGATCTAAGGACTACAGTGGGAGTGGCTGAGATTTCCCACTGTAGTCCTTAGTCACATGACGTCAGGCAGGCAGTCACGTGACTGCATATTGGCGTTGTTAAAAAAGGTATTTAGCTACAGAATTTTCAAAAAACGCACACACTGGGGTTGAATTACTAAAGGCAAATAGACTGTGCACTTTGCAATTGCTCTCAGCAAGTGCAGTTACTCCAGAGCTTAGTAAATGAGGTAAGGCTTCACTTTTGCAAAAAGTACCCAATCACGTGCAAGGAAAATAATTGCATATGATTGGATGATGGAAGTCAACAGAGCTTCTGCTCATTTACTAATCCCTGGAGCAACTTTGCAAAGTGCACAGCCTTTATGCCTTCAGTAAATCAACCCCATTGTGTAGTCTTGTTATTACAGAGGGGCTGGCAGGAATTGGGAATAGTGGCAGGAGGGAAAGGGAGGGCAGATTATTTTATCAGATCACACACTAGGAAGTGACAGGGAGAGAGGAAGGGGGAGAGGAAAAGCAGCGGGATGATGGAGGCACGTAAACTGACCACAGTATCGTGGATCAGCCATGATTACCATGGTCAGCACACTAATGCCCTGTACACACGGTCGGATTTTCCGATGGAAAATGTGTGATAGGACCTTGTTGTCAGAAATTCCGACCGTGTGTGGGCTCCATCACACATTTTCCATCAGAATTTCCGACACACAAAGTTTGAGAGCTTGCTATAAAATTTTCCGACAACAAAATCCGTTGTCGTAAATTCCGATCGTGTGTACACAAATCCGACACACAAAATGCCACGCATGCTCAGAATAAATTAAGAGACGAAAGCAATTGGCTACTGCCCCGTTTATTGAAAAAATCAACATAACATAACAACAACAGTATCATAAAAACAAATAGGAAGCTATACAAGCTGTACTGATATGAAGGCTATATTCAATAGTCTTGCCACGAGGTCTTACGCATTTCGGGACTAGACTGAGTGTCCCTTCATCAGAGACAAATCGTGGAGCATAATCCTATTGTGCAATGGAATATAAATAAGAATAAGTACAAAAAAACACATAAAATGACATTTGCAAGAAGCACATATACAACATTAGATCATTGTGAACATAAACAAGGGGACACAACCTACCCAAGCATATCAGTATCGGAGCATCTACGTCAAGGTCACAGTGGCGACAGTGTCAAACACCCACAGGCCCACAAATAATGACGAGGACCGGGTGTATGATTGGCCCCACTCTATCCACACTGGTCCAACCCACGGACAGGGGGGACATCCAGCAATCCCACCATTCAGGTGGAAACTGAATCGCAACACTATAGCCAGATGTGTATCTAAAGGGTAATAAAATATATGTGGTATAGTTTAATATTGCCTATAGCAGCAATGCGATTTAAACATCATAATACCAAAGGAAAATTAGTGAAGGAGGCTAAACTCATACCGAAGTGTCCACAGCTTGAGTCAAATAGTCTGGATACAGGTCATGAGAGAAAAAGGACCATCACTGTGTAAAAAGTGACATGGGTGATGCAGTGAGTAAATCCACATAAATGCCAGGGTCTGTAAATGATAAGGAGTAAAGTCATATAAGCAGCCAGACAATGCCAGGCTTGAAAAGGGGGGAATATACAAGCACCAACCAACACAGACAACACTTACATGTAGAGCTATTTCCTGTCAGGATAGGAACTACCATACAGCACCGTCCGGGACGTCCACCGCCAGACGCAGTAATGATGGAATCACTCCGATCGGTGCTGTCCTATAAGAAGCCTAAAGGGGCGGAAACAGACGTGGTGTCGCATGAACTATGCGACGTCATCACGTCAGTCAGCAGACGAGGAAGTGTCCCAGGCGAGCGGCCGTGCTATGGCGCCACGCCCACTGTGTAATCCTCACTTAGAACCGAACACTGTGTTTGTCTGCAGGGGATCCCGCCCACCAAGGCACGTAGGACAACTGAACGGTGTTGTAGGTTGCTTGGTAACAGGCAAGCAGACACGATAGAGCAAGGCATTGACGGGACAATGAGCATGATTGTATAAGTATGTGAATATGTAACTGAGAACTGTGTTTGAACACTAAGGCCAAAACTTCAATTTCAAAAGTAAGATAAACATCAAAAATAAATGAGATAGGAATACCCATCTATTCATAGCTAAGCAAGCGTTGCCGGAGCCCACGACCAAGAGGGGAGGACCCCGAGCCATCGCTGCACGGCCCACCCCACAGGAAACCATGAGAGGAAGGTCATGCAACGGCGGCCCACCGACGCAGGAAGGCCGTTGGGCGAGCAGACACCGCTGAACAGCAACGAAAATGCTCGCCGGCAGGCCATAAATGAAGGCCCCCCCATGGGAACAGTAAGGTCCCGTGGGGCCCCCCCTGCACTGGGCGGGACAGGGCGGGGTCAGCCAGATGTATAAGGACAACAGTACGTCCGCAAACAGACCAGGCAGAAAAGGCGCCGACAATGACAGGGCACAAGGGCAGTCAAAGCATACCACATATTTGAACTGGGCAAGGCAGAAATAAAACGATAATAATTATTGGGGGAACCAGCTATAACATGATGGTAAACACTAAAAATTAGAGACAGAGAAGTACATAAACCTAAGGAGGGCCTATAGGGGGAGACTAAAGATCTTTTTCACAAAGGCCAGATGTGAAACCCTCTAGGAATGGTCTGTAGCTCAATTGCTCATTTAGGCCCGGGGGTGAGGTGGCAGTAAGGTCCATAATCCAGCGGGCTTCCCGATGTAGAAGGACCTCGGGTTGGGGTGGACTCTATCCAAGATCAAGAATTGGATTCGTAGGAAGATCCCATGGTGTTCATTAATAACATGCCTTCCCAAAGGTAGGTCGGGGTTGGCTTTTTTCATTGAGGTAATATGTCTGGAGGCCCGTGCAGAAAACTTCAAATTAGTCTTGCCAACGTAAAATCGCTGGCATTGACAAATAAGGAGGTACACTACCCCCTCGGTCTTGCGGGTAAAGTAATAGTGGGGTGTATACGGTCGACCATTAGGAAGAGTGTTGTTTGGGCTAGTGTTCATGTATCTGCATATCGGACACCCCCCACATGTAAATGTCCCAAATCTTTTGCATGGGTTGTTGCGAAAGTCACCCACAAATTCGCTGTGAACTAATTGATCTCTTAATGAACTGGCGCGTCGGTATGTCATGGAGGGTCGTGCAGATAAGTGTGGACGCAAATGCAGGTCGGTATATAGTATATGCCAGAATCTGTCAAAGATTGATCTGACAGATTCAAGTTGGTTACTAAACTTCATAATCATCCTCACTGGAGCACAATTGTCAAGTTTCTTTCGATGACTAAAGAGTATTTTACATCTATTTTGTCTGTTGGCTCTTTTGAATGCTTTTTTCAAAATTGAATGCGAATATCCCCTGAGAAGAAGTCTATCTCTCAGAGCAGATGCTTCACGTAAGAAAGATTCTTGGTCCGAGCAGTTCCGCTTAAGCCTAAGATATTGGCTATAAGGGATTGACCGGAGAAGAGGCTGGGGGTGGGCGCTGGAGGCGTGCAATATCGTATTGCCTGCTGTAGGTTTGCGAAAAAGGCCGCTTGATAGGCTACCGTCGGCATTCTTGGTAATGGTGGTGTCAAGGAATGCGACACTGGTCTCACTATAAGTAAAAGTAAATTTTAAATTTAATGTGTTTTTTTGCATACAATTGATGCATTCCTCCAGCTCCATCTCCGAGCCCTCCCATAACAAAAGAATGTCATCAATGTATCGGAACCAAGCCGCTACATGTTGTGTATGAGACCGAGAAGACTCATCAGACAGGAAAGACTTCTCCCACTCCCCCAGGTACAGGTTGGCGTAGGACGGGGCACAGGAGGTCCCCATCGCCACACCCTGTACCTGGAGGAAGTGGGAGTCATCGAAAGAAAAGACATTGTGATGGAGAATGAACTCCAATGCCATGATGATGAACTCGCATAATTTTTTATCATCTTTATGTGTTTGTGCAATGACCCGTCTAATTACGGCCAGGTCTAACTGATGAGGAATGGAACTATACAAGGCTTCTATGTCGATGGCCACCAATAAAGCCCACCGCGAGACGTGTAGGCCCTCTAAACTTTGTAAAAGGTGGATGGTATCACGCACAAAGGAGGGCAAATTCTCGACGAAGGGCTTAAGGTGGGCATCGACATAGAAGCTAAGATGTGTACGTTTACGTCACCATGTTCAGAACGATCGGATTTTCCGACAACTTTGTGTGACCGTGTGTATGCAAGACAAGTTTGAGCCAACATCCGTTGGAAAAAATCCATGGATTTTGTTTTCGGAATGTCCGATCAATGTCAGACCGTGTGTACAGGGCATAAGGGGGCACAGAAACAGGCAGGATTAACCAGGTATATTACAACATAGAATGGGACAAATGTCACCACACAGGCACTATGCGGTTTAACATGCTTTAAAGGGATAAGATCTTTTTTTTTTTTCCAGGGTCACCTCTTTAAGTGGGGAGATATTTGGTGGGCATGTCACTACTACAATACTCACCATTACCATCTGTGGCCTGGATGTTGGGACTGGGGGCTGTCCTTCCTCCATGCCTTTGTTTTTCTTACTAGCCAGTAAGTGTTTTTTCCCTCTTTTAATTAGAACTGGAAGAGACAATTTGTTTTATATGGTAGATAGGGATGAGCCGAACACCCACCGGTTCGGTTCACATCCAAAATATGTGAATGGATCAAAAGTTTGCACGAACATTCAAACAACGTTAAAGTCTATGGGACTCGAATGTGAGAAATCAAAAGTACGAATTTTAAAGGCTAATATGCAAGTTATTGTCCTAAAAAGGGTTTGGGGACCCAGGTCCTGCCCCGGGGACATTTATCGATGCAAAAGAAAGTTTTAAAAAGGGACGTTTTTTTGGGAGCAGTGATTTTAATAAAGCTTAAAGTGAAAAATAAAAGTGGGGGGTTACCTGGGGGGTGTCTATAGTATGTCTGTAATGTGGCGCGTGTTTCCCATGTTTAGAACAGTCCCTGCACAAAATGACATTTCTAAAGCAATAAAAGTCATTTAAAACTGCTTGCAGCTGTAATGTAATGTTGGGTCCCAGCAATATGGATGAAAATTATTGAGAAAAACGGCATGGGTAACCCCCCAGCCCATTACCAGGCCCTTTGGGTCTTGTATGGATATTAAGGGGAACCCTGAACCCAGATTAAAAAAAGAAAAGGCGTGGGGCCCCCAGGCCCTATATATTCTGAACAGCAGTATACAGGCAGTGCCTGGATTACAAACAAGATAGGGACTGTAGGTTTGTTCTTAAGTTGAATCTGTTTGTAATTTGGAACAGGTACATTTTTTAAGTGTAGCTTCAGCCAAAAAATCTATTTTTAAGTTTTTTAGATAACATAGGGAAGGGTTATCATCACCCCTGCAACGTTTTGCTGTCTGTGCCCCTGTTCAGAAGATTTCATCATAATTTCTGTCCCCATGACAATTGGATTTTGAAAATTTGGGGTTTTTAGGGAAACAAGGATTGGTGATAATAAAGCATCAGTGGAGACACCTTTTTCCCATATTATCTCTTACAGGAGAGAATTTCCCTCCCTAGGGGTAGATTTCCTCTCACTTCCTATTGTTTCCCTTCGTTTGTAAGTAGGAGTCATTTTTAAGTCGGATGTTTGAAAGTAGGGGACCGCCTGTATATACTATACGGCCTGCCCTACATACTCTGCAGAAATTTGGGCCTTAGCTATTGGTGGTACCAGAACACTGTAAGCCCTCACAGTTACTCTTGGTGGGCGCTGGACGGGCCCTGCTGTGAAATATTATATCAAGAATTGTAATTACATGCCCCTGTTGAACAGAGGCAGAAAAATTGGGCCTTTGGTGGTGGTGGTGGTGCCACAACACTGTAAGCCCTCACAGTTACTCTTGGTGGGCGCTGGAACGGGCCCTGCTGTGAAATATTACATCAAGAATTGTAAATACGCGCCCCTGTTAAACAAAAAGTTGGGTCTTAGGCAGTGGTGGTGGTGCCACAACACTGTAACCCCTGACAGATTCTGTTGTTAAGCGCAGGAACGAGCCCTGCTGTGAAATATTAGATCAAAAATTGTAAATACGCGCCCCTGTTAAACAGGGGCAGAAAAATTGGGCTTTAGGCACTGGTGCCACAACACTACAACCCCTCACAGATACTCTAGTTGAGCGCAGGAACGAGCCCTGCTGCAAAATATTACAGCAAAAATTGAAATTACACGCCCCTGTTAAACAGGGGCAGAAAAATTGGGCTTTAGGCACTGGTGCTGGTGCCCAGAACAAAAAATGTTCTTACAAGCTATCAACGTGAACATTGAGGAGGAATAGGATAGTCACTCAGCATGACAGGATAGTCACTCAGCATCAGCAGAGGCAGTCTTCAAGGGATCTCACATTCATAAAAATTAATCGGTTACATCAGCATCAGGTGCTTGGTAGCTGGTGATCCAAGACTGATTCATTTTTTTGAAGGTGAGCCGATCAACCAAGTCTGTGGACAGGCGCACTCTGTGATCGGTTACAAAGCCTCCAGCAGCATTGAATGTGCATTCAGATAGAACGCTGGATGCAGGACAGGCCAGTAGCTCAATTGCATACTGTGCAAGCTCTGGCCAGTGATCCATCCTCAAGACCCAGTAACCCAGTGGATTTTCAGTTGGAAAGGTCTTCAAGTCTGATCTTGCCCCAAGGTATTCCTGCACCATGTAAATCAGACGCTGGCGATGGTTGCTGGAACTGATCAGACCTTGGGGCTGCGGACTAAAAAATTGTCTGGACGCATCAGCCAGACGGCCACCTTCTCCACAGCTCCTTCTGTGACTGACCGAAGCCTCAGCAACACGTTGTCCAGGAGGACCAGGTATATGTAACCTCCCAGGCTCTGGAAATGCATTGCACAAACCTTTCTCCAAGGCTCCTGAAGATGTTTCATCCTCTGCTCCCTCTGCGAAGGCTGGATAAGTTCCACAACCTTACCCTTGTAAGGTGGATCAAGAAGGGTTGCCAGCCAGTACTGATCCCTCGCCTTGATACCACGAATCCGAGGGTCCTTTCGCAGGCTTTGCAGGATCAGCGAGGCCATGCAGCGTAGGTTTGCTGAGGCATTCGGTCCGGAGTCCTCTGGGTCACTAAGGACGACATTATCCGCAGCCACTTCCTCCCAGCCAGGTACAAGTCCATGGGTTTCTGGGGACTGAAAACTATCCCTTGAAGACTGCTGCTGATGCTGAGTGCCAGGCTCCATCTCCATGCTGACACAATCCTCCTCCTCCTCTTCCTGTGTGATAGGCGGGCCTGCAGGAATACTGTCTGAATAAAGGGGGCCTTGAGAGGTAAGGAAGTCCTCCTCTTCCTCCCTTTGTTCTGCCTCAAGTGCCCTGTCCATTATTTCATAAAGTGTGTGCTCCAACAGGAAGACAAAAGGGACAGTATCACTGATGCATGCACTGTCACTGCTCACCATCCTCGTGGCCGCCTCAAATGGTGACAGGACAGTGCATGCATCCTTGATCATTAGCCACTGGCGTGGCAAAAAAAAGCCTATCTCCCCTGACCCTGTTCTGGTGCCATACTCGCACAGGTACTTATTGATGGCCCTCTGCTGCATGTGCAGCCGCTGTAGCATTGCCAACGTTGAGTTCCACCTGGTGGGCATGTTACAGATGAGGCGGTTCTTGGGCAGGTTGCATTCCTTTTGAAGGTCAGCCAGCTGAGCACTGGCATTATATGACCAGCGGAAATGCTCACAGACTTTCCTGGCCTGCCTCAGGAGATCCTGTAAGCCTGGGTACCTGCACAAGAACCGCTGCACCACCAAATTAAGGATGTGAGCCAAACAGGGAATATGGGTGAAGCGTCCCTGTCTGAGGACGGAGAGGAGGTGGGTCCCGTTGTTGCAAACCACCATTCCTGGCTGAAGCTGGTGTGGCGTCAACCACCTCTGAGCCTGCCCCTGCAGAGCTGCCAGAATCTCTGCCCCAGTGTGGTTCCTGTCCCCTAAGCAGACCAACTCAAGCACCGCATGGCATCTTTTTGCCTGAGTGCTTGCGTAGACCCTAGAACGCCTACAGAGCACCGCTGGTTCCGAGGACATATCTGCACAGGAAGAGGCCATAGAGAAAGAAGAAGAGGAGGGGGTGGAGGAGAGAGGTGTGGCAGAATCACCACTACCAGCATTTTGGAGGCGTGGTGGCGGAATAAGCTCCAACCTTACTGCTGACTGCCCTGTCAAACGAGGCCAAGACATTGCCTTCCACATGCCGGTAGAGAGCCGGAATGGCCTTCCGAAAAAAAAATGGCATTTGGCAACCTGCCACTGAGGTACCACACATTCTCAAAATTTTCAAAAGGGGGCAGAGTCTACCAGCTGAAAAGGCAGCAGTTGGAGTGCTAGCAATTTATCCAAACTAGCATTCAGCCGCTGAGCATGTGGATGGCTGGGACTGAATTTCCTGCGACGATTTAGCAACTGGGGTAGGGAAATTTGCCTGCTACAATCGGATTTAGGTGTACCACTAGCAGTGCTTGGCACATCGAATTCTACACCTTCATTCCTCTCAGTGCAGGTCTCTGAGAGGACTGAAGGTATAGAGGGGTTGGAGATCCCAGCTGATGAGGAGCAAGGAGAGGCCTGCCTTGGTCTTTGGTGTGGGTCTTTTAAGTACTGTTGCCAACGGACTGCATGGGAGCTCGACATATGTCTGGTCAAGCATGTGGTGCCCAAGTGACTGCTGTTTTGGACACGCTTGATATGCTTCAGACATATTGCAAACAGCAACGGTGCGATCTGCTGCACACATCTCAAAAAAGGCCCACACTTTTGAAAAAACACGTGGAGTCAGCAGTGCCCTGCACAAGCGGAGCTCTGCGGTTTGATGCAGTCGGTTGGTTGTCCTTAAGCTGGCCCCTGGAGGGCATCCTGCCTCGTTGGAGATGTGCCTCCTACTCCTCCTACTCTCTTCTATAAAGGCAACCACGTAGAGTCAGTGACCTCATCATCCCCTCCCTCCTAGTCACTGGAGCAAACCTGGCAGTATGCTGCAGCTGGGAGAATATGACTGCCAGTTTCTTGTCTTTCTTGGGCACCCCCTCTCTCTGGGCTCACGTTACTACCTTCATGATCAACCTGGGTAACATCATCAGAGCCTTCAAAATGCTGTGCATCCTCCTGCAGCATGTACCCGACACTGTGGTCGAACAGTTCTGGGGACTCCTCAGTACATGATGGTGGGGCTAGGGAAGGAGTGACTGATGCCATTGAGCCGATGGAATAGGCTGCTTTGGCAGCTGCATTGGAAGCCAAATTTGTCTTAGCCTGGGTGACAGAGGATGAGGAGGATGAGGACGGCTTTGTGATCCACTCTACCAACTCTTCTGCATGTTGTGGCTCAACACGGCCAGCAGTCGAAAAAAAAAGGACAAGTGTGCCCCACGGCCAAGTGCTGAGGATGCACCGTGTCCACGACCAGCACTGTTGGCTGTAGACACAGAGCCTGCTTGCCCTCTTTTAGTGGCCTGTGAGCATCTGCCTTTCCTTGGTGGCCTTCCAGACATGCTGTAAAATTGAATTAGCAAAACACCGCCTGAAGTTTACTAGAATAATTTCACCAGGAATGGCCTGCAGTCAGGTATAGGCTTGGCTAGACTAGAATGCAGTGGATATATATGTAGGAGACAGTATATATATATTTTATGCACTGCAGATCACTGAATCACTTGCCTGCCTGCCTGCCAGCCTGCCTGCCTGAAAGTGTATTTGAAAACGTACACCAGCAATGGCCTGCAGTCAGATATAGGCTTTGCTAGACTAGAATGCAGTGGATATATATATGTTGGAGACTGTGTATATATATTTAATGCACTGTAGATCACTGAATCACTTGCCTGCCTGCCTAAAAGTGTATTTGAGAATGTACACCAGCAATGGCCTGCAGTCAGATATAGGCTTTGTTAGACTAGAATGCAGTGGATATATATATATATATATATATATATATATATATATATATATATATATATATATTGGAGACTGTATATATATTTAATGCACTGCAGATCACTGAATCACTTGTCTGCCTGAAAGTGTATTTGAGAATGTACACCAGCAATGGCCTGCAGTCAGATATAGGCTTGGCTAGACTAGAATGCAGTGGATATATATGTAGGAGATAGTATATATTTTTTATGCATTGCAGATCACTGAATCACCTGCCTGCCTGCCTGCCTGCCTGCCAGCCTGCCTGCCTGAAAGTGTATTTGAGAACATACACCAGCAATGGTCTGCAGTCAGAAATAGGCTTGGCTAGCCTGGAATGCAGTAGACATATATATGTTGGAGACTGTATATATATTTAATGCACTGCGGATCACTGAATTACTTGCCTGCCTGAAAGTGTATATGAATATGTACACCAGGAACGGTCTGCAGTGACATCTAGCTAAACTGGTTACAGTGTGTATATATATATATACTAAATACACTGTAGCTAACTGAATCAACTGCCTGCCTGAAGTATATTAGAGATAGTACAGCAGGAACGGTCTGCAGTGAGATCTAGCTAAACTGTATACAGTGGATATATAAATTTATATAGCAGTCTGACTGTATATATATATTTATTTTAAATACACAGCAGCTAACTGAATCAACTGCCTGCCTGAAGTATATTAGAAACAGTACAGCAGGAACGGTCTGCAGTGAGAACTAACTAACTGAATAAACTGCCTGCTCAAAGTAAATGAAATGACACTCTCTCTCTCTCTATCTCTCTCTCCGCCAGTAACACACTACACAAGGTCGACGTGCAGCCTTATATAGTGTGGGGCTTGGATTTAACCTCCTGAGCCATAATTGGCCAAAGGCACCCTGCCTTTGGCCAATTATGGCTCTCTTTGCTTACGGCATTGTGATTGGCCAAAGCATGCGGGTCATAGTGCATGCTTGGCCAATCATCAGCCAGCAATGCACTGCGATGACGCAGTGCATTATGGGGCGCTCAAATTTGACACGAATGCCCCATAATGTTAGATCTTTGACGAACGATCGAACAGCCAATGTTCGGGTCGAACTCATGTTCGACTCAAACTCGAAGCTCATCCCTAATGTTAGATATGTGTGTGTGGTGGCTTTTGGTCAGCTTTTCACTACAGGTGCCGAGTTTAACAACTTCCTGCCACACAATTTCTACTCCTATTATACAGACACAGTATAGCCTGGTTTGGAAAGAAGTTCTGTGTAATTGCCTATGATATTTCAAATGTAAGCAATTTTTATTTGTCTTGAACTACTGTAGTGGATTTTTCTAATATCATAATGCTAATGTATGTAAATATTCCTGTGTACAAGCTTTGAGGAGATTTGTGGGCCATTTTGTCTGAAGAAGCAGACCTTGGTAAACAAAACGCAAAATACTGGTGGGCATTAATGAGCATTATAGACAAGTTGACATAAGGTTGGCAGACAATGACCTTGGGATGACATGAATTAGAGAGATAAGCATTGGAGGTGTTATTATCATATGTAACCTTGCCAAATATTTATAGCGTTACCCTTTGCCCTTTTCTCTGTAACGTATCTTTGTGATAAGAAAAAAAAAATGTATGCCTTTATAACACCGGATGTTTCTTGTTAAAGTTGGTTGGATATATTTGCTTAACTTGCACATTAGCCAGCAGGATGATGACAGTTTTATACAGTATCTCACAAAAATGAGTACACCCCTCACATTTTTGTAAATATTTTATTATATCTTTTCATGTGACAACACTGAAGAAATGACACTTTGCTACAATGTAAAGTAGCAAGTGTACAGCTTGTATACCAGTGTAAATTTGCTGTCCCCTCAAAATAACTCAACACACAGCCAGGGCCAGACTGGGTCTAAATACCAGCCCTGGAAAAAATTTCATACCAGCCCCATATTATTATTATTATTATTATACAGGATTTATATAGCACCAACAGTTTACGTAGCGCTGCACATAGGGCTTTACATATATATATATACAGTATATATATATATATATATATATATATATATATATAAATATATAAAAGCAAATTCCAGTTAAAAGTGGTCAATCATCAAGGGGGACACCAGGATCTCGAAACGTGGGGGGGCAGGGACTCTGTTGACCAGAGACCACCTTCCACAGAAAGAATACACTAATGCCCTGTACACACGATAGGATTTTCTGACAACAAAATCCATGTTTTTTTTCCGACGGAGGTTGGCTCAAACTTGTCTTGCATACACACGGTCACACAAATCTTGTCGGAAATTCGGAACGTCAAGAACGCGGTGACGTACAACACATACGACGAGCCAAGAAAAATGAAGTTCAATAGCCAGTGCGGCTCTTCTGCTTGATTCCAAGCATGCGTGGAACTTTGTGCGTCGGAATTGTGTACACATGAACGGAATTTACGACAACGGATTTTGTTGTCGGAAAATTTAAGAACCAGCCCTCAAATTTTGTGTGACGAAAATTTCAATGGAAAATGTCCGACGGAGCCTACACACGGTCGGAATTTCTGACAACAAGCTCCCATAGAACATTTTCTATCGGAAAATCCTATCGTGTGTACGGGGCATAAGGTAGGGGGGGCTTACTGATATAAGTGGGAAACCTTTATATCAGTGCCCCCTTACATTATTGTATTCACTCCCCCCTTACATCAGTGACCCCCCTCAGACTGGCCTGGCGGCGCTGTCACTGACATCCTCTAAGGTGCACCATGCAGGGCTCAGTCAGTTGGCTCCAGCTCGGTTGCTCTGGTTTTATCCTATAGTCTCCTCACCACAGTCCACACATGTCTGACTTCTTTCATGACCCCCATCCCGGCAGTGCTCCCATTCTTGACTCCTCTCCAGACTCCCTCATCCCTCAGAGACTGCAGACATGATACAGGAGATGTCAGAGGTTGCGGACATGATACAGGAGATGGTTAGAGACTGAAGACATCATACCAAAGATGGTAAAAGAATGCAGACATGCTACAAGAGATGGTTAGAGATTGCTGACATGATACAGGAGATTAATGCAGCCTCACCAGTTCCCATCAAATGCGGCCTCACTGTGCCCATCAAATGCGACCTCACTGCTCCCATCAAATGCGGCCTCACTGTGCCCATCAATGCAGCCTCACTGTGCCCATCAATTGCAGCCTTACTGTGCCCATCATTGCAGCCTCACTGTGCCCATCATTGCAGCCTCACTGTCCATCAAATACAGCTTTACCGTGCCTGTGAATTCAGCCTCATTGTGCCCATCATTGCAGCCTCACTGCCATGAATGCAGCCTCAGTGCCCATCAATGCAGCATCACTGTGCCCATCAAATGCAGCTTTACTGTGCCCGTGAATTCATCCTCACTGTACTCATCAGTGCAGCCTCACTGTGCCCACATTGCAGCCTCACTGTGCCCACATTGCAGCCTCACTGTGCCCATCAAATGCAGCCTCACTGTGCCCATCAATGCAGCCTCACTTTACCCATCAATTGCAGCCTTACTGTGCCCATCATTGCAGCCTCACTGTGCCCATCATTGCAGCCTCACTCTGCCCATCATTGCAGCCTCACTGTCCGTCAAATGCAGCTTTAGTGTGCCTGTGAATATAGCCTCACTGTGCCCATCATTGCAGCCTCACTGCCATGAATGCAGCCTCATTGCCCATCAATGCAGCATCACTGTGCCCATCAAATGCAGCTTTACTGTGCCCGTGAATTCAGTCTCACGGTGCTCATCAATGCAGCTTCACTGTGCCCATCATTGCAGCCTCACTGTGCCCATAATTGCATCCTCAGTGTGCCCATCATTGCAGCCTCACTGTGCTCATCAATGCAGCCTCACTGTGCTCATCAATGCAGCCTCACTGTGCTCATCAATGCAGCCTCACTGCGCCCATCATTGCAGCCTCACTGTCCATCAATGCAGCATCACTTTCCTATCAAATGCAGCTTTACTGTGCCCATGAATGCAACCTTACTGTGCCCACCATTGCAGCCTCACTGAGCCATGAATGCAGCCTCACTGTGCCCACCATTGCAGCCTAACTGTGCCCGTGAATTCAGCCTCACTGTGACCACCAGGCAGCCTCACTGTGCCCACTATTGCAGCCCCATTGTGCCAGTGAATGCAGCATCATTGTGCCCACCATTGCAGCCTCACTGTGCCCATGAATGCAGCATCACTGTCCCCACTATTGCAGCCTCACTGTGCTGTGAATGCAGCCTCATTGTGCCCACCATTGCAGCCTCACTGTGCCCATGAATTCAGCCTCACTGTGCCTACCATTGCAGCCTGTGCCCATGAATGCAGCCTCACTGTGCCCACCATTGCAGCCTGTGCCTGTGAATGCAGCCTCATTGTGCCCACCATTGCAGCTGTGCCCATGAATTCAGCCTCACTGTGCCCACCATTGCAGCCTGTGCCTGTGAATTCAGCCTCACTGTGCCCCCCATTGCATCCTCACTGTGCCCATGAATGCAGCCTCACTGTGTCCACCATTGTAGCCTCGCTGTGCTCATGAATGCAGCCTCAGTGTGTCCACCATTGCAGCCTGTGCCCATGAATGCAGCCTTACTGTGCCCACCATTGCATCCTCACTGTGCCCGTGAATGCAGCCTCACTGTGCCCACCATTGCATCCTCACTGTGCCCGTGAATGCAGCATCACTGTGCCCACCATTGCAGCCTCACTGTGCCCATCATTGCAGCCTCACTGCCATGAATGCAGCCTCACTGCCCATCAATGCAGCATCACTGTGCCCATCAAATGCAGCTTTACTGTGCCTGTGAATTCAGACTCACTGTGCTCATCAATGCAGCCTCACTGTGCCCATCATTGCAGCCTCACTGTGCCCATCATTGCAGGCTCACTGTGCCCATCATTGCAGCCTCACTGTGCTCAACAATGCAGCCTCACTATGCTCATCAATGCAGCCTCACTGTGCCTATCATTGCAGCCTCACTGCCCATCAATGCAGCATCACTGTGCCTATCAAATGCAGCTTTACTGTGCCCATGAATGCAACCTCACTGTGCCCATGAATGCAGCATCACTGTGCCCACCATTGCAGCCTGTGCCCATGAATTCAGCCTCATTGTGCCCACCCTTGCAGCCTGTGCTCATGAATGCAGCCTCACTGCCCATCAATGCAGCATCACTGTGCCCATCAAATGCAGCTTTATTGTGCCCGTGAATTCCTTCTCACTATACTCATCATTGCAGCCTCACTGTGCCCATCATTGCAGCCTCACTGTGCCCAACATTGCAGCCTCACTGTGCCCATCAATGCAGCCTCACTGTACCCATCAATTGCAGCCTTACTGTGCCCATCATTGCAGCCTCACTGTGCCCAACATTGCAGCCTCACTGTGCCCATCAATGCAGCCTCACTGTATCCATCAATTGCAGCTTTACTGTGCCCATCATTGCAGCCTCACTGTCCACCAAATGCAGCTTTAGCATGCCTGTGAATTCAGCCTCACTGTGCCCACCATTGCAGCCTCAATGTGCCCATGAATGCAGCATCACTGTGCCCTCCATTGCAGCCTCACTGTGCCCCTGAATGCAGCATCACTGTGCCCACCATTGCAGCCTCACTGTGCCCTGAATGCAGCCTCACTGTGCCCACCATTGCAGCCTAACTGTGCCCATGAATTCAGCCTCACTGTGACCACCAAAGCAGCCTCACTGTGCCCATTATTGCAGCCTCACTGTGCCTGTGAATGCAGCATCACTGTGCCCACCATTGCAGCCTTACTGTGCCCGTGAATACAGCCTCACTGTGCCCACCATTGCAGCCTCACTGTACCCGTGAATTCAGCCTCACTGTGCCTACCGTTGCAGCCTGTGCCCATGAATGCAGGCTTACTGTGCCCACCATTGCAGCCTGTACCCGTGAATGCAGCCTTATTTTGTCCACCATTGCATCCTCACTGTGCCCGTGAATGCAGCTTCAATGTGCCCACCATTGCAGCCTGACTGTGCCCATGAATTCAGCTTCACTGTGCCCACCATTGCAGCCTGTGCCCATAAATTCAGCCTCACTGTGCCATCCATTGCATCCTCACTCTGCCCGTGAATGCAGCCTTACTGTGCCCACCATTGCATCCTCACTTTATTGAAAAAATAATAACATGATTTAAAATCTGTACATGGCTCTGTTGGGTTTATTATCACCTTCACAAGGTCTCCATGTACATTAGTTAACTTTGGGAGTTATAGTTAGTAAAGAGGTAGATTGACTATTCATTTATTCAGTTATTCGTTCAGTGAGAATGTTATTCACTCATAGACATATGCACTTGTAACATCATATTTCAAGTAGGAAAGAATAGTGACATGCATTTAGACACTGCATCTTATCCTATTCTTCTCTACCTCATATAGTTCTGCTTACATATTTGAAGACGATTCATCAAGAGATGTGATTGCTCCAAAGCAAGACCTTCAGTAACGTTAATCGTGTTGCCCAATTAAAATGAATGCATTTCATGCTGATGGATGTGTGTTTCTAAGGGTGTGCTTTTGTGAATTGGGGCCGCGGGACTAATAGTGTATGATATGTTTCATTATCCCTTGTTCCCGGATCATGTGCCGCAAGTTTGATATTCACACACGTAGGGATCGAATGGGAAGCACCCACCCACACACAGATTGTTGAGAGTCTGGGCACAATTGATCGTATCTTCTAGATAAGATGCGGATATCCTGCCCAGCTTTTAGTTTTTAAATATATATCTTCACGTTGTTTAAGGTTTTCTACTTAACAAGTATGGGCATACATACATACATAAAAAAGTGTTTTTCACTTTTACCCCTTTAGATTTTCGCACACACACGTATGCACACATACGTACATATATGATTTTTTCCCTTTTATTGTAAACACCAATAGTGAAGTTAAACGCGCACCCTCACATTATATATATGTGCACATTATTTGTACTTTAAATCTTTAAATTTTGAAAGCCACACAGACACTGTTATAAGCCTTTACATATAAGGTTTTGTCTTTTTTGAAACACGGTCCCCTCACAACATTGTCTTTTTACAATATCTTCGTTTTTCATTGCGAACATGGTAGCTTCCTATTTTATTTTATTATATTTTATTTCCTTTTTTAATTTCTTTTTTACATATAGCACCATTCACACCCTCTTGCGGCCACCGGTTCACACAGTTTACACACACTTACATCCATCTGCATGATATTTTACACGTTTAAACGTCAGCGTCAGCACTCATCTTGGTTTAGTGGTTTTAAAGAGAGAAAGGATATTTTATATTTTTCTTTTTTCAAAAACCTTTATAAATCTTTTTAATCATTCATAGATATTTGTATTGTCCATATGAATACATCTTGCTTACACATTTATGTCTTCAATAGTGATTCCACTATAGGACACACATCCAATAGGGATGAGCCGAACACCCCCCTGTTCGGTTCGCACCAGAACATGCGAACAGGAAAAAAGTTCGTTCGAACACGCGAACACCATTAAAGTCTATGGGACACGAACATGAATAATCAAAAGTGCTAATTTTAAAGGCTAATATGCAAGTTATTGTCATAAAAAGTGTTTGGGGACCCGGGTCCTGCCCCAGGGGACATGGATCAATGCAAAAAAATTTTTTAAAAGCGGACGTTTTTTCAGGAGCAGTGATTTTAATAATGCTTAAAGTCAAACAATAAAAGTGTAATATCCCTTTAAATTTCGTACCTAGGGGGTGTCTATAGTATGCCTGTAAAGGACGCATGTTTCCTGTGTTTAGAACAGTCTGACAGCAAAATGACATTTTGAAGGAAAAAACTCATTTAAAACTACCGCGGCTATTGCATTGCCGACAATACACATAGAAGTTCATTGATAAAAACGGCATGGGAATTCCCCAAAGGGGAACCCCGAACCAAAATTAAAAAAAAAAAGACGTAGGAGTCCCCCTAAATTCCATACCAGGCCCTTCAGGTCTGATATGGATATTAAGGGAAACCCCGGCCAAAATTTAAAAAAAAATGACGTGGGGTTCCCCCTAAATTCCATACCAGACCCTTCAGGTCTGGTATGGATTTTAAGGGGAACCCCGCGCCAAAAAAAAACAAAAAATGGCGTGGGGTCCCCCCAAATATCCATATTAGACCCTTATCCGAGCACGCAACCTGGCAGGCCGCAGGAAAAGAGGGGGGGACGAGAGTGCGGCCCCCCCCCTCCTGAACCGTACCAGGCCACATGCCCTCAACATTGGGAGGGTGCTTTAGGGTAGCCCCCCAAAACACCTTGTCCCCATGTTGATGAGGACAAGGGCCTCATCCCCACAACCCTGGCCGGTGGTTGTGGGGGTCTGCGGGCGGGGGGCTTATCGGAATCTGGAAGCCCCCTTTAACAAGGGGACCCCCAGATCCCGGCCCCCCCCTGTGTGAAATGGTAAGGGGGTACAAATGTACCCCTACCATTTCACTAAAAAACTGTCAAAAATGTTAAAAATGACAAGAGACAGTTTTTGACAATTCCTTTATTTAAATACTTCTTCTTTCTTCTATCTTCCTTCATCTTCTGGTTCTTATGGTTCTTCTGGCTCTTCTGGTTCTTCCTCCAGCGTTCTCGTCCAGCATCTCCTCCGCGGCGTCTTCTATCTTCTTCTCCTCGGGCCGCTCCGCACCCATGGCATGGGGGGAGGCTCCCGCTCTTCTCTTCATCTTCTTCATCTTCTTCTCTTCTTTTTTTCTTCTCTTCTTCTCTTCTTCATTTTCTTCTCCGGGCCACTCCGCACCCATGCTGGCATGGAGGGAGGCTCCCGCTGTGTGACGGCGCTCCTCGTCTGACAGTTCTTAAATAACGGGGGCGGGGCCACCCGGTGACCCCGCCCCCCTCTGACGCACGGGACATGATGGGACTTCCCTGTGGCATTCCCCGTGACGTCACAGGGAAGTCCCGTCAAGTCACCGTGCGTCAGAGGGGGGCGGGGTCACCGGGTGGCCCCGCCCCCTGTTATTTAAGAACTGTCAGACGAGGAGCGCCGTCACACAGCGGGAGCCTCCCTCCATGCCAGCATGGGTGCGGAGCGGCCCGGAGAAGAAAATGAAGAAGAGAAGAAGAGAAGAAGAGAAGAAGATGAAGAAGATGAAGAGAAGAGCGGGAGCCTCCCCCCATGCCATGGGTGCGGAGCGGCCCGAGGAGAAGAAGATAGAAGACGCCGCGGAGGAGATGCTGGACGAGAACGCCGGAGGAAGAACCAGAAGAACCAGAAGAACCAGAAGATGAAGGAAGATAGAAGAAAGAAGAAGTATTTAAATAAAGGAATTGTCAAAAACTGTCTCTTGTCATTTTTAACATTTTTGACAGTTTTTTAGTGAAATGGTAGGGGTACTTTTGTACCCCCTTACCATTTCACACAGGGGGGGGGCCGGGATCTGGGGGTCTCTTTGCTTACGGCATTGTGATTGGCCAAAGCATGCGGGTCATAGTGCATGCTTGGCCAATCATCAGCCAGCAATGCACTGCGATGACGCAGTGCATTATGGGGCGCTCAAATTTGGCACGAATGCCCCATAATGTTAGATCTTTGACGAACGATCGAACAGCCGATGTTCGGGTCGAACTCATGTTCGACTCAAACTCGAAGCTCATCCCTAATGGTAGATATGTGTGTGTGGTGGCTTTTGGTCAGCTTTTCACTACAGGTGCCGAGTTTAACAACTTCCTGCCACACAATTTCTACTCCTATTATACAGACACAGTATAGCCTGGTTTGGAAAGAAGTTCTGTGTAATTGCCTATGATATTTCAAATGTAAGCAATTTTTATTTGTCTTGAACTACTGTAGTGGATTTTTCTAATATCATAATGCTAATGTATGTAAATATTCCTGTGTACAAGCTTTGAGGAGATTTGTGGGCCATTTTGTCTGAAGAAGCAGACCTTGGTAAACAAAACGCAAAATACTGGTTGGCATTAATGAGCATTATAGACAAGTTGACATAAGGTTGGCAGACAATGACCTTGGGATGACATGAATTAGAGAGATAAGCATTGGAGGTGTTATTATCATATGTAACCTTGCCAAATATTTATAGCGTTACCCTTTGCCCTTTTCTCTGTAACGTATCTTTGTGATAAGAAAAAAAAAATGTATGCCTTTATAACACCGCATGTTTCTTGTTAAAGTTGTTTGGATATATTTGCTTAACTTGCACATTAGCCAGAAGGATGATGACAGTTTTATACAGTATCTCACAAAAATGAGTACACCCCTCACATTTTTGTAAATATTTTATTATATCTTTTCATGTGACAACACTGAAGAAATGACACTTTGCTACAATGTAAAGTAGCAAGTGTACAGCTTGTATTCCAGTGTAAATTTGCTGTCCCCTCAAAATAACTCAACACACAGCCAGGGCCAGACTGGGTCTAAATACCAGCCCTGGAAAAAATTTCATACCAGCCCCATATTATTATTATTATACAGGATTTATATAGCACCAACAGTTTACGTAGCGCTTTACAACTTGAGGGTAGACAGTACAAAGCATAGCATTATTATACCAACCCAACAGCATAACTTTCTTGTTCACGAAAAGGAAAACCATGTATTTTAAAGCACATTTGAAGAGTGTATTATATTTGATAAGGCAGATATGAAAGCACATAGGGCTTTACATATATATATATACAGTATATATATATATATATATATATATATATATATATATAAATATATAAAAGCAAATTCCAGTTAAAAGTGGTCAATCATCAAGGGGGACACCAGGATCTCGAAACGTGGGGGGGCAGGGACTCTGTTGACCAGAGACCACCTTCCACAGAAAGAATACACTAATGCCCTGTACACACGATAGGATTTTCCGACAACAAGATCCATGTTTTTTTTCCGACGGAGGTTGGCTCAAACTTGTCTTGCATACACACGGTCACACAAATCTTGTCGGAAATTCGGAACGTCAAGAACGCGGTGACGTACAACACATACGACGAGCCAAGAAAAATGAAGTTCAATAGCCAGTGCGGCTCTTCTGCTTGATTCCAAGCATGCGTGGAACTTTGTGCGTCGGAATTGTGTACACATGAACAGAATTTACGACAACGGATTTTGTTGTCGGAAAATTTGAGAACCAGCCCTCAAATTTTGTGTGACGAAAATTTCAATGGAAAATGTCCGACGGAGCCTACACACGGTCGGAATTTCTGACAACAAGCTCCCATAGAACATTTTCTATCGGAAAATCCTATCGTGTGTACGGGGCATAAGGTAGGGGGGGGCTTACTGATATAAGTGGGAAACCTTTATATCAGTGCCCCCTTACATTATTGTATTCACTCCCCCCTTACATCAGTGACCCCCCTCAGACTGGCCTGGCGGCGCTTTCACTGACATCCTCTCATGTGCACCATGCAGGGCTCAGTCAGTTGGCTCCAGCTCGGTTGCTCTGGTTTTATCCTATAGTCTCCTCACCACAGTCCACACATGTCTGGCTTCTTTCATGACCCCCATCCCGGCAGTGCTCCCATTCTTGACTCCTCTCCAGACTCCCTCATCCCTCAGAGACTGCAGACATGATACAGGAGATGTCAGAGGTTGCGGACATGATACAGGAGATGGTTAGAGACTGAAGACATCATACCAAAGATGGTAAGAGAATGCAGACATGCTACAAGAGATGGTTAGAGATTGCTGACATGATACAGGAGATTAATGCAGCCTCACCAGTTCCCATCAAATGCGGCCTCACTGTGCCCATCAATGCAGCCTCACTGTGCCCATCAATTGCAGCCTTACTGTGCCCATCATTGCAGCCTCACTGTGCCCATCATTGCAGCCTCACTGTGCCCATCATTGCAGCCTCACTGTCCATCAAATACAGCTTTACCGTGCCTGTGAATTCAGCCTCATTGTGCCCATCATTGCAGCCTCACTGCCATGAATGCAGCCTCACTGCCCATCAATGCAGCATCACTGTGCCCATCAAATGCAGCTTTACTGTGCCCGTGAATTCATCCTCACTGTACTCATCAGTGCAGCCTCACTGTGCCCACATTGCAGCCTCACTGTGCCCACATTGCAGCCTCACTGTGCCCATCAAATGCAGCCTCACTGTGCCCATCAATGCAGCCTCACTTTACCCATCAATTGCAGCCTTACTGTGCCCATCATTGCAGCCTCACTGTGCCCATCATTGCAGCCTCACTCTGCCCATCATTGCAGCCTCACTGTCCGTCAAATGCAGCTTTAGTGTGCCTGTGAATATAGCCTCACTGTGCCCATCATTGCAGCCTCACTGCCATGAATGCAGCCTCATTGCCCATCAATGCAGCATCACTGTGCCCATCAAATGCAGCTTTACTGTGCCCATGAATTCAGTCTCACGGTGCTCATCAATGCAGCTTCACTGTGCCCATCATTGCAGCCTCACTGTGCCCATAATTGCATCCTCAGTGTGCCCATCATTGCAGCCTCACTGTGCTCATCAATGCAGCCTCACTGTGCTCATCAATGCAGCCTCACTGTGCTCATCAATGCAGCCTCACTGTGCCCATCATTGCAGCCTCACTGTCCATCAATGCAGCATCACTTGCCTATCAAATGCAGCTTTACTGTGCCCATGAATGCAACCTTACTGTGCCCACCATTGCAGCCTCACTGAGCCATGAATGCAGCCTCACTGTGCCCACCATTGCAGCCTAACTGTGCCCGTGAATTCAGCCTCACTGTGACCACCAGGCAGCCTCACTGTGCCCACTATTGCAGCCTCACTGTGCCAGTGAATGCAGCATCATTGTGCCCACCATTGCAGCCTCACTGTGCCCATGAATGCAGCATCACTGTCCCCACTATTGCAGCCTCACTGTGCTGTGAATGCAGCCTCATTGTGCCCACCATTGCAGCCTCACTGTGCCCATGAATTCAGCCTCACTGTGCCTACCATTGCAGCCTGTGCCCATGAATGCAGCCTCACTGTGCCCACCATTGCAGCCTGTGCCTGTGAATGCAGCCTCATTGTGCCCACCATTGCAGCTGTGCCCATGAATTCAGCCTCACTGTGCCCACCATTGCAGCCTGTGCCTGTGAATTCAGCCTCACTGTGCCCCCCATTGCATCCTCACTGTGCCCATGAATGCAGCCTCACTGTGTCCACCATTGTAGCCTTGCTGTGCTCATGAATGCAGCCTCAGTGTGTCCACCATTGCAGCCTGTGCCCATGAAGGTAGCCTTACTGTGCCCACCATTGCATCCTCACTGTGCCCGTGAATGCAGCCTCACTGTGCCCACCATTGCATCCTCACTGTGCCCGTGAATGCAGCATCACTGTGCCCACCATTGCAGCCTCACTGTGCCCATCATTGCAGCCTCACTGCCATGAATGCAGCCTCACTGCCCATCAATGCAGCATCACTGTGCCCATCAAATGCAGCTTTACTGTGCCTGTGAATTCAGACTCACTGTGCTCATCAATGCAGCCTCACTGTGCCCATCATTGCAGCCTCACTGTGCCCATCATTGCAGCCTCACTGTGCCCATCATTGCAGCCTCACTGTGCTCAACAATGCAGCCTCACTATGCTCATAAATGCAGCCTCACTGTGCCTATCATTGCAGCCTCACTGCCCATCAATGCAGCATCACTGTGCCTATCAAATGCAGCTTTACTGTGCCCATGAATGCAACCTCACTGTGCCCATGAATGCAGCATCACTGTGCCCACCATTGCAGCCTGTGCCCATGAATTCAGCCTCATTGTGCCCACCCTTGCAGCCTGTGCTCATGAATGCAGCCTCACTGCCCATCAATGCAGCATCACTGTGCCCATCAAATGCAGCTTTATTGTGCCCGTGAATTCCTTCTCACTATACTCATCATTGCAGCCTCACTGTGCCCATCATTGCAGCCTCACTGTGCCCAACATTGCAGCCTCACTGTGCCCATCAATGTAGCCTCACTGTACCCATCAATTGCAGCCTTACTGTGCCCATCATTGCAGCCTCACTGTGCCCAACATTGCAGCCTCACTGTGCCCATCAATGCAGCCTTACTGTATCCATCAATTGCAGCTTTACTGTGCCCATCATTGCAGCCTCACTGTCCACCAAATGCAGCTTTAGCATGCCTGTGAATTCAGCCTCACTGTGCCCACCATTGCAGCCTCAATGTGCCCATGAATGCAGCATCACTGTGCCCTCCATTGCAGCCTCACTGTGCCCCTGAATGCAGCATCACTGTGCCCACCATTTCAGCCTCACTGTGCCCTGAATGCAGCCTCACTGTGCCCACCATTGCAGCCTAACTGTGCCCATGAATTCAGCCTCACTGTGACCACCAAAGCAGCCTCACTGTGCCCATTATTGCAGCCTCACTGTGCCTGTGAATGCAGCATCACTGTGCGCATCATTGCAGCCTTACTGTGCCCGTGAATACAGCCTCACTGTGCCCACCATTGCAGCCTCACTGTGCCCGTGAATTCAGCCTCACTGTGCCTACCGTTGCAGCCTGTGCCCATGAATGCAGGCTTACTGTGCCCACCATTGCAGCCTGTACCCGTGAATGCAGCCTTATTGTGTCCACCATTGCATCCTCACTGTGCCCGTGAATGCAGCTTCAATGTGCCCACCATTGCATCCTCACTGTGCCCATGAATGCAGCCTCACTGTGCCCACCATTGCAGCCTGACTGTGCCCATGAATTCAGCTTCACTGTGCCCACCATTGCAGCCTGTGCCCATGAATTCAGCCTCACTGTGCCATCCATTGCATCCTCACTCTGCCCGTGAATGCAGCCTTACTGTGCCCACCATTGCATCCTCACTTTATTGAAAAAATAATAACATGATTTAAAATCTGTACATGGCTCTGTTGGGTTTATTATCACCTTCACAAGGTCTCCATGTACATTAGTTAACTTTGGGAGTTATAGTTAGTAAAGAGGTAGATTGACTATTCATTTATTCAGTTATTCGTTCAGTGAGAATGTTATTCACTCATAGACATATGCACTTGTAACATCATATTTCAAGTAGGAAAGAATAGTGACATGCATTTAGACACTGCATCTTATCCTATTCTTCTCTACCTCATATAGTTCTGCTTACATATTTGAAGACGATTCATCAAGAGATGTGATTGCTCCAAAGCAAGACCTTCAGTAACGTTAATCGTGTTGCCCAATTAAAATGAATGCTTTTCATGCTGATGGATGTGTGTTTCTAAGGGTGTGCTTTTGTGAATTGGGGCCGCGGGACTAATAGTGTATGATATGTTTCATTATCCCTTGTTCCCGGATCATGTGCCACAAGTTTGATATTCACACACGTAGGGATCGAATGGGAAGCACCCACCCACACACAGATTGTTGAGAGTCTGGGCACAATTGATCGTATCTTCTAGATAAGATGCGGATATCCTGCCCAGCTTTTAGTTTTTATATATATATCTTCACGTTGTTTAAGGTTTTCTACTTAACAAGTATGGGCATACATACATACATAAAAAAGTGTTTTTCACTTTTACCCCTTTAGATTTTCGCACACACACGTATGCACACATACGTACATATATGATTTTTTCCCTTTTATTGTAAACACCAATAGTGAAGTTAAACCCTCACATTATATATATGTGCACATTATTTGTACTTTAAATCTTTAAATTTTGAAAGCCACACAGACACTGTTATAAGCCTTTACATATAAGGTTTTGTCTTCTTTGAAACACGGTCCCCTCACAACATTGTCTTTTTACAATATCTTCGTTTTTCATTGCGAACATGGTAGCTTCCTATTTTATTTTATTATATTTTATTTCCTTTTTTAATTTCTTTTTTACATATAGCACCATTCACACCCTCTTGCGGCCACCGGTTCACACAGTTTACACACACTTACATCCATCTGCATGATATTTTACACGTTTAAACGTCAGCGTCAGCACTCATCTTGGTTTAGTGGTTTTAAAGAGAGAAAGGATATTTTATATTTTTCTTTTTTTTCTTTTTTCAAAAACCTTTATAAATCTTTTTAATCATTCATAGATATTTGTATTGTCCATATGAATACATCTTGCTTACACATTTATGTCTTCAATAGTGATTCCACTATAGGACACACATCCAATAGGGATGAGCCGAACACCCCCCTGTTCGGTTCGCACCAGAACATGCGAACAGGAAAAAAGTTCGTTCGAACACGCGAACACCGTTAAAGTCTATGGGACACGAACATGAATAACCAAAAGTGCTAATTTTAAAGGCTAATATGCAAGTTATTGTCATAAAAAGTGTTTGGGGACCCGGGTCCTGCCCCAGGGGACATGGATCAATGCAAAAAATTTTTTTTAAAACGGCCGTTTTTTCAGGAGCAGTGATTTTAATAATGCTTAAAGTCAAACAATAAAAGTGTAATATCCCTTTAAATTTCGTACCTGGGGGGTGTCTATAGTATGCCTGTAAAGGGGCGCATGTTTCCTGTGTTTAGAACAGTCTGACAGCAAAATGACATTTTGAAGGAAAAAACTCATTTAAAACTACCGCGGCTATTGCATTGCCGACAATACACATAGAAGTTCATTGATAAAAACGGCATGGGAATTCCCCAAAGGGGAACCCCGAACCAAAATTAAAAAAAAAAAAAGACGTAGGAGTCCCCCTAAATTCCATACCAGGCCCTTCAGGTCTGATATGGATATTAAGGGAAACCCCAGCCAAAATTTAAAAAAAAATGACGTGGGGTTCCCCCTAAATTCCATACCAGACCCTTCAGGTCTGGTATGGATTTTAAGGGGAACCCCGCGCCGAAAAAAAAAAAAAAACGGCGTGGGGTCCCCCCAAAAATCCATACCAGACCCTTATCCGAGCACGCAACCTGGCAGGCCGCAGGAAAAGAGGGGGGGACGAGAGTGCAGCCCCCCCCCTCCTGAACCGTACCAGGCCACATGCCCTCAACATTGGGAGGGTGCTTTGGGGTAGCCCCCAAAACACCTTGTCCCCATGTTGATGAGGACAAGGGCCTCATCCCCACAACCCTGGCCGGTGGTTGTGGGGGTCTGCGGGCGGGGGGGCTTATCGGAATCTGGAAGCCCCCTTTAACAAGGGGACCCCCAGATCCCGGCCCCCCCCTGTGTGAAATGGTAAGGGGGTACAAAAGTACCCCTACCATTTCACTAAAAAACTGCCAAAAATGTTAAAAATGACAAGAGACAGTTTTTGACAATTCCTTTATTTAAATACTTCTTTCTCTATCTTCCTTCATCTTCTGGTTCTTATGGTTCTTCTGGCTCTTCTGGTTCTTCCTCCGGCGTTCTCATCCAGCATCTCCTCCGCGGCGTCTTCTATCTTCTTCTCCTCGGGCCGCTCCGCACCCATGGCATGGGGGGAGGCTCCCGCTCTTCTCTTCATCTTCTTCTCTTCTTCTTTTCTTCTCTTCTTCATTTTCTTCTCCGGGCCGCTCCGCACCCATGCTGGCATGGAGGGAGGCTCCCGCTGTGTGACGGCGCTCCTCGTCTGACAGTTCTTAAATAACGGGGGCGGGGCCACCCGGTGACCCCGCCCCCCTCTGACTCACGGGACATGACGGGACTTCCCTGTGGCATTCCCCGTGATGTCACAGGGAAGTCCCGCCCCCCGTTATTTAAGAACTGTCAGACGAGGAGCGCCGTTACACACCGGGAGCCTCCCTCCATGCCAGCATGGGTGCGGAGCGGCCCGGAGAAGAAAATGAAGAAGAGAAGAAGAGAAGAAAAGAAGAAGATGAAGAAGATGAAGAGAAGAGCGGGAGCCTCCCCCCATGCCATGGGTGCGGAGCGGCCCGAGGAGAAGAAGATAGAAGACGCCGCGGAGGAGATGCTGGACGAGAACGCCGGAGGAAGAACCAGAAGAACCAGAAGATGAAGGAAGATAGAAGAAAGAAGAAGTATTTAAATAAAGGAATTGTCAAAAACTGTCTCTTGTCATTTTTAAAATTTTGGCAGTTTTTTAGTGAAATGGTAGGGGTACTTTTGTACCCCCTTACCATTTCACACAGGGGGGGGGCCGGGATCTGGGGGTCCCCTTGTTAAAGGGGGCTTCCAGATTCCGATAAGCCCCCCGCCCGCAGACCCCCCCGCAACCACCGGCCAGGGTTGTGGGGATGAGGCCCTTGTCCTCATCAACATGGGGACAAGGTGTTTTGGGGGGCTACCCCAAAGCACCCTCCCAATGTTGAGGGCATGTGGCCTGGTATGGTTCAGGAGGGGGGGGCCGCACTCTCGTCCCCCCCTCTTTTCCTGCGGCCTGCCAGGTTGCGTGTTCGGATAAGGGTCTGGTATGGATTTTTGGGGGGACCCCACGCCGTTTTTTTTTTTTTTTTTGGCGCGGAGTTCCCCTTAAAATCCATACCAGACCTGAAGGGTCTGGTATGGAATTTAGGGGGAACCCCACGTCATTTTTTTTTTTACATTTTGGCCGGGGTTCCCCTTAATATCCATATCAGACCTGAAGGGCCTGGTATGGAATTTAAGGGGACTCCTACGTCTTTTTTTTTTTTTTAATTTTGGTTCGGGGTTCCCCTTTGGGGAATTCCCATGCCATTTTTATCAATAAACTTCTATGTGTATTGTCGGCAATGCAATAGCCGCAGTAGTTTTAAATGAGTTTTTTCCTTCAAAATGTCATTTTGCTGTCAGACTGTTCTAAACACAGGAAACATGCGCCCCTTTATAGGCATACTATAGACACCCCCCAGGTACGAAATTTAAAGGGATATTACACTTTTATTGTTTGACTTTAAGCATTATTAAAATCACTGCTCCTGAAAAAACGGCCGTTTTTAAAAAATTTTTTTGCATTGATTCATGTCCCCTGGGGCAGGACCCGGGTCCCCAAACACTTTTTATGACAATAACTTGCATATTAGCCTTTAAAATTAGCACTTTTGATTTCTCCCATAGACTTTTAAAGGGTGTTCCGCCGGCATTCGAATTTGCCGCAAACACCCCAAATTGTTCGCTGTTCGGCGAACTTGCGAACAGCCAATGTTCGAGTCGAACATGAGTTCGACTCGAACTCGAAGCTCATCCCTAACATCCAATCTCATCAATGTCAAGATCCCATACAACCCAACGATCAGCTGTTCAGAGTTACATAATTAATATGGGGTCATGTGGGAGACATATAATGTGTATATAAGTGGTCATCACTTTCGTATGAACCAGCTATGAGTAAGCGCTCTATGGGAGTGTGAAAAGCGTTAGCGGTTATGCTGCATTATTCCAACAGAGCCATGTACGGATTTTAAATCATGTTATTATTTTTTCAATAAAGAAGATATTATTTTCACTCTTCCAATCCGGAGTGCGGCTGTCCAGATTTTTTCATTGCACATATACCTTTGGAATAGCAAATTGCCGGCACCTGGAGCTCTCACAATTATCCACACAGCGGAGGACGGGAGATTTTAACCCGGTTACAAGGAGCGGTGGCAACCACCTTGTTTATTGCATCCTCACTGTGCCCGTGAATGCAGCATCACTGTGCCCACCATTGCAGCCTCACTGTGCCCGTGAATGCAGCATCACTGTGCCCACCATTGCAACCTCACTGTGCCCGTGAATGCAGCATCACTGTGCCCACCATTGCAGCCTCACTGTGCACTGAATGCAGCCTCACTGTGCCCACCATTGCATTCTCACTGTGCCCATGAATGCAGATTTACTGTGCCCACCATTGCAGCCTGTGCCCATGAATGCAGCCTCACTGTGCCCACCATTGCATCCTCACTGTGCCCATGAATGCAGCCTCACTGTGCCCACTATTGCAGCCTCACTGTGCCCACAATTGCAGCTTCACTGTGCCCGTGAATTCAGCCTCTCTATGCCCACCATTGCAGCCTGTGCCCGTGAATTCAGCCTTACTGTGCCCATCATTGTAACCTGTGCCCATGAATGCAGCCTCACTGTGCCCATCATTGTATCCTCACTGTGCCCGTGAATGCAGCCTCACTGTGCCCACCATTGCATCCTCACTGTGAAAAGAGCGCTGATCCAAGTATTCCCCCTGTCAGAACACAACAGCTCAGTGGGGGGAGATTGCTGAACTAACCTTGCATGGTTAGTACAGCGGCTCCCACTGGAGTTGTCAGCTCCTTTTTTTGTGCAACCCGCGGGGTTGCACGAAAAAGAAAAAACTATAGTGTGTACCCGGCTTAACACTAGTAGCTTACTGGAGGGTGCAACAAAGGTAAGCGGTAAACTTCCAGAATTGAAAACAGGTGTCCCAATTTTAGTTTTTTACTTACAAGCTTTCAGGCCTGGTTCACACCTATGCATTTTTAGTGCTTTTTACAGATTTGCACCACAGAACGTGTTTCATAGGAAACCATGTTGAATGAACTGTAGTGCAAATCTGCAAAAAGCAATAAAAACGCATAGGTGAGAACCAGGCCTAAGTCTGTATAAAAGCAGTGTTGAAACAGACTGTGTTAATGCACCCTCCTAAAGAGGTTGTAAACCCTATAAAAAAAACAAAAACCTGTAAGACTAATGCCATGTACACACAATCGGAATTTTTGTCGGAAAAACCTTGGATGGGTTTTTCGGACGGAATTCCGCTCAAGCTTGTCTTGCATACACACGGTCACATAAAAGTTCTCTGAACTTTTGACCGTCAAGAACGCGGTGACGTACAACATGTACGATGGGACTAGAAAAGGGAAGTTCCATACGAAGCATGCCACCCTTTGGGCTCCTTCTGCTAATCTTGTGTTTATCTCGTGTTAGTAGAAGTTTGGTGAGAGACGATTCACGCTTTTCAGCCTCGTGCTTTTCCGATCGTTACTGCTCTTCAGTTTCTGCTTTTGGGTTTGTATCTGTTCTTCATTTCGTGTAGTCAGTTCGCATCTGGGTTTCAGTGCGTATTATTATTATAGTACGTATTTGTTTTCCAGTGCGTTCTTGTCTGCTCGTTTCTGATTTTCAGCTCGCTCTTCTCAGGCCTTTCTGTTTTTCAGTGCTTTCTGTTAGTTCGTTCTGACCAGCCGACCGTTTTGAAGCCATGTTGCGGGTATGTACTCGTTGTAAAGTTCGTGCTATGCGGGGGCTTGGTGTTGGGGTTCTTGCATTGACCCAAGCCTAGTCCATGAACAGGATGGGGAGGAGTTCATGGACCAAGAATTGGTTGCTCCAGTGTGACCAGTTCTGTCATATGCCTTTGTTGAGGGAGATCTAGAAGAATAATCCTGATGATTTCAGGAATTTTCTCCGGATGACGGACCCCGTTTTTCACTGTCTCTTGGCTTTGCTGTCCCCTTATATTACGAAGCAGGACACCTGCATGCGGCAAGCCATCACTCTCGAGCAGAGGCTAGTGGCCACGTTGCGGTACTTGGCGACAGGGAGAAGTATGCAGGACCTCAAGTTCTCAACAGGCATCTCCACCCAGGCTCTGGGGATTATTATTCCAGAGACCTGTTCTGCCATCATTCAGGTCCTGTAGAAGGACTATATTAGGGTAAGCTTTATCCTTTAACATCACATTCTATGTATTTAATGTTTGCTAATGTATTGTATTTCTTTCATCATTCCCTAATTACCATTATTGTAATATGCTGTGAATGTCCCCTTTGTCCTCATGCATGCTGGAAGTTTTTAATGCTCCTTTTTTGTCCTTAATGCATATTCCCCTTCACTAACCTCCCCAGCATGCTATCCTGGGCCCATATACACCTAGCCTAGTCACTTAACAATGTATTTTGTCAGCTCCATAGTAGTGCTTTACCCTAAACACCCCCTAAAATGTGTACAAATGTTATTTGTGTCCTTAAATTCAGGCAGAGTGCCAGAGGCTTTTTTTGGGGGTCCCAAACTCAGATAGAACCCCCCTGAAATTTTTAAAATGGGCCATCGGAGGGGGTGAGGAATCTGATAAGTGTACCTTATCTTTTTGTCTTAAATAAATAAATAAATAAATAAATACTCCTTAAAATAAATATTAATACTGATGTTGGCCAAGAATGTTTGTGTCTAATCTGCTTGCCATGTTATGTGCAAAAGTACTAATTTTATTTTTTTTGGTTTGACTCCACAGTTTCCTTCAACGCCACAGGAATGCCAGACTGTGGCCTCCCAGTTTGCCAAGCGTTGGGACCAACTGCGGAGGGGCAATCGATGGGAAACACATCCACATCGTCCCACCACCCCACTTGGGGTCATACTATTTTAACCATAAGGGGTTTCATAGTATAGTGTTGAATGGCCGGGTGTCGGATGGTGGAGTTTTTGCCCAGACCGAGTCCTATGGACGTCTCTAGAGTGGTGGCTTGGGATTGCCACCTGTGGAAGAGAACGTGGAAGGACTCCCATTTGTGTTTGTTGCAGATGAGGCATTTGGTCTGGGTGAACATCTGATGAGGCCATTCCCCCAGAGTACCCTCACCCCGGAGAAGAGAGTTTTTAATTACCGGCTGGCCACAACCAGAAGAGTGGTGGACAATGCGTTTGGTATAATGGCCAGCCGGTTCCGCCTATTCCTTGTGGCAATCAATATGGCAGAGTATAAACTGAATCACATAGTGCTAGCGTGTTGTATTCTCCATAATTAGTTAAGGAGAAATGCTCCAAATTATGTGGCCTCAGTTGGGCCTGAGGCTACGATTCAGGACATAAATACAATGATGGCCCTGGAAGCTTGCCATGCTGGCTTGCCCCCCCAAAGCGCCTGTGATGTGCGTCAAAAGTATCTGGACTATTTTACGGGTAGGGGGGCCATTGCTATGCCAGCAAATTTTTGATTCTTTTATAAAATAAAAAATTATTTTGATCTGAAATCATCTTGAATTTGATTTACTGCTTGTGTTTCTTTTAGCTGTCTCCTAGGTTCTCCTAGTGTACTTGTAGTGCCAAGTGGATTTTGCTTTATTAAATAACCTCCATTGTCACTGTAAACACCAACTTAATACAAAAACTGGTATTGAGCATTGAAAGAAGAAGCCACACATTGTTGAGTATAAAATCTTTTACTCCATGCACATTCACATATGCGTTGTAAAACATTTTTCCACCAAAAACACATCTTTGTTTAATTAAGTTTGACATTTTTAGTTTTATATTTGGCAATAACAGGCATGTTTCAAACCATAACATACAGAACTTTGGAACTTACAAAGTTCAACATACAAAAAGTGAAGGCAATATCCAATATCGGACATTAGTATGTCAAAACTGTGTTGATATTGCCTTCATCAGATGAGTGATGTCACCCCTGTAAAAGCCAAATTTTGAAGATGCACAAAAATTGGGATTCAAAATGGGGATTTCCCTCCTGATCCCATGCCTAATGCCAACATGTGCTAGCTCCCATCATGGGTGATCAATGGACGTGTTTTGGGGGTACAACCCCTTCCTTTCAACTACTTGAGTTGCAAGGAAGAGGTTGCACCCACAAAACGCGTACATTGATATCCCATGATGGCAGATAGAACATGTTGACACACTGTGTGCATCTTCAAAATTTGGCTTTTAAAATGTATTAAAACTTTAGGAAATTTCTCCCAAAAAATATAAAATGGTGTCATTTTGTTTATATTTAGATTCTCCCTAATACATCAATCATGTTCTTCAGTTTTTGTTCAACATCATTGGTTTAATACTTGACGATGTCTAAATCCCGACTACACAGCATTATGTCCTGGATTAGCATTTGTGCACTTTCACTTGTGAAATGCGAATCTTCTTCCACAACATGCACATTACCTAAAATGTGTGCTGAGTTCCCCTTCTTTTGGAGCTTAGGGGTCCCTGGCGTCCTCAGACATCCCGAGTCTTTTCTCCCCTATGAGAATTAAAAAAAAGGTATACTTAGCACACAGATATTTGAGGCCAGAAATAGGAATATGAAACATTGCTTGAAAGTGGGGTACAATTGTCAGTTTTGGCATAGTTCCAAGCTGAAGACATTTTTTTTCCCTTTCTAAAGCTGGAATACTTACCTTTTTTGGAAAATATTCACACATGTAGAGACCCCTAGTATCCCCTGGAGCACCTGTGTGGGATACCCTAAAAAGTTTGTTTACAGTGTGTAAACAACTGCTGAGTGTCCTCTCCTTACATTACACTGAATCAAGTTTGCATTTCATTCTAGTTACAAACACATCTAGACAACAATGTACTAAACTTATTTTAATACAAATAGGCATGACCAAATGTAGTTAACCTGCATCTGCAAAAAACATTGTATTATTGATGGGTAAACAAACAATGTTTACTATGATTGATTACTGTGCCCACGAGCCTGAAAGTTGCAATTTTAAACTGTAAAACAGTAAAGAAAAGCACATGGAGCAGCATGCAAGTAATAATAATAATAATAATAGGAACACAGGACAAATAATTACTTTTTTAGAAGAACTTTCTTGATCCTTCTGTACTGATCCTGCTCCCTCAATTTCAGGTCTGACCAGCGTTTCCTCTGTTGCTCCTTGGATCGTCGTACCCCAAAATTCCTGTGCAGACTTCTCACAACTTTAGACATGATCTTGGCCTTTCTCACATTTAGGTTTAGGTAAGGTCCATACTTCCCATCATAGTCGGCCCTCTTCAAGATGTCCACCATCTCCACCATCTCTACAAAGGCCATATTTGAGGCCTTAAATCTCCTTTGGGATCGGGACATTTCTGGCTCCGGGCTTTCCTTGTTGTTACTGGAATTACACACCTGCTGTGTCTCCGCCATGCCCTCTCCCACTGCGCCGAAAGAGAAGGGGCGGGGAATATTCTAGAAAGAACGTCAGGGGCAGGTGACGCGGGCGGAGTTTATATAAAGCGTAATGCGCATGCGTCAGACATACGATCTGTGAGTGGGGGAAGTGCCGATTGTTAGAACGAAAGTAACATTTTAACTTGGGGCATCAGTGGCATATACTGCTTCTAGATTGAGGCCTATATTGTGATAAGAATATGAGAGTTTAGCCTGACATTAGGGGTTTTCTCAGTTTTTTTTTCCTGCAGAAATAATGAATTTGTTCAAAAAACCAGTGTTTATGAGCCAGTTTATAGATAGGTACAGGGAGCTGCCCAGTTTGTGGCAAGTCAAACATAATTTATACCATAACAGACCAGCTAGGAAGGCAGCGCTGGAGAAACTGCTGGAATTTGTGAAGATGTAGGTCCCCAACGCAGACAATGATTTTTTTGGACAGGAAAATTGGTAGCTTGAGGAGCACATACAAGAAGGAGCGTTATAAGGTCCTGGCATCCCAAAGGTCAGGAGCAGCAGCAGAGGACGTGTATGTACCCAGTCTGTGGTACTATGACAAAATGCGTTTTCTGGAAGACCAGACTGAAGTGAGGTCATCCACACTTCCTTCCACCCCAGCTGAGGCTTCCAAGAACCAACCTTGGCCTTACAGCCAGGAAGAAGTGGAGGAGCCCAGCTTGAGGCAGGTATAGTATCTTTCTACATATCTATTGTCCTAAAATTAAAGATGTTAACTAGATGTTATTGTTGATAAGAAATTAATGATTGAACAAAAAGTGTTTTACATATCAATAGACAGTAGTGGCTAAAAATGATTGGGACAAGAATGAAAAATGCTGGGGTCAGAATGATAGTCTTTTCTATTTATTAAACAGAGTATTGGTAACTGTAAGCGCAAACACACAAGTCCATATCTAACAGGAGATATAAAGGGCTGAGCAACTTAGTCCATAGGGGACAGGCTGGAAGTTCAAGGGTTAAAGTGGTAACTGGTAATGTAATGGTTAAAGTAGGCTGGTAGGCTAGGCGGCTGCTGTCCTCAGAGAGCTGGCTCTGTGATGGATGAGAGAGGGGTAGAGAAGGAAGCGCCACCTGAGTGTAGTATTAACAAATGATGTTTAATGACACCAGGTAAAAACACACTTACAGGATAAAAACATATAAAAGGCTCATTTGTATAGGTATGTAGTCCTCGGTGTTCCCTCTGATCCTGTGGTGGTAACGCTGCAGGGATGCTGGACTGCAGAAGGTGGATTACCAGCCAGGAGCTCCTTCTGTGGTCATCAGGAAGAGACAAGGGGGCGGCGTGGAGCGCACGTGGAGCGTGCGTGACGTCACAGGTCATCCGTCCACTTCCGGGTTCGGTATCCAGGGGAGGGATCATCCAGGGAGGAGGGCTTGCAGGGAGGTTGAGAGAAGGCTACGCGCTCGGAGCCACTGCTCCTTCAATAGGCCTACAAAGGAGCCTAGGCCTATTGAAGGAGCAGTGGTTCAGAGCGCGTAGCATTAAAAGAATGCGCTGCATTAAAAGATCCAAAAATTTACAGAGTGACGAATGTGCTATCTCCATTATGAACGTTAGTTTTACCAGACCGAGCGCTTCCATCTCGTACTTGATTCTGAGCATGCATGTTTTTTTGCGTGTCGAATTTGCAATGACGTCGGCGTATATAGTAAATATATTTTAAACGGTGCCAGTTTAGGAGATATTTACAGTATCTACAGGTAAACCTTATTATAGGCTTTCCTGTAGGTACAATTAAAAAGGAAGACTTTACTTGATCTGTAAGCAGTATTTAGATAATATTGTACTGTGGGAAGAATGGCATTACAAAGTCAATTAACAAAGAAAGACATACAGACCATTATAATCTTTAAACGTGTAGGTCTTTCCTTTAGAGAGATTGCAAAGAAAAACAAGGTGTCAGTAAGTACAATATCCTACACAATCTAAAGGCACTACTAACCAAACACTGCCATGAAGACCAAGGAACTCTTCAAACAAGTAAGGGACAATATTGTTGAGAAGTACAAGTCAGGGTTAGGTTATAAAAAAAAATCAAAATCTTTGGTGATCCCTAGGAGCACCATCAAATCTATCATAACCAAATGGAAAGAACAGAAAGAAAAGACGGCCGCACACCAAAACTCACGGACCGAGCAAGGAGGGCATTAATCAGAGAGGCAGCACAGAAACCTAAGGTAACCCTTGAGGAGCTGCAGAGTTCCACAGCAGAGATTGGAGTATCTGTACATAGGAGGACAATAAGCCGTACGCTCCATAAAGTTGGGCTTTATGGCAGAGTGGCCAGAAGAAAGCCATTACTTTCAGCAAAAAAACAAAATGGCACGTTTTGAGTTTGCGAAAAGGCACGTGGGAGACTCTCAAAATGTAGGGAGGAAGGTGCTCTGGTCTGATGAGACTAAAATTGAACTTTTTGTCCATCAAAGAAAATGCTATGTCTGGCGCAAACCCAACACATCACATCACCCAAAGAACACCATCCCCACAGTGAAACATGGTGGTGGCAGCATCATGCTGTGAGGATGTTTTTTCAGCAGTCAGGACTGGGAAACTGGTCAGAGTTGAGGGAAAGATGGATGGTGCTAAATACAGGGATATTCTTAAGCAAAACCTGTAGCAATCTGTGTGTGATTTGAGGCTAGGACGGAGGTTCACCTTCCAGCAAAAAAATGACCCCAAACACACTGCTAAAGCAACACTTGAGTGGTTTAAGGGGAAACATATAAATGTGTTGGAATGGCCTAGTCAAAGCCCAGACCTCAATCCAATAGAAAATCTGTGGTCAGACTTAAATATTGCTGTTCACAAGCACAAACCATCCAACTTGAAGGGGCTGGAGCAGTTTTGCAAGCAGGAATGGGCAAAAATCCCAGTGGTAAGATGTGGCAAGCTCATAGATACTTATCCAAAGCAACTTGGAGCTGTGATAGCCACAAAAGGTGGCTCTACAAAGTATTGAGGGGGTGAATAGTTATGCACATTGACTTTTTCTGTTATTTTGTCCTATTTGTTGTTTGCTTCACAGTAAAAAAAAAAAAAAAATCTTCAAAGTTGTGGGCATGTTCTGTAAATTAAATGATGCAAATCCTCAAGCAATCCATGTTAATTCCAGGTTTTGAGGCAACAAAACACGAAAAATGCCCAGGGGGGTGAATATTTTTGCAAGGCACTGTACATACACATGCAGCAGTAGCTCTTTCATGTGTTAATATAATTACATGAAGCAATATGTACATAAAGCCTTGAGCAAGCTGCTTTAGAAATACCTAAGATTGTTATTACCTATACCCTGAAGCTGGTATTGTATATACAAAAGCTAACAACAGATAAGACTCACATACATTAAGATGGCTATTCTTTGTAGCTTTGTTGCTTGGAACTGCATTTTGGACTCAAGCTACCAAACTTTGGACTATAGGACTATATGGGCTTATTTTAATGCTTCTACTTTATTTGATACCTTAGCAGCAACATTCCAAATATCAACAGGGACCTCACAGTGTGGCATTTTGTAGTCACCCATCTGCAAGTGTGCTTTGCTGTCTGACTATTCGAACAAGAGGATCACATTCATATATATAACTTTGTTATTATTTGATATCAGAATGAAGGTTTATAATTTAAAATTTGGAGATCCATACACTACCAGTTAAAAGATTTAGAGCACCCCCATTTTTGAAGTTTTTATTGAAATGTAAAGAGTTCAAGTCCAGTGAATAAGCTGAAATGGTACAAAGGTGCAGCACTATCCCCGCAGGGATTGCAGGTAACTGGCTCCCGTATTCCTGCACAGGCAGGCAACATGCATTTTCAACCTGCTTCCAGACACAAGAAATCAGTCCATGGGCTTGTTTTTTTTTTTTTGGAGAAAACAACTTGGATAGGATATAGCGATTATGGGATGCCCAACTTGACATGAGAACACAAATTAGGACAAGTTCCTTCCTATGTACAGAGAAAAGACCCTAGACTGTTCACCTTGCTAGAAACACCCAGACTTTTGGATCAGCGGTAAAGTCCCTTACAGACGAGGAGGAGCTCTCAGCCCCATTGGAAAGTAGCACAAAATATTGAAAAGCTGCGTGCAGGAGTATCTCCTCTCCTCTTGTAGAACTGTTCCCAGCTCCAATGCCTGCAGGTACTACCAGTCCTCCTGCGTGTCTACCAGCCCACCTGGCTGCTTGTATACCAGCCCACCCAGCTGCTCCTAAAATCTCCCAGGACAAAGGATAAAGGGTTAAGCACAGTGCTGTCCTTTAAAAGCTTGCTACATCTGACAGTCTCTAGGTGTGCTGATGTACTCACTCTGTCCTTCTTGCTTCCTGCTACCCTTTGGCAAGATTCCTTCCCAAACCGAATGCTGAAAGGATTCTTCCAAGCCAGCCCGAGTCCCATCCTGGAGGCAGAGCCCCCTCCTAGACCCAGGGGTCCCTTCCTAGGCCACAAATAGCCTCCTCAACACTCCATCTTCCACTCTCCTGCTGGTCAGGCTCCACCATATTTAAGGGCTGACCCAGCCACCCTGCCAGGCCCTCTGCCTGAGGATTGGCCAGATTCCCTCAAGTATGCAGACCAGGACTTCCTGGCCTCCGCCCACTAACTTTCAGAAGCGTCTTCAAGCCTCTAGACCCGGGGGGAGGTACCAGAGACCTGCACTGTAGAGCCATCCAGCCTGACCTGCAGTAACCTGACCTAATTACAGACTCACAAAGTTACCATGAGTCGTACAAATAAATTTGCCTACACATGGGCCAAATGTCGATAGACAATGGCCAGTTAAAAAAAAAAAAAACAGCTGACATTCAGCATGTGTGTATGTCGGTCTGTTTGGCCGGCTTCTGTCAGACACCCATGCTGAGAAACCAGCTGCTGACCGACTACCGATCAGCGATCTCAGCTAATGGCAGAGAGAGCTGATCCGAGTATTCCCCCTGTCAGAACACAACAGCTCAGCGGGGAAGATTGCTGAACTAACCTCGCATGGTTAGTACAGCGGCTCTGACTGGAGTTGTCATTTTTTTTTTTGTGTTGGGGGGGTTGCACGAAAAAAAAAACTACAGTGTGTACCCGGCTTAAAACTAGTAGCTCACTGGAGGGTGCAAAAAAAAGGTAAGCGGTAAACTGCAAGAGGTGAAAACAGGTGTCCCAATTTTAGTTTCTTCATAGGCGTTTCTTCAGAGCGCATGCGCCAATGACATTGGCGTATATAGTAAATATCTCCTGAACAGTGCCGGTTTAGGAGATATTTACAGTACCTACAGGTAAACCTTATTATAGGCTTTCCTGTAGGTACAATTAAAAAGGAAGACTTTACTTAATCTTTTTTTTTTGCCACTTCAGCAGACTCTTATAGGGGAGCTTAAGATCATCTTTCAGCTCATTGCTTTCCCTACTCTTGTCTCATCATCATGGCTTGGCATATGCTGTAATGAAGGTGTAGAAAACCAATAATTCCCAAATATCTCCATCTTTAAATCCCCTTCCCGGGTCCCCACCTACCCACCCCCTCGACCCCCTCTCACCCCCCACCCCCTCAGCCTCTGTTATTTCACCCTATAAGAAAACTTTATTTCACCGACTTCCCTAAATCTAAAAAAAAAAAGAAAACTCTTATCTCAGCTCCCCGGTGTAGCTCCACGATCTTTTAAACGCCCTCCAACAGGCCCATTTCGCTCTAAACCCTTCATTGTTATCTTCGAAACTTGTTCTTAAGTTCTCTAGTCTAAAAGTTTCCTCAACTGTGTTAATCCATTCCCATATTGGGAGGCTTTCCTCCTCTTGCTAATTCTTAAGGATGAGTTTTTTGGCCGCGTTTAGCAGATGTGGTATCAGAGTGTTCCTATATTGCCTCACATCTCCCTCTACTCCATGAAAGAGCACCACTCACGGGTCCTCCCTGATTTCTTTTTTAGTAATTTCTTTTATATACTGAATAATCTTTCTCCAAAATTTTCTGATTTTGGGACAGAACCACCAAACGTGTGCCATTGTCCCTTGATCACCACAACCTCGCCAACATTCTGCTGGTCTGTCCTTTTGATATTTACTAATTCTATCGGGGGTAGCATACCATCTCGCTAAGCATTTATAGTTCATCTCTGCGGTTTTGGAGTCAACCACTGAGCCGCTAAGCCATGTGTCAAGGTCAGCATTTTTCCAATACTCGTGTTATTCTTCTGTGACCCCAGCTCCTGTTCCCACTTCTTTATATATGGCGGTACCTCCACCTCATTCACCTTCAACACCTGGTTGTAAAGCTTAGAGATCGTCTTTTTAACATTTTTCGTACAACACATCCTTTCTAGAGGGGACAGCTCATCTCCGGACCTAATAGGGTGAGAAAAACCCTGTGTGAAGTTGGAGGTACTGCCACTCATCTATCCGCAAAAAATTGTTACTGTTAACTCCAAAAGTGAGAGAATTTTCCCTTTTTTTAATATATCTCTTAACTGTGTTGTATCTTTTTTTATCCAGTTTCCACCTATAGCATTTACCCCTGGTGCAAAAAACTCGTTATCTTTTAACCCAATTAGTGGGGAATTGTAACTCCCATTTAGTTGTTTGTAAGTTTTATCCCATATTTTTAAAACATTCCGTGTAAGTGAGGGTGTGTTTACGTCAATTGTTCTATAGTGTGGTGGATTCCATATTATTTTTCCTAGTTGTGCCCTACTGAGTGTTTTTTCTATCTTGACCCATCTTTTTTTGTTCTTTTCCTTGGCCCATTCCACCGCTCTCGTCAAGACGATAGCTTTATAGTAACTATAGATGTCTGGTACCGCCATGCCTCCCCTTTCCTTTGCCTGTCTTAGAACTGTGAAAAAGACTCTTGGTTTTCTATGCTTCCATATTGTGTTCATGATTATTGTTTTTAGGTTTTTTAAATAATATAAAGGCAGAGCTATTGGCAACATCTGGAGCTTATAAGAAATCTTTGGTACTAAAACCATCTTTATGATATTTATCCGGCCAATTCATGATAAGGGTCTCCCAACTATTCTTTTGCACTCGGTTCTAATTTCATCCAGTAATACTACAAAATTTACTCTGTAGATTCTGTTCATGGTATTTGCTAGTTTAATCCCCAAATAATTCAGTTCTCTCCTCCAGGCAAATTTAAATTCCGTTTTCAGTATTAATTCTTCTGTCTTACATATGTTTATGTTAAGAATTTCTGACTTTGCAGGTTTAATCTGAAATTGGATATCTCACCATATCGTTTAGGGTGTTCAATAAGTTAGGTAAGGAAATCTGCGGATTGGTAACGTAAAACAATACGTCATCCGCATATGCTGCGAGTTTATGCTCCTCTTCCCCATCTTAAATCCACTTATATCGGGGTTCTTTTGTATCATGGCCAATAGGGGTTCCAGCGATAGGACAAATAGGAGTGGGGATAGAGGACATCCCTGCCCGTCCCGTTTTTCATCTCTATCCCCCTTATATAGGCCTTGTGAGCCTCCCACAGGGAGGACCCCGCAACCTCTCCTGTATCATTGCTTTCAAAATATTATTCTAATTCCTTTTTTACAACATCTTGAATAAGCTGTTCATTTAGGCGCCAAGCATGTAACTGTCTATAAATACCCTTAACCGCCATTTTCATTTTTACCGGGGAGTGGTCTGATAGTGTTGATATTTCTATGTCAGCGTGTTTCACCCACTCAATCAATCTATGTTCGACGAAGATATAATCTATCCTTGAGTATGTCCCCTGTACAGAAGAGAAAAACGAAAAATCTTGTTTTTTAGGATTAAAAATCCTCCATATGTCTACTAGTTGACACACATGCAATTTATGTTTTACCCTTATCAATTGTACGTTACTTGTCTCCTGCATACGGGACATACTATCCAGGCTTTTGTCCACACCAGGGCCGGATTAACATAGGGGCTATTGGAGCTGCAGCTCCAATCACAAAAAACGATTGACTTTGAGGGTCATAGCTCCATGACCAGGGGTCACAGGGGTAGCTGAAGACCTACCCCACCACTGTTCAAAATTTGGGGCTCCTATCATTTATGGTTACAGAGATACGGGGCTCTTTGCGCAGCCTGTCAGAAGCTAAATACAGAGCGACCACTTTAAATACAAGCTGGCACACTCTGTTTGCAGCAGATTGAGAGGATGAGCTCACAATGCCTCTCCTCACTTCTTGTCAGAGGCACTGAGCTCAATGGACAGCTTGGAGCCTGCCGAGTTTGACAGGCAGCACCGCCTATAAAAATTGCCTATTGATTTCAATGGGGCCACTCTGCAACTGCAGGCCAAACTCGCTTGCAGAAGCAGCATAGTCTAACAATGTAAAACTACCATTCAGCAATGTAAAAAAAAAAAAGGAGTGTCAGCTGCTGCTATATCACTCATTGAAAAGCAATCCACCACAGATCACTTTTCAGAGGGCAGTAAGCATTATCGCAAATGTGAAAGAAACTTGAAACACGTCATCCATTTCACACTCCCCACCAACCAGGTCACTCCCCAACCACTTCCCATGTTAGCCACCTCCCAGTTACTCCCCTCACCCGCTAATTGATATCCCTCCATGACCACCTCACACCCCCCTGCTGACAGACCTCTCTCCCTAGCCTGTCCCCACACACCCTCTCACCTGCTGACCTGTGGATGGGAGAATCACTCCCGCAGTGTTATTGTGTTCAGCCAGTGGGGAGCCTTCCCTACCCACAGAATACAATGATCAGTGTTGCTAGCTATAGCTGGCAGCACTGATTATTTTGGGAAAAACCTGACAGGCTGGTTGTACTCAAGTCGATTAATAGATTGACTTGTGTACAACCAGCTAGCCCATACATGGCTGGTCTCTGCTTAATTGGCTTAATTTCAATCCATGTATGGCCTGCTTAACCACTACACAGTCCCTAAACATCCTTCCACAACCCTTTAAATTTTCCTTTCCCAGATTCCTTCATCCTCCTCACCTGTACATAGTGCCCGCTGTCATACCCTTCACACTCCTCTCCTGTATATACTGTCCACTGTCATACCCTCCACACTCCTCTCCTATACATAGTGCCCCTTGTCATACCCCCCACAATCCTCTCCTGTACATACTGCCCACTGTCATACACTTCTCTCCTGTACATAGTGCCCGCTGTCATACCCTCCACACTCCTCTCCTGTACATACTGCTCACTGTCATACCCTCCACACAGAGGCGGCTCTCTAATTAGGCGAAATAGGCGGTGGCCTCAGGCCTCGCAGTCATAGGGGCCTCGCACAGCTGGCTAGTTTACCTAATTAGAGAGCCGCCTCTTTCAGCAGCAGAGATCTCCATCCTGAGTCCCCTCACTCTGCTACAGGGAGAGATAACAGGCTGCGAGTGAGACCTGTGATCGGAGCTCACATACATCTATTCTCCGGATCACAGACAGGGAGGGAGAGCCGCTCAGTAGAGCCTGCTCTGACAGATCCAGTCCCCCCTCCCCCTGCTGCCCGCACAGCCAGACAGAAAAGGAGAGAGAGCTTCTGCTCCTCCTCCTCCCGCCCTCTCCTCCTGTGTCTGCCCCGCCCACTCTCCTCGGCAGTGTTCTCTGTTCTGCCTCACAGAAGGGGATGTGTGGGCGGGAAGATTCAAGCTGAAGAGCAGCAAACCGAAAACGAAAAGTAGAGTCTGATCCATCCATCCAGTCCCTTCTGCCTCCCAGTGAGTACACTGATGTAGGGGATGCTCTTCCTTCCCTTCTTCCTCCATACCCCTCTCTTTCTTTCCATTCTTTTTGTCTCTTTCCTTCATTCTTTCCCCATCCCCCTCTCCTTCTTTCTTACTTTCTTTCTTTTTCTTTCCTTCTTTCTTTCATTCCATCTTTTCTCTTTCTTCCTTCCTTCGATCCTTCTATCTTTCTTTCTTTCTCCATCCCCCTCTCTTTCTTTCTTTCTTCCTTTATTTCCATTCTTTTTGTCATTCTTTTTTTTTCTCTTTCATTCCTTCTTCCTCCATCCCCCTCTCTTTCTTTCCTTCCTTCCTTCTCTTTCTTTTCATCTTTCTTTCTCTCTTTCCTTCCTTCCTTCTTTCTCCATCCCCCTCTCTTTCTTTTCTTTTTCTTTCCTTCTTTCTTCCTTTCTTTCCATTCTTTTTGTCTCTTTCTTTCTCTTTCTTTCCTTCCATCTTACTTTCTCTTTCTTTCATTTCCATCTTTCTTTCTTTCATTTCCATCTTTCTTTCTTTCTTTCTTTCTTTCTTTCTTTCTTTCTTTCTTTCTTTCCTGTCCATCTTTCTTTCTTTCCTGTCCATCTTTCTTTCTTTCTTTCCTTCTTTCTTTCCTGTCCATCTTTCTTTCTTTCTTTCCTGTCCATCTTTCTTTCTTTCTTTCCTGTCCATCTTTCTTTCTTTCTTTCTTTCTTTCTTTCTTTCTTTCTTTCTTTCTTTCTTTCTTTCTTTCTTTCTTTCTTTCTTTCTATCTTTCTTTCTCTCTTTTCATCTTTCTCTCTTTCTTTCCTGACCATCTTTCTCTCTTTCTTTCCTGTCCTTCTTCTTTCTGTCCTGTCCATCTTTCTTTCTTTCCTGTCCTTCTTTCTTTCTTTCTTTCTTTCTTTCTTTCTTTCTTTCTTTCTTTCTTTCTTTCTTTCCTTCCTTTCCTTCCTTCCTTCCTTCCTTCCTTCCTTCCTTCCTTCCTTCCTTCCTTCCTTCCTTCCTTCCTTCCTTCCTTCCTTCCTTCCTTCTTTCTTTCTTTCTTTCTTTCTTTCTTTCTTTCTTTCTTTCTTTCTTTCTTTCTTTCTTTCTTTCCTTCTTTCTTTCTCTCTTTCTTTCTTTCTTTCTTTCTTTCTTTCTTTCTTTCTTTCTTGTCCATCTTTCTTTCTTTCCTGTCCATCTTTCCTTCCTTCTTTCTTTTTTTCTTTCTCTTTCTTTCTTGTCCATCTTTCTTTCCTTCTTTCTTTCCTGTCCATCTTTCTTTCTTTCCTTCTTTCCTTCTTTCTTTCTCTTTCTTTTCTGTCCATCTTTCTTTCCTTCCATCTTTCTTTCTTTCTCTCCTGGCCATCTTTCTTTCTCTTTCTTTCCTGTCCTTCTTTCTTTCCTATCCATCCTTCTTTCTTTCTTTCCTGTCCATCTTTCTTTCCTGTCCATCTTTCTTTCTTTCTTTCCTTCTTTCTTTCCTGTCCATCTTTCTTTCTTTCCTTCCTGTCCATCTTTCTTTCTTTCCTTCTTTCTTTCCTGTCCATCTTTCTTTCTTTCTTTCTTTCCTTCTTTCTTTCCTGTCCATCTTTCTTTCTTTCTTTCCTGTCCATCTTTCTTTCTTTCCTTCTTTCTTTCCTGTCCATCTTTCTTTCTTTCTTTCTTTCTTTCCTTCTTTCTTTCTTTCCTTCTTTCTTTCCTGTCCATCTTTCTTTCTTTCCTGTCCATCTTTCTTTCTTTCTTTCTTTCTTTCTTTCTTTCTTTCTTTCTTTCTTTCTTTCTTTCTTTCTTTCTTTCTTTCTTTCTTTCCATCTTTCTTTCTCTCTTTTCATCTTTCTCTCTTTCTCTCTTTCTTTCCTGTCCTTCTTCTTTCTTTCCTGTCCATCTTTCTTTCTTTCCTGTCCATCTTTCCTTCCTTCTTTCTTTCTTTCTCTTTCTTTCTTGTCCATCTTTCTTTCCTTCTTTCTTTCCTGTCCATCTTTCTTTCTTTCCTTCTTTCCTTCTTTCCTTCTTTCTTTCTCTTTCTTTCCTGTCCATCTTTCTTTCCTTCCACCTTTCTTTCTTTCTCTCCTGTCCATCTTTCTTTCCTTCCATCTTTCTTTCTTTCTTTCCTGTCCTTCTTTCTTTCCTATCCATCCTTCTTTCTTTCTTTCTTTCCTGTCCGTCTTTCTTTCCTGTCCTTCTTTCTTTCCTGTCCATCTTTCTTTCTTTCTTTCTTTCCTGTCCATCTTTCTTTCCTTCTTTCTTTCCTGTCCATCTTTCTTTCCTTCTTTCTTTCCTGTCCATCTTTCTTTCCTTCTTTCTTTCCTGTCCATCTTTCTTTCCTTCCATCTTTCCTGTCCATCTTTCTTTCCTGTCCATCTTTCTTTCTTTCCTGTCCATCTTTCTTTCCTTCCATCTTTCCTGTCCATCTTTCTTTCCTGTCCATCTTTCTTTCTTTCCTTTCCATCTTTCTTTCCACTTTTCTCTCTCTCTCTCTTTTCTCTCTCTTCTTTCCTGTCCATCTTTCTTTCTTTCCTTTCCATCTTTCTTTCTCTTTCTTTCTCTTTCTTTCCTTCCATCTTTCTTTCTCTTTCTTTCTCTTTCTTTCCTTTCCATCTTTCCTTCTTTCTTTCTTTCTTGTCCATCTTTCTTTCCTTCTTTCTTTCTCTTTCTTTCCTTCCATCTTTCTTTCTTTCTCTTTCTTTCCTTCCATCTTTCTTTCTTTCCTTCCAACTTTCTTTCTCTTTCTTTCCTTCCATCTTTCTTTCTTTTCCATCTTTCTTTCCCTCCATCTTTCTTTCTTTTCCATCTTTCTTTCCTTCCATCTTTCTTTCCTTCCTTCTCTCTTTCTTTCTTTTTCTTTCTTTTCCATCTTTCTTTCTCTTTCTTTCCTTTCCATCTTTCTTTCTCTTTCTTTCCTTTTCATCTTTCTTTCCTTCCATCTTTCTTTCTTTCCTTCCATCTTTCCTTCTTTCCTTCCATCTTTCCTTCTTTCCTTCCATCTTTCCTTCCATCTTTCCTTCTTTCCTTCCATCTTTCCTTCTTTCCTTCTTTATTTCCTTCTTTCTTTCTTTCCTTCTTTCTTTCCATCTTTCTTTCTTTCTTTCCTTCCATCTTTCTTTCCTTCTTTCTTTCTTTCTTTCTTTCTTTCTTTCTTTCTTTCTTTCCTTCTTTCCTTCTTTCTTTCTTTCCTTCTTTCCTTCTTTCCTTCTTTCTTTCCTTCTTTCCTTCTTTCTTTCCTTCTTTCCTTCTTTCTTTCTTCACGCATCCCCCTTTATTTCTCTCTTTGTGACAGCCTACCAGTATAGGTAGGATCTGTGAGAGCAGCTTCCCTGTGCAGCTCTGCTTGAGGAAAATATATCTTTATTATGCCCACTTACCTACCCCCTGTACTGTCCACTCCCCTATACTGTACCCTCCTAATACAATTCATAATACAGTGGGGCCTCATGTCTAAGTTTTGCCTAAGGCCTCACAAAGTCTAGAGCCGCCTCTGCCTCCACACTCCTCTCTTATACATAGTGCCCCCTGTTATACCCCCTCACAATCCTCTCCTGTACATAGTGCCCGCTGTCATAACTGCCACATTCCTTTCCTGTACATATTGCTCACTGTCATACCCTCCACACTTTACTCCTGTACATACTGCTCATTGTCATACCCTCCACACTCTTCTCCTGTACATACTGCCCACTGTCTTATCCTCCACACTCCTCTCCTTTACATACTGCTCACTGTCATACCCTCGACACTCCTCTCCTATACATAGTGCCCCCTGTCATACACCCCACAATCCTCTCCTGTACATACTGCCCACTGTCATACACTTCTCTCCTGTACATATTGCCCCAATAATACCTTCCACACCCCTCTCCTGTACATACTGCCAACTGTCATACCCTCCACACTCCTCTCGTGTACTTACTGTCAACTGTCTTTCTGTCCATATTCCTCTCCTGTACATACTGCCCTCCATAATACCCTTCACACTCCTCTCCTGTACATACTGCCCCCATCATACCCTCCACACTCCTCCTGTACATTCTGCCAACTGGCATACCCTCCACACTCCTCTCATGTACATATTGCCCACTGTAATACACCCCACACTCCACTCGTGTACATAGTGCCCACTGCCATACCCTCCACACTCCTCTCCTGTACATACTGCCCAATAGCATACCATCCACTCCCCTCTGCTGTGCATACTGTCCACTGTCATACCCTGCACACTCATCTCCTGTACATAGTGCCCACTGTTATACCATCCATACTCCTCCCCTATGCCTCTTACCCACAAAAACAGTTCTTTAAAATTATATTGAATATCCTCAATGTTACCAGCTCTAGAATGGGCACACTTTTGTTAGTTCAACTAAAGGAAATCTTCTCAGTCCTCATATTTGTTCTGCCCATTATTAGTACTCATTTAATTTTGTGATTACTACTGTGATGCATGAAGGAACATAGGGGATGTCAGCTACTCTAAATATACCACTGGTAAAAAAAAAAAAAAGTGTCCCTGAAAATATTATTGAAATGTTGGCAACTACACACCTGGTCACTGCCTAAGGGCCATCGGGTCTGTAGGGGATTCCATGAGAGGCTCCTGGGATCCTGTGATATTAAAACGGTAGTAACATTACTACTTTTTAGAGGCCCTGAGGTAGGTTATGCCATAATGTACTAGTATGCACAGCATATTATCACATTATGGTACACTTACCTGTCAGACTGAGCCCTCCAGCACTGCGCTGTGATCAATCCGGTGGGTCCCAGGCGCTTCCATCTTCACTCGGTCTTCCTTCCAGGTTCTGTGCCTTCGGTCACTTGCCTTGGCCAGGCTGCATTGCTGTCACTCCCACGCATGCTCATGCGCATCCTCTCTCTCATCCCCCCTCCTTTACCCCTCCCCACTCTCTCATCCCCTCTCTCTCTCTCTCATCCTCCCTCTCTCTATTTAACTTAATTTGTTATAACAAAAAATTGTTTGCATATTTATTTATTTATTATAAAAAGCCCTACCAAAATCCTCAGCACCAGGCCCATGATGTTCTTAATCTGGCCCTGGTCCACACAGAAGTTCATGTCACCCATTAGGATCACGTACCCGCTCTTGAAGTCCATCAGCTTTCCCAAAATATCCATTAGATATTTAAATCTGGTTCTTGTTCAGGGCGTATATGTTTGCCAATGTACACTCCATTCTACCTAGCTTACCTTTCAGCAAAGGCGGCTCTCTAATTAGGCAAAGTAGGCGGTTGCCTAAGGCCTCGCCCTCCCAGGGGCCTCGCCGCCGCCTACTTTGCCTAAAGAACCACCTCTGGCTATAATCATACTACATCAGTCCCAGGTACAATCAGCGGAGCTTCGTGCCACCTCATTCAGAGTACAGTCAGTCAGTCCGCCTCCTCTCTGCTCTGTAACACCCCGGCCGTCCTACCAGGGCCCTGCCCAGTCTCCACACCTTTCAAGAAAACTCCACTGGAACAGCAGGTGTCCTTCTCGTCAGAACACCAGCAGACACACACAGAGACGTCAACTGCCCCGCCCGCCAGCAAAACCTGTTCATCCTTTCAGCCGATATTTTGTGCAAGGGCACAGCTAGCACCTCAGCACAGGATCGCAGAGTCCACCCTCTTTCCAGGGTGGCGCTTCCGTGGTGGAGGCGGAGCCAATTCCAGTACGCTGTAGCCTGTCTGTGTGCAGCCTACTGACTGAGCTGTGAGGGGACAGAGCCTTGCTATGTATGAGGTACATGGGCTTGGGGGGTGGTACATGTGACTGGGGGGTGTGCACGTGACTTGGGGGGTACATGTGACTGGGGGGGTACATGTGACTGGGGGGTGTGCAGGTGACTGGGGGGTGTGCAGGTGACTGGGGGGGTACATGTGACTGAGGGGTGTGCAGGTGACTGGGGGTGTACATGTGACTGGGGGGTGTGCAGGTGACTGGGGGGGGTACATGTGACTAGGGGTGTGCAGGTGACTGGGGGGGTACATGTGACTGGGGGGGTACATGTGACTGGTAGTTTGTGCATGCGACTGAGAGCACTGACACCAGCGCACAGTGTTAAGTATTAATTAAAATTAATTGCATATATTAACCACTTGAGCCCCGGACCATTATGCTGCCTAAGGACCAGAGGTCTTTTTCCAATTTGGCACTGCGTCGCTTTAACTGCTAATTGCGCGGTCATGCAATGCTGTACCCAAACAAAATTTGCGTCCTTTTCTTCCCACAAATAGAGCTTTCTTTTGATGGTATTTGATCACCTCTGCGGTTTTTATTTTTTGCGCTATAAACGGGAAAAGACCGAAAATTTTGAAAAAAAATGATATTTTCTACTTTTTGGCATAAAAAAAATCCAATAAACTAAGTTTTAGTCATACATTTAGGCCAAAATGTATTCGGCCACATGTCTTTGGTAACAAAAATGTCAATAAGCGTATATTTATTGGTTTGCGCAAAAGTTATAGCGTCTACAAACTAGGGTACATTTTCTGGAATTTACACAGCTTTTAGTTTATGACTGCCTATGTCATTTCTTGAGGTGCTAAAATGGCAGGGCAGTACAAAACCCCCCCAAATGACCCCATTTTGGAAAGTAGACACCCCAAGGAAATTGCTGAGAGGCATGTTGAACCCATTGAATATTTATTTTTTTTGTACCAAGTGATTGAAAAATGACAAAAAAAAAAAAAGATATTTACAAAAAGTTGTCACTAAATGATATATTGCTCACACAGGCCATGGGCCTATGTGGAATTGCACCCCAAAATACATTCAGCTGCTTCTCCTGAGTATGGGGATACCACATGTGTGGGACTTTTTGGGAGCCTAGCTGTGTACGGGGCCCCGAAAACCAATCACCGCCTTCAGGATTTCTAAGGGTGTAAATTTTTGATTTCACTCTTCACTGCCTATCACAGTTTCGGAGGCCATGGAATGCCCAGGTGGCACAAAACCCCCCAAAATGACCCCATTTTGGAAAGTAGACACCCCAAGCTATTTGCTGAGAGGCATGGTGAGTATTTTGCAGCTCTCATTTGTTTTTGAAAATGAAGAAAGACAAGAAAAAACATTTTTTTTTTCTTTTTTCAATTTTCAAAACTTTGTGACAAAAAGTGAGGTCTGCAAAATACTCACTATACCTCTCAGCAAATAGCTTGGGGTGTCTACTTTCCAAAATGGGGTCATTTGGGGGGGGGTTTGTGCCACCTGGGCTTTCCATGGCCTCCGAAACTGTGATAGGCAGTGAAGAGTGAAATCAAAAATTCACGCCCTTAGAAAGCCTGAAGGCGGTGCTTGGTTTTCGGGGCCCCGTACGAGGCTAGGCTCCCAAAAAGTCTCACACATGTGGTATCCCCGTATTTAGGAGAAGCAGCAGAATGTATTTTGGGGTGTAATTTCACATATTTCCATGGCATGTTTGAGCAATATATCATTTAGTGACAACTTTGTGCAAAAAAAAAAAAAAAAAAATTTGTCTCTTTCCCGCAACTTGTGTCGCAATATAAAATATTCCATGGACTCGACATGCCTCTCAGCAAATACCTTGGGGTGTCTACTTTCCCAAATGGGGTCATTTGGGGGGGTTTTGAACTGTCCTGGCATTTTATGCACAACATTTAGAAGCTTATGTCACACATCACCCACTCTTCTAACCACTTGAAGACAAAGCCCTTTCTGACACTTATTGTTTACATGAAAAAGTTATTTTTTTTTGCAAAAAAATTACTTTGAACCCCCAAACATTATATATTTTTTTAAAGCAAATGCCCTACAGATTAAAATGGTGGGTGTTTCATTTTTTTTTTCACACAGTAATTGCGCAGCGATTTTTCAAACGCATTTTTTGGGGAAAAAACACACTTTTTTAAATTTTAATGCACTAAAACACACTATATTGCCCAAATGTTTGATGAAATAAAAAAGATGATCTTAGGCCGAGTACATGGATACCAAACATGACATGCTTTAAAATTGCGCACAAACGTGCAGTGGCAACAAAATAAATACATGTTTAAAAGCCTTTAAAAGCCTTTACAGGTTACCACTTTAGATTTACAGAGGAGGTCTACTGGAAAAATTACTGCACTCGATCTGGCCTTCGCGGTGATACCTCACATGCATGGTGCAATTGCTGTTTACGTTTGACGACAGACCGCCGCTTGCGTTCGCCTTAGCGCGAGAGCAGGGGGCGACAGGGGTGCTTTTTTTTTTTTTTTTTTTTTCTTTATTATTTTTTTGCTTTTTTAATCTTACTTTTAAACTGTTCCTTTCATATTTTTTTTTTTAATCATTTTTATTGTTATCTCGGGGAATGTAAATATCCCCTATGATAGCAATAGGTAGTGACAGGTACTCTTTTTTGAAAAAATTGGGGTCTATTAGACCCTAGATCTCTCCTCTGCCCTCAAAGCATCTGACCACACCAAGATCGGTGTGATAAAATGCTTCCCCAATTTCCCAATGGCGCTATTTACATCCGGCGAAATCTAAGTCATGAAATGCTCGTAGCTTCCGGTTTCTTAGGCCATAGAGATGTTTGGAGCCACTCTGGTCTCTGATCAGCTCTATGGTCAGCTGGCTGAATCACCGGCTGCATTCTCAGGTTCCCTGTTGAGACAGGAGAGCCAGAGAAAAACACGGAAGATGGTGGGGGGGGGCATTCCCTCCCACGGCTTGTAAAAGCAGTCTAGAGGCTAATTAGCCACTAGGATTGCTTTTACATGAAAGCCGACCGCTGGCTGAAAAGAATGATACCAAGATGATACCTAAACCTGCAGGCATCATTCTGGTATAACCACTCAAAGTCGTGAATGGCGTACCTGAAGACAAAAAAATGGTTAACAATGGTTAACAATAAAGCACAGTAAACAGTAAAGTATAAATAATTACATACCTGAAAAACAAACTTGATAAAACATAATAACAATAACAATAACAATAAAACATTGCAGAATAGAATACAGTAAAAAAGAGCAGAACAATAGAGAGAGAGAATAGAGAGAGAGAGAACAATAAAACGACAACTATTTTTTTTTATTTTATATATATATATTTTTTTACACTTTTTTTGTAACTAACTTTTATAACTGTAACCGGTTCCAGGTTCGGGTCTCTCAAAATGCGATGGCATCTTGGGAGACCCTGTGAAAGTGTGCCTAGTATGTGCAATGCTGTACCCTATGCTAATACTCAACTAGTGAATGGTAGCGTTCAAAACATTCACCAATGCAAAGACCAGGATTGTCAGGACAGGAGGGACAATAATAGCGGGTGTCACGCCTATATCTGCACTTGCTGCAGACACGACATCTTTTTTGGGGGGTTCGCTGGGTAGGGGTACTCGGGAGGACATAAAAATGCCTCTCATGCAGCCGACTGCATTTGGTTGGGGATGTGAATGGGGGAAGTACGGGCGCTGCAGAAGCGGTGGGTTCCCAATTAGGATTGGCGAATGCAGCAGGAAGGGCATTATGGGCACGACGGGCCTGTGTTTGTCTTTTTGGTGGCAGCGGGACACTACTTGTGCTTGCCACCTCACCAGCTTGAACTGCAATTATGGGACTCGCCACGTCACCAAGTGTTACTGCAGCGCTGGTTTGACTACGACCGGGGTGTACTAGGCCGCTGGTGCTTGCCAGTTCACCAAAACGCTACCAAAAAAACTGTTAGCGATCGCAGGGATCAGGCCTGACTCTGCGAACGCTGCAGTTATGCGTTTAGAGTTTTGTAAGTGACAGTGATCGATCGATACTGCACTTGGGTGGGCTGGGCCGGGCCGGGCGGAGGGGCAAAACGCAGGTGCTAGCAGGTATCTGGGCTGATCCCGCTAACACTGCGTTTTTGGGAACCCTAAACTGCTGGTGACGCTAGTATAGATCTGATCGGATCAGATATTGATCCGTTCAGATACTATACCACTAAGGGAGGTGTACGGTGCGTGCGTGGGTGTTAGCGGTACTGGCGCTAACCTGACGCTGCCTGGGGCTGGTGCTTGCCAGTTCACCAAAACGCTACCAAAAAAACTGTTAGCAATCGCAGGGATCAGGCCTGACTCTGCGAACACTGCAGTTATGCGTTTAGTGTTTTGTAAGTGACAGTGATCGATCGATACTGCACTTGGGTGGGCTGGGCTGGGCCGGGCGGAGGCGCAAAACGCAGGTGCTAGCAGGTATCTGGGCTGATCCCGCTAACACTGCGTTTTTGGGAACCCTAAACTGCTGGGGACGCTAGTATAGATCTGATCGGATCAGATATTGATCCGATCAGATACTATACCACTAAGGGAGGCGTATGCTGCGTGCGTGGATGTTAGCGGTACTGGCGCTAATCTGACGCTGCCTGGGGCGACGCATATCACCGCCGGGCGATTAGGGGGCTAAACCTTTATTCGGTAATAAACGGCGGGTGCCCTGACACTATAAAAAATAAACAAACTAACCAGCGTCAACCGTAGCGGTTATACGGTGATCAGTGGTGAAAGGGTTAACTAGGGGGCAATCAAGGGGTTAAAACATTTATTAGGTAGTATATGGGGGTCCCTGACGCTATAAAACGCTGACGGCGAACCTAAATATTTACCTCACTAACTAGCGTCACCAGCGACACTAATACAGCGATCAGAAAAATGATCGCTTAGCGACACTGGTGACAGGGGGTGATCAAGGGGTTAAAACTTTATTAGGGGGGGTTAGGGGGGTACCCTAGACCTACAGGGGGGTAACAGTAACTGTGCTAACACAGTAACTGTCACAAACTGACACCTAGCAGTAATCAGAAAAAAAAAAAAAACTGCTGGTGTCAGTTTGTGACAGGGGGGGGTGATCGGGGGGGATCGGGGGGCGATCGGGGGGGGGATCGGGGTGTAATGTGTGCCTGGCATGTTCTACTGTGTGTGTGTGTGTTGGTGCACTCACTCACATGTCGTCTCTCCTAGGGCCGGAACGGAAACTACCGACCCGAGGGGAGATGACATCACTTCCTTTGCTGCTGTTTAGCATACAGCAGCAAAGGAGTGTTCCCATTGGCCGGCGGCGATCGCGAGGGGGGGCCACGAACGGATGGCCTCCCCCTCGTCTCCGATCGCCGGGGAACAAAACGGGACCGGCTCGGGCGGCGGGGGGGGGGTCCGATCGGACCCCTCACCCGCGGGAGGCAAATCACGTACATGTACGTGATTTTGCCTGCCCGTGCCGCCTTGCCGACGTACATCGGCGTGAGGCGGTCCTTAAGTGGTTAAGAGCACTGGTGTCAGTGTGCTCTCAGCGCTGGTGTCAGTGTGCTCTCAGCGCTGGTGTCAGTGTGCTCTCAGCGCTGGTGTCAGTGTGCTCTCAGCGCTGGTGTCTGTGTGCTCTCAGCGCTGGTGTCAGTGTGCTCTCAGCGCTGGTGTCAGTGTGCTCTCAGCGCTGGTGTCAGTGTGCTCTCAGCGCTGGTGTGATGGAGCACACTGACACCAGCACTGAGATAGAGAGTACTGACACCAGTACTCTTAATATATGCAATTAATTTTTATTGCTTGAATTATTATTTTTTTCCCAATATAGACGTTAATGGGGCCTCATGTCTAGGTTATGCCTAAGGCCTCACAAAGCCTAGAGCCGCCTCTGCCTTTCAGGAAGAGGAATCTTCCCTCTGGGTCTGTCAACCTATCTTCTAGTTCAAATCTGACCTCTTTTGAAAACCCTATCGCTACTCCCCTAGCTCTCTTTGTGATGGTGTCTCCATAATACCACGTTGGAAAATAGACCGAGTGTAATTTCACGTTGGACTCATGGGACAGATGAGTCTCTTGTAGAAAGACCACTCCTGCCCCATGTCTTCTAAGTTCTTCTAAGATCTTATATCTCTTAGTAGAAGTATTTAGACCCCTTACGTTGTAGGTCATTAAGGTTAGTGTTGTCTCTTCTTCTATTTTAGTTTTAGTTAGGAGCCCCCTACTTGGGTTTCAAAGGGATAGTCATACTTCTTAGCGAAATACCAGAGGATCCCCCCCCTTACCACCCTCCCTCCCAAAACACCCCTCACCCCCCTCACCCCTATCCGGTAACCACTTTCAAGCTCTCTGCCAATGACAGCCCTCCCCCACCACTCCTGCCCATTCCTGTCCACCCGGGATGTTTGGTATTGGAATCTCAAGTCTTTTACAAAAGTCATTGAGCTCTTCAACGAATTTTAATCGTACTGTCCTTCCCTCTTTCTGGACTACTAGAGAGGCTGGAAACCCCCAGTTATACCTAATATTAGCAACCCTCAGCTGTTCTAGTAGAGGTTTAAGCTGTCGCCTCCATGCTAGGGTTCCCGTTGACAGGTCAGTGAACACCTGAAGGTTTATTCCATCGTACTGTAGTGGGGGCGCTCTTCTCAGGTTGCTCCAAATTTTAGCTTTATCTTCGTATTTATGAAATTTTATTATGACATCTTGGGGTGTCTCCTCTTTCAACCCCGGGGGTTTCCTTACTCTATGCACTCGGTCTATCTTTAATTAGTGTTCTTCACTTCTACCCAATACTGGATTAAATATTTTTCTCATTTTTTTGACCAAGTCTTCCCCCTGCTGTTCTGGTAGAGCTCGTATCCTGAGGTTTTGACATCTATTGTGATTCTCTTGGTCCTCTAGCCTATAAAGGAGTTCTCTCTGGGCCAGTTGTAATTTCTTTAACTCCTCAATCTCCTGGGCTTGCTGTCCTGTTTTTTCCTCAGCCTCTTCCACTCTCTTCAACAAATGGCCCATGTCCCCTCTTACGTTAGTGATCTCGCTTTTCATAGAGCTCTCCAATTTAGAGAACCATCATTTGTAATTTAGTTGGTATTTGGTCCATACTGCCACTATCTTGAGAAGTGGTTGGGTTAAGTGACATTCCAATTCCAATACCTTCCCTGGATTTATCCTCCTGGGCTCCCTTAGATTTAGTCCCCTCTTTCTTTTTCCCTTTTATGGTCTCCTGTTTCTTCTCCTCTCCTGCACTTTGGGGGCTTTTCTCTTTTAAGTACTTCTGATTTGAGCTTGTGTTTAAACTTTCTCTGGCAGTCTTAGGCTCGGTTGTTCTCTGTGTCCTCCCTCTCATTCTTCTTGTTTCGGTTCCCTTAGGTAAAATTTTCCTAGGTGAGCTTTTAACAAGGGACTATCCTATCGTTGCCACAGGCGCTATGTTATAAAGGAAACCTCCTTTAGACCAAATGACAGTACCTTATATGGTGAGTTATCTAGTCCTGTCTCCAGTACAGAGTACGCGTGGAACAGCGGGCCGTCTGCACCTGTCCCCGTGCACCTGTATATTGGCTAATCAGACAAAAATAGGCAGGCTCGCTTACTTCTCTCCCGCTGCAATTTGGTCCAATACCCCGGTATGCCACCTACTAATTTGTAGCCTTATTCAAATTTCTTTCTTCTTAACACATTTTTCCAGCCATTGTTACCTGACCCTTGTTTGAATGCTGCTTCCCTTTCCAGCCTGCGCTCCTTTACCTTAGTTGTTGTATGGATGGTTTACTGGGCGGCTTCAATCCTTGTGTGTCATCAGGCTGATGAACAGCGAAGCAGGGAGGCAACGGCCAGGCTAGGAGACGGGGAGAGATGAGGGAAGGAGGGACAGGAGAAAGGATGAGGATTCAGCGGCAGCAGGCGGCGGCTCCGGAAAGTTCTCCAGAAAGTTCGCCTTGAGCTCCACCTTCCCACCTGCCCATCCAGTCCAGCAACCTCCGATCCTCCTTCCTCCGTGTTAGAAACTGTGCCTCTGAGCTACCGGAGGCTGTTGCTGCCACGGACGCCCTATACAGCCTTCCTCCGTCGGGGCTCCTCAAACTCTCACCCCGGTCGGATCTCGGCTGCTCACGGGGCAATCCTCCATGGGCTCGCACAGATGCCGCGACAGGCCCCTCCCCCGGACGTACTTGCTACTCACGTCCGCAACTTTACTTAATCTTTAAGCAGTATTTAGATAATATTGTACGGCGAGAGGAATGGCATTAAAAAGGCAATTAACAAAGAAAGACATACAGACCATTATAACCTTTAAACATGTAGGTCTTTCCTTTAGAGAAATAGCAAAGAAAACCAAAGTGTCAGTAAGTAGGTTTGACAAACCCAAAGCCACAACAGAATCAGAAGACAAGTTTCTGAGAGTCAACTGCTTCCATGACTATTTGCTAAGGAAGGAACAGCATCTGGAAAGGGAATACAGGAAACTTCTTGAACACATTCAGCAGCATGCCAGAGAAGTGGCTCTCAGGACAAAAACTTCAAGCACAGCCTAATAGGGCGTACACACGGTCGGACTTTGTTCGGACATTCCGACAACAAAATCCTAGGATTTTTTCCGACTGATGTTGGCTCAAACTTGTTTTGCCTACACACTGTCGCACAAAGTTGTCGGAATTTCCGATCGACAACCACGCGGTCACGTACACCACGTACGACGAGACTAGAAAAGGCCGGTTCAGAACCAAGCGCGGCACCCTTTGGGCTCCTTTTGCTAATCTCGTGTAAAAGTAAAAGTTTGGTGAGAGACGATTCGCGCTTTTTCAGACTCGTGGCTTTCAGATCGTTTTCTGCCTTTCAGTTTGTGCTTGTGGGTTTGTATCTGCTCTTCAGTGCGTGCAGTCAGTTCGTATCGGAGTTTTCTGTGTGATCCTGCCTGCTTGTTGCTGTTTTTCAGGTCGCTCTTCACAGGCCTTGCTGTTCTTCAGTGCGTTCTGTTACTTCGTTCTGAGCAGCCGACCGTTTTCTAGCCACGTTTCGTATGCGTACTCCTCGTAGAGTTCGTGCTGTGTGGGGGCTTGGTGTTGGGGTCCTGACCTTGACACAAGTCCAGTCCATGAACAGGGTGAGGAGGTGTTTATGGACCAAGAATTGGTTGCTTCAGCGTGACCAGTTCTGTCATATGCCTTTGCTCCGTGAGATCCGTGAGAATAATCCTGATGATTTCAGGAACTTTCTCAGGATGACGGACCCCGTGTTTCACCGTTTGTTGGCTTCGCTGACCCCCTATATTAGCAGGCAGGATACCTGCATGAGGCAAGCCATCACTGCGGAGCAGAGGTTGGTCGCTACCTTGCGGTATTTGGCCACAGGGAGAAGCCTGCAGGATCTCAAGTTCTCGACAGGCATCTCCCCCCAGGCTCTGGGGATCATTATCCCAGAGACCTGTTCTGCCATCATCCAGGTCCTGCAGAAGGAGTATATGAAGGTAAGATTTTTTTCCTTTTATATCACATTTTATTGTATTGAATGTTTGCTAATATATTGTATTTCTTTCCTCATTCCCTATTTACCATGCTTGTAATATGCTGTGAATGTCCCCTTTGTTCTCATGCATGCTGGATTTTTATGTAATTATTATTTTATATCCTTCATACATATTTGCCCTTCAATAACCTCTCCAGCATGGTGTCTCCTGCCCCTATATTCACCTCATGTAGTCACTTAACAATGTATTTTATCAGCTCTATAGTAGTGCTTTACCCCAAACACCCCCTAAAATGTTTGGAAATGTTATTTTTTATTTAAATTCAGGCAGAGTGCCAGAGGCTTTTTTTTGTGGTGTCCCCAAATTTTTTGTAACCCTCCCTCCCCCAACTGCTAAGTCAGCTGATCCCAATTCTCTATCCTCAATCATCTATCTGCTGACTTTGCCAAACCCATACACACTATACCAATCTCTTTAGTGCTCAGATGGATGAATTCCCCAAAGATGTAGTGCAAGGGCCTGCCTGTATACTTTCCAATGGTACTGTTTAAAGTTTTTGTATCCTATTATTATCTTGATAGGTAATAGCAGAATGTTCAAATGTGCTCAAATGTGTACAGTGTGTATTTATATCTTTGTATTATGACAGTTCTTACCTGTCCAGTGGTCTGCCAATAGTGTAACTAAGGAGGGGCTGTTCCAAGTAATACCCTGTATTTAGGCATTTATCTCTCAATGAAGTGAAGAGGGTTACCTGTTCAAGAGTTCCCCCCCCTATAATGTTAGAAATGGCCCATGAGGGGGGAGGGGGAATATGATAGGTGTACCTTATACTTTGTTGTTGTTAAATTCCCCTTAATAAATGCTATCTGGAGGTTGCCCCATAATGTTTGTGTATAATCTGTTTGCCATGTTTCTGTGAAAATATAGTAATGTTTATTGTTTTTTCCTCAACAGTTTCCTTCAACGCCACAGGAATGGCAGACTGTGGCCTCCCACTTTGCCCAGCAGTGGGACTTTCCTAACTGCGGAGGGGCAATTGATGGGAAACACGTCCACATCGTCCCACCACCCAACTCGGGGTCGTACTATTATAATTACAAGGGGTTTAATAGTATAGTGATGTTGGCGGTGGTGTCGGCTAATTACGAGTTCTTGTATGTGGACGTGGGGAAGAATGGCCGGATGTCCGATGGTGGAGTCATCGCCCAGACGGAGTTCTACAGGCGTCTCCAGAATGGCAGCTTGGACTTGCCACCTCCAGAGGACAATGTTGAAGGTCTCCCATTTGTGTTCGTTGCTGATGAAGCATTTGCGCTGGGGGACCACCTGATGCGGCCATTCCCGATGAGGACCCTCACCCCGTAACAGAGGGTTTTTAATTACCGGCTTGCCAGAGCCCGAAGAGTGGTGGAGAACACATTTGGAATCCTGGCCAGCCGGTTCCGATTATTTCTGACACCCATCCATATGGCGGAGTATAAACTGAACCATATAATACTTGCCTGCTGTGTTCTCCATAATTTTTTAAGAAAACATTCAGCCAACTATGCTGGCTCAGTTGGGCCTGAGGCCAGAATCCCAAATCCATCAACACTGACGGCGCTTGAAAGTGGCCGTCCTGGCTTGCCCTCCCTGAGTGCCCGTGATGTCCGGTTACGATACCTGGAGTTCTTTGCGGGTAGGGGGGCTATCAATATGCCAGATAATCTGTGAAACCTTTTTTAAATAAAAAACAACCAAAAGAAATTCTTTGTGGACATTTACTGCTTGTGTTTGTTTTAGCTGACCCTGACAGAAATGTGTTGAGTGCAGAAAATGTATGGGTAACCTTATAAAAAACAGTGTTGGCTGGTACTTCCTAAATGCAAAAACACATTTCACTACAAGTGCACTTGCAACTGCACTGAACCTGCACTTGTAGTGCAAAGTGGATTTGCCCTTAGGAAATAACCCCCATTTTTGCATAAAACAGCAATTACATCACCCCAAAAGTGTTGTAGTTTTGAGACAATAATCCACACATTCTTGAGTAAGCCACTTTTTTATACCTGCACAATCACATGTGCATTTACCAAAGGTTTTTTAAAACAAACCAACATGTTTGTTGTATAACAATTTTTGCAGTAGCATTATCAAAAATCGAAATATCCATTTCAGATAAAACAGGCCTGTGTAAAACCAACAAGAAAGCCAAAAAACTTGAACTTACAAAGTTCACATATGGTAAAACCTGAAGGCTATATCAGACATCAGTATTTAGGAACTGGGTTTGATATAGCGTTCAGATGGGTGGAAATCACCCCTGGAAAAGCCAAATTTGGAAGATGCACACCAATTTACGAATATCAACATGTGCTATCTGCCATCAGGGGGGATCAAGGGACGTGTTTTGGGGAGCAAGCCCTTCCTCAACGCGACTTTATAATTGAGGAAGGGGTTGCACCCCCAAAACGCGTCCATTGATCTCCCGTGATGGCAGATAGCACATGTTGGCACACTGTGTGCATCCTCCAAATTTGGCTATTCTAAACATTGAAAAAATTTTTGGAAGATTGGACCACAATAAAACAGGTGATTTTGTGGGGTTTAAATTCGCCCCAAAACATCAATGATGTTATTATTTTTTTTAATAACCTCACTGATTTGTTGCTGTATGTTGTGCAATTCGAGATTACACCCCATGATCTCCCCGATCAGTATCTGGGCACTTTCAGATGTGAAACGTTCTCTCTCCCTCACATCACGATCACCTAAAAAGAGATAAAGAACAAAAAAAAGGTCTCAAAAATCTGCCAACATCCATCTCTTTTACCTGAGCCTGTGGTCGCAGACACTCACCTGTTGTGGTGCCAATCTCCACCACATCTTCTTCTTCCTCCTGCTCAGCTTCTTGTGTTGGTGTTATTTTCCCTTCTTCCAGAGGTGGGGGGTCTGTGTTCTCCTGGGATGAGGGGTGTCCTCCGAGTCTTTTCTCCCCTATGTAAAACAAAAATGGTATAATTAGCACACAGATATTTGATGGCAGAACTATAAATAGGAAACATTGCTTGGAAGTGGGGTACAATTGTCTATTTTAGCCGAGTTCCAAGATGTATATTTTTTATTGCCCTTTGTCAAGCTGCAATACTTTACCTGTTTGGTACAAGCTTCACAGATGTACCCCCCCCCCTATAGTATACACTGGAGCACCTGTGTGCCCCCCCTAATAAAAATGGTGTTCTTGTGTCCCACACTAGTGCTCCAGTGTCCAGATGTGAAAACAGCTGCTCAGTGTCCTCTCCTTACACACAATCTAGTTGGCATTTCATTCTAGTAACAAACCCATCTACACAAACAAATATTTGGCATCCAAGTAGGCCCCAAAAAAATGTGTGAAAATGCATATGGCCTAAACAATTGTGTTCTAGAGGCCGAAAGAAAAATGTTTGATACGAACGAATAATGGGCCCATGAACATTAAAGTTGCCCTTTTAAACGTTACAATTAATAAAAGCATATGGAGCAGAACGAACGGAATAAAGACAGAAAGAATAGGAACACAGCACAACTACTTACTTTTTTGCAGCACTCTCCGGATCTTTCGGTACTGCTCTGGCTCTCTCAACTTCAGGTCCGACCACCGCTTCCTGAGCTGATCTTTAGATCTTCGTACCCCGAAATTCCTGTGAAGGCTTTTGATCACTTTAGCAATGATTTTTGCCTTTCGGATGTTGGGGTGGGGGTAAGGCCCATATTTTAAGTCATAGTCGGACTTCCTCATGATGTCGACCATCTCCAACATCTCCCCAAACGACATATTTGTGGCCTTAAACATCTCCTTCTGGATCGGGACGTGCCTGGATCCGAGCTTTCCTCCTCCTCCTCCTTGTTGCTAGAATTAGCATGCACCTGCTGTAACTCCGCCATCATGCTCTTCACCCACTGCGCCGAACGAAAAGGGGCGGGGAATAGACTAGAAAGAACGTCAGAGGCGGGCGGAGTTACACGCCTGCGCAGTGTGTATAAAGCGTAACACGCGTGCGTATTACGTACGTTCTGTGAGCGGAGGAAGGAGCATTGGACGCGCCGATCGTAAGAACGAAGTTAAGAGACAAACTTGTGCCTATACTGCTTCTAGATTGAGGCCTATATTGTAACAAGATTAGGAAAGTTTTGTGTGACATTAGGCTTTGTCTTGTGTTGTGTCTTGCAGTGAACATGGATATCTTAATGAAAGACAATGACTTCATGTCAGTATTCGTAGAGATGCTAAGTGAGCTGCCCTGTCTGTGGGAGATTACCCACCCCCATTTCAAGAACCAAGCAAAGAGGAAGGCAGCACTGGAGCAATTGTGTGCAATTGTGAAGCAGGTGATCCCCACGGCAGACATCACCTATTTAAAGATTTTCATTGGTGGCCTGAGGAGCACATATCTGAGGGAGAGCAAGAAAGTCCTGGATTCGCAGAGATCCGGAGCAGCAGATGACATCTATGTCCCCAGGATGTTGTACTACGACAGGCTGCACTTTCTGGCAGGCCAGACTGAACCCAGGCCATCCCTCTCCAGTCTTCCTTCCACGCTTCCTTCCCCCCTGGCTGAGGCTTCTGACGCCCAACCTGGGCCTTCCAGGCGATATGTGGAGGAGCCCAGCTTGAGCCAGGTATAGCATTCCTCTAAATATTTCTGCTTGTCCAATCAATGATGTTAACTAGATGTTAGTTGGGAGTACTAATTTTGGATTGTGATTGATGAAGCAAAACATTACAACCATGTCCCTTTTTCATATACAGAGAAGTCTCAGCCAGGAGGTGGCCGGGCCGAGTCGGCTGGCTGATCTGCAGGTCCCTCCACCCCCCCTGAAAAGAGAAAGTGGCAGTAGGAGGAGTACCCTAGAGGAGGCTGCTATAGCATTCTTTTGGAGGGCTACAGAGTTCCTGAGAGCACCCCACACCATGGAGGAGAACATTGCTGCCTTAATAGCCTATAAAATGCAGAGGATGGAGGAGGGCCAAAAAGTCTTGTGTGAGGCCCTCATATCGGAGGCTCTGGAGAAAGGTATGAGGGGCCAAATTACACCTCAGACACATCTTTGGGATGGTCCTCCTCCTCCTCCCTCTCCTCCAGGTCCTCCCATTCCTCCTCCAGGTCCCCCCAGTCCTCCTCCAGGTCCCCCCAGTCCTCCTCCTCCTCCAGGTCCTACTCCTCCTCCTGCCACATCTCCAACTGCACAGCCACAGCCAGGAAGGAAGGGTGGAAGGAAGACCAGACAATGATTGCCCTGGGTTCAGTCTGGTCGGCCAAAAGATGCAGCCTCTTGTGGTACCACAGCCTGGGGACACAGATGTCATCTGCTGCTATCCAGATCTCTGCGAATCCTGGACCAGACTGCCCTCCCTTACATATGGACTCCTCAGGCCACCAATTTTGATGTTGAAGAATTGTTGTCTGCCGTGGGGGTCCCAGGCTTCGCTAATTTCTGCTGTTGATCCAGTGTTGCCTCCCTCTTTGTCTGGTTCTGATCCCTTAATAAAGGATTTTTATTTTGAATTATACTCTCCTATGTGTTTTACTTCAAAAATGACAGTTGGTTTGTGAGGATTCAGGTACATTTCAAATATACAATGTGAAATGAACAAGGGACACCAACACCAAACAATCTCCTTGAGATTAAGTAATAAAAGATATCAATGGTGTTGGGGTAACTTGACACACAAAACACACACAAAAATATTCGGGAGTAAAAATAAAAATAACATTGAACAAAGATCAGCCTTGGAAAAAATCCAAACATTAAAGAAAAAAAAAGGCTTAAAATCCAAAAAAAATAAAAAATATAAAACTGTCAGATGTGACAACTAGAAACAATATATTCAGGGAATCCCACTAAAAAAACACAAATAAAAGTTTGTGAGAAGTGTGTGTGAATATGAGCAGCAAAACTACTTAATTCTTGTCACATTATAAAGAAGGAGTGCGCTGTATTAAACCATTTTTAACATTGCAGCGTGACGAAAGTGCTGTATCCATTGCGAACGCTAAGTTTACCAGAACGAGCTGTCCCGTGTCGGAATTTCTTCTGAGCATGCGTGGCACTTTGTGCGTCGGAACAGGCCACACACGGTCGGAATTGACGCGATCGGATTTTGTTGTCGGAAAATTTTATCTCCTGCTCTCCAACTTTGTGTGTCGGAAAATCCGATGGAAAATGTCCGATGGCGCCCACACACGGTCGGAATTTCCGACAACACGCTCCGATCAGACATTGTCCATCGGAAAATCCGACCGTGTGTACGAGGCATAACACTAATTGAAGTAAGCAAGTCTCAGTTTCAATTGTGAAGAGAAGACTTGGCATTGCAGGTTTGACAGGTCGAATGGCTGTAAGAAAGCCATTGCTAAGATGGAAAAAAAAGGCTTTCCTAGGCCATGAAGAAGATGTATTTGAAAGAGATTGGTTATTGCTTGAAACATAAAGGGCTTATAGGTGGGACAGGGAGAGATAAGAACACGGGTCCCTAGTACACTTATCAGAAATATAGAAAGTTACAGGAGGGGTATATGTTTATGGACGAGGTCATCCGCACCTGTGCACGTGGAGTACCTTTTGCATGGAGCAAGCTCATCAATGCCCAGGACCAGGCGGAGACTGTGGTCATATGAAAAATCTAACATTAAGGCGGTTCCTTGACTTAAAGATGAGCCATAGAGCTCTGTAACATGGGTTTGGATCCTGTTGCTATTGGATACTGACTGCTAGGGAGGGAGCAAGAACATTGACCCCCTCGCTACCTTACGAGTTACCACGCCTAACGGTTACTTGGTATCTTGAACTTGTGTTTGGTAACCCCTAGCAACCACACTCCTCTATTTCTTGCCGAGTTAACCCTTGTTAGTGGTGTTACGTTCACCTTTCTTGTGTAAAGAAATAATTTTCTTTCTCAGGCCTTGTGCCATGTGCTGCCATTGCTGACACCATGATGAAATACAGTATTTAATTTTTTTTCACACAAATAGAGATTTCTGTTGGTGGTATTTGATCATCACTGGGTTTTTTTATTTTTTAGGATATAAACTAAAAAAAAAAAAAGAAAAATGTGAAAAAAACAAACCATATTTTCTACTTTCTATTACTGTATAAAACATATCCAATAAAAAATCATATTTCTTCATAACGTTAGGCCAAAATGTATTCTTGCTACATGTCTTAGGTAAAATAATATTCCAATAAGTGTATATTAATTGGTTTGTGCAAAACTCATAGCATCTACAAACTATGGTATATACAGTTGTGCTCATAAGTTTACATACCCTGGGAGAATTTATGATTTCTTGGCCATTTTTCAGAGAATATGAATGATAACGCAAAAACATTTCTTTCACTCATGGTTAGTGTTTGGCTGAAGCCATTTATTATCAATCAACGCAGGCAGAGTGACAGGAGGGGGGGCAGGCAGTGTGACAGGAGGGGCAGGATGAAAGGAGGGGGAGGATGACAGGAGGGGGCAGGCAGTGTGACAGGAGGGGAGCAGGCAGTGTAAAAGGAGGGGGCTGGATGACAGGAGGGGGCAGGGTGACAGGAGGGGGGCAGGATGACAGGAGGGGGCAGGGTGACAGGAAGGGGCAGGCAGTGTGACAGGAGGGGGGCAGGCAGTGTGACAGGAGGGGGGCAGGATGACAGGAGAGGGCAGGGTGACAGGAAGGGGCAGGCAGTGTGACAGGAGGGGGGCAGGCAGTGTGACAGCGGAGGGCAGGATGACAGGAGGGGGCAGAATGACAGGAGGGGGCAGGATGACAGGAGGGGGCAGGGTGACAACAGGAAGGGGGGAGGGTGACAGGAGGGGGGCAGGCAGTGTGACAGGAGGGGGGCAGGCAGAGTGACAGGAGGGGCAGGATGACAGGAGGGGGGTAGGCAGTGTGACAGGAGGGGGCAGGATGACAGGAGGGGTGCAGGCAGTCTGACAACAGGAGGTAGGCAGGATGAAAGGAGGGGGCAGGCAGTGTGACAGGAGGGAGCAGGATGACAGGAGGGGGCAGAGTGACAGGAGGGGGTGGGGTGACAGGAGGGGGGCAGGCAGTGTGACAACAGGAGGTAGGCAAGATGACAGAAGGGGGCAGGATGACAGGAGGGGGCAGGATGACAGGAGGGGGCAGAGTGACAGGAGGGGGCAGGATGACAGATGGGGGGCAGGCAGTGTGTAAGGAGGGGGGCAGGCAGAGTGACAGGAGGGGCAGGATGACAGGAGGGGGCAGGCAGTGTGACAAGAGGGGGGTAGGCAGTGTGACAGAGGGGGCAGGATGACAGGAGGGGGCAGAGTAACAGGAGGGGCCAGGATGACAGGAGGGGGCAGACAATGTGACAGGAGGGGGGCAGGTAGTGTGACAGGAGGGAGCAGGATGACAGGAGGGGGCAGAGTGACAGGAGGGGGCGGGGTGACAGGAGGGGGGCAGGCAGTGTGACAATAGGAGGTAGGCAAGATGACAGCAGGGGGCAGGATGACAGGAGGGGGCAGGATGACAGGAGGGGGCAGAGTGACAGGAGGGGGCAGGCAGTGTGTAAGGAGGGGGGCAGGCAGAAGGAGAGAAGGGGGCAGGATGACAGGAGGACCTGTGAAGTGGACACACTATTCTATGCAGGACTCTGTATTATGCTGGCACCAGGCCTGACTCCCGATCATCACATACAACACAAAGGTGATAGCAAAGAATCCTATGAATTCCCCCCCCCCCCCCCTCCTCAGGTCAGTTTTTCTTACCCAGCCAAGTATTGTGGATGTAGCTGATTCTGCGGCTGGTCTCCTGCACGGTCTGTGTGATAAATTACATGCTGATCGGCCGATCATGGAGCTCCCATCCCCGATCCAGTGCGCTCCTCCAATTCTCCACTGACACCCAAAACACTGACAGGGCACTGCTGGCCAGACTCTTTCTTCTATAGCGGTCTCCTCCTCTGTAAAGTTTTCCAGGGTTTGAGTGCCCTCATCCTCAGTGTCTGCCGGGTACCTCTTCTCCTTCTGTGCATTGCCTGAAAAAGTCGGCAGGATACTATAGAAGCAGCGTCGGGACTGAATAAATTGTCCAAACTGCTGTATTAGCATAAGAACCTCTGCCTGAAAACCTAGTAATGTTCCTGCCTCGGCCCCCAGCTGAACACATAGAGCCCTGAGCCACAGCGCGGTATGGATCATTTGTCCGGGTTCCAGGCGCCAGGAGCCCCGGACACATGATTCAAAATTACTCTAAACCCGAACTGCCCGGGTGAATCCCGGACAGATGGCAACCCTAGGTAAGGCCTTGTTTTCAGAATCAAAGAAAACTTGTATGTTTGTACAACAGAGGTACAATAATGGTATATTGGTACATAGGGGAGCTGGATTTTAGAAAAAAAAAAAAAAAAAGATGAACTTAGCCTTTAACTTTAATCCTCCAGATCTTGTACAACAAAAGTATCCGTATTAGCATAATTAACCTCATTATTTTAGATTTTTCTCCTGACTGTATGTCATTTGTTGTTTGTACTTGAATAAAAACATCTGAACGAAAAAGAACTGACAGAAAAAAAGTTGAATAAAAACCCAAAAGCAAATATTTATTATATTGCAGCTTACCAATTCTTAGATGTGATGAATGCAGTAGTTTTCTTTTTTCAGCTTTTTTCCTTTATTTTGGTGGGAAGTTTTTAGAGACTCTTGGAAGTGCATCTTAGCAAACACAATATACAGGGATATGGGAAATGATTATCAACACAAACACCCACCCACACAAGTTGAACTGGATGGACTGGTGTCTTTATTCATCCTTACCAACTACAGTGCCTTAAAAAAGTATTAATACCCCTTGACATTTTCCACATTTTGTCATGTTACAACCAAAGTGGAAGGAAAATGATAAATGGTTTTCCAAATTTTTTACAAATAAATATGTGAAAAGTGTGGCATGCATTCAGTGGCGGCTGGTGCTCAAAATTTTTGAGGGGGCGCAAACAAACTGAAAAATTCTGAAAAAACCCCCCATCAATTGCAGCCTCACTGTACCATCAAACGCAGCCACTGTGTCCATCAGTTGCCGCCACTGTACCCTCAAAGGCAGCCACTGTGCCCATCAATTGCCACCACTGTGCCATCAAACACAGCCACTGTGCCATCAAACGTAGCCACTGTGCCATCAAACACAGCCACTGTGCCCATCAATTGTCGCCACTCTACCCATCAAACGCAGCCACTCTACCCATCAAACGCAGCCACTGTGCCATAGCAAATGCTCCCACTGTGCCATCAAATGCTGCCATTGTTCCTCATCAAATGCTCCCACTGTGCCCCATCAAATGCAACCAAACCAGTGTGCCCCCCGCCTGCCGGCCTGCCGTCTGCACTTACCCTGTCTCAGTGGGACAGCTCCTTAATGTCTTCTCCCATCCTCTCTTCCCATTCTCTGCTATGTTTGGACGCCTCATAGGCGTCCAATCACATCGCCTGTCGTTTCAGCCAATCAGGTCACAGGTAACAGATCTGAGCACCTGATTGGCGGAGAGGCGGTTTAGTGTTAGGACAGCGAATATTCATTCGCTTTTCCAGCACAGCTGAGTGACCTGCCAGCGCCCAGCATGGCGCTCACAGGTCACCTTTTTTGACGCCTATTAGAGCCTATGGCTCTAATCAGGTGCTTTAAAAATACAACCCCGCCGCTGTAACTCAGGCGCCCAGCATCCGAAAAGGGGCCGGGTGCCTGAATAGGTGGTGGCAGCGGCGGCCATAGATAGATTCATGCAGTGCATGAATCTATCTATTGGTGCTAGAGGGGGTGACAGGAGAGAGGGGGCAGCGCTCGTGCGCCCTTATGGACGCACCGCCACTGCATGCATTTGTATTCAGCCCCCCTGAGTCAATACTTTGTAGAACCACCTTTCTCTACAATTACAGCTGCAAGTCTTTTTGGGTATGTTTCTACCAGCTTTGCACTTCTAGAGAGTGACATTTTTGCCCATTCTTCTTTGCAAAATAGCTCAAGCTCTGTCAGATTGGATGGAGAGTGTCTGAACAGCAATTCTCAAGTCTTGCAACAGATTCCCAATTGGATTTAGGTCTGGACTTTGACTGGACCATTCTAACACATGAATGTGCTCTAAACCATTCTATTGTAGCTCTGGCTGTATGTTTAGGGTTGTTGCTCTGCTGGAAGGTGAACCTCCGCCCCAGTCTCAAGTTTTGCAGACTCTAAAGCCGCGTACACACAAGCGGAATGTCCGACAGAAAAAGTCTGACGGAAGCTTTTCATCGTCTATTCCAATCGTGTGTGTGCCTCATCTGACTTTTTTTCCAAAATTCTGACGGACCTAAAAATAGTACATGTTCTAAATATTTCCAACGCAACCAATTCCTATCGGGAAAACCGCTCGTTTGTATGCTGTTCCGACGGACCAAAAACGACGCATGCTACGAGACGGAAGCTATTGGCTACTGTCTATTGAACTTCCTTTTTCTAGTCCCGTCGTACTTGCTGTATGTCACCACGTTCTGGGTGGCCGAACTTTGGTTTGACCGTGTGTAGGCAAGACCGCTTGAATGGAATTCCGTTGGAGTTCCGTCGGAGAAACCTTTGGAGTTTATTCCGACGGCAAAACCGGTCGGGTGTATGCGGCATAACAGGTTTTCTTCTAAGATTGCCCTGTTTTTGGCTCCATCCATCTTCCCATCAACTCTGACCAGCTTCTCTGTCCCTGCTGAAGAAAAGTATCCCCACAACATGATGCTGCCACCACCATGTTTCATGGTGGGGATGGTGTGTTCAGGGTGATGTGCAGTGTTAGTTTTCCGCCACACAGCGTTTTGCTTTTAGGCCCAAAAAGTTGTTTGTTTTTTGTTTGTTTTTCAGCAAATCTATTTTCTGCTTTTTTTTTTGTTCCAATGCTTTTTATCTGGAAGATATATTTATTCACAAAACAACAATATTTACATAATTTATAAAAATACAAATAAATATAAACAACCACTTTACCTATTTTTCCCACCCCACCCCCCTCCCTCACCCCTATCCACCCTCACCATCCAATCTCTCCTCACTTCCACACCACACGCACCAACCTTTCTACCTTCTTACATTCCCTTCTGCCATCATATCCTACATTCTTTTAGCTGGGGTTTTCCAATTCTAGCCATAGCATCCATATTTTCTCAAATTTCTTAGTGTTACCCCTCTTCCCGTAGATAAATTTCTCCTTCCCAATCACTTCTTTTACCTCTTTCAACCAATCTACTACCGTCGGGGGATCTTTTGCCTGGCACTTCTGTGCAATTAGTTTCTTTCCTTGGAACAAGCATCTTATTATTGCAGTCTGTGTATCTCTTAGTATACCATTCTTTTCCATCAGGCCCATGAGACAAGTCCTAGCCTCCATGCCCAGCGATGCCCCAAACACAGAGTTTATTTTATCGATTATGCCCTTCCAATACCTATGCAACTTGGGGCATCGCCAGAACATGTGTATCAAGTCGCTCCTCCTGTCCCCACATCTTTGACATGCAGCATGAGACCACTTTCCAAACATAAACAGTTTCAATGGCGTGTAGTATGAACTATATATCAAGTACAGATGGGATACACTTTGTGAAGGAGAGAGAGAGACCCTAGACCCCAAAGCCAAGAAGTAGTTCCATTGTTCCTCTGTTAGTGGCCCGATGTCCCTCTCCCACTATTTGCGGTGATGTTGCTGTGCAATTTGATTTGACTTTTTGGCTTGCAGTTTGCGAAATGCTGTGTTCTTAGTGCTGTGTGCAATTGCTGTGGAATTACAAGTGACTTTTAATAAATTTTTACATCCACACTATGGAGTTTCCCCCGTTTTGTTTTCATTGAGGGGTCTGGATGTGTGGAGGATTGAGGGAAGATAATTGACCTGCCCTCCCACAGCTGTGGAAGTTTAACACCTGAACCCAAAGAAAGTGTCTGTTGGTTATTCCATTGAAGAAAAACAGGAAAAACTTTCTGGATTACTACCCAGGTGGAGATCACAGATGCCGGCAGGCGAATGCAACAAGCCTTTAGAGCCCATTCACACAGGGGCAAATTTGGATCTGACTTCAAGTTGCCCCAAGTTGCCCCAAGTCGCCCCTAGTCGCGCTACATGAAAAAATCAATGTAAGTGAATGGATCCGTCTTAATGCACACTACTGCAGTCGCTCCGACTTCAGAAAAGGTTCCTGTACTACTTCAATCCGACTAGAAGGCAACCTGTACCCATTGATTTCAATGGAAGTTGCCTCCAAGTCTGATCACTGTTCATACTGAGGCAACTTTACAGGAAGCAGAAAGGAAACAGAAAGTAATTTACTCCACTAAACAGCCAGCCCCCTCCTTCTCACACACAGCTGATAAGTTCTGATTGGCCACTTGTAAAGTTCCCTGTCCTGGAGGCGACTTCAAGTTGTGTTGTAAGTTGCCCCAAGTCGTGCTGTGATTCATACTCAAGTCGTGTCCAAGTTGCCTCCCAAAGTCGCACTGAAAGTCGTGTTGCCCCTGTGTGAATGGGCTCTTAAGATCTCTATAATTTGAGATCCTACAGATTCGTTAAGCAAGCATTTCTACTTTACCTATAGCGGGAAGATCATTTATTTGTTTGTTCCAAAGCAGAAGATTCATGATTGATCTACAATACAAGATATCCTCATATGGACTTTATCTTTTATGACACATCACAAGGGTGTTTATTTTTGCTTTTTTTAACCACTTGCCGACCGCCTAACGCAGATATACTGCGGCAGAGTGGCACGGACAGGCAAAATCACGTACCCGTACGTGATCTGCCTTCCGCGGGTGGGGGGTCCGATCGGACCCCCCCCCGGTGCCATAGACGGTCGGCTCTCGTTCGCGGGCGATGGGAGGTGAGGGGGAGGCCATCCATTGATGGCCACCCCCTCCCGATCGCTCCCGGCGAATGAAAACGCTTCCTTTCCCTCTGTAATGTAAACAGAGGGAAAGGAAGTGATGTCATCTCTCCTCGAGCCGGTCTTTTCGTCCGGCGCAGAGGAGAGAAGACATCCAAGTAAGTGCACCAACACTACACTAACAGTAGAACACGCAGGCACACTTTTCACCCCCCTGTCACCCCCCGATCACCCCCTGATCACCCCCCTGTACCCCCTGTCACTCTGACACCAATAGCAGTGTTTTTTTTTTTTTTGCATTGGTGTCAGTTTGTCAGTTATAAGTGTTAGGGCAGTTAGGTTAGCCCCCTTTAGGTCTAGGGTACCCCCCCTTAGGTCCAGGGTACCCCCTAACCCCCCCCTAATAAAAGTTAACCCCTTGATTACCCCCCGTCACCAGTGTTGCTAAGCGATCGTTTTTCTGATCGCTGTATTAGTGACACAGGTGACGCTAGTTAGGGAGGTGAGTATATAGGTTTGCTGTCAGTGTTTTATAGCGACAGGGACCCCCATATACTACCTGCTAAAGGTTTTAACCCCCTGATTGCCCCCTAGTTAACCCTTTCACCAGCGATCACCGTATAAGTGTTACGGGTGACGCTGGTTAGATAGTTTGTTTTTTGTAGTTTATTATAGTTTATTACAGTTTATTATAGTTTATTATAGTTTTAGGGCACCCGCCGTTTATTACCTTATAAAGGTTTAACCCCCTAATTGCCCGGCGGTGATAGAAGTTAAGTTTTTAGGATCTGATAAGGTCTGCGTCGCCCCAGGCAGCGTCAGGTTAGCGCTAGTACCGCTAAAACCCACGCACGCAGCATACACCTCCCTTAGTGCTATAGTATCTGAACGGATCGATATCTGATCCGATCAGATCTATACTCCCCAGCAGTTTAGGGTTCCCTGAAACACAGTGTTAGCGGGATCAGCCCAGATACCTGCTAGCACCTGCGTTTTGCCCCTGCGCCCAGCCCAGCCCAGCCCACCCAAGTGCAGTATCGATCGATTACTGACACTTACAAAACACTAAGCACACATAACTGCAGCGGTCGCAGAGTCAGGCCTGATCCCTGCGATCGCTAACAGTTTTTTGGTAGCGTTTTGATACAGTCGCTAACAGTCAGGAGCTTTTTTGCCTGTGAGTCTCACTAGTGTACCCCTAAATTTAGAGGCCAAAATGGCAAATCCAAGGTACACTAGTGAAGAGGCCTACAGGATTCTGAGTATGACAGATAGTGAAGAGGAAGTCACTCATCTGTCAAGTTCAGGCTCAGAATACGAACCTGTAGAGGACAGCGGCTCCATGACAGATAGCTCTGACGACGGAGTTGTGGTCCCTGCTAGGGTCAGGCGTACCAGACCCCGAACTTATGCTGTCCTTGAAGTGCATGAACCGCAGGGCTCTCGTAGGGAGCAGAGAGGTACTAGTGCCGCTACTCCTTCTGGTGAACTGGCAAGCACCAGCGGCCTAGTACACCCTGGTCGTACATCCAGCACTGCAGTATCACGTGGTGACGTGGCGAGTCCCATAAGTGCAGTTCAAGCTGGCGAGGTGGCAAGCAGTAGTAGTGTCCCGCTGCCACCAAGAAGACAAAGACAGGCCCGTCGTGCCCATAGTGCCCTTCCTGCTGCATTGGCCAATCCGAATTGGGAACCTTCCACTTCTGCAGCACCCGTACTTCCCCCTTTCACTGGCCAACCCGGAATTCAGGTGGAAACAGTTGACTTTACGCCACTGGATTTTTATTCGCTGTTTTTCACCGAAGATCTCTATAGATCTATTGTGGACCAAAGCAATTTGTACGCTGGTCAACACATCGCCACTATTCCCCAGTCCACCCTTGCCAGAGATTGGAGACCAATTACGGTCTCCGAATTTAAGATCTTTCTGGGCCTTTCCCTCCTCATGGGCATAACCAAAAAGAGTGAGTTGCGGTCATATTGGTCCACTGACCCAATTCACCATATGCCCGTGTTCTCTGCCTCCATGACCAGGGCACGATACGAGCAGATTTTGCGGTTCATGCACTTCAACGACAATGAACTCTGTCGTCCTCGTGGAGACCCTGCATACGATCGGCTCTACAAAATTCGGCCCCTCGTAAACCACCTCAACCAACGTTTTGCAGACTTGTTTACCCCCCATCAAGTTGTCTGCGTTGATGAGTCCCTGATTAAGTTTTCTGGCCGCTTGTCCTTCAAACAGTACCTTCCCAGCAAGCGTGCCAGATACGGGGTCAAGATGTATAAGCTCTGTGACAGGGCCACAGGCTATACATGTAGATTTATGGTTTACGAGGGCAAAGATAGTCACGTAGAGCCGATAAACTGCCCTGACTACATAGGAAGCGCTGGCAAGATAGTGTGGGACTTGGTGTCACCCTTATTCGGAAAGGGGTACCACTTGTACGTGGACAATTATTATACGAGCGTGCCACTTTTTAGTCACTTGTTTGATCATCAGATTGGAGCATGTGGCACCGTGCGACCTAATCGCCGGGGCTTTCCCCAGCGGCTTGTAGAGTCCCGTCTTAGGCTGGGGGAGAGAGCCTGCTTGCAGTATAATAATTTGCTCGCTATGAAGTGGAGGGATAAGAAGAATGTTTTCGTTCTCACCTCCCTTCATGCAGACACGACGACCCAAATTACTACGGCGACTGGTGTTGTGGAGAAACCCCTCTGTGTCCACGAATACAACCTTAATATGGGAGGGGTGGACCTCAACGACCAGTTGTTGGCGCCGTACTTAGTTGCCCGTAAGGCCAGACGCTGGTACAAAAAAGTGTCTGTTTACTTATTTCAATTGGCTTTGCTGAATGCTCATGTGCTATACAGAGCTTCAGGACGGACTGGATCCTCCCTAAATTCCAGGAAGAGATCGTCAGAGCCCTTCTGTATCCAGATGGTGCTCCACCTCACCTTCCCAATCCAAATGCAGTAAGCCGGCTGCATGGGAGGCATTTTCCTTATGTCCTCCAGAGTACCCCTACCCAACGAGCCCCCCAAAAAAGATGTCGTGTCTGCAGCAAGCGCGGATTTAGGCGTGACACCCGGTATTGTTGTCCCTCCTGTCCTGACAATCCTGGTCTATGCATTGGTGAATGTTTTGAACGCTACCATACACTAGTGGAGTATTAGCGTAGGGTTCAGCACGGCACAGACTAGGCACACTAACACAGGGTCTCCCAAGATGCCATCGCATTTTGAGAGACCCAAACCTGGTACAGTTACAGTTAAAAGTTAAAGTTACTAAAAAAAGTGTTAAAAAAAAAAAATAAAAATAAAAAAATAAAAATACAAAAAAAATATAAAATAAAAAAACCAAAAATAGTTGTCGTTTTATTGTTCTCTCTCTCTATTCTCTCTCTATTGTTCTGCTCTTTTTTATTGTATTCTATACTGCAATGTTTTATTGTTATGTTTTTATCATGTTTGCTTTATAGGTATGCAATTTTTTTATACTTTTTTATTGTTAACCACTTTTTTGTTTTCAGGTACGCCATTCAGCTGCAGAGCGGATTTATTTATCTTGACAGCAACAGCGTTTGCTCCCACGATATATAAAGCCGTGACTCCAGCGCTGTCGGAGGTGATTTCACCACCACAGTTCCATACTTCAGCATATATGCCGAAGCGTGGGGGCAGTAGTGGGTGGAGGAGCAATTTGCTCCTGCCTTTTGCGGGAGGATGCCCCCATGCTTCGGCATATATATATTTTAGGTAGGCACAGGTTGCGTTAAATGTTTTATTTTTTACTATGTTTTTTTTGTATTTGCTTTGCAGGTATGGTAAGGTATACTGTTATACTGTAATGTTACTTTGTTTTTTTGTTAACCATCATTTGCTTAGCAGGTACGCCATTCAGTTGCAGCGCGGATTTATTTATCTTGACAGCAAAAGCGTTTGCTCCCACGATATATAAAGCCGTGACTCCAGCGCTGTCGGAGGTGATTTCACCACCACAGTTCCATACTTCAGCATATATGCCGAAGCGTGGGGGCAGTAGTGGGTGGAGGAGCAATTTGCTCCTGCCTTTTGCGGGAGGATGCCCCCATGCTTCGGCATATATATATTTTAGGTAGGCACAGGTTGCGTTAAATGTTTTATTTTTTACTATGTTTTTTTTGTATGTGCTTTGCAGGTATGGTAAGGTATACTGTTATACTGTAATGTTACTTTGTTTTTTTGTTAACCATCATTTGCTTAGCAGGTACGCCATTCAGTTGCAGCGCGGATTTATTTATCTTGACAGCAAAAGCGTTTGCTCCCACGATATATAAAGCCGTGACTCCAGCGCTGTCGGAGGTGATTTCACCACCACAGTTCCATACTTCAGCATATATGCCGAAGCGTGGGGGCAGTAGTGGGTGGAGGAGCAATTTGCTCCTGCCTTTTGCGGGAGGATGCCCCCATGCTTCGGCATATATATATTTTAGGTAGGCACAGGTTGCGTTAAATGTTTTATTTTTTACTATGTTTTTTTTGTATTTGCTTTGCAGGTATGGTAAGTATTACTGTTATACTGTAATGTTACTTTGTTTTTTTGCTTAGCAGGTACGCCATTCAGTTGCAGCGCGGATTTATTTATCTTGACAGCAACAGCATTTGCTCCCACGATATATAAAGCCGTGACTCCAGCGCTGTCGGAGGTGATTTCACCACCACAGTTCCATACTTCAGCATATATGCCGAAGCGTGGGGGCAGTAGTGGGTGGAGGAGCAATTTGCTCCTGCCTTTTGCGGGAGGATGCCCCCATGCTTCGGCATATATAAATGGTGCATGTATGCCCATCATTAGAAGTGGGCGGATGAAGGGAGGTATTCTAATGGTGGGCATACCCACCGATCAATATCTTTTTTTTCGTTCAGCCCACAGGCTGCATGAAAAAAAAGTTTACAATACAAGGACCAGCAACGTACTGGTATGTTGCTGGACTTTGAGTGGTTATACCAGAATGATGCCTGCAGGTTTAGGTATCATCTTGGTATCATTCTTTTCAGCCAGCGGTCGGCTTTCATGTAAAAGCAATCCTAGCGGCTAATTAGCCTCTAGACTGCTTTTACAAGCAGTGGGAGGGATCCCCCCCCCCCCCCCACCGTCTTCCATGTTTTTCTCTGGCTCTCCTGTCCCAACAGGGAACCTGAGAATGCAGCCGGTGATTCGGCCAGCTGACCATAGAGCTGATCAGAGACCAGAATGGCTCCAATCATCTCTATGGCCTAAGAAACCGGAAGCTACGAGCATTTCATGACTTAGATTTCGCCGGATGTAAACAGCGCCATTGGAAAATTGGGAAAGCATTTTATCACACCGATCTTGGTGTGGTCAGATACTTTGAGGGCAGAGGAGAGATCTAGGGTCTAATAGACCCCAATTTTTTCAAAAAAGAGTACCTGTCACTACCTATTGCTATCATAGGGGATATTTACATTCCCTGAGATAACAATAAAAAAGATAAAAAAAAAAAAAAAATGAAAGGAACAGTTTAAAAATAAGATAAAAAATCAAAAAATTAATAAAAAAAAAAAAAAAAAAAAAAAAAGCACCCCTGTCCCCCCCTGCTCTCGCGCAAAGGCGAACGCAAGCGTCGGTCTGGCGTCAAATGTAAACAGCAATTGCCCCATGCATGTGAGGTATCACCGCGAAGGTCAGATCGAGGGCAGTAATTTTAGCAGTAGACCTCCTCTGTAAATCTAAAGTGGTAACCTGTAAAGGCTTTTAAAGGCTTTTTAAAATGTATTTAGTTTTTCGCCACTGCACGTTTGTGCGCAATTTAAAAGCCTGTCATGTTTGGTATCCATGTACTCGGCCTAAGATCATCTTTTTTATTTCATCAAACATTTGGGCAATATAGTGTGTTTTAGTGCATTAAAATTTTAAAAAGTGTGTTTTTTCCCCAAAAAATGCGTTTGAAAAATCGCTGCGCAAATACTGTGTGAAAAAAAAAAAATGAAACACCCACCATTTTAATCTGTAGGGCATTTGCTTTAAAAAAATATATAATGTTTGGGGGTTCAAAGTAATTTTCTTGCAAAAAAAAATTATTTTTTTATGTAAACAACAAGTGTCAGAAAGGGCTTTGTCTTCAAGTGCTTAGAAGAGTGGGTGATGTGTGACATAAGCTTCTAAATGTTGTGCATAAAATGCCAGGACAGTTCAAAACCCCCCCAAATGACCCCATTTTGGAAAGTAGACACCCCAAGCTATTTGCTGAGAGGCATGTCGAGTCCATGGAATATTTTATATTGTGACACAAGTTGCGGGAAAAAGACAATTTTTTTTTTTTTTTTTTTTTTTTTGCACAAAGTTGTCACTAAATGATATATTGCTCAAACATGCCATGGGAATATGTGAAATTACACCCCAAAATACATTCTGCTGCTTCTCCTGAGTACGGGGATACCACATGTGTGAGACTTTTTGGGAGCCTAGCCGCGCACGGGACCCCGAAAACCAAGCACCGCCTTCAGGCTTTCTAAGGGCGTAAATTTTTGATTTCACTCTTCACTGCCTATCACAGTTTCGGAGGCCATGGAATGCCCAGGTGGCACAAACCCCCCCCAAATGACCCCATTTTGGAAAGTAGACACCCCAAGCTATTTGCTGAGAGGTATAGTGAGTATTTTGCAGACCTCACTTTTTGTCACAAAGTTTTGAAAATTGAAAAAAGAAAAAAAAAATATGTTTTTATTGTCTTTCTTCATTTTCAAAAACAAATGAGAGCTGCAAAATACTCACCATGCCTCTCAGCAAATAGCTTGGGGTGTCTACTTTCCAAAATGGGGTCATTTTGGGGGGTTTTGTGCTATCTTGGCATTTTATGGCCTTCAAAACTGTGATGGGTAGTGAGGAGTAAAATCAAAAATTAACGCTCTTAGAAATCCTGAAGGCGGTGATTGGATTTTGGGGCCCGTATGAAGCTAGGCTCCCAAAAAGTGCCACTCATGTGGTATCCCCATACTCAGGAGAAGTAGCAGAATGTATTTTGGGGTGTAATTCCACATATGCCCATGGCATGTTTGAGCAATATATCATTTAGTGACAACTTTGTGAAAAAAAAAAAAAAAAAAATTGTCACTTTCCCGCAACTTGTGTCAAAATATAAAATATTCCATGGACTCAACATGCCTCTCAGCAAATAGCTTGGGGTGTCTACTTTCCAAAATGGGGTCATTTGGGGGGGTTTTGTGCCATCTTGGGATTTTATGGCCTTCAAAACTGTGATAGGTAGTAAGGAGTGAAATCAAGAATTTATGCCCTTAGAAATCCTGAAGGCGGTGCTTGGTTTTCGGGGCCCCGTACGCGGCTAGGCTCCCAAAAAGTCCCACACATGTGGTATCCCCGTACTCAGGAGAAGCAGCTAAATGTATTTTGGGGTGCAATTCCACATATGCCCATGGCCTGTGTGAGCAATATATCATTTAGTGACAATTTTGTGCAAAAAAAAAAAAAATTGTCACATTCCCGCAACTTGTGTTAAAAAATAAAATATTCCATGGACTCAACATGCCTCTCAGCAAATAGCTTGGGGTGTCTACTTTCCAAAATGGGGTCATTTGGGGGGGTTTTGTGCCATCTTGGCATTTTATGGCCTTCAAAACCGTGATAGGTAGTGAGGAGTGAAATCAAAAATTTATGCCCTTAGAAATCCTGAAGGCGGTGCTTGGTTTTCAGGGCCTCGTACGCGGTTAGGCTCCCAAAAAGTCCCACACATGTGGTATCCCCGTACTCAGGAGAAGCAGCAGAATGTATTTTGGGGTGTAATTCCACATTTGCCCATGGCATGTTTGAGCAATATATCATTTAGTAACAACTTTGTGCAAAAAAAAAAATAAAAAAAAAAAAATGGTCACTTTCCCGCAACTTGTGTCAAAATATAAAATATTCCATGGACTCAACATGCCTCTCAGCAAATAGCTTGGGGTGTCTACTTTCCAAAATGGGGTCATTTGGGGGGGTTTTGTGCCATCTTGGCATTTTATGGCCTTCAAAACTGTGATAGGTAGTGAGGTGTGAAATCAAAAATTTATGCCCTTTGAAATCCTGAAGGTGGTGCTTGGTTTTCAGGGCCCCGTACGCGGCTAGGCTCCCAAAAAGTCCCACACATGTGGTATCCCCGTACTCAGGAGAAGCAGCTAAATGTATTTTGGGGTGCAATTCCACATATGCCCATGGCCTGTGTGAGCAATATATCATTTAGTGACAACTTTGTGCAAAAAAAAAAAAAATTGTCACATTCCCGCAACTTGTGTCAAAAAATAAAATATTCCATGGACTCGACATGCCTCTCAGCAAATAGCTTGGGGTGTCTACTTTCCAAAATGGGGTCATTTGGGGGGGTTTTGTGCCATCTTGGCATTTTATGGCCTTCAAAACTGTGATAGGTAGTGAGGTGTGAAATCAAAAATTTATGCCCTTTGAAATCCTGAAGGCGGTGCTTGGTTTTCGGGGCCCCGTATGCGGCTAGGCTCCCAAAAAGTCCGACACATGTGGTATCCCCGTACTCAGGAGAAGCAGCTAAATGTATTTTGGGGTGCAATTCCACATATGCGCATGGCCTGTGTGAGAAATATATCATTTAGTGACAACTTTTTGTAATTTTTTTTTTTTTTTTGTCATTATTCAATCACTTGGGACAAAAAAAAAAAATATTCAATGGGTTCAACATGCCTCTCAGCAATTTCCTTGGGGTGTCTACTTTCCAAAATGGGGTCATTTGGGGGGGTTTTGTACTGCCCTGCCATTTTAGCACCTCATGAAATGACATAGGCAGTCATAAAATAAAAGCTGTGTAAATTCCAGAAAATGTACCCTAGTTTGTAGACGCTATAACTTTTGCGCAAACCAATAAATATACGCTTATTGACATTTTTTTTACCAAAGACATGTGGCCGAATACATTTTGGCCTAAATGTATGACTAAAATTGAATTTATTGGATTTTTTTTATAACAAAAAGTAGAAAATATCATTTTTTTTCAAAATTTTCGGTCTTTTTCCGTTTATAGCGCAAAAAATAAAAACGGCAGAGGTGATCAAATACCATCAAAAGAAAGCTCTATTTGTGGGAAGAAAAGGACGCAAATTTCGTTTGGGTACACCATTGCATGACCGCGCAATTAACAGTTAAAGCGACGCAGTGCCGAATTGTAAAAAGTGCTCTGGTCAGGAAGGGGGTAAAACCTTCCGGGGCTGAAGTGGTTAAAGAGGAATAAGTAATAATTTAATTGGTGTGTTGAAAGATTATGAATGCATAGATCTATACAATTGATTTTTTTCACATAAGCACCAGTTTTAATAGACACTTAGTAACTTTTTACCTATATTTCACCATTTGAATAGTTATTCATTTAACCTATTGGTATAAGTAAAAGTAAATGGAGTAATTTAGTTGCTCCTTATTTGTGACATATAAACACTTTGCACAAACAAGATATTTCAGCTAGTTTGAAAAATGTATCTATCTTTTTTAAACATTTCTTCACGAGAATAGTGGTGAATCACGGAAATGTAGTTGTATACATTGTATCAAGATACATAGTTATTGGTGGCGCGCTTGTATTTTTTTGTTATCCATACCATCTTAATTAAATTGCACCGACAGGCAACCGAGAGAGGGAGACGGCCCCACACCCGACTTTTCTGTTTTAATTTTATCATAAGTAGGACTAGATTGCCCATTATGTACTGCCCCGGGTCTCTTGTTATATTAACACCTAAATATCTCATTTGACTTACTACGCTTATGTGAGTTACCTGTTGCGAAAGGGGTTTTATAAGGGGATCTATTGGCATAAGTACCGATTTTTCCAAATTAATTGCCAACCCTGAGAAATGTCCAAATTCTTTAACTATCCCCATAGCTGCCTTCAAAGAGGCCTGCGTATCCCCCAGAAATAGCAAAATGTCATCTGCATACATAGCGAGTTTCTCCTCCCCCCTCCTTCTTTTAAATCCCTGTATCTCTTGGGAGGACCTTAAAGCAATAGCCAGTGACTCCATTGCGAGGGCGAAGATCAGGGGCGACAACGGCACCCCTGTCTCGTCCCCCTCCCCAACTGGAACCACTCAGAGCACTCACCATTGACTCTAACCTTGGCCCTCGGGCTATCATATAGTATTCTTAACCATTGGACAAAGTTAGGGCCAAATTGAAATTCAGCCAATACCTTCCATATGTAGTGCCACTCAAGGCTGTCAAAAGCCTTGATCACATCTAATGATAAAACAGCTCTATTCCCACTGTTCTCTATTGGCAACTGCATATTTAAATACACTTGCCTTATATTCACACTCGTAGATCTGTCCGGTAGGGATGAGCTTCGTGTTCGAGTCGAACCCATGTTCGACTCGAACATCGGCTGTTCGACCGTCCGTCGAATTGCGAACGATATGGGCCGTTCGCGCCAAATTCGTGTGGCGCGTCACGGCCCATAATTCACTGCGGCATCGCAGTGCATTGCTGGCTGATGATTGGCCAAGCATGCACTATGACCCGCATGCTTGGCCAATCACAGCGCCGTCAGTAGAGAGAGCTGTAATTGGCCAAAGCCAGGGTGGCTTTGGCCAATTATGGCTCAGGGGATTTAGTACACACCCCACACTATATAAGGCCGCCTGCACGGCGGCCCTGTGTAGTGTGTGTTCCGGTGTGCTGAGCGATAGAGAGAGAGAGAGACAGTGTCATTTGATTTGAGTTAGATAGATTAGGCAGAACAGTCAGTCAGTTAGCTGCACTTACAGTGTATTGTGTATATATATGCATCCCAGGTGTTGCATATATATATATACACTGTATTCAGTTTAGCTAGATCCGTTCCTGTTATCTTCTATCTAGACTATTTACATTCAGTGCAGTGTGTCCTGCTCACAGTGTTCAGCTAGATCCGTTCCTGCTATTTACATTCAGTACAGTGCTTCCTGCTCACAGTGTTCAGCTAGATCCGTTCCTGCTATTTACATTCAGTGCAGTGCGTGCTGCTCACAGTGTTCAGCTAGATCCGTTCCTGCTATTTACATTCAGTGCAGTGCGTCCTGCTCACAGTGTTCAGCTAGATCCGTTCCTGCTATTTACATTCAGTGCAGTGCGTGCTGCTCACAGTGTTCAGCTAGATCCGTTCCTGCTATTTACATTCAGTGCAGTGCGTGCTGCTCACAGTGTTCAGCTAGATCCGTTCCTGCTATTTACATTCAGTGCAGTGCGTCCTGCTCACAGTGTTCAGCTAGATCCGTTCCTGCTATTTACATTCAGTGCAGTGCGTGCTGCTCACAGTGTTCAGCTAGATCCGTTCCTGCTATTTACATTCAGTGCAGTGCGTGCTGCTCACAGTGTTTAGCTACATCCGTTGCTGCTGTTTACATTCAGTGCAGTGCGTCCTGCTCACAGTGTTCAGCTAGATCCGTTCCTGCTATTTACATTCAGTGCAGTGCGTCCTGCTCACAGTGTTCAGCTAGATCCGTTCCTGCTATTTACATTCAGTGCAGTGCGTCCTGCTCACAGTGTTCAGCTAGATCCGTTCCTGCTATATACATTTAGTGCAGTACGTCCTGCTCACAGTGTTCAGCTAGATCCGTTCCTGTTATCTTCCTACTGACAGGCAGGCTTGTCTGGTTACAGTATATAAAGCTACCTGAAGAAAATTACAGGTGTTCTTTTTGATCCTATTAGTACCACGGTCAGGCAGCTAGACTATTTACATTTAGTACAGTGTGTCCTGCTCACAGTGTTCAGCTAGATCCGTTCCTGTTATTTACATTCAGTGCAGTGCGTCCTGCTCACAGTGTTCAGCTAGATCCGTTCCTGCTATTTACATTCAGTGCAGTGCGTGCTGCTCACAGTGTTCAGCTAGATCCGTTCCTGCTATTTACATTCAGTGCAGTGCGTGCTGCTCACAGTGTTCAGCTAGATCCGTTCCTGCTATTTACATTCAGTGCAGTGCGTCCTGCTCACAGTGTTCAGCTAGATCCGTTCCTGCTATTTACATTCAGTGCAGTGCGTGCTGCTCACAGTGTTCAGCTAGATCCGTTCCTGCTATTTACATTCAGTGCAGTGCGTGCTGCTCACAGTGTTTAGCTACATCCGTTGCTGCTGTTTACATTCAGTGCAGTGCGTCCTGCTCACAGTGTTCAGCTAGATCCGTTCCTGCTATTTACATTCAGTGCAGTGCGTCCTGCTCACAGTGTTCAGCTAGATCCGTTCCTGCTATTTACATTCAGTGCAGTGCGTCCTGCTCACAGTGTTCAGCTAGATCCGTTCCTGCTATATACATTTAGTGCAGTACGTCCTGCTCACAGTGTTCAGCTAGATCCGTTCCTGTTATCTTCCTACTGACAGGCAGGCTTGTCTGGTTACAGTATATAAAGCTACCTGAAGAAAATTACAGGTGTTCTTTTTGATCCTATTAGTACCACGGTCAGGCAGCTAGACTATTTACATTTAGTACAGTGTGTCCTGCTCACAGTGTTCAGCTAGATCCGTTCCTGTTATTTACATTCAGTGCAGTGCGTCCTGCTCACAGTGTTCAGCTAGATCCGTTCCTGCTATTTACATTCAGTGCAGTGCGTGCTGCTCACAGTGTTCAGCTAGATCCGTTCCTGCTATTTACATTCAGTGCAGTGCGTCCTGCTCACAGTGTTCAGCTAGATCCGTTCCTGCTATTTACATTCAGTGCAGTGCGTCCTGCTCACAGTGTTTAGCTAGATCCGTTCCTGCTATTTACATTCAGTGCAGTGCGTCCTGCTCACAGTGTTCAGCTAGATCCGTTCCTGCTATTTACATTCAGTGCAGTGCGTGCTGCTCACAGTGTTCAGCTAGATCCGTTCCTGCTATTTACATTCAGTGCAGTGCGTCCTGCTCACAGTGTTCAGCTAGATCCGTTCCTGCTATTTACATTCAGTGCAGTGCGTCCTGCTCACAGTGTTTAGCTAGATCCGTTCCTGCTATTTACATTCAGTGCAGTGCGTCCTGCTCACAGTGTTCAGCTAGATCCGTTCCTGCTATTTACATTCAGTGCAGTGCGTCCTGCTCACAGTGTTCAGCTAGATCCGTTCCTGCTATTTACATTCAGTGCAGTGCGTCCTGCTCACAGTGTTTAGCTAGATCCGTTCCTGCTATTTACATTCAGTGCAGTGCGTCCTGCTCACAGTGTTTAGCTAGATCCGTTCCTGCTATTTACATTCAGTGCAGTGCGTCCTGCTCACAGTGTTCAGCTAGATCCGTTCCTGCTATTTACATTCAGTGCAGTGCGTCCTGCTCACAGTGTTCAGCTAGATCCGTTCCTGTTATCTTCCTACTGACAGGCAGGCTTGTCTGGTTACAGTATATAAAGCTACCTGAAGAAAATTACAGGTGTTCTATCCCAGCTTAGTGCAGCTACAGGCCATTAGTATGTCTGGAAGGCCAAGAAGGAGAGGCAGACAGTCACAAGCCAATAAGAGAGGGCAAGCAGGCTCTGTGTCTAGTGCTGGTCGTGGAGACGGTGCATCCTCATCAGCACGTGGCCATGGGACACGCTTGGCCTTTTTTTCGGCAGCTGGCCGTGTTGAGCCGCAACATGCGGAAGACTTGGTCGAGTGGATGACCAAGCCGTCCTCATCCTCCTCATCCTCTCTCACCCATGCCCAGGGTGCTTTGTCTGGCAAAGCAGCGGCCTCTTCCCTCAGCTCAATGTCATCAGTGACTCCTTCCCTAGCCCCACCATGTCCTCCTGAGGATTCCCTCGAACTGTTTGACCACAGTGTTGGGTACATGCTCCAGGAGGATGCCCAGCGTTTGGAAGGCTCTGATGATGATACTGAGCTCAATGAAGGCAGTAACATGAGCACGGACAGAGGGGGTGCCCAAGAAGGACAGCAATCTGGCAGTCATGCTCCCCCTGCTGCAGCATACTGCCAGGTTTGCTCCAGTGATGAGGAGGGAGGGGATGATGAGGTCACTGACTCAACGTGGGTGCCTGATAGGAGAGAGGAGGAGGAGGAGGAGGAGGAGGAGGTGGCACATCACCAACTAGGCAGGATGCCCTCCAGGGGCCAGCCTAAGGGCAGCACATTGACTGCATCACACCCCAAAGCTCCACATGTGCAGGGCGCTGCAGTCTCTGCGCGTTATTCAAAAAGTTCTTTGGTGTGGGCCTTTTTTGAGACGAGTGCATCAGATCGCACCGCTGCTATTTGCAATATATGTCTCAAGCGTATCTCGCGTGGCCAAAACATCTCCCGCTTGGGTACCACATGCTTGACCAGACATATGTTGACCTGCCATGCAGTTCGTTGGCAAGCGTATCTAAAAGACCCACACCAAAGAACAAAGACGATCTCTCCTTGCTCCTCATCAGCTGAGATTTCCAACCCCACTAGACCTTCAGTCCTCTCTGCGACCTGCAGTGAGAGGAATGAAGGTGTAGAATTAGGTGTGTCACAGCCAAGTACTTATGGGCAATCTGCTTTTGGTACACCGACGTCAGATTGTACCAGGCAAATTTCCCTGCCCCAGCTGCTGCACCGCCGAAAGAAGTTTGCTCCCAGCCATCCACATGCCCAGCGGTTGAATGCTAGCTTGGCAAAATTGCTAGCACTTCAACTGCTGCCTTTTCAGTTGGTAGACTCTGCCCCCTTCCGTGAGTTTGTGGAATGTGCGGTTCCTCAGTGGCAGGTACCCAAACGCCACTTTTTCTCACGGAAGGCGATTCCGGCTCTCTACCGGCATGTGGAAGGCAATGTCCATGCCTCGCTGGACAGGGCGGTCAGCGGTAAGGTGCATATTACCGCTGACTCATGGTCCAGCAGGCATGGACAGGGACGTTACTTAAGTTTCACGGCGCATTGGGTGACTCTGCTGGCAGCTGGGAAGGATGCAGGACAAGGTGCAGTAGTGTTGGAGGTTGTTCCGCCACCACGCCTCCAAAATGCTGATTGTGACACACCTCTCTCCTCCACCCCCTCCTCTTCTTCTTCCTCCATGGCCTCTTCCTCGGAACCAGCGGTGCTCCGTAGGCGTTCAAGGGGCTACGCAAGTACGCAGGCCAAAAGATGCCATGCGGTGCTTGAGCTGGTGTGCTTGGGGGACAGGAGCCACACTGGGGCAGAGGTTCTGTCAGCTCTGCAGGGGCAGGTTCAGAGGTGGTTGACGCCACGCCAACTTAAGGCAGGAATGGTGGTTTGCGACAATGGCACCAACCTCCTCTCTGCCCTCCGACAGGGACAACTGACCCATGTGCCCTGTTTGGCTCACGTCCTTAACTTGGTGGTGCAGCGGTTCTTGGGCAGGTACCCGGGCTTACAGGATGTCCTGAGGCAGGCCAGGAAAGTCTCTGTGCATTTCCGCCGGTCATATAATGCCAGTGCTCGGCTGACGGACCTCCAAAAGGAGTTTAACCTGCCCAAGAACCGCCTAATCTGTGACATGCCCACCAGGTGGAACTCGACGTTGGCCATGCTGCAGCGGCTGCACACGCAGCAGAGGGCCATCAATGAGTACCTGTGCGACTATGGCACCAGGACAGGGTCAGGGGACCTTGGTTTTTTTTCCCCACGCCAGTGGGCCATGATCAGGGATGCATGCACTGTCCTGTCACCATTCGAGGAGGCCACGAGGATGGTGAGCACTGACAGTGCATGCATCAGTGACACTGTCCCCCTTGTCCACCTGTTGGAGCACACGCTGCGTGGGATAATGGACAGGGCACTTGAGGCAGAACAGAGGCAGGAAGAGGAGGACTTCCTTAGCTCTCAAGGCCCCCTTTATCCAGACAGTGTTCCTGCGTGCCCGCCGATCACACAGGAAGAGGACGAGGAGGAGGAGGAGGAGGAGGAGGAGGAGGAAGATTGTGTCAGTATGGAGGTGGAGCCTGGCACTCAGCATCAGCAGTCTTTAAGGGATCAGTCCCAAGGAACACATGGACTTGTACGTGGCTGGGAGGAGGTGGCTGCGGACGTTGTTGTCCTTAGTGACCCAGAGGACTCCGGACCGAATGCCTCAGCAAACCTACGCTGCATGGCCTCCCTGATCCTGCAAAGCCTGCGTAAGGATCCTCGTATTCGTGGTATCAAGGAGAAGGACCAATACTGGCTGGCAACCCTCCTTGATCCACGTTACAAGGGTAAGGTTGCGGACCTTATCTTGCCATCGCAGAGGGAGCAGAGGATGAAACATCTTCGGGAGGCCTTGCAGAAAGGTCTGTGCAACGCGTTCCCAGAGACTGGGAGGTTACAAACTCCTGTTTCTGGACAACGTGTTGCTGAGGCTTCGGTCAGTCAAAGAAGGAGCGGTGGAGAAGGTGGCCGTCTGACCGATGCGTTCAGACAATTTTTTGGTCCGCAGCCCCAAGGTATGATCGGTTCCAGCAACCATCGCCAGCGTCTGTTTTACATGGTGCAGGAATACCTAGGGGCAAGATCAGACTTGGACACCTTTCCCACCGAAAATCCTCTGGGTTACTGGGTCTTGAGGATGGATCACTGGCCAGAGCTTGCACAGTATGCAATTGAGCTACTGGCCTGTCCTGCATCCAGCGTTCTTTCGGAACGCACATTCAGTGCTGCTGGAGGCGTGGTAACCGATCACAGGGTGCGTCTGTCCACCGACTCGGTCGATCGGCTGACCTTCATAAAAATGAATCAGTCTTGGATCACCACCAGCTACCAAGCACCTGATGCAGATGTAACCGAATAATTTTTTTTGAAATCTCAGATCCCTTCAAAGACTGCCTATGCTGATGCTGAGTGACTATCCCTGAGTAATTATCCTCTTCCTCCTCAATCATCACGCTGATAGCTTGTAAGAACATTTTTGGTTCTGGGCGCCACCACCAGTGCCTAAGGCACAATTTTTCAGCCCCTGTTTAACAGGGGCGTGTAATTACAATTTTTGATGCAATACTTTGCAGCAGGGCTTGTTCCTGCATTCCAACTAGAGTGTCTGTGAGGGGTTGCAGTGTTGTGGCACCAGCACCAGTGCCTAAGACCCAATTTTTCTGCCCCTGTCTAACAGGGGCGTGTAATTACAATTTTTGATGCAATACTTTGCAGCAGGGCTTGTTCCTGCGTTTCAACTAGAGTGTCTGTCAGGGGTTGCAGTGTTGTGGCACCAGCACCAGTGCCTAAGACCCAATTTTTCAGCCCCTGTCTAACAGGGGCGTGTAATTACAATTTTTGATGCAATACTTTGCAGCAGGGCTCGTTCCTGCGTTCCAACTAGAGTGTCTGTGAGGGGTTGCAGTGTTGTGGCACCAGCACCAGTGCCTAAGGCCTAATTTTTCAGCTCCTGTTCAACAGGAGCATGTAATTACAATTCTTGATCTAATATTTCACAGCAGGGCCCTGTGAGGGCTTACAGTGTTTTGGCCACAGCAACACCTAAGGCCCAAATTTCTGCTGAGTATATAGGGTAGGACCCTACTTTCAAACATCTAACTTACAAACGACTCCTACTTGCAAACGGAAGGAGACAACAGGAAGTGAGATGAAATCTACCCCTAAGGAAGGGAAATTCTCTCCTGTAAGAGTTAATATGGGAAAACAATTTTTCCTTTCCACTGATGCTTTCCAATCCTTGTTCCACAAAAAAACACAAATTTTCAAAAAACATTTTTCATTGGGACAAAAAAGTGAGGTGAAATCTTCTGAAGAGGAGGAAAGACGCAAAACAAATGTCACAGGGGTGATAACCCTTCCCTATGTTTTCCAAAAAGCTTAGAAAAGATTTTTTGGCTGGAGCTAAACACATTAAAAATGTTCAAAATTACAAACAGATTCTACTTAACAACAAACCTACAGTCCCTGTCTTGTTTGCACCGCCTGTATACTGCTGTTCAGAGTATATAGGGACCTTTCCTTATTTTAATTTGGGTGCGGGGTTCCCCTTAATATCCATACAAGACCCAAAGGGCCTGGTAATGGACTGGGGGGTACCCATGCCGTTTGTCTCACTGATTTTCATCCATATTGCCATGACCCGACATGACATTAAACCCGCAAGCAGTTTTAAATGAGATTTTTTCCTTTAAAAATGACATTTGGTGCAGGGACTGTTCTAAACATGGGAAACACGCGTCACTTTACAGGCATACTATAGACACCCCCCAGGTACGATATTTAAAGGAATATTTCACTTTTTTTTTTTTACTTTAAGCATCATTAAAATCACTGCTCCCGAAAAAACGGCCGTTTTTAAAAGTTTTTTTTGCATTGATACATGTCCCCTGGGGTAGGACCCGGGTCCCCACACCCTTTTTAGGACAATACCATGCAAATTAGCCTTTAAAATGAGCACTTTTGATTTCGAACGTTCGAGTCCCATAGACGTCAATGGGGTTCTAACGTTCGTGCGAACTTGCGGTCCGTTCGCGGGTTCTGGTGCGAACCGAACCGGGGGGTGTTCGGCTCATCCCTACTGTCCGGTATAAAGCTGGTTTGGTCTGAATGTATCACTTTAGAAATTATTCTGTTCAGCCTTGTTGCCAAGGCTTTTGCTAAGATCTTTATGTCCGAGCACAAAAGCGAAATAGGCCTATATGAAGCTACATCAAGCGGATTTTTCATCTCTTTCAATAATATAATTATTGTGGCTTCGGTCATGGACGTGGGCAGTCATCCTTCCTCCTTAGCCCCATTAAACACTTCCAAGAGTTTCAGAAGCAATACGTCCCTGTACCTCTTAAAAATTTCCATAGGCAAGCAATCAGGCCCTGGTGCTTTCTGATTTGCCATATCTACTATTACCCTTTGCAACTCTTTCCAATGTCAACGGGGCTTCCAGATCCTCCCCATCTTCTCTTGATAAAGGGGATATGCTAATTTTTTCAAAAAAATCCCACATTTCCCCCTCTACATTTATTTGTGGCGTACTATACAGGTTTTTGTAATAATCTTTAAATTCCTTTATTTTTTCTGGGGTGGTTCTTATAATTTTCCCTTCCTTGTCCCAAATTACTGGTATAGTGGTAGGGGGGCCGTTTGCCCTGGCTATCAAAGCCAGGGTTCTTCCCACTTGTTCTCCTTCCCCAAAAAAACTCTGTCACTGAAACATTTTTTTTTCCACTTTCTCCAAAACTAATTTCTTGTATTCTTCTTGGCTTTCCACCCACTCGCCATATCTGACTAGAGTCGGTTCCTCCACATACCGCACTTCGGCCCCTCTCACCCTCTCTCTTGCTTTGATTTCCTTAGCCTGTGATTGTTTCTTAACATAGGAGATTTTCTGTATCAGCACACCCCGTAAAAAAGCTTTCAGGGAGTCCCACATTATACCCAGTGGGGCTGATCCTGAGTTTAGATTTATAAATTCCTCTAGGCTAACTGCAATAACCCCCGCATCTTCAATTATTTAGAGCCAAAAGGGATTTACTTTCCAATCTCCTCTACTATGGCTTGTCCCTGTTTTTTTTGAAAAAGCTACTGGTGAGTGGTCCAAAATCCCCCTTGGCTCATAATCTACCTCTACCAATAAATTTAGGGCTTCTCATTGCACAGCACGAGGTCAATTCTTGATAAAGTGGCATGTGTTCTAGAGTGGCACGAATACTATTTCATTCCCGGATGCCACTTCCTCCAAACATCCACTAGCCCTACCTCCACGCAGAATTGGAGGAGCGGGCCCCTGGGTACCCCACCGGGAGCAACCCTCGGTGGAAAACTATCTTTGCTATTATTCATAGTCATATTAATATCGCCTACCTCTTTGATCCGCACCCTAGGTTTGTCTGCTATAAATTTTTATTAAATCACACATAATTTCCGTGCTAAATGGAGGAGGGATATAAACATTAGCTAATACACATTCTCTACTTTCAATTACACAAAAAAGAAAAACATACCGTCCATTCTCATCTACCTTACTCTGTCTGCAGGAGAAAGCCAATCCGGAGTTTATCAATGTACTCACACCCCTTGAATAGGAGGTATGGGTAGAGTGATACTGCACCTGATAATTCCTATGCTTTAAGGCACTAATTGTGTCTTTCTCAAGATGTGTCTCCTGCAGGCAGAGTATTTTAAAACTACCTGTCCCAGCCACAGAAAATATTGCCTGTCTCTTAGACATCTCCCTTACCCCCCGCACATTCCATTAACATATCTTAACTTGCCTTACTGGGTCTGGGATTTTTCCTCTACCAACCCTAGTACCTATCATTCTCCTATCCTTGTTTCCTTTCTCCTCTCAGGATAATAGTTAATCTTGACCCTAATTCCTTTGTACCTAAAATTCTGTAGTATTTTTACCTTAATTCCTGTGTACAACCTTGGTGATTTTTCCTCCTGTGCAAACTTAAAACATCTTATATCATACCACAACACATATCCTCCGCCCTCATACACCCATGCCACCAAGTATATTCCCCATTCCTTACCCCTGACCCCAACCCTCTCCCTTCCCTAACCTCCCCAGGTCACCCACCCCCCCCTTCCTCCCCCCACTCTGTTTCCCATTTCCCCCTTGCCCAACTTTGGGCTCATACTAAGGGCTTCTACAGTGACTGTATCAACCCCCTGAAGTGATATAACTCTTTTATAAGTTGCTACCCAAACCTAATAAGAGGGGAACTATCCCCAACATGTTCAAGGTAATCATAAGTGTTTTACCGCCCCCCCCCCCCCACTCCCACACATCTATATGTACATATATATGTCTAAACATAGGTCCTGGGGAGAAAAGAGTCTTCTCAAAATTACAAAAAGAGGTAAAAAACAAAAGGAGCATTAAATTGAATAGACACAACCAGTATCTAATCTTCTCATGTTCCTTCACCTCGCTGTAACCTTCCTTCATTCTTTTCCAACCATGATGTTACTTCTGCAGGTGCATGAAAGAACTTGGCTTCCCCAAATGCTGTTATTCACAAGCGTGCACGATAAAGTAATGGATAGTTAATCCTAAACTGTTGCAATCTACGTTTGCATTCTGTAAACTTTGCTCTTTGTTTCTGTAGCTCAGGGGAGAAGTCTGGATATAGTGAAATCCTTACGCCGTTAAACTGTATGTTTTTCATTTCTCTTGCTTTCTGGAGTGTGGTAACCTTATCCTTAAAGTGCAGGAGCTTGACAATGAGGGGCCTTGGCTGACCTCCTAAAGATGGTACCCTGGGAACGACTCTATGCGCACACTCGATTTCAAAGAAGCTTGATAAAGAGTCCTCACCAAACGTATCCCTAAGCCAGCCATGAATGCTATGGGGTTATTACCTTCACTTCTCTCGGGGAGACCAAGGACTCTTACGTTTTTCCTGCGTAACCTATTCTCCATTTTATGCATACACATATTTAATTGATCTCTCATTAGCATTGCCTCTTGTCTCATCGCGATCACATCATCTTCTACTTGACTAAGTCTCCCCTCAAGAGCAGTAGTCCGAACACGTACTTCTTGTACATCATGACTTAACAATAGTAGATGAACTCTAATATATTTGAGCTGGTCAGAAAGTTCAAATAGTGATGACTTACAGTTGTTGATTGCTAGGAGAATATCCTTCAAGGATGTTTTCTTCTCTGTGACTGAGACTGGTGCACCAATTCCTTCCACTAGCTTCTTACTCAGTCCATGCTCCCCCTCCAAGGCTGCATGTGTTGCTGGTTCAGCCAATGTAACAGATGCGCCTGCTACTGCTGGGCCTTGGCTTTTCCTCCCCCCAGGGTGGCTGTTCTGGGGGCCCTGATGTTGAATACCCCCCGTTTATCCACCCTTCTTGGGTATTTGATTTGGTGTGTGAGCTTTGCAGCGGCGTGACTTGCCTTTTCTTTGGGTCCGTGCTGTATTTGAACACCGGCTCCATCCTGTACGGTCGCCTCCTCCATGCCTCTTTTCCTGGTCATCCTGAAACAAGCCTCCCCTTGGGCTCCTGGATGACACAAGCGGCCGCTCAATCCCAGGTATGAGCCGCCTCCCTACTCTCCAGGGAGTGCACCACTGGAACCTACCCTGGGAGACCCGTAGGAGAGTGCACTGACTGAACTCCGAACGGACACAAGGTCTATCACACCGATCAGCTGTTCAGTTTCACACCGAATGGCTGTTCAGTTTTCCCGGTGTCACAGCGTTACCTTCCCCACACTGCTTAGCTGGATCTGGCTGGATCAGGCGTGGGAGTGGCAGCGAGGTCCGGGCTCGCAACAACCTCTCACTCACTTCAGCATCCGGTCACGCCCATTCCCCCAGCACACATGCCAGGCCAAAAAGTTTAATTTTGGTCTCATCTGACCAGAGCACCCTCTTCCACATGTTCCCCAGATGGCTCCTCGCAAACTGCAAATGGGACTTCTTATGGCTTTCTTTCAACAATGGCTTTCTTCTTACCACTCTTCCATAAAGGCCAGATTTGTGGGGTGCATGACTAATAGATGTCCTGTGGACAGATTCCCCTACCTGAGCTGTGGATCTCTGCAGCTCTTCCAGAGTTACCATGGGCCTCTTGGCTGCTTCTCTGATTAATGCACTCCTTGCCCGGCCTGTTATGCCCTGTACACACAACCGGTTTTCCCGTCGGAATAAACTCTGAAGGTTTTTCCGACGGAGTTCCGACGGAATTGCGATGAAACTGTCTTGCGTACATAGGATCACACCAAAGTCCGACCGTCAATAACGCGGTGATGTACAACACATACGACGGGACTAGAAAAAGGAAGTTCAATAGCCAGTCCCAGTATCCAATAGCTTCCGTCTCGTACTTGCTTCAGAGCATGCGTCGTGTTTGGTACGTCGGGACAGCATACAGACGAGCGGTTTTCCTGATAGGAATTGGTTCAGTCGGAAATATTTAGAACATGTTCTCTTTCTAGGTCCGTCAGAATTTTTCGACAGAAAAAGTCCGATGAGGCATACACACGATCGGAAAATACGATGAAAAGCTCCCGTCAGACTTTTTCTGTCGGACATTGCGCTCATGTGTACATGGCATTAGTTTAGGTGGACACCCATGTCCTGGTAGGTTTGGAGTTGTGTCATACTCTTTCAGTTTTCAGATGATGGATTGAAAATTGTTCCATGAGATGCTCAAAGCTTGGGATATTTTATATAACCTAACCCTGCTTTAAACTTCTCCGCAATGTTATCCATGACCTGTCTGGTGTGTTCCTTGGCCTTCATGATGCTGTTTGTTCACCAAGGTTCTCTAATAAACCTCTGAGGGCTACACAAAACAGCTGTATTTATACTGAATACAAATGCACGCCACACTTTTCAGATATTTATTTTTAAAAAATGTTGAAAACCATTTATTATTTTCCTTCCACTTCTCAATTATGTGACACTTTGTGTTGGTCTATCACATAAAATCCCAATAAAACACATTTAAGTTTTTGGTTGTAACATGACAAAATGTGGAAAATTTCAAGGGGTTTGAATACTTTTTTTAAGGCACTCTATGTAACTATGTAATTTTCATTTGGTGATCCAGCCCGTAAGTCTGTTGTTTTCAACAGAACAAGCTCTCCTGCAAATGTATCTGCGTGTTGAGACAAACCATTTACCGCTGACAGGGGTGCTTACTATGATCAGCTTTTAATTATTCATGCAAGACCTTGTGTAAGTGCAGTGTGAGCTAGATTTTGGCTTAAAGTGTTCACAAACCCACAACAGTAAAATCAGCCTGTATATGCAGTAAAGCATGCTTTATACTCACTGTGGATCCTCTGCATTGTGTAAAGGCTGTTTGATCTTGTCTTCTCTGATCCTCCTCTTCTTCTACAGTCCCCAATCCATCTGCTGATAGAACAGAGCCTTGGAGGCACTCCGTACAAGCTCAGTTTGGTGCGTATTGCTAGAGAGTTTTTGTTTTCTTTTTGGGAGGTTGTATGCACAGCATCAGCACAGGGCCAATCAGCACTGTCCAGACAGAGGGTCAGGGGTTATGCTGCCTGATAGAAAAGTCAGAGGAGAATGAAAACCCTTCCTACTAGATTTAACTAGTGCTCAACTGGACACTGATAGAAGTCACAAGACTGCTATATACTGCTGATGAGAAAAGGTATTTAGTAGTTTATATTTACTAAAATAATTGCATTTTCATAGTCTGTGTACTGTGGGAGACCAGATATAGTGAATGCAGGGTACCGGGTTTAGTAAAACTTTAAATTTGTTACTGTATCTAAATCTGCTAGTTCCTCTAATGCCGTGTACACACGAGTGGACTTTCGACAGACTGAATTTCGAAGGACTTTTTAACGGACTTTTGACGGAGTTTCGACGAAGTTCCGACGGAGTTCCGACACAACGGACTTGCCTACACACAATCACACCAAAGTCCGACTGATTTGAACGTGATGACATACGACCGGACTAGAATAAGGAAGTTCATAGCCAGTAGCCAATAGCTGCCCTTGTGTCCCTTTTTTGTCCGTCGGACTAGCATACAGACGAACTGATTTTTTGACCGGACTCTAGTCCGTCGGAAAGATTTGAAACATGTTCTATTTCTAAAGTCCGTCTGATTTTTTGACAGCAAAGGTCCGATGAAGCCCACACACGATCGAATTGTCCGGTGGATTCGTTCCGTCGGACCTTTGCTGTCAAAAAGTCAGCTCGTGTGTACACGGCATAACACTTCCCCCAGATTAACAATAGTGCTGTCTAAATGTGCCCCCTGTACGCATTCATCCAGTGGGGGCACTCTAATACAGGAGGAGTGTTACTGGCCAGATCACCAGGTGAAAACAAAGGGAAAAGTGTCTGAAAAAAGAAAACAAATGCAGCCAACGCATCTAAGGTTTGGTAAACTGCAATATATCACATTTATGGTTTTGGGTTTAATACCGCTTTAAATACACCAAGAAATGCCTTAAATAAAATTAAAAAAAGAACATTTTACTTAAAGCGATGTTCCTCCCACCAAAAAAGTGCAAAAAAATTAAAAGCCAGCAGCTGCACATACTGCAGCTGCTGGCTTTTTTTAAAATAATAGGACACTTACCTGTCCTGGAGTCCAGCGATGTAAGCACTGCAGCTGATGTTTCCATTAGCTGTCAGGTGCATGCCGCCGCCATTGCGGGTAGGGGAACCTGACAGTGTAGCCTTACAGCTTCACGGCAGGAAACCTACTGCGCATGCGCAAGACTCCGTTCCTTTCTCCTACTGGCCCGGCGGCAGGAGGAGGGAGCCAAGCGATGACGTTATAGGCTGCTGCCTGGACTCCCGGAAGTGCAAGTGCATAAAATATGTGGTTGCGGTGTGTGCATGGGTGGGTGTGTATGAACGTGCAAATGTGTCGGCATGGATGGTGGTGTGGGTGTTGTGGTTGGTGTGTGATAGTGCTGATTGTCACGGATGGGGTTATGTGTATGTGCATGCTTTTGCGTTGGTGATTGGGTGTGGGTTTGTATGTGAGGATGCATGTGTGAGCACGCATGCATGGGTGATTTGGACATGGTCAGGAGTATGTGGTTTTTAACCACTTGGTGCCCGCGCTATAGCCGAAAGACGGCTACAGCGCTGCGCTAAATTGCCGGGAGGGCGTCCCCGGACGTCCTCGGACGTCCTCCTGTTTACATCCCCCCCTGCGGGCCACCGTGGGCGTGCATCAGGGGAAATCTGTGTTGCCCGTGTCTCTTGGACACAGCCAATCACAGATTGTGCTAAATGGCCAATCACAGCGGCCATTTAGCACTCGATCGGAGTGTCCAATGAGAGGTGATCTCATATGTAAACATATGAGATCATCTCTCATTGCCGGGTCTCCCTCCTCACACAAAGACCGCGTGTGAGGAGGGAGAGCGACCTGCAGCTGCAGCGTGAGCCGTGAGTGTGTGAACACAAAAACACACATGCCCACAGTGCCCTCTGTCCCCAGTGCCACCTGTTCCCAGTGCTACCTATCAGTGCCATCTGTCCCCAGTGCCACCTGTCAGTGCCATCTGTCCCCAGTGCCACCTATCAGTGCCAACTGCTCCCAGTGCCACCTACCCCCAGTGCCACCTGTCCCCAGTACCACCTGTCCTCCGTGCCACCTGTCAGTGTCACGTGCCATCTGTTATCAGTGTCACGTGTCATCAGTGCCATCGGTCATCAGTGCCACATGTTATCAGTGCCACGTATTAGTGCCATCTGTTATCAGTGCTACGTATTAGTGCCATCTGTCATCAGTGCCACATCAGTGTCACGTGTCATTGTCTTGGTGCTCTAGGGCCTTCAAAAGTGTAATAGGTAGTCAACAAGTTAGATGTGTAATTTATGCTCCTAGAACACCTGAAGGTACTCCCTGCATGTTGGGCCTATCTATGTGGCTAGGCTGTGAAAAAGTCCCACACATGTGGTATCGTAATACTCAGGAGGAGTAGTAGAATGTATTCTGGGGTGTAATTTGTGGTATACACATGCCATGTGAGAGAAATAACCTATTACAATGACAATTTTGTGGGGAAAAAAAATCTTAAATTTGAAAAGAATTGTGGGAAAAAATGACAACATCAAAAGCCTCACCATGCATCTTACTAAATACCTTGGAATGTCTACTTTCAAAAAAGGGGTCATTTGGGGGTATTTGTACTTTCCTGGCTTGTTAGGGTTGCAAGAAATGAGATAGGCCACCAGTACATCAGATGTGATCAATTTTGTATGATTTGCACTACAGCTTGTAGACTCTCTAACTTTCACAAAGACCAAATAATATACACTAATTTGGATTATTTTTACCAAAGATATGTAGCAGTATAAATTGTGGCCAAAATTTATGTAGAAAATTTAATAATTTGCAAAATTTTATCACAGAAACAAAGAAAAATGTGTTTTTTTTTCAAAATGTTTGGTCTTTTTTCATTTGTAGCGCAAAAAATAAAAAACCCAGAGGTGATCAAATACCACCCAAAGAAAGCTCTATTTGTATGAAAAAAAGGGAAAAAATTCATTTGGGTACAGTATTCCATGACTGTGTAAATGTCATTCAAAATGTGAGAGCACTTAAAGCTGAAAATTGGTCTGGTCAGGAGGGGGGGGGGGTTAAGTGCCCAGTAGGCAAGTGGTTAAGGGTGGTGGAGTGTGGGGCATTTGAGGTACTACTGGGTTGGATAGAAGGTAGGATATGCTTGGTAGAGTTATGGTTTGATGAGTGAGATTATGGGGGGGGGGGGGGTATGGTTGCATGCGGTACATGGGGTGGCACAGTGGTGTAGTGGGTAGCACTTTCGCCTAGCAGTAAGAAGGGTCGCTGGTTCGAATCTCAACCACGACACTACCTGCCTGGAGTTTGCATGTTCTCCCTGTGCCTGCGTGGGCTTCCTCCGGGTACTCCGGTTTCCTCCCACACTCCAAAGACATGCTGGTAGGTTAATTGGATCCTGTCTAAATTGGCCCTAGTATGTAAGAATGTGAGTTAGGGACCTTAGATTGTAAGCTCCTTGAGGGCAGGCACTGATGTGAATGTACAATGTATATGTAAAGCGCTGCGTAAATTGACGGCGCTATATAAGTACCTTAAATAAATAAAAATAAAAATGGTCTAAGTATGATGGAGTTTTTAGGGGGACACTGGGGAACCTGATGTAATGCAGGCAACCCTGGGGACCCTGTTATAATGTGGGGAGACTCTGGGGACCCTGATTCAATGAGATGGCTTTGGGGACCTGATGTAAGTGGTGGGGACTTTGGGGACCCCGATGTAAGGGGGGACTCTGGTGATTGATGTAAGTCTGGGGAGCCTTATTTAATAGGGGGGCTTTGGGGACCCTGATGTAAAGGGGAGGCTCTGGGGAACATGATGTTATGGGGGAAAACTCTAGGGACTCTGATGTAAGAAGGAGAGAAGCTCTGATGTAAGGGGGGGATTTTGGAAACCCTGATGTAAGTGCTTAGTCTGTGTTTTCGAAATGTAGTACTGTAAATAGTGAAGTTGCAGGAATAGGGGTGATCTGAGGTGTGAAGGTCCAGGAAAAGGGGTGACCTGAGGTATGAAGGTCCAGGAATTGGGGTGATCTGAGGTGTGGAGCTGCAGAAATTGAGGTGATCTGAGGTGTGAAGGTGCAGGAACTGGGGCTATTCTGGGGTGTGATGGCGCAGGAACTGGGGCTGATCTGGGGTGTGATGGTGAAGGAACTGGGGCTGATCTTGGGTGTGATAGTGCAGGAACTGGGGCTGATCTGGGGTGTGATGGCACAGGAGCTGGGACTGATCTGGAGTGTGATGGAGCTAATCTGAATTGGGGCTAATCTGGTGTCTAGAGGTGCATGCATTGGGTAGATCTGAGGTGTGAAGGTACAGGAATCGGCGTGATCTGAGGTTTGAAGGTGCAGGAACTGAAGTGATCAGAGGTATGATGGTTCAGGAATGTGAGATGTGAAGGTGCAGGAATTACGGGTGATCTGAAGTGTGATGGTGCAGGACTTCTCCCTGATCTGAGGTGTGCAGGTGCAAGAATTCGGGCTGATCTGAGGTGTGAAAGTGTAGGAATTAGGGGTGATCTAAGGTATGAAGGTAAAGGAATTGGGGTGATCTGAGGTGTGAAGGTAAAGGAATTTCGGTGATCTGAGGTGTGAAGGTTTGGGAATTGGGGTAATCTGAGGTGTGAAGGTTCAAGAAATTGGGACTGATCTGGGCTGTAAAGGTGCAGGAATTGGGACCTACCTGAGGTGTAAATTGGGGTGATTTGCAGAAGTCCTTGGCTGACATATTCATTTCAACTTTACCATACATGCCTTGCAGCATACATCTTTTGAAACATGGGTAAATTATTAATCTTTGGAAGCGCAATGTTCATTTCTATTATTCAAGTAATTTTTTATTTTTCGTTATAGAGAGTGGGAAGTTGACTTTTTTCTTTAGAACTGGCACTCTCAATTTTCTTTAAAAAAAATTGGCACACTGTGCTCAAAAGGTTGCCTACCCCTGGTTTAGACCTTTGACTGATGCTTCTTGGTCCAGTTTATGAGCAGTTGAAACTCTGGCGATATAAATCAACCAGCAATTACCTTGTGTATACCTGCCAGGCATTTTGCCTTGAGACAAATTCTACAATGTAAACAATAAAGCACAGTTTCCGCAGCCTGACTAGGCCATTAATTGCAAGCATAATGTTTTTATTATCTGTTTGCAGAACAATAGGTTAGTTGGTAAAAATGCTGGCCCCATACTACCACTGCAACCATGACCAGTGTAGATAAGATGCACACCTCCCCTTTTAAAGACTGCCGCCATTTATTATGCTCCAACCTTAAAGCGGAGTTCCACCCTAAAGTGGAACTTCCGCTCATCGGATTCCTCCCCCCCTCCGGTGTCACAATTGGCACCTTTCAGGGGGGAAGGGGGTGCAGATACCTGTATAATACAGGTAGCTGCACCCACTTCTGGGTACAGCTAGCCGCAGCTAGCCGCAGACTCCCCGCCCACCCCCGTTGTGTTGTGGGAAATACACAGTTCCCACAACACAACGGGGACCAGTGAAGACGCGCAGCGCGACTTGCGCATGCGCAGTAGGGAACCGGGCAGTGAAGCGGCAACGCTTCGCTTCCTGATTCCCTCAGTGTGAATGGCGGCGGCAGCACCCGAGGATCGAGGGACGGCTCGGTCTCGGGTGCCAACATCGCTGGACCCCGGGACAGGTAAGTGTCCTTATTTTAAAAGTCAGCAGCTGCAGTATTTGCAGCTGCTGACATCTAATTTTTTTTTTTTTTGTGAAACACCACTTTAACTCCCACTTAACCTTACCTATAATGACGAAACCACACTTTGTTCGAGTAAAACTGGCCATAGCAGCCTTTTTATTAACAAATATAAAATATATATTTAAAAAACATTTTAACCATAACAAAAACTCAAATATCAGTTTCTCCCCCCAGTGGTCTTTGACGGCACTTCCCAACATAACTCTGTTCCACTTCTACACTGCGGGCCTTTTACCGTACTAGGCCTAGGGCCGCGATAACACCAGCCCGAAGACAACTCGTTATCCGCAGTGTCACCATTGCCATCTTCAGCTAACCCGTGTTAACTGTACACACCAAGGGAGGGGGCCCATACCCCCACTGAGTCCCCCACACTTCCATCTCATGGGTTAGTTACCACCATCAAAGACCACCACCACCGCCAGTTGTCCGCTGCCATGACATGCCCTGCTACACCGCACCTGTAAATAAATAACATTAAAGCAAACAAACACAGGGAGGGCAGATGGGAAACTCCTCTTCAAAAACTCTCCCTGCAGTGTTGCTCGGGACACGCCTCCTGCCCCCTAAATAAACTAAACCCCTCCCCTCTCCACACTTTCTAGCCAATCCCCCGCTCCACCACCTTTCCCTAAACAACTTTCCATTTTAACCCTTGCTGTACCCTTATCACCCCTGTCATGCCGGCCCTCTGCTAGCTCCTTTGCACTCTTCTCGCTCCAGACCTCTCTTGACCAGTGTAGATAAGATGCACACCTCCCCTTTTAAAGACTGCCGCCATTTATTATGCTCCAACCTTAACTCCCACTTAACCTTACCTATAATGACGAAACCACACTTTGTTGGAGTAAAACTGGCCATAGCAGTCTTTTTATTAACAAATATAAAATATATATAAAATATATATATATATATAACATTTTAACCATAACAAAAACTCAAATATCAGTTTCTCCCCCCGGTGGTCTTTGATGACACTTCCCAACATAACTCTGTTCCACTTCTACACTGCGGGCCTTTTACCGTACTAGGCCTATGGCTGTGATAACACCAGCCCAAAGACAACTCGTTACCCTCAGTGTCACCATTACCATCTTCAGCTAACCCGTGTTAACTGTACACACCAAGGGGGCCCATACCACCACTGAGTCCCCCACACTTCCATCTTATGGGTTAGTTACCACCATCAAAGACCACCACCACCACCATCGCCACCGCTAACAAGGGTGACCCCCTCACCCTTGGGAGCCCCTCCAAACTCTCAGTGCCCTCTGTATCCCCTCCTCCAACCCCAGGGACCAGAGATCAATTCCTACCTCGGACAGGTGAACCCCGTCCCCCTGAAGGTAAAGCCCAACATCTTTCTCCAACTCCCAGTGGCAGACCACAAAACCTCCGTTCCGGATCACAAATTGGCCCACCTGTTTGTTTACCTTAATATGGGCTTTGTTTAAGTGGTCGACAGACCTTGCAACCTCCAAGTTGTCCTGGCCACAATATCGGACCAAATGATCCACATCCTAGGGAAGGAAGTTCTCAAGCGTAAGAAGTCAATCTTAACATCCTTGATGAGCTCCCGTATGGGACGACTCCCCAGGTTGTTACCACCAAGGTGAAGCACCAACACATCAGGCAGTCTGTCCAGGCACGCAAAATGCTGCACCTCCGGCAATACTCTAGCCCACTGCATTCCTGGCCTTCCTATCCAGCGGATACATGCCTCATCCCTGGAAATCCCCAATTGCCTCCCATTAGGTCTCATGTCTGCCCGCCTTGCCCCCCAAAACACATAAGAGTGGCCCAATATGCAGACGAGACCCCTCTGGATTCCATCTGAAAGAGAGGAAGAAAAACCACAGATAACCAAGGTAACATAACAGGTAACCACCCCTATCCTGTAACCTTTGAGCAATCCACATAATAACCAATCCTCCCTTTCAAGTTCCAAATCAGTGGGCCGATCTCTACTCGACCACCAAGTGCGGGCCGAATGTAGGTACAAAATCTCTGTGACTCCCAACGGCCAATCCACTTAACAGCATCTTCGTCCAACCCACAGTGAGCGGCCTCTGTGGCCGCTCCAATGTGGAAGGAGTGCGAAGCATACTGAGTGCAATCAAGACCCGCAGCCTTCAAGCATTTTCTGAAAACTGCCACGAACTGAAATTTTGACAAAGGGGACCCATCATTGTGGATTAACAACACCCCGTCCCCTACCGGGCGAACTCCCAAGAAGTCCTTCACCGCCCTCACCGGGCACACCGGAGTGTCCGGCAACTGATATAGCCACACCTTCACCCCCTTGCCACCCGGATCCGTCTTGGACTGTCTCAGCAATACCTCAATGCTAACCCCTAGGAACACCATGTCCTGTGCTCTCAAACCCCCCCGGAACCCTCCTAGAAGGGCTAACCAGCTCGCTTATCCGGAAAGCACCAAAAAAGGCCAGCGAAAACGCTGCCCGAAATAAGGACACCTCGTATGCCGACGTGCATACCGTACCCAACTGATCCGATAACACTCGCAGGTTGCCAAAAGTCCCTGGCCTCCAGACATCCCTATTTTTTCGTGACCGACAGTAGCCTTTCATTGCTTGCCGAACACAAAAGTCCTTCGTATAATCCGCCCCACCCTGTAACTTGAACAAAAATGCAAGACCTGCGAGCTTGCGGTCCATCGCTGAAACCGACACCCCTTGCTCCAGATTCCTGGAAACAAAATAGATGACTAGCAACCTTACCTCCGCAGCCACTGGATTCACTCCGACCTGCCTGACCAGCGCCCACCATTCGTTCCAGACCTTCTCGTACTCCCCCCACGTGGACACACTCACCGATCCCCTTATCCATCTTGCGAGGGCTCCAAGGCGATCGACCACAGCCATCGGGGACACGGAACACCCTGCCCTTCTACAGTCGGAGCCAAATCCCAAAATTTGTCCCACTGGAAACGAGACAAGGTGTCAGCCAATGTGTTATCCACCCCCCGGAGATGCACCGCATATAAAAAGATATTCAGCTGTAGGCAACGGAACACCAAGTGCCGCAGCAGCCGAACGACAGTTTGTGACGACGCTGAGATGCGGTTAATGACTTGCACCACTCCCAGATTGTCACAATTCAATCTGACCTTCGAATCCCTGAACGACTCACCCTATATCTCGACTGCCAGCACCACTGGAAACAGCTCCAGCAGCACCAGATTTTTACAGAAGCCAACCTCTTCCCACTCCCTGGGCCAAGGCTCCGCACTCCATTGCCCTCGATAGAATGCCCCGTACCCTGTAGACCCGGCTGCATCCGTGAACAGATCCAAATCAAAGTCACTCACTGGGCTGGCCATCCACAATTATTTACCATTGTAGTTTGACAAGAAAGTATCCCACACCTTCAAGTCTGCCCGATGTTCCCACGTGATACGAATGAAATGATTTGGAGACCTGACCCCCGCGGTGGCTGTCGACAGCTGTTGGCAGAACACCCTGCTAATGGGAATGATGCGACATGCAAAATTTAGCTTTCCCAATAAGGACTGCAGCTTCCTGAGCTGAATCTTGCGCAGCCCCAGGATCGCCTGAATCTCCCCCTGAAGAGCCACTAACTTATCCTCCGGTAATCGACACTCCATAGCTTCTGAATCGATGACTATACCCAAGAAGTTAAGAGCGGTATTCGGGCCCTCAGTCTTATCGCCTGCTAGCGGGATACCAAATGTACCCGCCGTATGCTGTAAGGTGGATAACAGTACCGTACACACATTCGACAATGGGGGTCCTATGCAGAGGAAGTCGTCCATTTAATGAATTATAGAATTCAATCCCGAAACATCCCGGACCACCCACTCCGCAAAGGAGCTGAAGGTTTCAAACAATGCGCATAAGATTGAGCAGCCCATAGGCAAGCAACGATCGACGTAGAACTCATCTTGCCAGCAACACCCCAACAAACAAAAACTGTCAGGATGGACAGGGAGCAGGCGGAAGGCCGATTCAATGTTCGCTTTTGCCATTAGCGAGCCCTTACCACAGCGGCGCACGCATCCCACAGCAGCATCGAAGGACATGTACGACACTGTGCAAGCCTCCGGGTCACTCACGTCATTCACTGATCCCCCTTTGGGAATGATAAATGGTGTATCAGCCGAAACTTATTCGGCTCCTTCTTGGGAACCACTCCTAGAGGGGAAACCACCAAATTCGGCATAGGCCGCTCCTGAAACCATGCCACCTAATGCTACTTCCTTCCCCAATTTCTCCCCCACCACCCCGGGGTGAAGCAATGCAGATTGCAAATGCTTTGCCACCGGTGGAATGACAGCCAATGAACTAGGGATTCTGAAACCCTCCAAGAATCCCTCCCGCAAAAGCCGAGCGGCCGCCCGGTCCGGATACCTATTTAGGAAAGGCTGCATCCTTTCCATCCTCACTGGTGTCCTCCCTTTTGTTACCAAGCTCTCCGGGGCGACCCTTCCCCTTTTTAAAACAGCGGGATCCGGAATAAGATCCACCGCAACCTGAGCACTCGTGTTTGAAGCGACAGGCGCCTCCAAACTTACACGTTCCGTCATTATATTGCCAGCAGACACCTCATTTTTTGGCAGCCGGCTGTCCAGGGGAAGATGGACCACCGTCCCCCCCCTGGAAAAAACTGGTTTGGGGCCCGCGCCGAGGACATTAGCTTCATCCAGAGGCTAATATCCTTATGGTCCCAGCTAAGGGACAGCTGCCGGAACTGCTCATCGTACCTGAGCCACGCCGTACCCCCATTCACTCTGTAGGCCTCCCCTATCGCGTCCATATAGCAAAAGAGTGCCGAACAATGTTCGGGGTTCCTCTCACCTATCACGCTCGCCATAATGGCAAACGCTTGCAGCCAGTTGGAAAAAGTGCGCGGTATCAGCCTTTAATGCCGTTTCTCCTCATCTTCCTTTTTGCTCATCATCTAGCTTTACCCTATCCAGGTTAAACTTCTCCAGAGGCAAGAGGGAAAAAATCTCCACGTGCTCACCCTTCACCATCTTCTCCCTGACCTCCGACTTCAGGTGTGACCCCAGTGGCCCCTCGAAGCAGACGTAGACTTCGCATTTTTGCCGCATCAGCAATGCGAACCACGTCCGTCTTGCCTCCACTTTCTTGTGCTGCACCCGCTTTGTCCCCCGCCACTGTCGCCACCATAGGAGATGGGAAAGACCCTGGCAGGGGCACCGTCCCAGTGGGCCCTGTCGCCACCGTAACAACTGGGGAGGCCGTAACAACTGGGGGGGCAACCCCGCCACCCCCAGCCCCCCCGCCCAAGGGCTAGACGTCACCCGGCGGCACCCACACTTACGCTTGCCAGCTCGTGCCCGGTGCAAACCGCTGTACCAGGTCTCGCAAGCCCAACAACGCCAGCAATTGTGTGTCTGACCCCCCAGAGGCGGGCATCGGCCCACTGGCCGGGGGTCGCCCACTGTGGCCAATAGAGACTGCGGCCCACCCATTGCAGTCCCTGAGCCCCCCACAGTAGCTACCCCAATAACCCCTGCAATGCATTTGTGATTGATATAGATGACAAAGAAGGTGACTAACCGGGCCAACCAGGTGCTATCCCTGCCGCCGCTGCCCCCGAATCCGATGGCACCGGACGCTCCTGCAACTCGTCTGCCTCCGATTCACTCAGCTCTCCTTCGGACCGATCACCGGGTGACTGCAGGGGCTCCGTGTCATCCATCCCCAGGGGATGAGGGCTTGGACGCTGCCGTCTCCTGACCGCGCTGGCTAAGCCTCCCGTCACTGGCTCCGCTCCCGATTTTGCTGTCTTCTTAACCGGCGCTCTGGATACAGGGCTGCTGGGCTGCCCACTCCTCCTGGAAGGGGCACATCTCCGAGACTCCGAGCCGCTGGCCGGGTATGGGGTAGGCCTGGCAGCTGTTCCAACCACTCTCCTGCACTGAGACCTACCCCTGGCCGCAGAAGCAGCCGAGGGGTTGTCCGTGGAAGCACGCTGATTTCGCCGAGTGGGCGGGGGGAGACCCTGGCTCTCGCTGAGGCCCCGCCCACTGAGCTCCGCCGATGACGAGGATTCCGTCCAGGTCCCACTGCGGCAGAAACCGGGTGCCGTTTTGCCGGTGGGCCTGACGGGTCCCACTCAGGGGGGCTCCTGACGTGGCGTGATGCTCTGGGGGAGGCTCCCGGTGAAAAACGCTCCAGAGGCCGCGACCTTCGGCCGCGTGGGAGGTCCTGTCTAGAGGTCGACGGATATATCGGCTGATATTTGGCCATTTTTGATAAATCGGCATCGGCCAATTATTATCAAAATTAGGCCGATATTTAACATTGACCGCCGTTCCTCCTCCCCTCTCCACACTCAGCGCGGCACTTGATGCTTGCCTGAGCCGCTGAGTGTGTAAAACTGACACGTAACACAGAGGAGAGAGAGAGAGAGGGATCTGTCAGAATTGAGGTTGATGTCGGGAGTGGGCGGGACCCGGCCGGGGTGGGCGGGACCCGACCGCTATCAAACACTAGCCAATGGGATGGGATCTGGGTGGGCCGCTACGTGTATGTGGCCCCCCCTTTTCTTAAGCAGCCCAATCATTGGCTGGTGTTTGATAGCTGCTGGGTCCCGCCCACCCCGACCGGGTCCCGGGTCCCGGGTCCCGCCCACCCCAACATTAATCTCAATTCTGACATCTCATCTCTGTTGTCAGTTTCACACACAGTTACTCGGCTCAGTGTGAAACCTGCCAGTGCCAACCAGTGCCACCTGCCAGTGCCACCTGCCACCCAGTGCCACCGCCAATCAGTGCCACCTGCCAGTGCCAACCAGTGCCTGTCAGTGCCACCTGCCAGTGCCAATAGTGCCACCTGCCAGTAACAAACCAGTGCCACCTGCCAATGCCCGCCAGTGCCAACCAGTGCCACCTGCCAGTGCCAATCAGTGCCATCTGTCAGTGCCACCTGCCAGCGCCAACCAGTGCCCCCTGCCACCCAGTGCCACCACCAATCAGTGCCACCTGCTAGTGCCAACCAGTGCCTGCCAGTGCCACCGCCAATCAGTGCCACCTGACAGTGCCAACCAGTGCCTGCCAGTGCCACCTGCCACCTCCAACCAGTGCCATGCCAATCAATGCCACCTGCCAGTGCCACGCCAATCAGTGCCACGTGCCAGTGCCATGGCAACCAGTGCCACCTGCCAGTGCCAATAGTGCCATCTGCCAGTTCCAAACCAGTGCCACCTCCCAATGCCTGCCAGTGCCACCTTCCAGTGCCACCTTCCAGTGCCACTGCCAATCAGTGCCAACCAGTGCCACTGCCAATCAATGCCACCTGCCAATCAGTGCCAGGTGCCAGCGCCACCTGCCAGTGCCAACCAGTGCCACCTGCCAGTGCCAACCAATGCCATGTCAGTTCCAAACCAGTGCCACCTTCCAGTGCCAACCAGTGCCACTACCAATCAGTGCCAATCAGTGCCACCTGCCAGTGCCAATCAGTGCCACCTGCCAGTGCCACCTGCCTAAGCCAACCAGTGCCACCTGCCACAGCCAGTGCCATCTGTACTGAGGACATCAAGTGTGTGGTAGAGTGACAGGAGCAAGCAGGGAGGAGTGGAGTGGTTGAGGTTTTTTTTTTTTTAAATCGGCCTAAAATATCGGCCACAAAAATCGGCATCACATATCTGCCATCGGCCGCCTCAATTTCTACATATTGGTATTGGCATCAGCCGGACAAAAACCCATATCGGTTGACCTCTAATCTACTGTCCAGAGAAGTATAGCTAGAAGTGGTCTTCATGGAAGAATTGTGGCCAAAAATCCATACCTTTGACGTAAAAATAAGGCTAAGCAAATCAACTATGCATGAAAACATAGGAACTGAGGCGCAAACAAATGGCAGTAGGTTTTCGGATAACAATTGGGTAATATATTGTGTTTTTGTGCATTAAAACTCATTAATTGCATTCGAAAAATCACTTCGCAAATGTTGTACGACATAAAAATATGCAACATCCAAGATCTGAATTTAAATTTGAAAGCCAATCAAGCAACCAATGGGGATGAAGTGTTTTCCTTTATAGGTGCCAACATCTGTGGCCTGGTAAAACAGTCCGAATCTTTAATCCAGCTGTTGTTTCCAGCTCTCCTCATCTGATACAAGCCTACAGGATAGAATGGGTGGCCTACTGTGAAAACTACGCAGAGCAAACCATCTAGGAGAAGCCTTGCTTAAAAGCTGCCTACAATCTGCTTCCCCATCCATGCCCACAATCAATTCTGCAAGCTGCTGCTGGTGGGTTGTCCAGCTCTTACCTCAGAACTGCAAAAGAAACTGTTGGTTCCTTAAAGCCCACTACCCCTTTCAGAGCTTCAGCTTATCAGAGGCAAGAATAAGTTGGGCAGAGAACAGTTAACTGTCTGCTGGGAGAAGACTATCAGAGCCAGGGGCAGAGTGGTCAAAATGTATTGTTGCCCACTTGTGAGGATTTCCAACACAGGGCTGAGGAAGGATCCCGGGAAGAGGTTTTAACAGGGTGCTAAACCAGAAGTCAGATGCATTTCTCAATGCCGCTGGGAAAGGGCAATGGCCAGGTCACCGGATTGCCGAGAGAAAAAGGCAGGACCCCTGCTGAAGAGGAGCAGAAAGCCTAAGTGCCCCTACTCCCCATCAGGGACTCATAGTTCCAGGAATTCAAAGAGGATTAGCTGAGTGGTAAACAGCATTGGGAAAGCAACTATCACTCCCACAGCTCTTCGGGACCAAGAACCCCTCGTGGGGCAGGAATCAGGACCTTCTTCTGTACTTGGTGAGTGCAATATGGGGGTGGGGGGGGGGGAGGCACCTTTGTTAGTTTACTTTCCTCAACTAATAGGTTCTCTGGGTTCTCCTCCATCTTTTTTTTTATTATAAAGATATTTTTATTGCATTTTCTTAACAGACACACATACATACACAAAAAGAAAACAAACTCACACAAAGTACAGAATGCTCCTATTCCAGCTTATAACAAAGGGGATTGTGCATCATGTATACACTATACTAGGCAGTGCAAAAATACGTCCGATACGGGTATCAATCTTGGGAGGTAAGTGTTATAGTTCCAAACAATATAATAATGGCAAAGTTCAGCGTTGTAGTACAATACAGATTTCACAGTAAAATGTTCAATTATGGCAGTATGGGGGAGAGGGTCAGAGGATTAGCTAGCCATCTACCCCAGATTTTATGGAATGTTTTTTTCTCTTTCAGATATCAAAGGTAAGCTTGTATAGAGGCAGGGACTCATTAACCAGTTTTAACCAGAAATTCCGAGTTGGGATCTCTGATCCCTTCCATGTCAGCAAAATGGACTTCTTTGCATAAAAATAGAGGAATTCAAAGCAGTCTCTTGGCCTGAGAGGGAATAGGGAGGTCGCCAAAGATACCCAGAAGACAATTCTTGGGGTTGACTATATTTGGGAGAACCAGTACTGAGGAGATTAAGGAGCCTTTGTTCACCCAGAAATATTGCACTATGGGACAGGTCCAAAAGCAGTGGAGAAAATCAGCTGTTTGGCCACATCCCTGGAAGCATTCAGCAGAGGGGGATATTCCCATTTTATGCATTCTAGCCCGGGTGAAATGTGAGTGATGAAAGATTTTAATTTGGATTACCCTGTCCCTGGAAGAAATAATAGAGGTCTTAAATGTGTCACAGAATTCAGACCAGTCTTCTTCTGTAATAGGAACATCTAGGGAGTCCCATTTCTTTTGTGCTGTCTTAAATCTAGGGTTGGTGTCTGTCCGAGGGCCGAGTAATAGGTGGAAATGAGTTTTGTCTGGTCCGGGGATCTCAGGAGTTTTTCCAGGTCAGGCGTTCTCAGAGGACTGTAAAGGGAACCAAACAGTGCTCGTACTGCATGTCTAAGTTGGTAATAGTGAAATAGATATGTACAGTATGTGGTAGGTCAAAGTCTAAATGCATCTGAAGGATTTGAAACCTTGAGGGTTATTAATGTGGCATAAGTACTTGATTCCCCTGGACGTCCATCTTTTGGGGTCAGTCATGGAGCATAACTCCTTAAGAGTAGGGTTAAACCACAGTGGACTATTGGGAGAGGGCATCCAGGAGTCAGTGGAAAGCTTTGCTACTACAGTTTGGAACAGGGAGAGGGAGGTGCATATAATGGACATGCCTGGTCCAGGTAGTGTGCATCCTCTATATACAATGTTATGGAGAGTTTCAAATGAGGAGACTATAGCTCCTTCAGTAGTGGTACAGGCATTATTGAAGCCAATTGTGAATATTAACCAGCTGGAATGCTAGATAGTAAAGGTAGAAGTTAGGGAAAGTCAAGCCAGCCACGTGGGATGGGAGGCATAGTGTCTCCAGTGCAACTCTACGGGGTCGACCATTCCAGAGAAACGCAGCACAAATGGAGTCAATACTTTTAAAAATGGATTTGGGAATTTTACAAGGGGAATTAGCCATGACATAAAGTAATTTAGGCAAGTAAATCATCTTGAGGATATTGGCTCTTCCCATGAGGTCTAGGGGCAAATCCTTCCACTGTTTGTGTTTGTAATTGGAGCAGTAAGGGGCATAGGTTATTGGTTACGTATAGGGATAATGGCAATTGAATTGTGACTCCTAAATACCTGAAGAAGGTGGCGACTTGTAGCTTAGAGTCCAATCGAATCTCCAATATAGTAGCTTGGTCAATGGGAAAAAGGATTGATTTGTCCCAATTCACTCGGAATCCAAAAAAGTCACCAAATGTGTTAATTTCAGCTAAGAGGTTGGTGAGGAAGCCGTGGAGATCTGCTAGTAAACTAGGGTATCATCTGTGTATAGGGATATCCGCTCCTCTATATCATTTACGGGGAGGCCTTTAATTGATGGAGAGCTACAGATCTGTACAGCAAGGGGTTTCATAGCCAGAGCAAATAAAAGGGGTGATAAAGGACATCCCTGCCTGGTGCTTCTGGTGATTGGAAATGTCTCAGTGACATGGGAATTAATTTGTATGTGGGCTAGTGGTAAGCTATAAAGGAGACGTATCCATGCTATGAGTAGGGGGCCGAACCTGTATAGGTAACACCCGAAAAAGAAATAAGGCCATTCCACACTGTCGAAAGCTTTGCAGGTGTCCAGTGACACAACAACACGGGTAGGCGAATAGTCATGAGGGTAAGTTAAGTTGTGGAATAGTCTACGGATATTCATTCTGGTTGAGCCGCCTGGTATGAAGCCCCCCTGGTCGCTCCCAACCAATTTCGCAACCACTTTGTTTAGACGATTGGCCAGGGCTTTGGCCAGAATTTTGACATCTACATTGATAAGGTATATGGGCCAATAGGAGTCACATTTAAGGTTTTAGTATCAAAATGATTAATGCCTCTCTCATTGAGGGAGGAAGTACTCTGTCTTTCAAGGCCTCATTTTGTGTATTGAGTAGAATAGGACCCAGGAGGTGCCAAAAGAGTGTATACCATTCAGCTGGGAAACCATCCAAGCCTGGTGTCTTATGGGTCGGTAGCTGCGAAACTGCAAGGGAGAGCTCCTCTATAGGTTCATCTAGGTCAGCACGGTCTTGGTCTGACAATTGGGGAAGTGCTGTTTGGGTTAAATATTCCTCGAGTTGGGTCTCAGAGTAGTGGGTCCTAGTGGTATAAAGGTCACAGTAGAAAGATAGGAAGGCATCTGCTATATCCTGAGGGATGTCGCTAATCTTATCCGGGACTATCAGGATCCTAGGGATTGAGATAGGGGTACGGTCGGTTCTAGTTAGGTAGGCGAGTAGGCGACCGGCCTCATTGCCATGTTCAAACGTCTTCTATGTGACATAGAGCATACGTTTTTTAGTAAGGTCCAGCAAGCGGAGCTCATACTCCCTACGACTCTGCAACCACGTGGTTAGCGTAGCTGTACTAGAGTTCTGAACATAGGCCGTCTCTGCCACTGTCATTGCATTTTCTAGTTCCTCAGTGCACTGTGGGGCATTTTTGTGCAAAATACCAGTAATGGACATAAAGGTGCCCCTCAGCACCACCTTGGAGGCTTCCCAGGCAATGGAGGGCCCAGTAGTGCCCTGATTCGCATACTAGAAGTCTGCAATACCCTTCTGGCATTCATTCTGTACAATCTTATCCTCCAACCAATGAGAGTTTAATCACCAAATGTAAGGGCCTGCACTCGGCAGGAGGAGGAGATCCACAGAAAGAGGGGCATGGTCAGAAATCTCCCTGAGTAGATAGGAGACTGTGTGAACAATAGGGAGCACATCAGCAGGGGCAAATGCCAGATCTTTACGAGACATGGTGTGGAAGGAGTCAGAGTGGCAGGAGAAGTGGCGCTTATCTGGGTGCTTCCATCGCCATATCTCAGTAAGGCTATACACCTGAGTCCAGTCAACAAATGAGGCATAGGGCATGCCCCCACCCCTCAAGTGGTCCATGGCGGGGTCAAGTACAGCATTAAAGTCTCCTATGAACAGTAGAGGACAGGGAGATCTAGACAGAAATAAAAGGGACAAGTGAAAAAGTAAATCTGGGGAGAATGGAGGTTGGACATATACATTTACTAATGTAAAGACTGTAAAAACAATACAGAGAGTAATTATAATTTTTGAATCTCCCCTCAGGGTCTGTCTTTACCAGCAGAATTTCTGTTGGGAGGGACTCTGCTAGCAAGATAGAGACCATGCGGGAGTAGTTAATGTGGGTGACGTGGTATTGTGTAGCCAGCCAGGGTTGTTTAAGGGTCCGTAGTGTAGTACTGATTAGGTGAGTCTCTTAAAGGCAGATGATATGGGGTTTAAATTTTTTTAAATAGGAGAATACCAGGGACCGCTTGCGGGGGGAATTCAGACCCTTAAAATTCCAAGAAATCAATTTTAACACATTAGCAATAGAAAACCATATCTTACATAGTTACATAGTAGGTGAGGTTGAAAAAAGACACAAGTCCATCAGGTCCAACCTATGTGTGTGATTATATGTCAGTATTACATTGTATATCCCTGTATGTTGCGGTCATTCAGGTGCTTATCTAATAGTTTTTTGAAACTATCGATGCTTCACCGCTGAGACGACCGCCTGTGGAAGGGAATTCCATATCCTTGCCGCTCTTACAATAAAGAACCCTCTACGTAGTTTAAGGTTAAACCTCTTTTCTTCTAATTTTAATGAGTGGCCATGTGTCTTGTTAAACTCCCTTCCATGAAAAAGTTTTATTCCTATTGTGGGGTCACCAGTACGGTATTTATAAATTGAAAACATATCATATCATATCTCAAGCGTCTCTTCTCCAGAGAGAATAAGTTCAGTGCTTGCAACCTTTCCTCATAACTAATATCCTCCAGACCCTTTATTAGCGTTCTTCTCAAAAGAAAACAAAGAAAAATCATAAACATAGATCAACAGATAGAAGAATTTAAAAGCCAAATTAGAACCCCACAATGAATCCACAGAATTTAGCAGATTAGTGAACCAGTTAAATAAAGATCTTATGGCTAAAGATTTAGAAGTCCAACAAAGAAACATGAAGAAGTACCAAAGAGACATTTCAGATTATAAGGCGGACCAAGTTTTTAAATGGCAAAGCAGACTGGAAGAACCAGTGTCCATTTCAGCTTACTCTACGCCAGAACGTGAAGTCAGAATTCAACAACCGGAGGCTACCACTTCCTATCAGCCCTTACCGTACAATGGGCACAACAGGGAAGCTTATCCATATACATCAAGACCCAATCATGAACAACGGGATAACTATAACAATTGGCAGCATACCCCCAGAAATTCTGGAAAAAAACTTTAAGAATTTTTTTTCAAAAACCTTACTCCAATGGAGGCTATAATGAAAGATCCTATAATGAAAGACCCTCTAATGAAAGAACATATAGGGATAATAGAGGACCACCGTATCGCCATAACCAACATGGAAGACATGAAAGAAGTCCTATACCTACACATAATAGGTTTGACCCTATCCCTAATTATACTGAACCAACCCCTTATTATTGTCAACCACATTATGAGCAGGAACGACAGAGGACAGATTTTTTTAGACAGAGGATGGAGGGATCACTCCATGAGGAGGAAACCAGAAGAAACCCATCGCTCCCCCAGGAGGCAACCACAAGAAGCTCATTATTCCCCAAAGAGAATACCGCAAGAAGAACGACCAAGAAGAACTCTAGAACGAAGAGGGGATGCAGATCGGGAATGAGATTCCAAAAGAAAAATAGAACACTAGGAAAAGCAGGTCCGGATTTACTCCCTTTGCCGCCCCAAGGCCGGGCCCTTCAATGCCGCCCCCCCCCCACACACACACACCACCAGAAAGAGCCCCCAGACATGATACGGTCAAAGACTGCAGACATGATACAAGAGATGGTCAGAGACTGCAATCATAGTACAGGAGATGGTCAGAGATTGCAGACATGATACAGGAGATGGTCAGAGACTGCAGTTCCTATGGACATTAGTAGATAATGGCCGATAGGCCCTCTCACCTGACCCAGCGATACAGCAACGGTTCCCTCTGATCAGGAGTCAGCTCACTCTGAATTGCCCGTGGCGAGTCTGTTGGGTAGCACCCAGATCTGTATTCCTGCAATGACTCCATTCCTTTCTCCGCCAGGGATGGCGCCAGGCTGTGTGGCTTTCCCTCTGGTGGCGCAGGGCAGCGGGGTTCTCTCTCTCATGGTGTTCCCTCAGCACTGCCCTCTCCCTCTGGAGTCCTGGGTGTACTTTCCTGGGTGTAGACCCCCCCAGGACAAACCACCCCCCTCCATTAGTACAGACCCCCCCAGGACAAACCCCCACCCATTAGTACAGACCCCCACCAGGACAAACCCCCCTCCATTCATTAGTACAGATCCCCCCAGGACAAACCCCCCTCCCTTAGTACAGACCCCCCCTAGGACAAACCCCCCTCCCTTCATTAGTACAGACCCCCCAGGACAAACCCCCCTCCCTTCATTAGTACAGATCCCCCCAGGACAAACCCCCCTCCCTTAGTACAGACCCCCCTAGGACAAACCTCCCTCCCTTCATTAGTACAGACCCCCCAGGACAAATCCCCCTCCCTTTATTAGTACAGACCCCCCCCAGGACAAACCCCCCTCCCTTCATTAGTACAGACCCCCCCCAGGACAAACCCCCCTCCCTTCATTAGTACAGACCCCCCAGGACAAACGCCCCTCCATTAGTACAAACCCCCCAGGACAACCCCCCTCCATTAGTACATACCCCCCAGGACAACCCCCCCTCCATTAGTACATACCCCCCAGGACAACCCCCCAGGACAAACGCCCCTCCATTAGTACAACCCCCCCAGGTCAACCCCCCCTCCATTAGTACAAACCCCCCCCAGGACAACCCCCCCTCCATTAGCACAGACCCCCCCTGGACAAACCCCCCTCCCTTCATTAGTACAGACCCCCCCAGGACAACCCCCCCTTCATTAGTACAGACCCCCCCAGGACAACCCCCCCCTTCATTAGTACAGACCCCCCAGGACAAACGCCCCTCCATTAGTACAAACCCCCCAGGACAACCCCCCTCCATTAGTACATACCCCCCAGGACAACCCACCTCCATTAGTACAAACCCCCCCCAGGTCAACCCCCCTCCATTAGTACAAACCCCCCTCAGGACAACCCCCTCTCCATTAGTACAAACCCCCCCAGGTCAACCCCCACCCCCTCCATTAGCACAGACCCCCCCCAGGACAAACCACCCCTCCCTTCATTAGTACAGACCCCCCCAGGACAAACCCCCCCTCCATTAGTACAGACCCCCAGGACAACCCCCCCCCTTCATTAGTACAACCCCCCCAGACAAACCCCCCCTTCACTAGTACAGAGCCCCAGGACAACCCCCCCCCTTCACTAGTACAGAGCCCCAGGACAACCCCCCCTTCACTAGTACAGAGCCCCAGGACAACCCCCCCTCCCAGGACAACTCCCCCTCCATAAGTGAACAGATGGAACAGATGGAGACAGGCTTGGGCGGGAGTGAGAGACACAAGAGAACACGCGCCCCCCCCCCCTGCACAGAGACCAGCCGCTCCGATCTCCGGCGGCTGCTCTCCTTCTCTGACAGGAGGAGGGAGGGGGGACAGGCTGAAGCCTCGAAAAAAACAGCAGCGGCGGCGGTGGGAGCGGAGGGAGCCGCGTCTGGACACAGAGAGTAGGAGGAGGGAGAGGAGCACTCTAGCGCTTCAGCGCCCCCACCTCTCTGGTGCCCGGGTGCGCTGAATGCTGCTAGGTTAGTGTGGGGGGCGGCCGAGAAGTCATTGCAGGAGCGGCGCCGGGCCGCCCCTGTACCACTGCCGCCCCGAGGCCTGGCCTCGGTGGCCTTGTGTGAAATCCGTCCCTGAGGGGAAGGAGTCTTTAATCTGAGTGGTACATTTTTGTCTACTGATGAATTGGCAGTACTTGATAAGGGCCTAAAGTATGTCCCCACAAAAAACCTAAATAAATTTGATACATACTTTGAAATACGAAAATATGTTAGATCAATATTAAGAAGTCGATTTTAAGTAATCCGCAAATAGGGGCAATCAAACCATATTCCAGCGTAGATACAATAGCACATTACGGAATAAATCTCTCTACAATCCACAGGTACATGATAATCAACATATTGAAGTGTTTAAATAATTGGTATTACAGTGCCTTGCAAAAGTATTCACCCACAGCCTTTAGTTCAATGTTTTTTTAATCTAAATTATATGTGATGGATCAGAACACAATAGTCTAAGTTGGTAAGGTCAAATTAGAAAAATATATACATAAAATTCTTTTTCAGAAATAAAAAACTGATAATTGGCATGGGTATATGTATTCACCCCCTTTGTTATGAAGCCCATAAAAAGCTCTGGTGCAACCAATTATCTTCAGAAGTCACATAATTAGTTAAATGATGTCCACCTGTGTGCAATCTAAGTGTCACATGATCTGTCATTACATATACACACTTTTTTGAAAAGCCCCAGAGGCTGCAACACCTAAGCAAGAGGCCCCACTAACCAAACACTGCCATGAAGACCAAGGAACTCTCCAAACAAATAAGGGACTATATGTTGTTGAGAAGTACAAGTCAGGGTTAGGTTATAAAAAAAAATCCAAATCTTTAATGATCCCTAGGAGCACCATAAAATCTATCATAAGGAAATGGAAAGAACATGGCACAACAGCAAACCTGCCAAGAGACAGCTGTACACCAAAACTCACAGACCAGGCAAGGAGGGCATTAATCAGAGAGGCAGCACAGAGACCTAAGGTAACCCTAGAGGAGCTGAAGAGTTCCACAACAGAGACTGGAGTATCTGTGCATAGGACGACAATAAGCCGTACGATTCATAGAGTTGGGCTTTATGGCAGAGTGGCCAGAAGAAAGCCATTACTTTCAGCAAAAAACAAAATGGCACGTTTTGAGTTTGCGAAAAGGCATGTGGGAGACTCCCAAAATGTATATACTTTTTTTCCATCAAAGAAAACGCTGTCTGGCTCAAATTCAACACATCACATCACCCAAAGAACACCATCCCCACAGTGAAACATGGTGGTGGCAGCATCATGCTGTGGGGATGTTTTTCAGCAGTCGGGACTGGGAAACTGGTCAGGGTTGAGGGAAAGATAGATGGTGCTAAATACAGGGATATTCTTGTGCAAAGCCTGTACCACTCTGTGTGTGATTTGAGGCTAGGACGGAGGTTCACCTTCCAGCAGGACAATTACCTGATTGATGGAGAGTGTGATGAGTCTGAAGCATTATGGGTGGAACTACATATAGATGGGCGTAGTTCAAAGTTAATCATTGGAGTTTGTTATAGACCACCCAATGTTAACGAGGAGGTGGAGACTCAGCTCCTTGCACAGATGGAAAGGGCTGCAAGGGCTGGGACAGTGATAATAATGGGAGATTTTAACTACCCAGAAATTGACTGGAGTAATGGCACTGCTGGGACAGTTAAAGGGCAAAAATTTATAAACCTAGTACAGGACAGTTTTATGGTCCAGTTTATTGAGGCCCCAACTAGGAATGAAGCTCTGTTGGACCTGGTAATCTCAAACCATGCAGAGCTTATTACTAATGTGCAGATAAAGGAACACCTGGGTAGCAGTGACCATAGCATGATTTCATTTGATGTTAGCTGTAAACAAGAAATACATAAGGGAAAGATAAAAACACTTAACTTCAAGAGAGCAAATTTTCCAAGGATGAGGGCTGCTCTCGAGGACTTAGACTGGGAGGGAATATTGGCAGCGATAAACACAGAACAGAAATGGGAATTCTTCAAAAAGACTGTTTGGGACCTCACTGCAAAGTATATTCCCATGGGCAATAAGTTTAAAAGGCTAAAAAGAAAACCTATGTGGCTCACGGTCAAAGTTAGAAAAGCTATAAACAATAAGAAAAGAGCTTTTAAAAAATATAAAAATGAAGGAACACTAGTGTCATTTAAATGCTACAAAGAATTTAACAGAATATGTAAAAAGGAAATCAAGGGTGCAAAAATTCAAAATGAACGACAGATTGCAAAAAATAGTAGGACAAACCCCAAAAAATTCTTCAAATATATTAATAGTAAAAAGGTCAGGTCTGAGCATGTAGGCCCTTTACAAAATAATCTAGAGTGGGTGACTGGGGACAAGGAGAAGGCTAATTTATTAAATACTTTCTTCAGCTCTGTGTATACAAAAGAGCATGGGGAAGTTCATGTCCATAATGGGGGTGGTATTGACACAGCCCCCAATGATCCACAATGGCTCGAAAGGGATATGGTCCAGAAATATTTAGACAGAATAAAGGTGGATAAAGCACCTGGACCTGATGGCATCCACCCACGGATCCTAAAAGAATTGAGCTCTGTAATTTCAAAGCCATTGTATCTAATTTTTAGGGACTCATTAATGACGGGAATAGTACCGCTGGATTGGCGCAGGGCGAACGTGGTGCCTATATTTAAAAAGGGATCAAAGTCTTTACCAAGTAACTATAGACCTGTTAGTTTAACTTCTATAGTCGAGAAGATACTGGAGCGTTTAATAAAAGACCACATAGACGAGTTCTTGCTGGAAAAAAACATTTTAAGCAACAGACAGCATGGGTTCATGAAAGACAGAAGTTGTCAGACAAACCTGATTTCTTTTTATGAAGAGGTAAGTAAAACCTTGGACAGAGGGGTGGCTGTGGACGTGGTTTATTTGGATTTTGCAAAAGCGTTTGATACAGTTCCGCACACACGGCTCATGTGTAAGTTAAATTCTACAGGCTTGGAAATATCAGTTTGTAAATGGATAGAAAAATGGCTAAAAGACAGAATTCAGAGAGTAGTGGTTAATGATTCTTACTCTGAATGGTCTAAGGTTATCAGTGGTGTACCCCAAGGTTCAGTGCTGGGACCCTTACTCTTTAATATCTTTATAAATGATATTGGGTCTGGGATCAAAAGTAACATTTCTGTCTTTGCAGATGACACCAAGCTATGCAGTGGAATAACGTCCTTACAGGATGTCTCCAATTTACAAGCTGACCTCAATGCTCTGTCTATTTGGGCGACTATGTGGCAGATGAGGTTTAATGTTGAGAAATGTAAAGTTATGCACTTGGGGGCTAAGAATATGCATGCATCATACATGCTAGGTGGAGTACAACTGGGGGAATCTGTAGTGGAGAAGGATCTGGGGGTTTTGGTAGATCATAAGCTCAATAATAGCATGCAATGCCAAGCTGCGGTTTCCAAAGCGAGCAAAGTTCTTTCTTGTATTAAGAGAGGTATGGACTCCAGAGAGAGAGATATCATTTTGCCCCTGTTCAAATCATTAGTAAGACCTCATCTGGAATATGCAGTTCAGTTTTGGACACCAGTTCTCAAAAAGGATATCGGGGAACTGGAGAAAGTGCAGAGAAGGGCAACCAAACTGATAAGAGGCATGGGGGAGCTCAGCTATGAGGAAAGATTAGAGGAACTGAATTTGTTCACTCTTGAGAAGAGGAGAATAAGGGGGGATATGATCAACATGTTTAAATATATAAGGGGTCCATATAGTGAACTTGGTGTTGAGTTATTCACTTTACGGTCAACACAGAGGACAAGGGGGCACTCTTTACGACTGGAGGAAAAGAGATTTCATCTCCAAATACGGAAAGGTTTCTTAACAGTAAGAGCTGTGAAAATGTGGAATAGACTCCCTCCAGAGGTGGTTCTGGCCAGCTCAGTAGATTGCTTTAAGAAAGGCCTGGATACTTTCCTAAATGTACATAATATAACTGGGTACTGACATTTATAGGTAAAGTTGATCCAGGGAAAATCCGATTGCCTCTCTGGGATCAGGAAGGAATTTTTTCCCCTGCTGTAGCAAATTGGAGCATGCTCTGCTGGGGTTTTTTGCCTTCCTCTGGATCAACTGTGGGTATAGTATTGGGTATATTGGATTGTACGTTTTTTTTTTTTTTTTTTATGGTTGGACTGGATGGACTTGTGTCTTTTTTCAACCTGACTAACTATGTAACTATGTACCTCAAACACACTGCTAAAGCAACAATTGAGTGGTTTAAGGGAAAACATGTAAATGTGTTGGAATGGCTTAGTCAAAGCCCAGACCTCAATCCAATAGAAAATCTGTGGTCAGACTTAAAGATTGCTGTTCACAAGCGCAAACCATCCAACTTGAAGGAGCTGGAGCAGTTTTGCGAGGAGGAATGGGCAAAAATCCCAGTGGTAAGATGTGGCAAGCTCATAGAGACTTATCCAAAGCGACTTGGAACTGTGATAGCCACAAAAGGTGGCCCTACAAAGTATTGACTTTAGGGGGGTAAATACTTATGCACATTGACTTGTTCTGTAATTTTGTCCTATTTGTTGTTTGTGTCACAATAAAAAAAAAATTCTTCCACGTTGTGGGCATGTTCTGTAATTTAAATGATCCAAATCCTCAAAACAATGCATGTTAATTCCAGGTTATGAGGCAACAAAACACGAAAAATGCCAAGGGGGTGAATAAGTTTGCAAGGCACCGTACAAGATCTAGACCAATTGAAGATAAAGAAAATAAATGACCCAATACATATCAAAAAAGGTAAACGTTCTTTAGTGGCTAGTAATACGCCCAGCCGATAAAGGAATATGAGGAAGAAATTGATTGTCAATTACAAGATATCTCTACGTATTTGAAACTATTAGAAATCCAACAATGCGATGTAGAAAAGAGCTGGAGCAAATTGTTCATCTGGGAATCAAGAAAGATATACTAAACACCAAGGAAGCTAAATACTTCATTCCTGAATCTTGCAGAATCCCAGTGATTTACACCATTCCGAAGATTCATAAAGACAAGGAAACCCACCAGGAAGACCCATTGTAAATGGGATTGGTTCCCTAACAGCAAAGATGGGCCAATACATGGATAATTTTATTTAACCGGCTGTCCAACACTCAAAAGCGTACTTAAGGGACAACATGTTCTACAACTGTTAGAACTACCACCAGTTTTAGAGGGAAGAACACTGCTGGCGACTGCGGATGTTTCGACCCTATATACAATTATACAACACCATCAGGCCTGTGAGGCCACAAAATGGGTGTGGAGGCAACACAGTAAACTCAAATGCATGCAAAGCAAATATCATATTAAATGCATTGAGTTTTGCCTCAAGAATAACTATTTCTGACCAAGCTTATTATAGGTAAACCACTGGGATAGCCATGGGAGCAAAGTTCGCACCTAGTGTGGCCAATGCCTTTATGGCACAGTGGGAAGAAGAGGCGATCCATAAGAATCCACCGATGGAACTGGGATTATACAAAAGATTTATCGACGATCTAGTCATAATTGGAATGGTAGCAAAGAATCATTGAAAAAGTTCCTATGTAATCTAAACCAAAATGACAGAAATATTGAACTTTCTTGGAAAATTGATGAGAAACAAATAAACTTCCTTGACCTGGAAATTAGTATTGAAGGTGACAAACTAATTACGAAGACTCACTTTAAAGATGTAGCAAGGAATTGCTACTTGCCTATTAAAAGTTGTCACTTAGAAATAGAAAAATAGAACAAATAGAATTGGTTAAAGCTTTCTTTATTTTATAAACAACAGCTTGGGGAGCCAGTCTGTATGGTGAGGCCACAATTTAGCATACTCAGAACAAGAGTAGAGATTTTTGGGATAAATTCTGGTATCTGTTTCGTAGACTTTGGCTAGAAGTAACAAAATTCGGCTTTGGATGTTGGTGGTCCCTGTAAAAGTGCACTAACACACTTCAATATACTGCCGTAAAAGTGCTCTGACGCACTTAAATATACTGCAGTAAAAGTGCTCTAACACACTTCCATATACTGCAGTGAAAGTGCACTAACACACTGCAATATACTGCAGTAAAAGTGCACTAATGCACTTCAATATACTGCAGTTTAAGTGCCCTGACACACTTAAATATACTGCAGTAAAACTGCCTTGACACTCTACACTGACACACTTCAATATACTGCAGTAAACCTGCCCTGATACACTAAACTGACACTAAAGTAAGAAAGGAAGGTTGCTCTACACTCACGCTGCACTATCACTATATTCACACTACACTGATACTTTACACGCACAATAGAATCACAATAGCACACTATAGCACGCTAACTCACTAGTAGCAATGAACACAGCCCTGTTCTATCTACAGTATCTCCACTGCAAATGGTTGCTCTGGGAAGGAATCTTTTATAGTGTGGGGTGGGTCTATGAGCAATGAACCATGATAGGGCACAGTCATTACTTTCTCCAATCATGGCTCTGACAGTGTTCTGTTCCCTGATTGGGCAAAGCCTTCATTGCTTCAGCCAATCAGGTGTTTCCAATGCACTGTGCACTGTACAGTGCATTGTAGGGCATTTGACGGGCTGAACAAGCGTTCAAATGCCCCGACAGTTCAGGTGTTCGCCGAACGGGCAAACAGCCAATGTTCGGGAGAACTAATGCTCGGCCTGAATCACTCTCCCAACACTTGTTACTGGCATTTGATTTCAGAATGATGTCTATGGGAAGAGTTTTTCCAGGAGGCTTGCATTTGTAATTGCAGGGTTACATTTCCTACCCTGCATATACCTTTATCTTGGGAAATGAATGATGATTTACTAGATTGGCATAATTTATTTTTATCCAAGAATAATGGTAGGTCAATATGCAAGGACAGTTTCCTTTGAATACGGTGCTCAAAATATAAAAGATATGCGCTGTCTTATGTGACTCAATAAAGTGGAGTATTGTGAACAAATACAAAAATTGCCACCATGTGATTAAATGAACATAATAACATAATGTGAAACCAAATTCATCAGAAAATTATTCATCAAAAAATAAAATTCAAAATAAAAGTTAATCAAAAAAATAAATAATAATAAAATGATATCTTTTCATTAAAAAAAATACATATAAAGTGTCCTGCAGGGGCGGCCCATTCATTAGGGGCACCCGAGTGCCGCCCCCTCTGGCCTCGCCACCCCCTATATGCAGTGATTCATGCATAGCATGAATCTATCCATGGCCGCTGTGGCCGCCCCCTATTCATGTGTCTGGCACCTTCCGGGTCACCGGGCATATGAATTAGAGCGGCCAGGTTTTTTTTTAAGAACCTGATTAGAGCCATAGGCTCTAATAGGCTTCAAAATAGGGTGGACTCAGGACGCAAAGCATGAAAATTCGCTGTTGCAACACTGATCCTTCTCCCAGCCAATCAGGAAGCAGGTATGAAACCTTTTTCCCAATTGGCCAAAATGCCAGGCGATCCTATTGGAAGCCTAGCGCAGAGAGGAGGAGAAAGAAGACACCTCGAAAGCTGCTCCAGTAGAGGACACCGGAGCAGATTTCCCCAAGCCTACCACGCTCTCACTGTCCGCATCCGGGGTAAGGACAGCGGGTGGTGGTGGGAGGGGGATAGTGCATCTCCATCGGCTGCCCAGGGGGGGTTGTCTGTCCCCCCCCAAAAAAAAAACCCACCAGCCACCACTGGTGTCCTGGTGTTTTCATTTTAATCCATGTTTAAATCTTTCTATAAAATCAAGTGAACCACTTCCAGTGAAAGAATGTTTTCAATCCGTTTTTCCAAACATGATTAAATGTGCCGCTTACCAGATCCCAATGATCTCCAAGTTATAAGAGATCATATATCGCATGAGGTGAACAGATATGTGGATTCCTCCTGTATGTAACCCAACCTCCTCAATGGATAAATCCAGCAGCCTCCTAATTAGCTTCCCAGCCCTGCACATTCCAGCCTGGGCTCGCTTGATGCTCTCCACTCAGTGTATGTGTGGGGTTTAAACATAGGGAAGAATCATCACATAATACATTTTTAAAAATGTTTATTTAAAGCTAAAATAATGCACTTACAGCAACTAGAATACATTTAGGCAATAGAGAGGATACTCCAACCAAGAGATCATCAACAAGTATGGATCATCACATCATAGCTTCCATCTCCTTCCAACATGTTTCCCCTTAATAAGCTACTTCTGGGAATGGAGGATTTTTTTTGATGAACTTTGATTTAGAATTTTATTTTTTGATGAATAATTTTCTGATGAATTTGGTTTCACATTATGTTATTATGTTAGTCTAATCACATGGTGGTAATTTTTGTGTTTGTTCACAATACTCAACTTTATTGATTCACATAATACAGCGCATATCTTTTAAATTTTGAGCATACTCAAGGAGTAGTAAAAGTGCAGCAGTCTTCTTACCTATATTTAGCGCGAGATTTTTCTATACTATAGTTTCCTTTGAATACTGATTTTAAATGTTACACGTAGTTACTGCAGATTCTTTAAGTTTGGATGCCTATTGGAATGTCTACTGGTGTTCTGGTCTCTAGCTAGATTTCTGGAGAGATAATGATCTTAAAAAAAAAAAAAAAACATTGTTACTGGAACTGTTGCCTGTCAAAAGAGGCCTGGAGCGAGAGGAGTGCAAAGGAGCTAGCAGAGGGCCGGCATAACAGGGGTGATAAGGTTACAGCAAGGGTTAAAATGGAAAGTTGTTTAGGAAAGGTGGTGGATCGGGGGATTGGCCAGAAAGTGTGGAGAGGGGAGGGGTTTAGTTTATTTAGGGGGCAGGAAGGGTGTCCCCGGCAACTAGGGATGAGCTTCTTGTTCGAGTACATATTGCCCCAATAATACCTTCCACACCCCTCTCCTGTACATACTGCCAACTGTCATACCCTCCACACTCCTCTCGTGTACTTACTGCCAACTATCTTTCTGTCCACATTCCTCTCCTGTACATACTGCCCCCATAATACCCTTCACACTCCTCTCCTGTACATACTGCCCCCATCATACCCTCCACACTCCTCCTGTACATTCTGCCAATTGGCAGACCCTCCACACTCCTCTCATGTACATACTGCCCAATGGCATACCATCCACTCCCTTCTGCTGTGCATACTGTCCACTGTCATACCCTGCACACTCATCTCCTGTACATAGTGCCCACTGTTATACCATCCATACTCCTCCCCTATGCCTCTTACCCACAAAAACAGTTCTTTAAAATTATATTGAATATCCTCAATGTTACCAGCTCTAGAATGGGCACACTTTTGTTAGTTCAACTAAAGGAAATCTTCTCAGTCCTCATATTTGTTCTGCTCATTATTAGTACTCATTTCATTTTGTGATTACTACTGTGATGCATGAAGGAACATAGGGGATGTCAGCTACTCTAAATATACCATTGGTAGAAAAAAAAAAGTGTCCCCGAAAATATTTTTGAAATATTGGCAACTACGCACCTGGTCACTGCCCAAGGGCCATCAGGTCTGTAGGGGACTCCATGAGAGGCTCCTGGGATCCTGTGATATTAAAGCGGTAGTAACATTACTACTTTTTAGAGGACCTGAGGTAGGTTATGCCATAATGTACTAGTATGCACAGCATATTAGCACATTATGGTACACTTACCTGTCAGACTGAGACCTCCAGCACTGCGCTGTGATCAATCCCAGGTCCCAGGCGCTTCCATCTTCACCCGGTCTTTCTTCCAGGTTCTGTGCCTTCGGTCACTTGCCTTGGCCAGGCTGCATTGCTGTCACTCCCACGCATGCTCATGCGCATCCTCTCTCTCATCCCCCTCCTTTACCCCTCCCCACTCTCTCACCCCCCTCTCTCTCATCCTCCCTCTCTCTATTTAATTTAATTTGTTATAACAAAAAAATGTTTGCATATTGATTTTTTTATTATAAAAAGCCCTACCAAAATTCTCAGCACCAGGCCCATGATGTTCTTAATCTGGCCCTGGTCTTGAGGCACCCTATTCTAAAATGTGAAAATGATTCGAATTGTTTTATATAATGCAGCAACATCCATAAGTCCAAGTAGGACACCCAACATTAGAGGTGATTTATTCTTCCAAAGCAAATACACTTTTGCAAACTGGTACTGACTAGTATTCCAATGTTTCTCTTCTCCCTAAGTTTTTCTCTATCACTCAGCTAATGTGACCACAGCACTGATGAACAGGGGCAGGGGGAGGGTTAAACAAGGATGCTATTCAGACGACTGACATCCTACTTATTAACTGATGACGCCAATGGTCGTTAGGAGGTTGGCAGCTAGAAGGTTGTAACGGTGCACAATGAAAACCTGTGGCTTTGTGTAACTAAGAAAGCAGCCTTCATCCACACTCTGGATAGAATACAATTTTTAAGCATTTTGCCAAGGCACCCCTGAAGAAACCTCAAGGCACCCTGGTTAAAAAAGGCTGGTTTATAGAAACAATTCAGTACTGTCCGTGATACTATTTTAATTGCACTAACATTTAATTTTTCAGGACAAGCTTTCAGGTTATGTCCCCTTCTTCAAGGTCCAAGCAGTACTAATTCAAAGTTTTAGCAGAATGTTAAAAAAAATCTAAGAATGAATGAAAAAAAACCAAACACACAATTTACACAGCAATGGTAATAAAACTAGCATAGTTAGTGAGATAAGAAGAGGGAGAGCTGGGGCTGGGAAAACTGTTGGATAAATGATTAACAAAACCCAAGTCAAGGCCGTTATCATTTTTGTCAAATAGAACTATAATGCCCCGTACACACGGTCGGATTTTCCGATGGAAAATGTCCGATCGGAGCGTGTTGTCGGAAATTCCGACCGTGTGTGGGCTCCATCGGACATTTTCCATCAGATTTTCCGACACACAAAGTTGGACAGCAGGAGATAAAATTTTCCGACAACAAAATCCGTTGTCGGAAATTGCGATCGTGTGTACACAAATCCGACGGACAAAGTGCCACGCATGCTCAGAATAAATAAAGAGATGAAAGCTATTGGCCACTGCCCCATTTATAGTCCCGACGTACGTGTTTTAAGTCACCGCGTTTAGAACGATCGGATTTTCCAACAACTTTGTGTGACCGTGTGTATGCAAGACAAGTTTGAGCCAACATCCGATGGAAAAAATCCTAGGATTTTGTTGTCGGAATGTCCGAACAAAGTCCGACCGTGTGTACGGGGCATAATTCTTAAGCCCCCTACACACAATCAGAAAATCGTCCGAAAATTACCGCTTTTGAAGCAATTGTACGATAATCTGATCGTTAGTACGCAGCTTTTCGAGAGCTGATCACAATAATTCATGCTAAATTTTCCAATGGAACAAGCACGAAAATGTTTTTGGTATGATACCAGATCGTCCAATCTTTGTTTAAACACTACAGTTGTCATTAAATATACAATACAAATACACCACTACACATTACATCACTTCAGAATTTTTATTCTGTCGTACGAGAATTTTTGTAAGTTTACTTAACTCTTCATTTTCCACATGAGATTAGTATGCAAAAAAAAAAACAGACGATCATTCGTCTGATAATCTCATTGTGTGTACCAGGCATTAGGCAGGCCATACATGGTGCAAAATTTGCACGATTCCCCCATCAACACAGGTAGTTTTAACCTCTGATGGGGAGTAGGGGCACTTAGGCTTTCTGCTCCTCTTCAGCAGGGGTCCTGCCTTTTTCTCTCGGCAATCCGGCGACCTGGCCATTGCCCTTTCCCAGCGGCATTGAGAAGTGCATCTGACTTCTGGTTTAGGATCCTGTTAAAGCCTCTTCGCGGGATCCTTCCTAAGCCCTGTGTTGGAAATCCTCACAAGTGGGCAACAATACATTTTGACTCTGCCTCTGGCCCTGGCTCTGATAGTCTTCTCCCAGCAGACAGTTAACTGTTCTCTGCCCAACTTATACTTGCATCTGACAAGCTGAAGCTCTGGAAGGGGTAGTGGGCTTTAAGGAACCAACGGTTCCTTTTGCAGTTCTGAGGTAAGAGATGGACAACCCACCAGTGGCAGCGTGCAGAATTGATTGTGGGCATGGATGGGGAATCAGATTGTAGGCAGCTTTAAGCGAGGCTTCTCCTAGGCGGTTTGCTCTGCGTAGTTTTCACAGTAGGTCATCCATTCTATCCTGTAGGCTTGTATCAGATGAGGGGAGATGAAGATGACAGCTTGATTGAAGATTCAGACTGTTGTACCAGGCCACAGATGTTGGCACCTATAAAGGAAAACACTTCATCCCCATTGGTTGCTTGATTGGCTTTGAAATTTCATTTCAGTTGGCTGTAGGGGGTGACAAGTCCCACGGGGACACTTGGTTAGCCCTGTGTCCCTAGCATTTCTCCTGCATGTAAAAATCATCAATTTTTTGCTAGAAAAAAATTGATGATTTTTATAACATTATATATTTTCTTGAAACAGAGACTGAAGAGAATAAACTGATGGATGTTGCATATTTTTATGTCACACAACATTTGCAAAAGTGGTTTTTCGAACACAATTTTTTTGAAAAAATACAATTTAATGAGTTTTAATGCGCAAAAACACAATATATTACCCAATTGTTACCAGAGTACTTGCTGCCATTTGTTTGCACCTCAGTTCCAATATGTTTTCATGCATAGTTGAGTTGCTTAGCCTTATATTCATGTCAGAGGTGGCTTTTTGGCCACAATTCTTCCATGAAGACCACTTCTGGCTATACTTCTCTGGACAGTAGGTGGGTGTACCTGGGCTCCACTGGTTTTCTACAGTTCTGTGCCAATGGCACTGCTGGACATCTTCCAATGTGGAAGGGAACTAAGCATGATGTGTCTTTCATCTGCTGCATTAAGTTTCCTTGGCTGACCACTGCGTCTATGGTACTCAATGTTGCCCGTTTCTTTGTGCTTCTTCAAAAGAGCTTGAACAACACATCTTGAAACCCCAGTCTGTTTTGAAATCTTTGTCTGGGAGAGACTTTGCTGATGCAGCATAACTACCTTGTGTCTTGTTGCTGTGCTCAGTCTTGCTTTGCTGTATGACCTGTGATATGAAACTGTCTTTCACAACCTCACCTTAGTAGCAGAGTCTGGCTGTTTCTTACCCAGTTTTAAGCTTTTTTTAAGCCTCATAAACAGCTGTTTCTTTTTCAGTTAATGACTGTGTTTCAGCCTACATACTGTAGGAAATTGATAATTAGGGATGAGCTTTCTGTTCGGGTCGAACATGAGTTTGACTCGAACATTGGCTGTTCGCCCGTTCATCGAAAACCGAACATTATGGGCCATTCGCGCCAAATTTGAGCTGCGTGTAACGGCCCATAATGCACTACGGGACCGCAGTGCATTGCGGTATGATGATTGGCCAAAGCATGCACCATGACCTGCATGCTTTGGCCAGTCCCAGCGCTCTCAGCTAAGAGAGCCATAATTGGCCAAAGGCAGGGTGCCCTTTGCCAATCATGGCTCAGGGGGACTAAGTCCACACCCCACACTATATAAGGCTGCCTGCATGTCGGCCCCGTGTAGTGTGTTGTTGGCGTGGACGGAGAGAGAGTGTCATTTACAGTCAGGTCCATAAATATTGGGACAGCACCACAATTCTAATCTTTTTGGCTCTATACACCACCACAATGGATTTGAAATGAAACGAGCAAGGTGTGCTTTAACTGCAGATTTTCAGCTTTAATTTGAGGGTATTTACATCCAAATCAGGTGAACGATGTAGGAATTACAACAGTTTATATATGTGCCTCCCACTTTTTAAGGAACCAAAAGTAATGGGACAATTGGCTGCTCAGCTGTTCCATGGCCAGCAGCCAATTGTCCCTCATTATCCCATTTACAAGGAGCAGATAAAAGGTCCAGAGTTCATTTCAAGTGTGCTATTTGCAATTGGAATCTGCTGCTGTCAACTCTCAATATGAGATCCAAAGAGCTGTCACTATCAGTGAAGCAAGCCATCATTAGGCTGAAAAAACAAAACAAACCCATCAGAGAGATAGCAAAATCATTAGGTGTGGCCAATTCAACTGTTTGGAACATTCTTAAAAAGAAAGAACGCACCGGTGAGCTTAGCAATGCAACACCAAAAGATCCGGAAGGCAACGGAAAACAACTGTGGTGGATGACCAAAGAATTCTTTCCCTGGTGAAGAAAACACCCTTCACAACAGTTGGCCAGAGCAAGAGCACTCTCCAGGAGGTAGGTGTATGTGTGTCAAAGTCAACAATCAAGAGAAGACTTCACCAGAGTGAAAACAGAGGGTTGACCACAAGATGTAAACCATTGGTGAGCCTCAAAAACAGGAAGGCTAGATTTTGCCAAACAACATCTAAAAAAGCCTTCACAGTTCTGGAACAACATCCTATGGACAGATGAGACCAAGATCAACTTGTACCAGAGTGATGGGAAGAGAAGAGTATGGAGAAGGAAAGGAACTGCTCATGATCCAAAGCATACCACCTCATCAGTGAAGCATGCTGGTGATAGTGTCATGGCGTGGGCATGTATGGCTGCCAATAGAACTGGTTCTCTTGTATTTATTGATGATGTGACTGCTGACAAAAGCAGCAGGATGAATTCTGAAGTGTTTCAGGCAATATTATCTGCTCATATTCAGCAAAATGCTTCAGAACTCATTGGACGGCGCTTCACAGTGCAGATGGACAATGACCCGAAACATACTGCGAAAGCAACCAAAGAGTTTTTTAAGGGAAAGAAGTGGAATGTTATGCAACGGCCAAGTCAATCACCTGACCTGAATCCGATTGAGCATGCATTTCACTTGCAGAAGACAAAACTGAAGGGAACATGCCCCAAGAACAAGTAGGAACTAAAGACAGTTGCAGTAGAGGCCTGGCAGAGCATCACCAGGGATGAAACCCAGCGTCTGGTGATGTCTATGTGTTCCAGACTTTAGGCTGTAATTGACTGCAAAGGATTTGCAACCAATTATTAAAAAGGGAAAGTTTGATGGATGATTGTTAATCTGTCCCATTACTTTTGGTCCCTTAAAAAGTGGGAGGCACATATACAAACTCTTGTAATTCCTATACCGTTCACCTGATTTGGATATAAATACCCTCAAATTAAAGCTGAAAGTCTGCAGTTAAAGCACATCTTGTTCGTTTCATTTCAAATCCATTGTAGTGGTGTATAGAGCCAAAAAGATTAGAATTGTGTCGATGTCCCAATATTTATGGACCTGATTGTAGATTGAGCGGGCAGGCAGGTTATTCAGTTAGCTGCAATGTATTAAAAAAAAAAAAAATATATATATATATATATATATATACACACACACACACACAGACAGTCTCGTATATATATATATATATATATATACACACACAGACAGTCTCGTATATATATATCCACTGCATCCAGTTTAGCTATATCTATCTGACTGCAGGCCATTCCTTGTGTACTTTTGGCGGTACTGTGCACCCGTAGTTGCTACTACTATTCTGGTGGTGTACACAATACAGTACACCCATAGTTGTTATTACACTTCTGTTGGTGCATGGTACACAGTACCATGCACCCCTAGTGCAGTTGCTACTACATTTAAGGTGGTGTACAAATTACAGTACGCCCATAGTTGTTATTACACTGCTGTTAGTGTACACTATACCGTGCACTCCTAGTGCAGTTGCTACTACTTTTCTGGTGGTGTACACAGTACACAATACATATAGTACACTCATAGTTGTTATTACACTTCTGTTGGTGTACACAATACCGTGCACCCGTAATGCAGTTGCTAGTGCTACTACTTTTCTGGTGGTGTACACAGTACACAATACATACAGTGCACTGATATTTGTTATTAAACTTCTGTTGGTGTACACAGTACCGTGCACCGCTAGTGCAGTTTCTACTACCTTCCTGGTGGTGTACACAATACATACAGTGCACCCATAGTTGTTATTACACTTCTGTGGGTGTACACAGTACCGTGCACCCCTAGTGCACTTGCTACTACTTCTCTGGTGGTGTACACAGTACCGTGCACCGCTAGTGCAGTTTCTACTACCTGGTGGTGTACACAATACATACAGTGGACCCATAGTTGTTATTACACTTCTGTTGGTGTACACAGTACCGTGCACCCCTAGTGCAGTTGCTACTACTTTCCTGGTGGTGTACACAATACATGCAGTGCACCCATAGTTGTTATTACACTTCTGTGGGTGTACACAGTACCGTGCACTCCTAGTGCACTTGCTACTTCTTCCCTGGTGGTGTACACAGTACCGTGCACCGCTAGTGCAGTTTCTACTACCTTCCTGGTGGTGTACACAATACATACAGCGGACCCATAGTTGTTATTACACTTCTGTTGGTGTACACAGTACCGTGCACCCCTAGTGCACTTGCTACTACTTCTCTAGTGGTGTACACAGTACACAATACCGTGTAGTGTGGTTTTGCTAAACAAAATTTACAGCATGTTCGGAAGGCCACCATGGAGAGGCAGACATTCAAAGGCCACTAAAAGAGGGCAAGCGGGCTCTGTGTCTACAGTCGATAGTGCTGGTCGTGGACACGGTGCATCCTCAGCACATGGCCGTGGTGCACACTTGTCCTTTTTTTCTGCAGCTGGCTGTGTTATTGAGCCACAACATGCAGAAGAGTTGGTGGAATGGATAACAAAGCCCTCCTCATCCTCCTCATCCTCAGTCACCCAGGCTTAGAGTAGTTTTCCTGCCAATGCAGCTGCCAAAGCGGCCTATTCCATCGGCTCCATGTCAACAGTCACTCCTTTGTTAGCCCCACCATCATGCACGGAGGAGTCCCCCAAACTATTCGACCACAGTGTCGTACATGCTGCAGGAGGATGCGCAGCTATTTGAAGGCTCCAATGATGGTACTCAGGTTGAGGAAGGGAGTAACATGAGCCTAGAGAAAGGGGGTGCCCAAGAAGGTCAAGAAACTGGTAGTCATGTTCCCCAAGCTGCAGCATACTGCCAAGTTTGCTCCAATGATGAGGAGGGAGGGGCTGATGAGGTCACTGACTCTACTTGGGTGCCTGATAGAAGAGAGGAGGAGGCACATCTCCAACGAGGCAGGATGCCCTCCAGGGGGCAGCTTAAGGGCAGCCACCCTATTGCATCACACAGCAGAGCTAAGCTGGTGCAGGGCGCTGCTGACTCCGCACATATTTTGAAAAGTTCTTTGGTGTGGGCCTTTTTTGACACGTGTGCAGCAGATCGCACCATTGCTGTTTGCAACATATGTCTGAAAGGCATCAAGCGTGGCCAAAACAGCAGCCGCTTGGGCACCACATGCTTGACCAGACATATGATGACCTCCCATGCAGTACGTTGACAACAGCACTTAAAAGACCCACATCAAAGAACAAGGCGGACCTCTCCTTGCTCCTCATCAGCTGGGTTCTCCAACCCCACTATACCTCCAGTCCTCTCAGAAACCTGCACTGAGAGGAATAAAGGTATAGAAATAGGTGTCCCAAGTACTTGCGGCCAATCTGCTAGCGGTACACCAACATCTGATTTTAGCAGGCAAATTTCCCTACCCCAGTTACTAAACCGTCAAAAGAAATTCAGTCCCAGCCATCCACATGCTCAGTGTCTGAATGCTAGCTTGGCCAAATTGCTAGCACTGCAAGTGCTGCCCTTTCAGCTGGTAGACTCTGCCCCCTTTCGTGAATTTGTGGAATGTGCGGTACCTCAGTGGCAGGTTCCCAAATGACATTTCTTTTCACAGAAGGCCATTCCGGCTCTCTACCAGCATGTGCAAGGCAATGTCTTGGCCTCGTTGGACAGGGCGGTCAGCAGTAAGGTGCATATTACTGCTGACTCATGGTCTAGCAGGCATGGACAGGAATGTTACCTTTCTTTAGGGCGCACTGGGTAACTCTGCTGGCAGCTGGGAAGGATGCAGGACAGGGTTCAGTATTGTTGGAGCTTGTTCCTCCACCAAGCCTCCAAAATGCTAGTGGTGATTCTGCCACAGCTCTCTCCTCCACCCCCTCCTCTTCTTCTTCCTCTGCAGATTTCTCCTCTGAACCAATGGTGCTCTGTAGGCGTTCAAGGGGCCACGTAGGCAAAAAGATGCCATATGGTGCTTGAGTTGGTCTGCTTAGGGGACAGGAGTCACACTGGGGCAGAGCTACACTCTTCCCTACACTTGATTTTATTTATCTACGTGATCACGTTATTTTAACTGTTTTGTTTTAGGATTATTGGTGTTATCCAATAAATATACCATTTGATCTGCACCATTGGCGCACTTTATACATTTTTTTGAGCTTTACACACTTCCGGGACTTCCATGAGGTTTGGATATTCCATCTTCCCCTCGGTCTCTCCAGACTGGCAGAACAGAGGAGGGATTCCCCTTGAGATCCGGGGTTCCTTGGACGATTACTTCCATCTTGGATCTCTAAGCCTGTCTGATTTGGTGTCACCGGCATCCGAATCCACCATTTCTGGTAAGTGTATTGCATCTGTTTCCTGTTCAAGATCTTTATGCTGATGAAATACAGACCTGAAGATTTTCCATTCATGTTGGACTCACTATATATTTTTTTATCATGGGACTATAATTTTATTGTGGTTCAATTGACACTTTATTTCACCATTGAACTCTATTTATTTATTTTTTCACACTTATTTATATTTTTTTGCTTCAGTGGGTCATTTCTACTGATCATTTCATCACTTTTCAGTTTGTTTATTACTAGCGCTACATTTACTTACTACAGGGTTCAGTATTGTTGGAGCTTGTTCCGCCACCATGCCTCCAAAATGCTAGTGGTGATTCTGCCACAGCTCTCTCCTCCACACCCTCCTCTTCTTCTTCCTCTGCAGATTTCTCCTCTGAACCAGTGGTGCTCTGTAGGCGTTCAAGGGGCTAAGCAAGCACTCAGGCAGGGGCAGGCTCAGAGGTGATTGACGCAACGCCAGCTTCAGCCAGGAATGGTTGTATGTGACAATGGCACCAACCTCCTCTCTGCCCTCTGACAGGGACACTTGACCCATGTTCCCTGTTTGGCTCACATCCTGAGTTTGGTGGTGCAGCGGTTCTTGAGCAGGTACCCTGGCTTACAGGATCTCCTGAGGCATCCCAGGAAAGTCTGTGGTCATGTCCACCTTTCATATAATGCCAGTGCTTGGTTGGCTGACATTCAAAGAGAATGCAACCTATCCAAGTACCGCCTCATTTGTGACATGCCCACCAGGTGGAACTCAACGTTGGCAATGCTGCAGCGGCTGCACACATAGCAGAGGGCCATCAATGAGTACCTGTGTGAGTATGGCACCAGGACAGGGTCATGGGAGCTTGGCTTTTATTTGCCACAACAGTGGCTACGGATTAAGGAAGCATGCACTGTCCTGTCACCATTTGAGGAGGCCACGAGGATGGTGAGCAGTGACAGTGCATGCATCAGTGATACTGTCCCTCTTGTCTTCCTGTTGGAGCACACGCTTTGTAGAATAATGGACAGGGCACTTGAGGCAGAACAGCAGGAGGAAGAGGAGGACTTCCTTACCTCTCAAGGCCCCCTTTATCCAGATACTAGTATTCCTGCAGGCCCGCCGATCACAGGAAGAAGAAGAGGAGGATTGTGTCAGCATGGAGGTGGAGGATATCATTCAGCATTAGTAGCAGTCTTCAAGGGATCGTTTGCAGTCCCCAGAAACCCATGGATTTGTACATGGCTGGGAGGAGGTGGTTGAGGATCATGTGATCCTTAGTGACCCAGAGGATTCAGGATCGAATGTCTCTGCAAACTTACGCTGCATGGCAATCCCTTGTCCTGCAAAGCCTGCAAAAGTACCCTAGGATTCGTAGTATCAAGGAGAGGGATCATTACTGGCTGGCAACCCTTCTTGATCCACGTTACAAGGGTAAGGTTGCAGAACTTATCCAGCCTTCGCAGAGGGAGCAGAGGTTGAAACATCTTCGGGAGGCCTTGCAGAAAGGTTTGTGCAATGTGTTTCCAGAGCCTGGGAGGTTACAATTTCCGAGTGCTGGACAACGTGTTGCTGAGGCTTCGTTCAGTCACAGAAAGAGCGGTGGAGAAGGTGGCTGGCTGACCGATGCCTTCAGACAATTCTTCAGTTCTCAGCGCCCAGGTCTGATCGGTTCCAGCAACCATCGCCAGCGTCTGAATTACATGGTGCAGAAATATCTAGGGGCAAGATCAGACTTGGAGACCTTTCCACCAAAACATCCACTGGGTTACTGGGTCTTGAGGATGGACCACTGGCCAGAGCTTGCTCAATATGCAATTGAGCTACTGGCCTGTCCTGCGTCCAGCGTTCTTTCTGAATGCACATTCAGTGCTGCTGGAGGCTTTGTAACCGATCACAGAGTGTGCCTATCCACAGTCTCTGTTGATCGGCTCACATTCATAAAAATAAATCAGTCTTGGATCACCAGCTACCAAGCACCTGATGCTGATGTAACCAATTGATTTTTCTATGGATTAAGAGAGGAGGAGTTTGGGACTTTAAATGAGGCACATTAGATGTACCTCCATCCCGGGTACGAGTACAGAAAAAGGAAATGTGGGACTTTAAATGAAGCAATTGACTTGTGGAGGTAGAGTGGTTAGTAAACATTATTTTTTTTTAACAATAATATAAAACAGATAAAAAAAGTATTTTCATATATCTGCACATACACATGGCATAAACATAATAGATACATATATGTCAACTTGGCAGCACATAAAAGATAGTAAATATTAATAGAGTATAATACAAGGTATTTCCTATTAGCAGTTATTGGTAACCCATATGCAAAAGAGCTGCTGTAAGATAGATGCACATACATATGAGTGGTTACATACTACTCAATGAATTTTAAATGTATAAAAGATATATATGGGCTAGGCTTGACTGAGCACACCATTCATCAGGAGTTGGGTACAGAAGTAAATACAAAAGGATATGTAGTATTAATTAATATGTCCTACCCCTTTAAGGGGAGAAAAGACCTCATGGGGAGAAAGAAATCTATACTCACAGGTCGGCTAAAACACTGTACTTGGCTGGCAGCGAGGAAAATGGAAGCCCAAATGGTTGTCTGTTCCGGAGCTGAGGCCAGGGACACCACCCCAGCCAGGAAAACACCTACATGGCATGCCCGACTGCCACAGCACATTCCACATGTGTGGGGAGGATTGCAAGTATGGTGTTCTGGAAAAAATATATAAAAAAACATGTGAAAAACCATGTGTGAAAAAAGTGTAAAAAAGGTGAAAAAACGTGAAAAGTGAAAAAACATGATAAGTGTTTGGAAACAAAAAAAAAAAATATATAATGATATGTTTATGTTCTAATGAGTGTTATATGTGTATAAATATACCGTAATTATCGGCGTATAACACGCACCCCAAGTTTAGGGGGGAATTTTAAGGAAAAAAACTTTTAGGAGTAAAGTTTAAGGAAGAAAAACTTATATTAAAATGCCCATCAATGCAGCGTTATCGGTGTCCATCTGCAGCCTTTTCAGTGTCAGTGCAGCCTTGCTCCAGTGTCTATTGCAGCCTTGTCAGTGCAGCTTTGCCCCAGTGCAGAATTGTCAGTGCAGCCTTGCCTCAGTGTCCATTGCAGCCTTGTCAGTGCAGCTTTGCCCCAGTGCAACCTTGTCAGTGCAGCCTTGTCAGTGCAGCTTTGCCCCAATGCAGCTTTGCCCCAGTGCAGCCTTGCCCCAGTGCAGCCTTCTCCCAGTGCAGCTTTGTGGGATCACCGCGATCCCTGCCAACATACACAGCCGTGTGTAAATTCAAATATGGCGCCTAGACTGCAGGGACTCGGCGGAGCCGAGATACACATACCTGAGAGTCCTCGGCTTTTCTCCCTATGGGCGGGACTGTAAGTGGCGCCGAGAAAAGCCGAGGACTCTCGGGTATGTGTATCTCAGCTCCGCCGAGTCCCTGCAGTCTTGGCACCATATTTGAATTTACACACGGCTGTGTATGTCGGCGGCGATCGCGGCAAACGCCGTGATCGCTCCGATCACACAAAATTGGGGGGGGGGGATCGGCCTATAACACGCACCCACGATTTTCCCCTGATTTTCAGGGGAAAAAAGTGCGTGTTATATGCCGATAAATATGGTACATACACACACAATAGTACATGGGTATGCATGTGTCAAAAAAAGGGAAGGAAAAAAGGGCTGAAAAAAGAAAAAGAAAAAATTGTGCATACCTTACATGTGTGTGTAGCCAGTGAATGGGCTGTGTGTGTTGCCTCCCTGGTGTCAAACACATAGTGAAATGGTAAGGCAATCAAGCTCACCTGCTTTTTCTATGGATGTGGGATCCCTTGAAGACTGCATATGCTGAGTGACTATCCTATTCCTTCCTCAATCTTCATGATGATAGCTTCTAGGAATATTTTCAGTTCAGGGCACCACCACTGCCTAAGGCCCAATTTTTCTGCCCCTGTTTAACAGGGGCGCGTAATTACAATTTTTGATCTAATATTTCACAGCAGGGCCTGTTCCTGCACTCAACAAAAGTACCTGTGAGGCTTTACAGTGTTGTGCCACAACCACCACCACCTAAGGCCCAATTTTATGCCCCTGTTTAACAGGGGTGCGCAATTACAATTTTTGATCTAATATTTCACAGCAGGGCCTGTTCCTGCGCTCAACAAAAGTATCTGTGAGGCTTTACAGTGTTGTGCCACCACCACCACCACCACCGCCTAAGGCCCAATTTTTATGCCCCTGTTTAACAGGGGTGCGTAATTACAATTCTTGATATAATATTTCACAGCAGGGCCTGCCAAGAGTAACTGTGAGGGCTTACATTGTTCTGGTACCACCAACACCTAAGGCCCAATTTTCCGCAGAGTGTATAGGGCAAGCCATATAGTATATACAGGTGGTCCCCTATTTTCAAACATCTGACTTACAAACGACTCCTACTTAGAAACGGAGGGAGACAACAGGAAGTGAGAGGAAATCTACCCATAGGAAGGGAAATTCTCTCCTGTAAGAGTTAATATGGGAAAAAGGTGTCTCCACTGATGCTTTATTATCACCAATCCTTGTTTCCCTAATAACCCAAAATTTTCTAAATCCAATTGTCATTTGGACAGAAAGTGAGGTGAGATCTTCTGAACAGGGGCACAAACAGCAAAACAAATGTTACAGGGGTGATGATAACCCTTTCCTATGTTATCCAAAAAGCTTAAAAATAGATTTTTTGGCTGGAGCTACACTTACAAAATGTACCTGTTCCAAATTACAAAAAGATTCAACTTAAGAACAAACCTACAGTCCCTATCTTGTTTGTAACCCGGGGACTGCCTGTATACTGCTGCTGTTCAGAGTATATAGGGCCTGGGGGCTCCATGCCTTTTTTTTTTTTAAATTTGGGTGCGGGGTTCCCCTTAATATCCATACCAGACCCAAAGGGCCTGGTAATGGGCTGGGGGGGGAGCAACATTACATTAAAGCCGCAAGCAGTTTTAAATGACTTTTATTCCTTTAGAAATGTCATTTTGTGCAGGGACTGTTCTAAACACGGGAGTAATGCGCCACTTTTCAGGCATACTATAGACACCCCCCGGTACGATATTTTTTTTTTTTTTTTTTTTTTTTTTAACAGAAAATTTTTATTAAACAAATCAGCATTACAGTACAAGAATTTAGTACAGTCATTGCGGTAAGAATAACAACAGTGAGATTTACCCAGAACAAAAACTACTGCCCATCAGGTGTTCCAGACGTGCACACAACGGATTATCACTTAACCATACCTCTTATTGCTCATATCATCTCAAAGTTCCTAGACAGTATAAAGTAAATAACCCAGTTTTCAATCAAGCCTATCGGAGGTGGCGGGGGGGGGGGGGGGGCGGGGGGGAGGGGGGGGAGAGGAAGGAAGGCAGAGGGAGGGGAGAGGGAAGGAAAAGGAAGGGAAGGGGAGGAAGGGAATCGGGCATAAGAGGAATAGACTTGAGGTCCGGTACGATATTTAATGGAATATTTCATTTTTATTGTTTCACTTTTTAAGCATTTTTAAAATCACTGCCGAAAAAACGGCCATTTGTAAAACTTTTTTTTGCATTGATACATGTCCCCTTGGGCAGGACCCGGGTCCCCAAACACTTTTTATGACAATAACTTGCATATTTGCCTTTAAAATTAGCACTTTTAATTTTTCACGTTCAAGTCCCATAGACTTTAACGGTGTTACATAGTTACATAGTAGGTGAGGTTGAAAAAAGACACAAGTCCATCAAGTCCAACCTATGTATGTGATTATGTGTCAGTATTACATTATATATCCCTATATGTTGCGGTCATTCATGTGCTTATCTAATAGTTTCTTGAAGCTATCGATGCTCCCCGCTGAGACCACCGCCTGTGGAAGGGAATTCCACATCCTTGCCGCTCTTACAGTAAAGAACCCACTATGTAGTTTAAGGTTAAACCTCTTTTCTTCTAATTTTAATGAGTGGCCGCGAGTCTTGTTAAACTCTCTTCTGCGAAAACGTTTTATTTCTATTGTAGGGTCACCAGTATGGTATTTGTATATTGAAATAATATCCCCCCCTATAATTGGTTAATCCCACACCTAACTAATCCTACATTATCTCTGACTTTGTGCAAGTGTGCAAGTGTAGGAATTGATGCTGGTTTTCAAGCCAAAGGGTAGTCGCACCAAATATTGATTTGATTTCGATTTTTCTTCTGCTCGCATTTTGTAAACTGATAGAAATGAAAAATTAAAATATATATTTGAAAGCATTATTACTTTACAGCATTTCTTCACACCTGCCTAAAACTTTTTCACAGCACTGTATGTGGGGGGCGGTTCAAAATTGTTTTTGGGAGGGTATTTTAGGTGCTTGGTTTGAACTTATATTTTTTACTCTTTGTCTACCATTTTTTTTATTAAACTTTTTTTCATCACATAAGGGGCATGTCCCTTATGTGATGCATTTTTTGGAAAATGGTTTAATGAGACATCAAGGGGCTAACAAAGCTAACCTAATGCAGTTTGTATTGACTTCTTCCCCATTGTACGGAACTTCCAGGTCAGTAACAGGAAAGGGAGATCAGCTAATGGAAAGCTGACAGTCGGCTTGTCAGATTTACACAAAACCCCTTTAAAGTGACTGACCTACAGTAGTTTCTAGATTGTTGGCAGTAAATGCATTAATACTTTCACTGTCCCAATACAAGATTAGTATTCCTAATCTGAATACTTGTTCTGGGACAGAAAATACTGCAACTATTGAATCACCATGCATTTTCAGAAAGAAGTCAGCAGTAGCCTGGGTGGTTTTCGTAGAACAGGTTTATGTTAAAAGCCTCCTATGCAGTGGAGTCAATAGGAGCCGTGTCTTTATCCAGGTACAACTTCACTCCACCCATCTAATACACTTGTCTGTCTATTCCTTACAGCCAGTGCACATTACCTACACACGTCCTCAGGAGCATACACTAGAGGTAAGACTTTAATCATCACCAGTTTCATTTTATTTGTGGAAAGCGTTTTAATTTTAAAAACTCCCAGTTTGAGCATGGACATATATTTATATGCCATTCAAAACAAAAAAATTAAAACAAAGACAGCAAGCTGGTATCAGTAATTTTAGGATAGGTTCATGCCACAAACTGCACACCGGGAATCTGCATTGTGTTTGTGATGCGTTTTTAAGTGCATTTTTAAGAGATTACAGTTGACTATTAATTAGAAAAAAGTAAATCCTTCTGAGCGTGTTCATGTCTAAATCTATTTTATAGTTAAAAAATGCTTGTGAGCATAACCATTTAAAAAATGATCATAGATTTAATGTCAAAATTTCTGCGCTGTGTGTCAACAAGACTAGAAAAAACAATTCCGGCAGCTGACACATAACTAGTATAGCCAACTTATAATCTTTTAGTCCATAAAAGATGTTATATTCAGCAGATCAAATAACAGTCTGTAGGGGAGGCCACCATCCCAGTGATCAAGATGTAAAAAGATCGTGTCCAGACAAATGCACTGTCACCAACAGTAAAATTGCACACACACTTATTGACTGCCGTTACAGCAGCTAAAGAGCTTCAAACACACGGAAACATCTCTGAAGATATCGCAGTAAATCTGTATTTCGAACAGTTTGATTTTTCTAAGAAAAAAAAAGATCAAACACTAATTACCCATACCTATAATGGTAATTCTATTTATGTTTTAATATCTTATGTTTTAAAAGAGAGTATAAAGAGATAACACAGTACAAAGTGTCTTTATATAAAAGGATTCATACTATCAAATGTGGTTCTCATAAAGTAACCTAATATAAAGAATTACCAATTGCATTTGTAAACATGTCCCCAGGTCATGCCATTACAACTGAAAATAAATGTTAGAGTTTGCCTACTACTAATGTAAGAAGTAATTAGAATAGAGAGTCAATTATAAACCAGCTAATTATACTAATCAATAGGGAAACATGCAATGCAATTTTAATACAAATGTTACAACATAGTGTTGGTGTCCAATGGAGTCATGCTAGAATAAACAATGCCTTACAATCCACACCCAACCAGGTAAGACCTTATCTTACAGAGTTGGTGGTGAAAAGACACTGTAAAATTAATTTTCACTGTGGATGGGCAGTTTTACTTAGATTTCAATCTATTGCCTAATGCTCAAACATGAGTTGCAGATCCAAAAAAAAAGTTACACCAATGTTTTAAGCTCCTTTTTCACTAGACAAAAAAAAAAAAAGCTTATACCATTTATATGTTTAAAGCATAACCATTTGAAGACCAGGTGTCTGACCTTACCTTACCTTCCAAGTAAAAATTTGTATTTTTTGCTAGAAAATTACTTCCAAACCCCAAACATTTATTTATATATATATATATATATATATATATATATATATATATATATATATGTATGTGTGTGTGCTATCTCTTGCCTTGATTATAGCAACTCCTTTCTCATTGGCCTGCCTCTCCATAGGCTATCCCCTCTTCAGTCTATCATGCTGCCAGACTTATCCACCTTACCAACGACCCAATCACCCAGCGAATTAAATTCAAAATACTAACCACAACATACAAAGCCACTCACAACTCTGCCCCGAGCTACATCACCAATCTTGTCTCCAAATATCACCCAAACCGTCCTCTCCACTCCTCTCAAGACCTCCTGCTCTCAAGCTCCCTCGTCTCCTCCTCACAGGCTCGTCTCCAGGATTCCTCCAGAGCCTCTCCCATCCTCTGGAACTCGCTACATCAACCTGTCCGGCTATCCCCTAACCTTGCTCCCTTCAGGTGATCCCTGAAAACTCATCTCTTCAGGGAAGCCTATCACCAACTAATCTTTACCACTTCCAGCAGCTCATTCCCCACAGTTACAACCTTTTGTACCACCTGCACCACCCTATTATATTGTAAGTTCTTCTAAGCAGGGCCCTCCTAATCCTCTTGTATTTTACCGTATTATAATTGTATTGTCCCCCTTTTATATTGTAAAGCACTGCGTAAACTGTTGGCGCTATATAAATCCTGTATAATAATTATTATATATATATATATATATATATGTATGTCTATCTATCTATCTATCTATCTATCTATCTATCTATCTATCTATCTATCTATCTATCTATCTATCTATCTATCTATCTATCTATCTATCTATCTATCGATCTATCTATCTATCTATATCCCCATCAAGCAATTATTTAAAGCATGAGCCAATTAATCAATTATCACACATCAGTAACCCATTCTAGAGTTAATTTTTTCCTCCTTTGGAGTGAGGAATGAATGTCATTTGATAGCTGTCTTTCTGAAACACCAAAAACAATTGCATTAGGTGTAACTGATGTGTGATAAATAATTAATTGGTTCCTGCTTTAAAGGAGAAGTACAGCCAAAGCTCGTTTGGCTGTACTTTTCCTGTGGATAACAGGAGTACAGTTTGTTCTGCACGCCTGTGACCCATTTTCTGACGCCACAGAACAGGACCAGACTCGGGCAAGATCACGGCCTGTACTTGAACTTGGCTCAGCCGCTCCCCTCCCCTCCACAGCTCAGTGCTCCAGTGAGCGAGGGGGGCTGAGCAGAGAGCGGTGACTGACAGTCAGCAGCTCTCTGCTCAGGGAGCTGTGAGAACCGAGCAATGTGTTTGCTCGGTTTTCAGTGCTAGAGGTGAACAGATACAGCATCGAACCGTTGCTGCATCCACATGGACAAGTATTATTCTTTAATAAAAAAACATACATCTCTTTAAATAATTTGCTTGATGGGGAGATATATATCTGAAACATGTATGTTATTCAGATTATGCTCCAGCCTCAAGAAGGGAGTTCTGTACTTTGTCCGAAACTGTTATTTGGAACATAACATGCAACCTTCCCTCTCTCTCTCTCTCTCTCTCTGTATATAGATATCTATATATCGATATATAGATATATATAGGTTTAGCAGATGTCCTAGAGAGTAAAATGGTGTTTTTGCAATTTTTTTTATGTCGCAGTGGTTTTTCAAACGCAAATTAAAAAAAAATACACTTTAATGAATTTTAATGCACACAAAAACAATATAATGCCCAATTTTTTGCTAAAGTATAAAAGATGGTGTTATGCTGAGTAAATAGATACCTAAAATGTCACGCTTTAAAATTGCGCACGCTCGTGGAATGGCAACAAACTCCATAGGCAATGCTTTAAAAGCCTTTACAGGTCACCAGTTTAGCGTTACAGAGGAGGTCTGGCGCTAGAATTATTGGTCTCGCTGTGACATTCGCGGCATTACCTCAGATGTGTGGTGAGATTGCCATTTATACGCGGGTCCTTCAAAAAGTTTCCGCACTTTTTTTAAAATACGTTTTGCAGCCATCGTCACCTTAGCATGACAACTCTTATACTTAACTGTAAGGTCAGCCAGCATGCCAGTCAGACTAGTCACATGACACTCTCAGACACAAACAATTACTACTGCTCCTCCCTCACTGTTTCTAATGAAAATATAAAAGTGTGGAAACTTTTTGAAGACCTCTCGTATATATATATGTGCAAGACCAACATATGTATTTGCCTTTGCACACGAGCACGGGGGGACGGGCACTTTCAAAAAAAAAAAAATATATATATATATCTTTTTTTTACACTGTTTTTTTTTTTTTTGATTGCTTTTATTGTTGTCACAAGGAATTTAAACATCCCTTGTGACAGCAATAGGCAGGTGATCTCTCTTTATGTAGAGATGTGGGGTCTATTAGATCCCAGATATCTCCTCTGCCCTTAAAAGCATCTGATCTCACCAAGATCGGTGTGATCAGATGCTTTCACTCTTTAAAAATGGTGCTGTTTATATCCGGGGAAACCAGAAGTGACAAAAATGCTTGCTGCTTCCGGTTTCCTATACCATAGAGCTCATCTGGGACATTCTGTTCCTTGATAAGCTCTATGGTAAGCCTGTGGAACTGCCAGCTTCATTCCAGGCTCGCCAGTGGGACAGGAGAGGTACCGGTGGGAGGGGGCAACCCCTCCCGCCTCCTGTAAAAGCCATTCAGCAGCTAATTAGCCACTATAGCCGATAGCCTCCTAAAAAAACAGTCCCCTGCTACTTGCACCTCAGTTTTCTCCAAATTATCCCCGGGTTCATATACCAACTCTCCTTGCAGATCCTGGCTTAACTGTCCCACCATTAGGTTGTGAGCAGAGGGCTTAAATTGGCAGTGTGGCAGCCAATAGGAAGCCTTTTTGGTCCTGGCAGTCCTCCCTTCCCTGTTGCTAGGGGTGGGTTTAACAGCAGAAAATCAGATTCCTAGGCTACACTCTTTCTTGTATAGTCAATTGCAGCAGCGCAGAGAGGAAAAAACACGGGCTGTGCAGCAGAGGTGGAGTGTGCTGCTGAGTAGCTTAAAGGGACATCCAGCAAATTTCAGCACACATGTATTGGGGGCCTGATAGGGTGGCCACCCAATAGTGGTCCCTCTCATTCATGCCCTGAATCCTGGGGTCCACATGTTTTTGAGCATGAAAGATAGAATTTGGCACAAATTACTTACAGCAAAGCACACTAAGGACAATACCTTCAGAATACTTTCACCTTCAGAATGTTACACCCATATTTAGGGTCTATCATGTCCCAGTTGGTGCCCTGCTTATCAACCCGATCCCCTTCCCCATGTAACAGCAGGCAAGGGTTCTTCTCCCTGTACCAACTGTCACATTTTAAAAATGGCATGGCTGTGCGAGCCTCCACTCACACAGCCACATACAGTATCTCACAAAAGTGAGTACACCCCTCACATTTTTGTAAATATTTTATTATCTTTTCAAGCAGACTAAGGACATGGATTACTGGAACCATGTCCTGTGGTCTGATGAGACAAAGTTAAATGTATTTGTTTCAGATGGTGTCAAGCATGTGTGGTGGGAACCAGGTGAGGAGTGCAAAGACAAGTGTGTCTTGCCTACAGTCAAACAAGGTGGTGGGAGTGTCATGGTCTGGGGCTGTATGAGTGCTGCCAGTACTGGGGAGATACAGTTCATTGAGGGAACCATGAATGCCAACATGTACTGTGACATACTAAAGCAGAGCATGACTCCTCCCTTCGGAGACTGGGCCGCAGGGCAGTATTCCAACATAACGACCCCAAACACACCTCCAAGATGACCATTGCCTTGCTAAAGAAGCTGAGGGTAAAAGTGATGGACTGGTCAAGCATGTCTCCAGACCTAAACCCTATTGAGCATCTGTGGGGCATCCTCAAACGGAAGGTGGAGGAGTGCAAGGTCTCTAACATCCACCAGCTCTGTGTTGTCCTCATGGAGGAGTGGAAGAGGACTCCAGTGGCAACCTGTGAACCTCTGGTGAACTCCATGCCCACGAGGGTTAAGGCAGTGCTGGAAAAAAAAAATGGTGGCCACACAAAATATTAACACTTTTGGGCCTAGTTTGGACATTTTCACTTAGGGGTGTACTCACTTTTGTTGTCAGCGGTTTAGACATTAATGGCTGTGTGTTGAGTTATTTTGAGGGCACAGCAAATTTACACTGCTATACAAGCTGTACATCAACGACTTTACATTATAGCAAAGTTGCATTTCTTCAGTGTTGTCACATGAAAAGATATAATAAAATATTTACAAAAATGTGAGGGTGTACTCACTTATGTGAGATACTGTAATTCATTCACAGGGATCTGTGAATAGGAAAACTACAAGTCCTGTCTGCTACTGTGGTAGAGGGACTTGTAGTTCTCAATGGACTGTGCTGAGAAAGCACCCACATAGTCCAATCACTTATCCGCCAGCTTTGTAACTGAGAGCCTGTATGGAGGTACCGGCACAAAGCTGGAGGGAGTGTGCAGGAGCCTGACGTTGCACACGTGATCTGCTGATCATTGGTGCAATGCATTTTAGGATCCTGTAGGAAAAAATAATAAATGTACTTTTTTTTCCCCTGGAAAAATATGTGCCTTTTTCAATTTTTTTTCCTAAAAGGTGAACTTAGCTATTAAATGCTTTTTTTTCCATAAAACATCTTAATAACAAATACACGTTCTTATTTTTTTTTCCTCTATGAATTGTTAATCTGCGTTTAATTTTGAAAGTTTCCTCCAGTTACCTGTGTGTGTCTCTCAAAACACGGCATGTACAATTGATGTACAAAGCAGGAATGCATACGTGGAGGGAACTCCTGCAGGACTCCATAGGTACCAGCAGCACAGGGGGAAACACATAGAATTAGCAGTGTGTCAGCATGGACAGAGGAAACTTCCAAAAGTAAATGCCTAGGATTTTTTTTAGAGATAAAAAGCAAGCAAATGTAAGTTTTATTATCTGTTTTATGGAAAAAAATAGGTTTCAATGTCACTTTATCAATCTTATCCCACCACGTACAACTCCCCGGGTTTAGGGGGGTGAAATACCTCCCTTAATGTCTGCACCATTTGCTTCTTTTTTTCACCACCTCCTCCTCCTTCTGGGATTCCTTCTCTGACCCACAAGGATGGAGGCATTAGGCAAAGGATCCTGCTTGCATTAGTCCTCTTGTGTGTTCCAGGAGCAATATGAGAGGATTATTATTATACAGGATTTATATAGCTCCAAAAGTTTGTGCAGCGCTTTACAATATTGGGGCAGACAGTACAATTACAAAACAATTCCATACAGGAGGAATCAAAGGGCCCAGTTTAATATTTAGGAGGGAGGGTATTTGTATCACTAATCCCTGCCTCATTACAACTCACCATTTTGATCATCTTTTTGAAAGTTGCCAAAATGTTGCATGTTTCTTGAAGCTTCCCAGATCTTGTTTTTGTACCATAATCACACAGGTTCTTTGATGGCACACTGCTGCAAGTGCAGCCTCTGCAGTATGTCCAATGTTGAATTCCAGCACCTGGGGGTGTTGCAGATGAGACAGTTGGCAGGAATCTTATGTTGGCACTGCATTTCTGCAGGTCGGTGTTCTGCAATGTTGGGGCCCTTTAATGTAGGCACACAGAAGTGAAGATGACTCAAGGGAGTGGGTTCAGCAGCAGTCAGATGTAGAGTTAGACTTAGTAGATGGGTAGGCTCCTTAGCGCAGCAAGGCAAAAATAAGGCAAGTTCAGATGGCAGTTGGTGGTGTAGATACTAAGGTAATATGCAGCACGAAAGGGGTACGTAAAGAGCAAATCAGGGTCAGTGTTCTGTGATACTAACAGTTTTCGGGCTCTGTCTCTGATGTTGATGGCTCTTGCTTAAAAGTGAATGTGGCCGCAGGTGTGATAGACCTCTTGTGGCAAAGTGTCAATAGTGAATAATGACTCCTTTCCAGGTTTAGCTTGAAGAAAGGGTTAAAAGTTGTAGCTCTTATGCAGGTCAGAGACCCTCTCACCGGATCCCTCTCTAGCAGTCCTGGTGCATAAGCAAGTATTCTGTATAGTGGGGGGCCCCTTAATTAGCGGTGCAGCAACAGCAGCTGAGGCAAGAGTGACTTGACAGCGATTTTGGTTGGTGGTTGCCCATACTCGCAATTAGTTCTGGCATGGCCCCGTCTGATGCAGTTCAGCCTGGCATGGTTCAGCACAGCTTGACACAGCACAGCTCACACGCTCCTTCTTGGTTGATGTGTCTCTCCCCCAACTGCCCAGCTTCTTCCTGGGATTTTACTTGTATATCATACCCCTGCTTATGAGCCTTGTAGTTGCAGCCCCCGGTTCGGCTGTAGGTAGAATTCTCCTTCAAGACTACTTCTCCCAGGCTGCCCCTGGCAACTGTATTCTGATTACAGTTAGGCAATAACTAGTTGGCACTGCCATCTTGTGACCAAATGAATTCCTGCAAATCAGTATTTTTTTTTTTTGTTTACAAACTTTTTTATTTGGTACAAAGAAATAGTACAAAAAGCTTATTGACATATGCCATAAAATGTATAATCAAAGTAATTTCTACAGAAAGGAATAACAAAATATATTAAGTGGTTCTTGAATGGAGTATATATTTATATATAAATATAAATATTCCTATTATACATTAAACTCTATATTAATATAATACTCTTCAGTGAACTTCAGTATTTGGTAGAATTATTCGGGGTTAAAGAAAAGATTAGCATGGTTAAACCACGGGTCCCATTTTTTTGTGTAGTATTGGTTATTTTGGTGTTTTGTAGTGTGTGTGGAATATTTTTTCATTAAATTAATATTGTTAATTCTGGTTTTCAAATGTGAAAGAGGAACTGTGGGGGATTTCCAATGGTATGCTATCAACCAGTGTACAGCAACACATATTGTGTGGATCAATCTCATATTATGTATGGAAAGACCGATGATAGGGGAAAATAGGAGACAGTTATAGATAGTGAGGTTTATATTACTATGTGAAATTTTGGAGGCAAATTTTTCAAGTTGTTTCCATATCTGAGTAACTCTATCACAGTTCCAGATGATATGAGAAAAGGATCCTGCTTAATTGCAACCTCTGAAACATGTATGGGGCATCAGGGAAAATAGCATGAATTTTAACTGGAGTATAATACCACCTTGTAAAAAAGTTTGATTGCAGTTTCTTTGATCGTGATTGATCTTGTGCATTTGTGTAAGTTAATGATACATTTGCCAATTTTCCATTGTAAATGAGAAATCACATTCTTGTTCCCACTTAAGCATATAGGGAAGTTTGGATTGTTCTGCATTATTGACTAGATTAGAGTAGATTTCAGATATCAGACCTGTTCTCCTAGGTGTTTTTAGACAAATGTTTTTAAAAAATGATGGTGGGAGTGAGTTTACTGTTTGGAAATATGTACTAAAAAAATGTCTAATTTGGAGAAATTTATTAAACTCTGTATTGGGGATCTGATGTCTAGATTTCAATGAAGAGAATGAAGTTGTTGTTTTCTAAAAAAAATTAAAGAGGGATATTAGGTTATTATTTGTCCACCATGAAAAGTCTCCTATTTCATTTGAGGTAAGGAGGAATTTTGGGTCACCGATAAAAGATGCAAGTGGAGGTGTGTTAGAGGTTAAGTTATATTTTTTGTTATGTAGTTTCCATAATTGATATGAATGTGAGACTAATTGATTAAGGTTGTCTTGTTCTTCTAGGAACTGTTCTCCTTTAAGAATGTTGTTATATAATTTTGCTAAATTTGGTGTTAATAATTGTTGATATTGTTTATAATAGAATGAGGTGAATCCATCTGGGCCCAGGGCTGAGTTTTTTTTAAGGAATTTTATTATATGATGTATTTCCTCCTCTGTGCATGGGGCGTTTAAAGCATCTATTTGTGTTTGGGTTAGCTTTGGAAAAGGGATTTTCTCCAACCAGGACATTGCTGTGGGCGGGATCGATGAGTTAGGGGCTGAAAGTAGGTCAGAGTAGAATTTTTTTAAAAATAGATAATATTTCTTGTGAATGAGTGACTAGTTGGTTTGAGTTATTTTTAAGTTTATATACATGGGTGGGTTTTATTGATTGGTTAAGCTTGCGCGCAGACATTGACGAATATGAATTACTTGACAGGAAAAATTTTGCTTTTGACCATCTAAGGGACTTTTCTGCTTTATATGTGAGTAATGAGTCTAATTCATTACATTTTTGGGATATTAAAAAATATATCTTTGGGTCGTGCGTGTTGGTATAAATTTTGTATAGGTTGTGAAGATCTTTAGTAAGGGTATGAATTTTTTTCCCATTCTAGTTTATTACATCTTGCTGCTCTTTTGATGAGAAGGCCTCTCAAAACAGCCTTATGTGCTAACCATAATGAAGTTGGAGAGATCTCTGGGGTAGAATTTAGATTGAAATAGTCTTTTATTTCTAAAGCGATCTACTGGTTGTGTATGGGGTCTGTTAGAATTGATTCGTTAATTCTCCATGAATATGGAGTAGAAGTGAGGCCTATAAATTGAGTATTAAACGTTGTGATTTGATGATCTGACCAAGCACACGGGTGTATTGAGGCATCGTGGGAATTGGCAAGGATTATTGGAGTGCAAAAAATGTAATCAATACGTGAGTATGAATCGTGCGGGTGTGAGTAAAAGGTATACTCACGAGCACCTAAATTCAATGATCTCCACGTATCAATTAGTTGTAAACTATTTATGTGTGTTATGGTTGTTTTTGAGAATGTTTTGGAGTTTTGATTTTGTTTGCTGCGGTCTAAGTTAGGTTGGTAGGCCGAGTTAAAATCACTACCTAAAATAATATGTTGTGAGTGGTATTGTTGTAGTATATTAAAGAAATTTGTGAAAAAAGTAGTTTGTGAATCATTTGGAGCATATACATTAGCAATCGTTAGTTCTCTACCGGATAACAATCCTTTTATGATAATGTACCTACTATCTTGATCCTTGTAAACCTGTTGAACCTCCAATGGAAAAGAGTGGTGGATAAAAATTGCCTCACCTTTGGTTTTGGAGGTGGATGTGGTATAAAAGGATTGATTAAAAGCTTTATGGAAATATGTGGGGTGTCCATCTTTCATGAAATGTGTTTCTTGTAACAATAATACTTTGGCATTTAGTTTTTTATATTGTAAGAATGCTTTTTTCCTCTTGTGTGGTGAATTAAATCCTTGGACATTGTGAGATAAGATTGTTATAGCCATGTGGTTACACACAATTTTGGGGGCTCATCAGGAAGTAATAAGATTTGATAAAATAAGGGAAATATGGTGTATAATTGACCAATTGTATTAGAGATAGATACGGTAAAACAGGCGTACAAGGATTTAATCCAGTGTATAAACTTTGCAATCAAGAATTTAAACTCAGTCTTTGAGTATATGAGACAAAATTTTTGCATCTAACAAGAGATAACATTAATAAGAACATAACAAGATATATAAATAATCTTTTAGGAAAAATAGAAAACATTTCTCTAGTGAGAAAATATGTAGAGACTGAGAGGGGGTCAATCATGTCGGCATAGGCGGGACGCCACCTCCAATGTCATAGGGATGTATATCTGTGCAGCTTATATCTAGTATACCAGAGATTAAAGACGGTGTCAGTGTATCTATTATTTATTACTGTGGAAAAGGAAGCTGAAGAGAAAGAAAAAAAAGGAAGCTAGAAATAGATCTAAATATCTAGTGATGTTGAAGAAGAAACACATACAGATCAAACTTTAGATCTATTGTACGGTTATTTACTAACACGTACTGAATAATATGCATTACTACCACCATACCAGAGAATGAAACGTGTAATTGTAGTATTAACTGATATGCTCAACTGGTATATTGATCCACTAATGGGCAGGACAAATTGTTGATTAGCCTAAGAAATGCAAACCATGTTGCTGCATGGGCGTACATCTAGTGAGGATTTTGCAAAACATACCCAAAAGAGAGCAACAAGTGTCTATGGTCTGATTCTTTTACTTGGTATGCCTTACCAATATATGACACAAGATGGCACTGTTGTGATATGGTATAATATATAAAAAATTGCATTGAGACTAATAAAAGTCTGTGTAGAGAAAGATATTTAAGGCTTGTAGTGCCATGTTATGACAGTAGATGTCAGTGTAGTACCATTATTCAGATGAGCTTAGAAAGTCCATCTGAATATACTTGCCTCACTATGAAATCATATATTGTAATAATACAGTATTACCATTAGTTATTCATAGATGTATTGTGTATCTGTATGTAATTACAAGGCCTCGATATTTAGTAAGGGTGAGTAGGCACATATCAGTTAGGTAATAAACTGTATATAACAATAAAATAAAAAATAAAAAAATAAAATTAATTAAAAAAAAAAAAAATTAGGAGAAAAGGGAAGGAAATATATATATATATATATATATATATATATATATATATATATATATATATATATATATATATATATAAAAAGTAAAATTAAATAAGAATAAATAATATAAAATTTGCAAAAATTCACACAATAAATATATCAGTACTTGCATAACTGCGTAAAAATGGATATCGATACACAAATGACTTATAATAAGCAGTGTATTGGGAGAAGAAAAATTAAAAGTAAAAAAATAATAATTGTCTTCCTGTTAAAGCTTTATGAGAGAGAGAGAAAAAAAAAAAAGGGGGAGTAAAAAGTTTTTGTAGATTTTCTTAGCTCCATTGAGCGGGATCGTGTCTGTATCTGCGTCTGTCTCCATGTGAAGCCGGGGTGTTCCAAATAGGAGCTGGGTGGTTTGTAGAGGGAGTACGAGGGAGGTTGCTGGGATCTAGAAGACCTAATTTTGTCAGGATATCTTGACCTTCGGTGATGTTGGTGGCTATGTAGGTGGTACCGTTATGAGGAATTATTAGCTTAAAGGGGAAACCCCAACGGTAGTGCATCCTTGCTGTGGAGAGAACTGAGGTGATTTCTTCCATTTTTCTGCATCTATCAAGCGTTGCCTGCAAGATGTCCAGATAATTCTGTAACTGAACTCCATCTAACATGATGTTTCTGATGCCCCGTGCAGCACGCATTATTTCTTCTTTAATTAGGAAGTCTTTCATACAAAGTACAATATCACAAGGGGGTTTATCAGGCGGAGGTTTAGCTCTAAGTGCACGATGTATGCGGTCACATTTGAAAGATCTGGGGTCTTGCTCTGGTAACAGAGACTGGAATAATTTTGTGGAGTATGCGAATAAATCTGTGACAGATTCTGGGGCTCCTCTTATTCTAAGATTACTCCTTCTGTTTCTATTGTCCAAATCCTCCACGTGCGCTTGCAACTGGGTAAAAGCTGATGCAAGAGATTCATGTTCTCTAGAGAGATCATTATAAGCAATTGATAGTTCATCATGCTTATTTTCTAGCAGGTCAGTACGTGTACCTATTGCTGCAATTTCTTGGGATAAGGTACAAGTGGATTTTTGTATCTCTGTTTGGAATTTAGTGAGAAGTTTAGTGTATAAAGCTTCTAAACTGTTGTCCAAATCTGATTTAGATAAGGGTGTGTACTCACTGCTTTTTGAAGATACTGTGTCCGTCTGTTGTAGGTCTTTAGCAGGAGGATGGGCGGCAGATGAAGTGGGCAGGGTGCCATCGACATTTTTAGCCATGCCTTTCTCCTGTGATCTGAGCAGATAGTGAGTTAGAGACTTCTGGTGGCTCCTCCGTCTCTTCTTCTGCGAATTAGGCATGCACAGATGATAGTCCATGGGGGTATCTTACTTTCAGGCCGTTTTTGTGTGATTATGACCCCGTTTAGGTGGCTTTAAGCCCTGAAGGCGCCGGAGCTCTGATTAGAAGCGGCCGCTCCGTCCCATGCCGCGCATGTGCCCTGCAACTCAGTATTAATGCCCAATGCTACACTTACAAAAACTGTATAATGTGAGATAGTATGATGGCATATACAGTATACTGAGAAGTAGGTTTAGGTTGTTTTTTAAGAACAGTCAGGGAAATGGTTTCCTGTTTGATTACAGCTTCATAAAGTCCAATACTATAAACTTTAGCACCATAAACTTTACACAAAATCAACATAAATTGAGCAGCTGGTAACATTAGATTATTGGGGACCAGCATAATGATTCTTTCCAGATTTACTGAGCTCTAAATAGTACAATGTCAATGTACAGTGCCTTGACAAAGTATTCTTACACCTTGAAATTTTCCACATTTTATCATGTTACAACCAAAAACGTAAATGTATTTTATTGGGATTTTATGTGATAGACCAACACAAAGTGGCACATAATTGTCAAGTGGAAGGAAAACGATAAATGGTTTTCTTTTTTTTTTACAAATAAATATCTGAAAAGTGTGGCGTGCATTTGTATTTAGCCCCCTTTACTCTGATACCCCTAACTAAAATCTAGTGAAACCAATTGTCTTCAGAAGTCAAAATGTGGAAAATTTCAAGGGGCATGAATCCTTTTTTAAGGCACTGTAGAATGCCAAAAGCTTTACTTTTGTAAATGTCCAAACCAACTCAAAAAGTTTCATAATGGCATTGGTAGGTTACCTCAACCACTAACTCTTGGAGTCTCTCATGGCAATGTTTCCCTATAATTGTCTGATCCTGCCCTTCCCACAAGACCCCAAACAATAAAGTAGTTCTCTGTTATGTCTGCATTGCATAGATTTTCTTTATTGTAAATTAACTATTGGTGGGAGATCAGCATTATCTCATGGCTTTTGTAATGGCAACTGTAGTTGAGCATATCTGGAAAACCTGGTGGGCATATAAAGACAGTGAAGTTCCAGAATGCAAATCAACTTGTTAGCTAAAAATAAAAACAAAATCTGAAATATCAGTTTAGCTGACACTTGGCTATAATCTGACTTTTTCCTTTTTGAATGTGTTTGGTTCTCAGATTTGTTTATATTGAATTGGTTTGTCTTTGTCAATTTTTTTTTTCAGGTATATAATGAAGCCAGCACAACAGTCGTCATCACGTTCTCATTATTTTACTATATTTCTCATCCAAACTTTAGTTGCCTTTATTTTATTCAGTTATAATCATATTAGTAATAAACATGTCAGAAATGAGGTTTCCATCATGACCACCAACTGCACAGATTCTGCAGCTCCCTCCAAGCTTGAATTGAATTTCACTGTCTTGTTATGGACGTGGCCATTTGGTTACCAGTTCCCTTTAGAAGAGTGTCCAAAACCCTTTGGTACTAAGTGCCTGCTCACAGACAGCCGTAGCTTATATAACACAGCAAATGCAGTCGTTTTTCATCACAGGGATGTATGTGGATCCAGACAGCAGATGCCACAGATGCCAAGGCCTGAAGGACAATATTGGGTTTGGTTTACTTTGGAATCTCCAAGTCATAATCCAAACCTGCACTTCATGGACAAACTCATCAACCTCACTATGTCCTACCGCAGTGACTCTGATATCTTTACTCCTTATGGATGGTTAGAACGGAATGAAGCTGCTGCTAATTATACAATCCCAAAAAAGTCTCATCTGGTGGCTTGGCTTGTCAGTAACTGGAATCCTAATTCCAGACGGGTCAAGTTTTATAACGACTTAAAGAATTATATACTAATAGATGTTTATGGTCGACAACATCTCCCTTTAGCCAGGGAGGACACAAATCCAGTAATCTCTAAATATAAGTTCTACTTATCCTTTGAGAACTCAATACATACAGACTATATAACAGAAAAACTGTGGAGTAATGCATTTAGGTCAGGAAGTGTCCCCGTGGTTCTTGGCCCACCCCGAGAAAACTATGAGAGATTTATTCCACCTGATTCATTCATTCATGTGGATGACTTCTCCAGTGCAAAAGAGCTGGCTTCCTACCTGCTTGAACTGGACAAAAATGATCAGAAATACCAGGAATACTTCAAATGGAGATCAAAACTGAAGCCAGTGGAAGATGTTTCTTGGATTGTGCATTACTGCAAAGCATGTGTAGAACTCCAAACTGCCCCTTCGTATAGAACCATATCAAGTCTTGGTAAATGGTTCACATGACAAATGGAATATATAATTTCTGGAGAAAAAAAAATTCTTGACTGAAAAAGGAACCCACAAATGAACTCCAATAAATGTAATAAGGAAACAAAAATAGTAAAGTATAAAGCACAAAGAACAGTGGCTTATAGCAACAAGTCACAAATCATTGTTTAGCTGATTTAAATATTTGCAAACCATAAGGAAACCATAAACTGGTTGCGCAGGTGACAGGGGGTTAATAGAGTACCACATAGATATACATAAAATATATATTCTTTATTCATAAAGTGCTATAAACATGTCAGGCCATTCGATTTGATCCATATCGCATCTCTAAGAACATACAGTATCTCACAAAAGTGAGTACACCCCTTACATTTTTGTAAATAATTTATTCTATCTTTTCATGTGACAACACTGAAGAAATGACACTTTGCTACAATGTAAAGTAGTGAGTGTACAGCTTGTATAACAGTGTAAATTTGCTGTCCCCTCAAAATAACACAACACACAGCCATTAATGACTATACCGCTGGCAACAAAAGTATGTACACCCCTAAGTGAAAATGTCCAAATTTGGCCCAATTAGCCATTTTCCCTCCCCGGTGTCATGTGACTCGTTAGTGTTACAAGGTCTCAGGTGTGAATGGGGAGCAGGTGTGTTACATTTGGTGTTATCGTTCTCACGCTCTCATCATTGTCACTGGAAGTTCAACATGGCACCCCATGGCAAAGAACTCTCTGAGCCTGAAAGACCCTGAAACTGAGCTGCAGCACGGTGGCCAAGACCATACAATGGTGTTGCCTTATGAGTTTATGTGGAATAGCAACTGGGAATATTTGAATATATATATATATATATATATATATATAGTTTTGGATAAGAAATAAGTCGTGTGTATGTGACAGGGTTTCAGTAAAGGGTTAATTTAGCTAGATGTAAATATGCGACAGGATTTGCCTGAAAAGAGCTAATGCATTTAACAGCTACTTGTAGTATGCGAGAAGGATGTACTGTGGAGACAATCGGCTGTTTACCTATATTTAATATTCAAAGAGCCAGGAAGAGATACCATCTGAAGTGTAGTTGTTACAGGGCCAAATTCATTAGCTCGATAAAGGCCTTTGTATTCCTCCGTGCTCATCAACCATTTGTCCATTTCAAAGGGGTGTTTGAAAGGATGAGAATAATTCTTTCATCTGTTCAGGAAAGGAGGTTTTGCCCTGGCTAATGTCATGCATAAGTTAAGTGCCCCTTTCAAGAGAAGGTGATGACCTTCACCTTAATTCCTTTTCAAACAACTTATCACTAGCTCGTTACCCCAACAAGAGGAAGTTGCCCAAATTAGGAGATACGCCTGGTGGGAGTAGAGGGCTAACAGAATACCCCAATCAGAGTGGCCCTATTCAATTCAATGAGAGATGGGCCTATAAGAAGGAATCCCAAAAAGAGTGGGGGAGAGATGAAAACTGACCTGGGCCCAGGAACATTAATATAGGTAATTATCAGAGCATCCCCCAGCACTTAAAGGTATACCTGCTTGTCATGTTTGTTTGTTTACCATTTGTATTGTGATGAATATACTTTGTTTCTTGTACTATAACCTAATATTTTCTCCCTTAAGACTATAGATATTGTCTGTGTATTAGGTAGACTTTAAACGCTACTTTAATAAATGTTATTATATTAAAGCTTTCACTTCTGGTCATAAGAACTCTTATTTAACCAACCTCATATCTTATGGTTAATAATTCATAAATAAACATTTAGAACGTTAACAGCGGTTTAACAGGAAAGGTTCCACTCAGAACAGGCCTTGCTATGGTCGACCAAAGAAGTTGAGTGCACATGCTCAGCATCATATCCGGAGGTTGTCTTTGGGAAATAGGTGTATGAGTGCTGCCAGCATTACTGCAGAGGTTAGAGGGGTGGAGGGTCAGCCTGATGCTCAGACCATACGGCACACACTGAATCAAATTGGTCTGCATGGCTGTCATCCCAGAAGGAAGCCTTTCCTAAAGATGATGCACAAGAAAGCCCGCAAACAGTTTGCTGAAGACAAGCAGACTAAGGACATAGATTACTGGAACCATGTTCTGTGGTCTGATGAGACCAAGATAAACTTATTTGGTTCAAATGGTGTCAAGCTTGTGTGGTGTTAACCAGAAAAGGAGTACAAAGACAAGTGTGTCTAAGCATGGTGGTGGGAGTGTTATGTTCTGGGGCTGCATGAGTGCTGCCGGAACTGGGGAACTACAGTTCCTTGAGGGAACCATGAATGCCAACATGTACTGTGACATACTGAAGCAGTGCATGATCCCCCTCACTGTGGAGACTGGGCCGCAGGGCAGTATTCCAACATGATAACGATCCCAAACACACTTCCAAGATGACCACTGCCTTGCTAAAGAAGCTGAGGGTAATGGAGTGGCCAAGGTGATGCAGTGGCCAAGCATGTCTCCAGAACTAAACCCTATTGAGCATCTGTGGGGCATCCTCAAACAGAAGGTGGAGGAGCATAAGGTCTCTAACATCCACCAGCTCAGTGATGTCATCATGGAGAAGTGGAAGAGGACTCCAGTGGTAACCTGTGAAGCTCTGGTGAACTCCATGCCCAAGAGGGTTAAGGCAGTGCTGAAAAATAATGGTGGCCACACAAAATATTGACACTTTAGGCCCAATTTGGACATTTTCACTTAGGGGTGTACTCAATTTTTTTGCCAGCAGTTTAGACAGTAATGGCTGTGTGTTGAGTTATTTTGAGGGGACAGCTAATTTACACTGTTATACAAGCTGTACACTTACTACTGTACATTGTAGCAAAGTGCCAAGCAGACAATACAAACTCTTTAAAGTTGAACTTTAAATAAATGGCCTATTTGTATTTTTATTCATTCAGTTCTGATATTTACAAAGCTCTGCAAGTCAATACAAACATTTTTCTGACCTGACTTTTCCCTAATGCAGTTATGCAATACAGCTTGGTCGCCTCTTCCCGTCTGTAGCTGGACCGTGAAGGAGCAGCGATAGAAGGGTCATCAAAATTTTGTCGGAATGTTCCTTGTCAGCAGATGAACACTGCATTACACCTGACGAGGAAAGGGTGACATGAGGCTGAGACCAAGTTAAAGTGTCCCTAAACTTACATCATAAAGAAATATAATGACACTACTCTCAATCTCTATTGCTACCCCACTTATTAGGTAAAAAAAATACATAACTGCATTAAAGTGATTGTAAAGGCTAAAATTTTTTTTTTACATTAATGCATTCTCTACATCAGGGGTTCTCAAACTATGGCCCTCCAGTTGTTCAGGAACTACAATTCCCATCATGCCCAGTCATGTCTGTGAATGTCAGAGTTTTACAATGCCTCATGGGACTTGTAGTTCCGCAACAGCTGGAGGGCCGTAGTTTGAAGATCCCTGCTCTACGTCAAGGTAAAAAACCTTTCAGGTGCAGCCCCCACTAAATACTTACCTAAACCAAATCTTGAACCAGCGCTGTGCCCGAGAGCAGTGGCTCTCTATCTCTCCCTCCTCATTGGACTCAGTGAGAGCAGCAGGAGCCAATGACTCCTGCTGCTGTCAATCAAATCCAGCTATGAGTGACCGGGGATGGCTGTGTGTGTCAATAGATGGAGCAAGCTCACATAAGAACCAGCCCTAGAAAGTAACTTGTTAGTGGGGTATGCAAAGGCAGGAGGAGCCAGGAGCACCAGCGGGGGACCCCAGAAGAGGAAGATCGGGGCTGCTCTGTGCAAAATTATTGCACAGAGCAGAAAAGTATAACATGTTGTTTCTTAACAAAAAAAAGGAATAACAAGACCTTAACCACCTGCCTATTGGGCCCTTTCACTTCCTTCCTGCTAAGGCCAATTTTCAGCTTTCAGTGGTCACACTTTGAATGACAATTGCGCAGTCATGCAACTCTCTACCCAAACAAAATTTTTATCATTTTGTAGCAAAATCCCGGGGCCCCTGGGGCCTAATGGTGACCTAAAGAGTTAGGGACAGCTGGCATCCTTTTGTATAGAGTGGGTTGCAACACATGGTGGGTGTTATGCAAGATGAAATGGTAGGCGCCAGACACTTTTAGAATGCAAAGAGATTTATTGTCTCTTGAACAGAACTGGGGAGAGAGGGTTAGGGCCAGGACACCCTTAAGTAGATGCAATGATAATTAGCAGACACAGAGACTTCTATAGAAAGACAGCTATACAGGTGAAGGCCTCCAGCCGGACATGACTTCTGTAAAGGTAGGACCACTGTCTCCTATGGCAACGATCTTGTAGTAGTTACTAACGGCAATTATATTCAACTATCTGCAACACGAACAGTTCTCTGCTTACTCCACGATCACTCACTGTGGATCTTCATTCAGTGAACTCCCAGTCTCTTTCACGAGACTTTGTATACAATAGCCACTGGATCCCCTGAGCTCTTTCACTGTTAGCACTCATTATCTTCCTCAAGCGTCATCCCCGCTTCCCTGCTGGGTCCCTGGCTTGGCACTCACAGACACTCTTCAAGCATCACCCCTAATGACACGCTAAGTCCCTGGCTTGGCACTCACTGATCCTCCACAAGCATCACCTCTGCTGTCCCGCTGGGTCCCTGGCTTGGCACTTGCTGATGTTTTCCCACTTCTTCACCGTCCCCTGCTGATGAGAAGTCTGCTCTGGTACTGTCCTCAGCTTACACTGATCTTCGGTAACAAGGTGAATGGTCCCTTAGTGGTGACAGCTTCTACCTCTGACCACAGCTGGTTCCCTGTTCGGCTAAACCGCTACTTCTGGTTAGACTACAAGCCTGCAGTCCCAACCCTGCACTGCTCTCCTGCTTCTGGATAGGCCTGCGGATAGCCTAGCAGCCAGATGCCCCATGATAGGCCTCGGAGGTCCGGCCTAGCAGCCCGGGGCAGTATAACTTGTGTTCACCCAGACAGCTGTCCAGGTGGCACAGAACCCTGATCACCTGACTCCACCCAAATAAATAGGCTCTCCCAGCAGGCCAATGGGCTTAAAGAAACCCCTGCCAATTGGCTGAGATACCGCATTCATTCATAATCTGTCATTGCTATGCCCTTCTCTTATCCAATGTCACCAGCTATCATGCCACCTAGTGACAAAAGAGAGAGGTGCAGCAATTTCAGAATTAGGGGGAATCACTTGATCTCCTAACAATTGGCCAAGGCACTATTGCCTGGCAACTAAATTTGATAGCAACCCTGCCTAAACTTCAGGGTGCTACACTTTATTTTTTAAGACAGATAGAGCTTTCTGTTGGTAGTATTTCCACTGTGTTTTTTATTTTTTGACGAACAAACCAAAAAAGGCCAAAAATTTTGAAGAAAAAAAGTTTTTCTCAATTTCTGTTATAAAAATTGTCTAAATAGGTAATTTTTCTCCTTCACTGATGTGCGCTGATGAGGCTGGACTGATAGGCTGCACTGGTGGGCAATGATAGGCTGCACAGATGGGCAATGATAGGCTGCAGTGATGGACACTGATGAGGTGGCACTGATAGATGGCCCTGATGGGCACTGATAGGTGGCACTGACTGCCATCACTAATGAGCAATGAAAGGCATCACTGATGGGCATTGACAGGCAGCACTTGTGGGTACAGATTGGCAGCACATGGGCACTGTGGGGGCTGCACTGATAATCAGGACACTGATGATCAGTTCCCTGATTATCAATGTAGATGTCCCCTGTGTGGCTTTGTTTCTTTGTAAGTCTAGCACATTATATTATCTTACAGGAGGATTTTTTTTTCTTTTTCAGAAGTTGATGGATGCAGCATCTGTCTAATGCTGTAACTGTTCGCCGCCAGCTTCACACTGAGAACAGAGTAAACAAAGACCGCTGTTTAGTTCTTGGATCCACTCTTAACACAGAGCCCGGACTGTGAGTGGCCACTCTGTGCTTTGCCCCTCTAGCACACACTGGAGTGCTGGATTGTGCTGGGGGCAGGGAGCGGGTGGCTCAGGTTCCCAGTGGCACGCTGAGAGCCTGAGCCAGCTGTCAGTCAGGCATCTGGCTCAGGCTCTGAGCTCCAATATTATCAGGATCCCTGCAGAGCCTGGACAGCCTCTGTGATGTCAACCTGTTGGCTAAACCTGAGTCACAGTAGTACAGAACTAATTGCATGCCTGTGACCCACAGGAGAAGTATGACCAAAAGGGCTTTCGCCATACTAGTGTTAATTTTGTCAACTAAAATATTTTTGTCAATTAAAATAATACTATTTTAGTCTACTAAAACTAAAACAATTCAGATGACTAAAATACGACTAAAACTAAAATTCCACTTTAGTCAAAAGACTAAAATATGACTAAAACTAAAATGGTATTTTAGTGAAAAGACTACGACAAAAACAAAATTGAAATTAGACATCAAAATGAACACTGCACTACCACAAAATAATATGTAGGACACATCTAATAAGCTGCTTTTACTAATATTTAATGTTCTTAATATATTTGGGTAATATGTGCAATGACATTACAGCCAATAGAGTTTACTGTTTTTGGGGATTTTTATATGTTCGAGTTCTTCTGCTGGTCAAAAAGCAATATTTCTGTAGTGCATGTTCAAACCTTAATACTATAAATAATAACATGTTATTAGATTTTTACTTCAGGAGTAAATAATTGAACTAAACCCATTAGATTTTAGTAGACTCAAATTTCCTGGAGATTTTAGTCGACTAAAATACGACTAAAACTAAAACAATTCAGAGGACTAAAATACGACTAAAACTTGAATGGCATTTTGGTCAAAAGACTATAACTAAGACTGAATCAAAATTGATGTCAAAATTAACACTGTGTCATACTTGTCCTTTTCATAAGGTAAAGAGGGATATGAAAGGTGCAGTAACCCATAGAAAACGTCAGAGCAGAGAAGGAATTTGATTGTATTCTAAATGGCTTTCATTGTTCTGAGAGCTGTAAACTGAGAGAAAGTTAGGGAAAACCTGTACTCACAGTAAATGCCCTACTCTTGTATTTCTATTAACCACTTAAGGACCGAGCCTCTTTTTGACAATTGTTGTTTACAAGTTAAAATCATTTTTTTTGCTAGAATATTACTTAGAACCCCCAAACATTATATATATTTTTTCAGACACCCTATAGAATAAAATGGCGGTTGTTGCAATACTTTGTCACACCGTATTTGCACAGCAGTCTTACAAGTGCAATTTTTTTGGAAAAAATACACTTTTTTACTTAAAAAATAAGGCAACAGTAAAGTTAGCCCAATTTTTTTATATATATTTAAAGATAATGTTACAACGAGTAAATTGATACCCAACATGTCATGCTTCAAAATTTCGCCCGCTCATGGAATGGTGACAAACTTTGACCCTTAAAAATCTCCATAGGTGACTTTTAAAAATTTCTACAGGTTACCAGTTTTGAGTTGCAGAGGAGGTATTTTGCTAGAATTATTGCTCTTGCTCTAACGATCTCGGTGATACCTCACCTGTGTGGTTTGAACACCATTTTCATATGCTTCTGCGCGTGAGCTCGGGGCGCTTTAACCACTTGACGACCGCCTCACGCCGATGTACGTCGGCAAGGTGGCACGGACAGGCAAAATCACATACATGTACGTGATTTGCCTTCCGCGGGTGGGGGGTCCGATTGGACCCCCCCCCCCGGTGCCCGAGGCGGTCGTCTTTTGTCCAGCGGCGATCAGAGGTGAGGGGGAGACCATCCGTTCGTGCCCCCCCCTTGCGATCGCCGCCGGCCAATCGAATCATTCCTTTGCTGCTGTATGCTAAACAGCAGCAAAGGAAATGATGTCATCTCTCCTCGGCTCGGTAATTTCCGTTCCGGCCCGAGGAGAGAAGACATGTGAGTGAGTGTACCAACACACACACACACAGTAGAACATGCCAGGCACACAAAACACCCCGATCCCCCCCCCCGATCGCCCCCCGATCCCCCCCCGATCACCCCCCCCCCGTCACAAACTGACACCAGCAGTTTTTTTTTTTCTGATTACCGCATAGTGTCAGTTTGTGACAGTTACAGTGTTTGGACAGTTAGTATTACCCCCCTTTAGGTCTAGGGTACCCCCCTAACCCCCCCTAATAAAGTTTTAACCCCTTGATCACCCCCTGTCACCAGTGTCGCTAAGCGATCATTTTTCTGATCGCTGTATTAGTGTCGCTGGTGACGCTAGTTAGGGACGTAAATATTTAGGTTCGCCGTCAGCGTTTTATAGCGTCAGGGACCCCCATATACTACCGAATAAATGTTTTAACCCCTTGATGGCCCCCTAGTTAACCCTTTCACCACTGATCACCGTATAACCGTTACGGGTGACGCTGGTTAGTTCGTTTATTTTTTATAGTGTCAGGGCACCCGCCGTTTATTACCGAATAAAGGTTTGGCCCCCTGATCGCCCGGCGGTGATATGCGTCGCCCCAGGCAGCGTCAGATTAGCGCCAGTACCGCTAACACCCACGCACGCAGCATACACCTTCCTTAGTGGTATAGTATCTGTACGGATCAATATCTGATCCTATCAGATCTATACTAGCGTCCCCAGCAGTTTAGGGTTCCCAAAAATGCAGTGTTAGCGGGATCAGCCCAGATACCTGCTAGCACCTGCGTTTTGCCCCTCCGCCCGGCCCAGCCCAGCCCACCCAAGTGCAGTATCGATCGATCACTGTCACTTACAAAACACTAAACGCATAACTGCAACGTTCGCAGAGTCAGGCCTGATCCCTGCGATCGCTAACATTTTTTTTGGTAGTATTTTGGTGAACTGGCAAGCACCAGCCCCAAGCAGCGTCAGGTTAGCGCCAGTACCACTAACACCCACGCACGCAGCATACGCCTCCCTTAGTGGTATAGTATCTGTACGGATCAATATCTGATCCGATCAGATCTATACTAGCGTCCCCAGCAGTTTAGGGTTCCCAAAAACGCAGTGTTAGCTGAATCAGCACAGATACCTGCTAGCACCTGCGTTTTGCCCCTCCGCCCGGCCCAGCCCAGCCCACCCAAGTGCAGTATCGATCGATCACTGACACTTACAAAACACTAAATGCATAACTACAGCGTTCGCAGAGTCAGGCCTGATCCCTGCGATCGCTAACAGTTTTTTTGGTAGCGTTTTGGTGAACTGGCAAGCGCCAGCGGCCTAGTACACCCCGGTCGTAGTCAAACCAGCACTGCAGTAACACTTGGTGACGTGGCGAGTCTCATAAGTGCAGTTCAAGCTGGTGAGGTGGCAAGCACAAGTAGTGTCCCGCTGCCACCAAAAAGACAAACACAGGCCCGTCGTGCCCATAATGCCCTTCCTGCTGCATTCGCCAATCCTAATTGGGAACCCACCGCTTCTGCAGCGCCCGTACTTCCCCCATTCACATCCCCAACCAAATGCAGTCGGCTGCATGAGAGGCATTTTCTTTATGTCCTCCCGAGTACCCCTACCCAGCGAACCCCCCCAAAAAAGATGTCGTGTCTGCAGCAAGCGCGGATATACTCGTGACACCCACTATTATTGTCACTCCTGTCCTGACAATCCTGGTCTTTGCATTGGTGAATGTTTTGAACGCTACTATGCACTAGTTGAGTATTAGCGTAGAGTACAGCATTCCACAGACTAGGCACACTTTCACAGGGTCTCCCATCGCATTTTGAGAGACCCGAACCTGGAACCGGTTACAGTTATAAAAGTTAGTTACAAAAAAAGTGTAAAAAAAATAAAATAAATAAAATAAAAAAAAATAGTTGTCGTTTTATTGTTCTCTCTCTCTCTATTCTCTCTATTGTTCTGCTCTTTTTTACTGTATTCTATTCTGCATTGTTTTATTGTTATTATGTTTTATCATGTTTGCTTATCAGGTATGCAATTTTTTATACTTTACCGTTTACTGTGCTTTATTGTTAACCATTTTTTTGTCTTCAGGTACGCCATTCACAACTTTGAGTGGTTATACCAGAATGATGCCTGCAGGTTTAGGTATCATCTTGGTATCATTCTTTTCAGCCAGCGGTCGGCTTTCATGTAAAAGCAATCCTAGCGGCTAATTAGCCTCTAGACTGCTTTTACAAGCCGTGGGAGGGAATGCCCCCCCCCACCGTCTTCCGTGTTTTTCTCTGGCTCTCCTGTCTCAACAGGGAACCTGAAAATGCAGCCGGTGATTCAGCCAGCTGACCATAGAGCTGATCAGAGACCAGAGTGGTTCCAAACATCTCTATGGCCTAAGAAACCGGAAGCTACGAGCATTTTATGACTTAGATTTCGCCAGATGTAAATAGCGCCATTGGGAAATTGAGGAAGCATTTTATCACACCGATCTTGGTGTGGTCAGATGCTTTGAGGGCAGAGGAGAGATCTAGGGTCTAATAGACCCCAATTTTTTCAAAAAAGAGTACCTGTCACTACCTATTGCTATCATAGGGGATATTTACATTCACCGAGATAACAATAAAAATGATTAAAAAAAATTAAAGGAACAGTTTAAAAATAAGATAAAAAAGCAAAAAAATAATAAAGAAAAAAAAAAAAAAAAAAAAAGCACCCCTGTCGCCCCCTGCTCTCGCGCTAAGGCGAACGCAAGCGGCGGTCTGTCGTCAAACGTAAACAGCAATTGCACCATGCATATGAGGTATCACCGCGAAGGTTAGATCGAGGGCAGTAATTTTTGCAGTAGACCTCCTCTGTAAATCTAAAGTGGTAACCTGTAAAGGCTTTTAAAAGCTTTTAAAAATGTATTTATTTTGTTGCCACTGCACGTTTGTGCGCAATTGTAAAGCATGTCATGTTTGGTATCCATGTACTCGGCCTAAGATCATCTTTTTTATTTCATCAAAAATTTGGGCAATATAGTGTGTTTTAGTGCATTAAAATTTAAAAAAGTGTGTTTTTTCCCCAAAAAATGCGTTTGAAAAATCGCTGTGCAAATACTGTGTGAAAAAAAAATGAAACACCCACCATTTTAATCTGTAGGGCATTTGCTTTAAAAAAATATATAATGTTTGGGGGTTCAAAGTAATTTTCTTGCAAAAAAAAAATAACTTTTTCATGTAAACAATAAGTGTCAGAAAGGGCTTTGTCTTCAAGTGGTTAGAAGAGTGGGTGATGTGTGACATAAGCTTCTAAATGTTGTGCATAAAATGCCAGGACAGTTCAAAACCCCCCAAATTACCCCATTTTGGAAAGTAGACACCCCAAGCTATTTGCTGAGAGGCATGTCGAGTCCATGGAATATTTTATATTGCGACACAAGTTGCGGGAAAGAGACATGTGTGAGACTTTTTGGGAGCCTAGCCGCGTACGGAACCCCGAAAACCAAGCACCGCCTTCAGGCTTTCTAAGGGCGTGAATTTTTGATTTCACTCTTGACTGCCTATCACAGTTTCGGAGGCCATGGAATGCCCAGGTGGCACAAAACCCCCCCAAATTACCCCATTTTGGAAAGTAGACACCCAAAGCTATTTGCTGAGAGGTATAGTGAGTATTTTGCAGACCTCACTTTTTGTCACAAAGTTTTGAAAATTGAAAAAAGAAAAAAAAAAAAAAAGTTTTTTCTTGTCTTTCTTCATTTTCAAAAACAAATGAGAGCTGCAAAATACTCACCATGCCTCTCAGCAAATAGCTTGGGGTGTCTACTTTCCAAAATGGGGTCATTTGGGGTGGTTTTGTGCCACCTAGGCATTCCATGGCCTCCAAAACTGTGATAGGCAGTGAAGAGTGAAATCAAAAATTTTCACCCTTAGAAATCCTGAAGGCGGTGATTGGTTTTCGGGGTCCCGTGCATGGCTAGGCTCCCAAAAAGTCCCACACATGTGGTATCCCCGTACTCAGGAGAAGTAGCTAAATGTATTTTGGGGTGCAATTCCACATATGCCCATGGCCTGTGTGAGCAATATATCATTTAGTGACAACTTTGTGCAAAAAAAAAAAAAAAAAAGTGTCACTTTCCCGCAACTTGTGTCAAAATACAAAATATTCCATGGACTCAACATGCCTCTCAGCAAATAGCTTGGGGTGTCTACTTTCCAAAATGGGGTCATTTGGGGGGGGGTTTGTGCCACCTGGGCATTCCATGGCCTCCGAAACTGTGATAGGCAGTGAAGAGTGAAATCATAAATTTACACCCTTAGAAATCCTGAAGGCGGTGATTGGTTTTCGGGGCCCCGTACGCGGCTAGGCTCCCAAAAAGTCCCACACATGTGGTATCCCCATACTCAGGAGAAGCAGCAGAATGTATTTTGGGGTGCAATTCCACATAGGCCCATGGCCTGTGTGAGCAACATATCATTTAGTGACAACTTTTTGTAAATTTTTTTTTTTTTTTTTGTCATTATTCAATCACTTGGGACAAAAAAATAAATATTCAATGGGTTCAACATGCCTCTCAGCAATTTCCTTGGGGTGTCTACTTTCCAAAATGGGGTCATTTGGGGGGGGTTTGTACTGCCCTGCCATTTCAGCACCTCAAGAAATGACATAGGCAGTCATAAACTAAAAGCTGTGTAAATTACAGAAAATGTACCCTAGTTTGTAGACGCTATAACTTTTGCGCAAACCAATAAATATACGCTTATTGACATTTTTTTTACCAAAGACATGTGGCCGAATACATTTTGGCCTAAATGTATGACTAAAATTGAGTTTATTGGATTTTTTTTATAACAAAAAGTAGAAAATATCATTTGTTTTCAAAATTTTCGGTCTTTTTCCGTTTATAGCGCAAAAAATAAAAACCGCAGAGGTGATCAAATACCATCAAAAGAAAGCTCTATTTGTGGGAAGAAAAGGACGCAAATTTCGTTTGGGTACCGCATTGCATGACCACGCAATTAGCAGTTAAAGCGACGCAGTGCCAAATTGGAAAAAGACCTCTGGTCCTTAGGCAGCATAATGGTCCGGGGCTCAAGTGGTTAAAAATTTTTTTTTTCCTTATTTAATTTACTTTTTATTTTTATTTTTTTTACACTGTCTTTTTTTTTAAAAAAATTGGTCACTTTTATTCACATTACAAGGAATGTAAACATCCCTTGTAAAAGAAAAAAAGCATGACAGGACCTCTTAAATGTGAGATCTGGGGTCAAAAACACCTCAGATCTCATATTAACACTTAAATGCAATAAAAAAAAAAAAAAAAAAAAAATCTAATGTCATTTTATGTCAATTTCCCCTTTAAGACCATTGGGCAGAAGTGACGTTTGACATCGCTTCCACCATCTAATGTTATGGAGCCAAGTGGGGGCCATCTTTCCCTCACTTGGCTCCAGGCTTGTCAGGGGAAAGGACGCGATTGGCTTTGCCACTACCGACGGCTCCGGCGATGATCAGCGGACCGAGGGAGAGGCCCTCTCCCGCCCCCCTTTCAGTGAAACCGCTGCAGAGACCACTTTTATCCTGAAGAGAACTGCCTGCCGTTTCTGAAAATACCGGGGTTATGGCAGCTAGCTGCTGCCATAACAACGGTATTTAGCGTCAAAGGAATGACATACAGCTACGTTGATTTGCGGTAAGTGGTTAAATAGCAAGCACCTCCAGAAATGTATAGGGGCTTCTGTTATATCAATGAGAGACCCGGGGAGCCCCTAAATAGGGCACCCTGTTGTGCAAATCTCAAATTTCTAGAAGAAGTTGCCTTGCCCCCTACTATAGTCTGTACCCCTCTATTGGCCCATATTTGTGATGGGTCTCTTTATTGACCAATAATGAGGCACACGAAGGAAGGTTGTAAGCAGGTGCCTACTGAGGTATTACAGTGTTGGTTGTGTTCAGTATTTCTGGAGTTAAGTGTGTTTTCTTCTGTACCAATGGTACTACTTAGTTAATGTTTCCTGGTGGAAATGGTTCTGCCTGAGAAGCTAGGGTTAACGCTGCTAGCCAGACTTCCCCAGGTTTTCTGCAGAGTCCTGCCTCCTGCTGAAGAGACATATAAAAAGTGATCAGCTTGTGTGAGAGACGGAGTTACAGCATGGGAACAGAGAGAAGGAGTGCTGCATCATGTGAAACTGTATTGCGGACCTGGCCTCCCTTTTGGGGTACCCAGTCGGGATACAGAGAGGAGGATATGGACTCTTATTAAAGGACTGTTCTTATCTAGGAGGTATTTGGGCGGCCTAAGTTAGGATAAACTAGAGCTGTGTATGGAAGGATCTTTGAGATACTGTGCCACATTAACATTGTAATTTGCAAGAAGTTTAAGTAAAAGTTCTTAAGTTAATAAATGCCTAGTTTGAAGTTCCTACAAAGGGGTGCATATAAAAGCATATCAAAAGAACAGGGCTTGTACTAAAAATGGAAATGAAGAGGAGAAAGTTTGCCACCATGAAGGGTTACTTGTGCAGGGGAGTTGGCAGGAGATGCAGCCATATAGCTTTTGTCATGAGTAACCAGTTGAGTGGTGTGGAATGTTATACAGTGCCTTGAAAAAGTATTCATACTCCTTGAGATTTTCCACATGTTGTCATGTTACAACCAAAAACGTAAATGTATTTTATTGGGATTTTATGTGCTAGACCAACACAAAGTGGCACATAATTGTGAAGTGGAAGGAAAATGATAAACGGTTTTCAAAAATTCAAAACAGATTCTCAATTTAAATTAGGTCTGGACTTTGAGTGGGCTGTTCTAACACATGAATATGCTTTGATCTAAACCATTCCATTGTAGCTTTAGCTGTATGTTTGGGTCGTTTTCCTGCTGGAAGGTGAACCTCCACTCCAGTCTCAAGTTTTTTGCAGACTCTAACAGGTTTTATTTTAAGATTGCTCTGTATTTGGCTCCATCCATCTTCCCATCAACTCTGACCAGCTTTCGTGTCCCTGCTGAAGAAAAGTATCCCCACAACATGATGCTGCCACCACCGCAGATGGTGTGTTCAGGGTGATGTGCAGTGTTAATTTTCCGCCACACATAGGGGGTCATTTACTATAGCGCCAGGAAGTACTGGCTGTACTATTGCAAATAATAGCGCCCATTTTAGCCAAATAAAATTTTAACAGGCGAATATGCGAATGAAAAAGAGCGCTATTAGTGGCGCACAAACGTTAGTAAATTCGAAATCAGTGCTAATTAGTGATTCCGCATATATGCAAATGCCAATTCCTACCAAGCTGTTATATATCAATGCACTGTAACCATGATCCATGTATGTGAAAGAAACATTTTTATGTGAGATGTGCTCTACCTCATGTGCATCTATTGATGTATATTGAAATATATACACAATAATTCTGCGCTACCAAAAGGGGGAATAGAAACAGCAGCTAACAAAACCAGCAAGTGTAAACAATGTCAAAAAACAAAATAAGTGTTGCGCTAGGAAGAGGTCAGAAAATGGATTAACAGTTCGAAGTTTGTGTGTTTAAAAGAACATCCTTGGAGGGAATTTGAAAAGTCCTCTGGAACAAATCTCAACAAGAGTGTAAATCATCTGTGGAGAGAGCCCACACACCACCAATAGAAGTGAAAAGGCTTACCGGACTCGGTGGACCCAACAAGGCATACGCCAGGTAGAGTCAATCAGGCTTAGGTGGTGCTGGACTACAGTTGGCCCAGACGGGCAAAGTTGGTGGAGTGGCTACCACGTGGCTGTTTTCCTCAAACGTAATCGGGCCCAAAGATATGAAGTGCGGCACCCATAAATCGTATCCCTCAGATCAGCGTTGGAACCAGCAGTGTCAGCAGCAAAATGAAGAGAAGGAATGGCCAAATAGTGTAAATCCGTTTAATTGGAAATAAATTAAAAAAGTATACACTCACATGAAAGGATATCTAAAAACAGCGCTGTAGAGAAGTGGCGACAGTGGGGTCCTACCCGACGCGTTTCGTCTGCATAGACGTCGTCTGGGGGGTTCCCCCCACTGTAGCCACCAGAGTATATACCGTATTTATCGGCGTATAACACGCACTTTTTTCCCCTTAAAATCAGGGGAAAGTTGCAGGTGCGTGTTATACGCCGATCCCCTGCGATTCCGAGCTGTCAAAAACATTAAAATCGCCGACCGCGATTTGAAAATGGCGCCGCCGGCGCCGAAATACACAGAGCCGGTCCTCGGCTCTTTCCGGCGGCTCTCGTTTACTTTCGGCTCCACTCGTAGTCCCGAGCGGAGCTATCTGAACCTACTCGGCTTCCCTCTCAGATATATAGTCCTCTTTGTCCAAAACGACAATGCCACCCCCCTTATCAGCCGGACGGATGACAAGGTCTTTCTGTAAACACAGGGATTTGAAACCCTGATTTGAAAAGGGGTGATGATGTATTCGTTTATCAGGAAGTTCAGCCAAATCCTTGAGGACCAAATCCCTGAATATAGTAATGGCTGGCGCCATGGGAACAGGTGGGGTATATAATGAGGGGTTGGACAGACCAGAATGGACTGTCCCAGAAGTGGCGCTAATCTCATTTCTAATAGGGTTGGAAATAAGATAACGCTGGATATGTAATTTGCGTATATACTTGTGGATGTCCATAAACGTCCCAAACCGATTGAGCTTCTTGGGGGGGGGCAAATTTGAGTCCCTTATCAAGTACTGAAAGCTCTTCAATGGTAAGTGGTTTGGTACTTAGATTAAAGACACCCTGGCCTCTCATGTTCTCCTTCTTTTTCCTCCTTCGAATTCTCCACCCTCCCTTGGAGCCTCTCTTAGGTCTGCGCCCCTTTTTCTGGGTCTTTGGTCCTCGTGAAAAACCTGTCCACTGCGTGAGTTAGTACTAGGGGGATAATACACATGGGGTGACTGATTATACCTGGATCCAGAATCATGTCTGTACTGGTCCCTGTATTCATCATCCCATGCATCTCGAAGTGGGAGAAACCTGTTATGATTGGCAGGAGGGGGTGGTTCATAATACTGGGAATTGGCGGAATACGTAGCAACATAAGTACCCTGTCGGGATAGAGAGGCATCACGTTGTCCTGAATATGAATTAGAGGACATATTGTGACCTCGTTGACCCCTTCCCCCACGTTTACCTCTATTGTGACCCCTACCTCTCTGATTAACGTAGGGGGTGTGGGGGTGTGTGGGTCTATTGCGTGAAGGGGATTCATATCTAGAATCTACTCTCCTCATGAGGCCAACCGGGGTGGCTGTCGGTGGGCCCTCCGTGTAGGTCATAGTTGGAGCAGAGGTGTTGGGGGGGTCCCACTATAGGCGGCATGGTATTGGTGACAACCGGATTGGTAGTATACAGTTTTTGCAGACCAAAAACATTACCAGTCTTGTAATCACCAACATCCCTGGAATACTTTTTTTGTTTTTTACTTCTCTGCTCTTTATCTTCCTTCTCAAGGTGTTTTTGGAGATTGGAAGAGAGGGCAGTGTATTCAGGGGAGTTCTTATGAGTTAGAAGTTTATCTTTGAGCTCTTTAATCTCATTATCTAACATGGAAAGTTTATTACGTTTCTTGGTGATGAGGATCCCTATGAGATTGACTCCTGCCTCATTGAAATATCCCCTTCACGCAATAGACCCACACACCCCCACACCCCCTACGTTAATCAGAGAGGTAGGGTCTCACAATAGAGGTAAACGTGGGGGAAGGGGTCAACGAGGTCACAATATGTCTTCTAATTCATATTCAGGACAACCTGATGCCTCTCTATCCCGACAGGGTACTTATGTTGATACGTATTCCGCCAATTCCCAGTATTATGAACCACTCCCTCCTGCCACTCATAACAGGTTTCTCCCACTTCGAGATGCATGGGATGATGAATACAGGGACCAGTACAGACATGATTCTGGATCCAGGTATAATCAGTCACCCCATGTGTATTATCCCCCTAGTACTAACTCACACAGTGGACAGGTTTTTCACGAGGACCAGAGACCCAGAAAAAGGGGCGCAGACCTAAGAGAGGCTCCACGGGAGGGTGGAGAATTCGAAGGAGGAAAAAGAAGGAGAACATGAGAGGCCAGGGTGTCTTTAATCTAAGTACCAAACCACTTACCATTGAAGAGCTTTCGGTACTTGATAAGGGGCTCAAATTTGCCCCCCCCAAGAAGCTCGATCGGTTTGGCACGTTTATGGACATCCACAAGTATACACGCAAATTACATATCCAGCGTTATCTTATTTCCAACCCTATTAGAAATGAGATTAGCGCCACTTCTGGGACAGTCCATTCTGGTCTGTCCAATCCCTCATTATTTACCCCACCTGTTCCCATGGCGCCAGCCATTACTATATTCAGGGATTTGGTCCTCAAGGATTTGGCTGAACTTCCTGATAAACGCATACATCATCACCCCTTTTCAAATCAGGGTTTCAAATCCCTCTGTGTTTACAGAAAGACCTTGTCATCCGTCCGGCTGATAAGGGGGGTGGCATTGTTGTTTTGGACAAAGAGGACTATATATCTGAGATGTATAGGATCCTGAACAAACCCAATACGTACAAAACATTGCCCAATAACCCCACATCATCCTTCAAGAGAGAGCTTTCTGCTATTGTTAGGAAGGGTTATGATCTAGGTATTTTAAATAAAAAGGAGAGAGACATTTTGGTACCCTTAGCCCCCAGGGTTCCAACTATTTATTATTTACCCAAGGTGCACAAAAACCCAGTACAACCTCCCGGTCGGCCTATCGTGAGTGGGATAGACTCGGTCACCTCACGCATAGGCCGATATATTGACTTTTACCTGCAACCCCTCGTAAGGCGCATGCCTTCTTATTTGAAGGATACAGGGGCTACTATACGCCTGCTAGAGAGTTTGAATTTGCAGGGTGAACACATCATTGCCACCGCTGATGTCGCCTCCCTGTACACCTGTATACCCCAGGATAAGGGATTGGAGGCGGTTCGATATTTTTTGGAAAAGGAACCTACCATCGCTCCTTTTCAGTGTGCTTTTGTCGTTGAACTACTTGAGTTTGCCACCAAGCGCAGTTATTTCTGGTTTAACCAGCAGTACTACCTCCAGTTACATGGCGTGGCTATGGGCGCCAAATTCGCCCCTAGCCTCGCCAATTTATTCATGGCCAAGTGGGAGGAGGATGTCGTCTATGCCAATAGGGACCCATCCCTCATTGTGTGGGCACGGTATATTGATGACATCCTCCTCCTATGGAAGGGTAGTGCCGAGTCACTTGACTCATTTTTTGAACGCTTGAACAGCAATGACCGTGGCATTTCCCTATCCCATACAGCCAGTAACCATAAAATTAATTTTTTGGATCTGGAGATAGAGATATGTGAAGGTGGTTTTCGATTCCAGACACATTTCAAAGCCACAGACCGGAATAGCTTCATACCACCCGATAGCTGCCATCACCAGTCTTGGCTTGACTCGGTACCACGCAGTCAATTCCTTAGACTACGAAGAAATTGTTCAAACGTGGATTCTTTCAAAGCACAATCGGCACTCCTGAAGGCCAGGTTCATCGATAAGGATTATGATCCCTGTCTTGTTGACCGTGAATATCAACATACCCTTGAAACCAATAGGGAATCCCTTTTAGAGGATAGACCTATGAGAGAACCAGATGATTCCTTCAAGTGGTCTTTGTTGACCTCCTTTTCCAATCAACATAGACACATCAAAGCCATTCTCTCAAAACATTGGGACATCCTCATGAATGACCGCATTTTAGGTAATGTATTACCTGATAAGGCCAGAGTCATCTTTAAGGGTGCCCCAACCTTACAGAGCAGGATTGCCCCTAACATTATTAATCCCCCCATACGCCAACCCCTCTTTTATGAGATGGAGGGATTCTACTCTTGTAAAAGATGTAGTGTATGCCAACACAACTCTGGCATAGGGAGAAAAACTGTATCGTTCACGTCATCAGTTACCCACAAAACATATCCAATTAAACAATTCTGTACTTGCACCACCAGCCATATTGTGTACTTGATTAGATGTCAATGTGGGAAACAATACGTGGGCTGCACCATCCGTTCCTTTGCCATAAGAGTGGCGGAACATATCGCACTTATTAAGGGTGGGGACACTAAACACACTGTCCCCCGCCATTATAAGTTACATCACAACCGCATCATTGATGGGACGCAATTTGTGGTCATTGACAGATATGTCCCTCCTTGGAGGGGTGGTGCCAGGACCAGGGGTGTATCTCGCTTAGAGACCTACTGGATCCATGAGCTCCGCACACTTTTTCCATTGGGTATGAATGTTGAAATTGATGTCAACGCTTTTATCAACAAAGCCTGATTCTGTTGCCCCAATTTTTACCCCCCCCTTTTTTCGAGGTGATTCTCTCTCCTTTTCATTCAATTGTTTATTTCCATTTTTTATTTTTATCCTATTTACATTTTTTATATACATATTTATTTTATCCATATCTATTTGTATTTTATCCCCCTTATTTTATTTACCTGATTTGGGCCATAAGTGTATAGACATTCATCCATTCTAGCTATAGGTGTATGGATGTTTGCCCTATTTAGCCTGCATCAATGCAATTCATGTTTTTGAATGTGTCACACATACGGCTATAAGACATCTACTGTATAGGTTTTTTGTGATTATTATATTTTAACACACTGTGGAAATCAGCTCCATGTATCTGTATAACAATGTACATTTCCTTCATGGCTTAATACCTCCTGTCCCTGTCTTTCCACTTTTAATGCCCACATAATTGTTGATATATTGTATGCCATGTGTACATTTGTCCTCACAATTTTTTGGTAATATTATTGTGTCACCCAGTCGATACACGTTTGTTCACACCGACATTTATTTGTCCTGTTAGCGCTTTTAACGTCCTTCTGTATAGAGGTTACGCCGCTGTTGTGGCTTGTTACCATAGCTACCAAGGCATTTACATTTCCATACCAGACCCGAAGGGGCTGGTATGTACTGGGGGGATCCTACAATGTTTGTTTTCCTTGATTTATGGAATTCCACACCATAATATTATTGAATAAGTACATACCATTGCATGCATTTGAATAGTTAAAATATGGAATAAACCAAACTGATGTGCATTGGCTAATTATTCTGCTGAGTACAATGCACGCTTTCAGGAGTTGATGCTGTCAGTGGAATTTAAACTCATGGCTTGAACCTTTGAGGGTAGCAGGGCATACTGCTATGCTACAGAGCTGAGCACATACCTACAGAGAAAATACATGTACTAATGTTTGATTCTATATAATAATGTTTTGCATTTCAGGTATTAATATTATAGTACAGGGCCGATCCGAGGCGGGTGCACGGGGTGCAGTGCGTCCAGGCATCTGCAGAGGTGGGGGCGCCAAAGTGCCAGAATGCTCCCTTCCATCCTCCCTCTCCTTGTTTGTTTCACACACAAACACGAGTTGGGCTGTATCTGCTTGTCACCCGTCTTCCTAGCTCCTCCCCCATTCGGCCGCCTGAACAATCCGACATTCCTCCACCCATTTGTTTCCGCCCAAACCCCTCCCACACTCCAGCCACACTCCAGCCTTTTGAGGGGGAAGCTACGTGAGCTTTCTGCACAACTCCCTCTCTCCCCTGAATTCTATTTGCTTTGCCTCTACTTCTCTCCCATTTCTTACTCCCCCCGTGCAAACTGGGGGGAGGTAATTGTGCAGACTGGGGGAAGGGGGGTAATTGTGCAGACTGGGGGAAGGGGGGTTGTGCAGACTGGGGGCAATTGTGCAGACTGGGGTAAGGGAGGTAATTGTGCAGACTGAGGTAAGGGGGGTAGTTGTTTAGACTGGGGGGATAATTGTGCAGACTGGGGTAAGTGGGGTTGTACAGACTGGGGGAAGGGGGGATTTTGCGGACTGGGGGGGTAATTGTGCAGACTGGGAGAAGGGGGGTTGTGCAGACTGGGGGGGTAATTGTGCAGACTGGGGTAAGGGGGGTAATTGTGCAGACTGGGGTAAGGGGGTTGTACAGACTGGGGGAGGGGGGGATTTTGCAGATTGGGGGGGTAATTGTGCAGACTGTGGGAAGGGGGGGGGTTGTGCAGACTGGGGGGGTAATTGTGCAGACTGGGGGAAGGGGAAGTTGAGCAGATGGGAGAGGGGGGTAATTGTGCAAACTGGGGAAGGGGGGATTGTGCAAACTGGGGGGGTAATTGTGCAGACTGGGGGGAGGTGGGCTTGTGCAGACTAGGGGTACAGGGAATTGGGCAGACGGGGGGGTGCAGACTGGGGGTAAGAGGGTTTGAACAGACTAGGGGGAGTTGTGCAGAATGGGAGGGGATGAGAACTGAGAGCAGTGCAGAGGAAACTCCCAGAGTCTTGGAGGCAGGCAGAGGCAGAGCACACCAGGGAGTCGTGAAGCACGTGCCTGGCTCAGGTTGTGGGGCTAGACACTGGTTTGCAAAAACTTGACCCCAGGACCAGGAGCATCAGCCCCCCAAGGACCTGCTGAGCTGACATCGCTGAGGTGAGAGACCCTGACACAGCTTACCAAGGCATTTACATTTGTCCGCCTCTCTGGGAGGCTCTTACCATGTACGCACTTCACACGCAGCCCTGCACGGCCTCTATTGCCGCCATCCCGACGCTCCACTGCTCCATTACGCATGCTCCTTGCACATGCGCAGTGTATGTTTTCTCATCTCGATGCGCGCGCACACAGTTGCGCCGCTCACATCCCTTATGCCACTTCACGTCACTTACCTATCCATCTATCTCCCTCTTTCATTGGCACTATTGACAGGGCCCCCTTTACATGAACTTTTTAAAGTCATTCTTTTTGTTTCCACTTCCGGTGCCTACTACTGTGAGGCGTGGAACGCACGCAGGTCAGCGTGGAACGCATGCCGTTCGGTCATCTTCCCTCAATACCGAAGTGACGTTCTAATAACCGTGGAGCTGTTTTTCATTGATTTTGATGGTTTTCTTATATATATATACTCTGGTGGCTACAGTGGGGGGAACCCCCCAGACGACGTCTATGCAGACGAAATGCGTCGAGTAGGACCCCACTGTCGCCACTTCTCTACAGCGCTGTTTTTAGATATCCTTTCATGTGAGTGTATACTTTTTTAATTTATTTCCAATTGAACGGATTTACACTATTTGGCCATTCCTTCTCTTCATTTTGCTGCTGACACTGCTGGTTCCAACGCTGATCTGAGGGATACAATTTATGGGTGCCGCACTTCATATCTTTGGGCCCGATTACGTTTGAGGAAAACAGCCACGTGGTAGCCACTCCACCAACTTTGCCCGTCTGGGCCAACTGTAGTCCAGCACCACCTAAGCCTGATTGACTCTACCTGGCGTATGCCTTGTTGGGTCCACCGAGTCCGGTAAGCCTTTTCACTTCTATTGGTGGTGTGTGGGCTCTCTCCACAGATGATTTACACTCTTGTTGAGATTTGTTCCAGAGGACTTTTCAAATTCCCTCCAAGGATGTTCTTTTAAACACACAAACTTCGAACTGTTAATCCATTTTCTGACCTCTTCCTAGCGCTACACTTATTTTGTTTTTTGATATTGATGTATATTGCAATTAGTATTCCTATTTTTTTTTTCTTCTTTTGCTAATGAATGCAGTTATGAATGATTATTACATAGTAATGTCCGCTATTCTGTAAAGTTACATGTACTCAACATTTAAGTTACCTATTTGTTGTATATTGTTTTTTATTTTTTAATTTAGGTGACTATAAAGCGGTAATTATTTTGGTGACTATAAAGCGGTAATTATTTATGTTCATTCTTTTATCATACTACATTATTATGCGGGTCTTGTACTTAGCACACTGGCTTAGTGGTCTGCTCAGATGTCTCCACAGCACTCATGGTACAAGTTCAAATACCAGCCAACCTACCATCGACCAGCTGTGTTTATTTTTTTCAGTGCACAAGCAAATTAAAATAAACAAACAAAGAAATGTAAACTGCCGTTAGCTAGTGTGTGGTGTTTGGAATTTCACACCATAATATTATTAAATACTTACATACCATTGCATGTATTTGAACAGTTAATATAATAGAATCAACCAAATTAAAATGCATTGGCTAATTGGCATTCACCTATTTTCAGCATATGCTGCTTTAGCTAATTGGCTAATAGTCATTTGCCTTTTTTTCACCAATTCAATCTTTTAGTATCTCTCTGTGGAATTTGAACCCATGAGTTCTTCAAAGCCTGAGTTTTACAAGGTAGAAGTGCTGACCACTAGACTATTGGGTGTAGCACAATTATACATAGAAAATACATTTACTAGTGTTTGATGTTTCTTCTGCCTGAGCTGTCTCTCCTGCAGCCACCTTCTTCTCCCGCTGATGTGTTCTTCCGCGCAGCCGGTTACTTGCTAATAAAAAAAAGCAGCTCTTCTTCTGTGGCAGTCTTCTGTGGCCATCTGATAATGTCACCCATAGAGTCTGCTCCATGGCTATGTAAGAGATGCCACACAGCGGGTGACAACACAGCGGGGGAAGACCGCCACAGAAGAAGAGCGGCTTTTTTTTTATTAGCGGGTAACCGGCGGTGCGGAAGAACACAGCAGATGGAGAAGATGGCGGCGGCAGGAGAGACGACTCTGGGAGAATACAGCTCGGGGAGAGGATGGAGGAGGGAGAGACAGCATCTGGAGATGACAGCTCAGGGAAGAAGACAGCTCGGAGCTATTTTACAATAAAGGACTTGTCAAAAACCGGCTATCAATTTTTTATATTTCACTGCTTTTTTTCGGTGAACAGGTAGGGGTACGATGTACCTCATACCTATTCACATGGGGGGCAGGATCTGGGAGCCCCCTTGTTAAATTCTGATAAACTCCCTGCCTGCAGACCGGCAACCACCGACCAGGGTTGTCCGGAAGAGGCCCTTGTTTGTGGCATGTGGCCTGGTACGGTTCGGAAAGAGAGGGTGTTTGCTCGTCCCCACCTATCCTGACCTCCAGGCTGCATGCACGGATATGGGTATGGTATGGATTTTGGGGGGCCCAACATCAATTATATTATACATTTTGGTGTGGGGTTCCCCTTAAAGTCCATACCAGACCCGAAGGGGCTGGTATGTACTGGGGGGATCCTACAATGTTTTTTTTCCTTGATTTATGGAATTCCACACCATAATATTATTGAATAAGTACATACCATTGCATGCATTTGAATAGTTAAAATATGGAATAAACCAAACTGATGTGCATTGGCTAATTATTCTGCTGAGTACAATGCACGCTTTCAGGAGTTGATGCTGTCAGTGGAATTTAAACTCATGGCTTGAACCTTTGAGGGTAGCAGGGCATACTGCTATGCTACAGAGCTGAGCACATACCTACAGAGAAAATACATTTACTAATGTTTGATTCTATATAATAATGTTTTGCATTTCAGGTATTAATATTATAGTACAGGGCCGATCCGAGGCGGGTGCACGGGGTGCAGTGCGTCCAGGCATCTGCAGAGGTGGGGGCGCCAAAGTGCCAGAATGCTCCCTTCCATCCTCCCTCTCCTTGTTTGTTTCACACACAAACACGAGTTGGGCTGTATCTGCTTGTCACCCGTCTTCCTAGCTCCTCCCCCATTCGGCCGCCTGAACAATCCGACATTCCTCCACCCATTTGTTTCCGCCCAAACCCCTCCCACACTCCAGCCACACTCCAGCCTTTTGAGGGGGAAGCTACGTGAGCTTTCTGCACAACTCCCTCTCTCCCCTGAATTCTATTTGCTTTGCCTCTACTTCTCTCCCATTTCTTACTCCCCCCGTGCAAACTGGGGGGAGGTAATTGTGCAGACTGGGGGAAGGGGGGTAATTGTGCAGACTGGGGGAAGGGGGGTTGTGCAGACTGGGGGCAATTGTGCAGACTGGGGTAAGGGAGGTAATTGTGCAGACTGAGGTAAGGGGGGTAGTTGTTTAGACTGGGGGGATAATTGTGCAGACTGGGGTAAGTGGGGTTGTACAGACTGGGGGAAGGGGGGATTTTGCGGACTGGGGGGGTAATTGTGCAGACTGGGAGAAGGGGGGTTGTGCAGACTGGGGGGGTAATTGTGCAGACTGGGGTAAGGGGGGTAATTGTGCAGACTGGGGTAAGGGGGTTGTACAGACTGGGGGAGGGGGGGATTTTGCAGATTGGGGGGGTAATTGTGCAGACTGGGGGAAGGGGGGGGTTGTGCAGACTGGGGGGGTAATTGTGCAGACTGGGGGAAGGGGAGGTTGAGCAGATGGGAGAGGGGGGTAATTGTGCAAACTGGGGAAGGGGGGATTGTGCAAACTGGGGGGGTAATTGTGCAGACTGGGGGGAGGTGGGCTTGTGCAGACTAGGGGTACAGGGAATTGGGCAGACGGGGGGGTGCAGACTGGGGGTAAGAGGGTTTGAACAGACTAGGGGGAGTTGTACAGAATGGGAGGGGATGAGAACTGAGAGCAGTGCAGAGGAAACTCCTAGAGTCTTGGAGGCAGGCAGAGGCAGAGCACACCAGGGAGTCGTGAAGCACGTGCCTGGCTCAGGTTGTGGGGCTAGACACTGGTTTGCAAAAACTTGACCCCAGGACCAGGAGCATCAGCCCCCCAAGGACCTGCTGAGCTGACATCGCTGAGGTGAGAGACCCTGACACAGCTTACCCCCCACATCAGGCTGCATTGATGGGCACTTGTGAGGCGGCATTGATCGGGCAGTCTCTCACCCTTTCTTGTATCATGTCTGCAGTCTCTGACCATCTCCTGTAGTATGTTTGCAGTCTCTGACAATTTCTTGTATCATGTCTGCAGTCTCTGACCATCTCCTGTAGTATTTCTGCAGTCTCTGATCATCTCTTGTACTATGTATGCAGTCTCTGACCATCTCTTGTACTATGTATGCAGTCTCTGACCATCTCTTGTACTATGTCTGCAGTCTCTGACCATCTCCTGTACTATGTCTGCAGCCTCTGACCTTGTCTTGTACATAACTGCAGCATCTGACCATCTTATGTATCATGTCTGCAGTCTCTGACCATCTCTTCTATTATGTCTGCAGTCTCTTACCATCTTCTGTAGCATGTCTGCAGTCTCTGACCATCTCTTATATCATGTCTGCAGTCTCTGACCACCTCTTGTACTATGTCAGCAGTCTCTGACCATCTCTTGTACTATGTCTGCAGTCTCTGACCATCTTTTGTAGTATGTCTGCAGTCTCTGACCATCTTTTGTAGTATGTCTGCAGTCTCTGACCATCTTCTGTAGTATGTCTGCAGTCTCTGACCATCTTCCGTAGCATGTTTACAGTCTCTGACCATCTTATGTATCATGTCTGCAGTCTCTGACCATCTTTTGAAGTATGTCTGCAGTCTCTGGCTATCTCTTGTATCATGTCTGCAGTCTCTGACCGTCTCTTGTATTATGTCTGTAGTCTCTGACCATTTCTTGTATCATGTCTGCAGTCTCTGACCATTTCTTGTATAATAACTGCAGCATCTGACCATCTTCTTTAGCATGTTTGCAGTCCCTGACCATTTCTTGTATCATATCTGCAGTCTCTGACCATCTCTTGTATCATGTCTGCAGTCTATGACCATCTCTTGTACTATGTCTGCAGTCTCTGACCATCTCTTGTATCATGTCTGCAGTCTCTGACCATCTCTTGTATCATATCTGCAGTCTATGACCATCTTCTGTAGTATGTCTGCAGTCTCTGACCAGCTCTTGTATCATGTCTGCAGTCTCTGACCATCGCTTGTACTATGTCTCCAGTCTCTGACCATCTCTTGTATCATGTCTGCAGTCTCTGACCATCTCTTGTATCATATCTGCAGTCTTTGACCATCTTCTGTAGTATGTCTACAGTCGCTGACCATCTTCTGTAGTATGTCGGAAGTCGCTGACCATCTCTTGTACTATTTCTGCAGTCTCTGACCATCTCTTGTACTATGTTTGCAGTCTCTGACCATCTCTTGTACTATGTCTGCAGTCTCTGACCATCTCTTGTATTATGTCTGCAGTCTCTGACCATCTCTTGTACTATGTCTGCAGTCTCTGACCATCTCTTGGACTATGTCTGCAGTCTCTGACCATCTTTTGAACTATGTCTGTAGTCTCTGACCATTTCTTGTATCATGTCTGCAGTCTCTGACCATTTCTTGTATCTTAACTGCAGCCTCTGACCATCTTCTGTAGCATGTTTGCAATCCCTGACCATTGCTTGTATCATGTCTGCAGTCTCTGACCATTTCTTGTATAATAACTGCAGCATCTGACCATCTTCTTTAGCATGTTTGCAGTCCCTGACCATTTCTTGTTTCATGTCTGCAGTCTCTGACTATCTTATGTATCATGTCTGCAGTCTCTGACCATTTCTTGTATCATATCTGCAGTCTCTGACCATCTCTTGTATCATGTCTGCAGTCTATGACCATCTTCTGTAGTATGTCTGCAGTCTCTGACCAGCTCTTGTATCATGTCTGCAGTCTCTGACCATCTCTTGTACTATGTCTGCAGTCTCTGACCATCTCTTGTATCATGTCTGCAGTCTCTGACCATCTTCTGTGGTATGTCTGCAGTCGCTGACCATCTTCTGTAGTATGTCTGCAGTCGCTGACCATCTTCTGTAGTATGTCTGCAGTCGTTGACCATCTTCTGTAGTATGTCTGCAGTCGCTGACCATCTCTTGTACTATGTCTGCAGTCTCTGACCATCTCTTGTACTATGTCTGCAGTCTCTGACCATCTCTTGTACTATGTCTGCAGTCTCTGACATCTCTTGTACTATGTCTGCAGTCTCTGACCATCTCTTGTACTATGTTTGCAGTCTCCGACCATCTCTTGTACTATGTCTGCAGTCTCTGACCATCTCTTGAACTATGTCTGCAGTCGCTGACCATCTTTTGAATTATGTCTGCAGTCTCTGACCATTTCTTGTATCATAACTGCAGCCTCTGACCATCTTCTGTAGCATGTTTGCAATCCCTGACCATTTCTTGTATCATGTCTGCAGTCTCTGACCATCTTATGTATCATGTCTGCAGTCTCTGACCATCTTATGTATCATGTCTGCAGTCTCTGATCATGTCTGCAGTCTCTGACCATCTCTTGTATTATTTCTGCAGTCTCTGTCCATCTCTCGTACTAGGTCTGCAGTCTCTGACCATCTCTTGTATCATATCTGCAGTCTCTGACCATCTTATGTAGTATGTTTGCAGTCTCTGACCATTTCTTGTATCATATCTGCAGCCTCTGACCATCTTCTGTAGTATGTCTGCAGTCTCTGACCATCTCTTGTACTATGTCTGCAGGCTCTGACCATCTCTTGTACTATGTCTACAGTCTCTGACCATCTCTTGTATTATGCCTGCAGTCTCTGACCATCTCTTGTATTATGTCTGTAGTCTCTGACCATTTCTTGTATCATGTCTGCAATCTCTGACCATCTTTTGTAGCATGTTTGCAGTCCCTGACCATTTATTGTATCATGTCTGCAGTCTCTGACCATCTTTTGTAGCATGTTTGCAGTCCCTGACCATTTCTTGTATCATGTTTGCAGTCTCTGACCATGTGATGTCCAAAGTCGCACAGGTGTGAAAGGGGCCTCAGCCCGACTTTGTGAGCAATTTCAGAGACATCCGTTCACTTTCCTGCACAGATGTCTAGTGAAATCACAAGGGTCCCAACTGTTCCCGATTTGGACCTCTGTCCCTCTTTCCTCCTCATGTGTCCCTCATTTTGCTCTGATCTGTATGGTTGTATATAAAATGCACTTTTTATCTTTCGAAAAGGGTTTCCCAGTGCTAAACCTTTCATCTAATTTCTAAATTGCTTTGTTTGTAAATTTCCAAAGCCAATCTAAAGGAATATTATTGGTAAAAAAAAAAAGCACTTAGAGGTTTAACTAATATTTTTTTTTTGGAATAATTCTCCTTTAAGAAGGTGTTTTAGGAGGTGTGTCCTACGCCTACATACTTTTGCTAATAGGTGTCCCTTATACCCATCTCAAAAAGTTGGGAGGTAAGAAATTGCCCCCTGAAGTTGCCCAAAGTAGTGCAGGAACTACTTTTGGGAATCGTTGTGGCGTCGCACCAATTAGGACAGTTCCATTGCTGCCAAAAGGCACCAATTTGGCCTGTAATTTGACATGTTAATTCAGAGCTAAGTGAACATGGGTGAAGTTGCACAGATATGAATGGAAATCATGGGGTACAATATTTCATGTGACTCTGAGGTCCAAAGCTGCATGAAAAGTCACCAGTGTGAAAGTAACCTAATGAGATTAATTGATAACACCTTTGAATAAGGCCCCATTTGCACTTGTGCGACATTAAAATTGCAAAGCCTTGCCATGACTTGAAGCAATGTCTGTGTAATCTTGTTGTGTATGGACCTCAAATTACGTCAAAGTCAAACCAAAACAGTGCAGGGACAAATTTGCCCCACTTTCAGGATGCACAAGTGACAATAGGGCCAAATTCAAAGGTGTTATCCTTGAATCTCATTTACACTGCTGCGACCTGAAAGTCACACTATTTTTCTGCCATTTTGCCGCTGCAACTTGGCCTCAACTTCTAGGAATGCCTGAGTAATATTGCGCCCTATGTACCTCAAGTCACATGAAAGTCGCACCAAAGTAGTACAGGAACTACTTTGAAGTTGGTGCGACTTAAAGTAGCACAGATATGAATGGTTATCATTGAGAATCATGGGGCACAACTTGTCATGCAACTCAGAGGTCCAAATTTGCTGGAAAAGTCACCCAAATGTGAAAACAAGTCATATATATTTTTAAATAAAATTAGCTCTCATTTATATTTCCATAGTCCTTACTAATTTACATCAGCAGAAGAAATACAGGAAGTGATGTGTGCACATGGGCCAGAAGCAAATGTGTGGTGATGCCAAACAAATCAATGAAACCCACCCACACCAAATCTAACTACCACATCCACCCCACATTGAATAAGCACAAGTACATATCCTACATGTAGCAATATCTCTTGGTGGAGCTGCTGGTTTAAAACGGGCCTGTCCTCTTATCTCTTTACCCCTTTCAAATTGTTCAATCCCCTTGGCACAGCTGTAGTGCAGTGTTGTAATGGTATGAGTATTGACTTTAACCCACAATATACACTTATGTTTATATTTACCTCTACCTGGGTGTCTGTAGCTCCACCTGCAGGAGAAATAACAACACTGCACACAAACTTCAGTAATAACCAAAAATAATTTCTTTCTTTGTGTAAATAATATATTTATGTAAAAGGTTATTACAAGGACTACACTATCACACCAGCGTAGTGCAAAAGTATAGTAAATAGTTATGACAATTGGTAACATACACAAATATACCTAATTGTTTATATCCATACCAGGGAGCTCCCCCTGCTCTAAACTGTAAAGTCACTATCCTTGGTAACTAAATGCAGGGCCCTGCAATAAAAGAGATAGCCCAGATTTCTTCAGTCTTCGCTAGCTTTTATAATTGTAATCCACAAAGGGTTCCTCCTGGGTGTTGCATAGTGTAATGTAATACACTAAGGCAATTATAATCCAGCAGATTGACTAAGTGTTCCTATATGAAGAAGACAAACCTCTAGCATCCGTTCTTGAATACTGAAGTCTATTCAGATGTAAGGCTCTCCAACTTAACTTGTTCCATGGGACTATCAGTCCCAGCAACACTCTGTAACAGTTCTAAGTGTGTGTGTGTATTTAAACAAACTTCTGGGAGTTAACCCTCTCACCACACAGGATCCGGGCAGATGGATGCCTCTGTTTCAACAGTTCTCAGTCCGTATGGAACCACCGCCACGCCGTCACACTGCTCCGTTCACTAACGACCAGGAGTCCTCAGTTACCTCCTCCACGGGTCTCCGGAACGATCACTTCTGCTGCTCCAGCACACTGTGATACGATGACAGGATCCCTGCTGCTGCTCCTCCGCAAGGTAGGCCGCAACCCTGTGGGACACACACACCCACAGAGTTCTGCAGGCAGCCCACGCGTCCCAGGAACAAGAGACTTAAGATGGCCGCTCCCAGCCCTTTTATAACCTCCCACAATGCAGTTCAGTTCTCCTCTTGTCCAGGAGCATTGTGGGTAGGTCATAGTTAAAGTTCAGAAGTAAACAATCAATTACTTCCATGTCACTTCTCTTAATCATGAAACATAACAGTATTGTACCTTTTCAATTGTCCACAAGATGGCACTATAACAACTTATGTCCTGTATAACACACATATGGCTAAAAACAAAAGTTGTCAGCGCTACATACACTTACACTTAATGAGCAGCACCTCCTCTTTGCTAAAGAGGGACCTCACCATGTCCACCTTGATGGAGATCCTGACCAGCACAGGAACTTCCGGGTGATTACAATGACTCATTTCTGGGTCAGAAGGTGAAACCACACTCTTTTGATCACAACCACGATTAGTATTTTTTATTTTTGTTTATTTGCAGATATGCAAATCTGTATTTCTACATATATTTGAAGGTAAACTTAAGTGAGTTTGATAAGAAATGGTGTCCTTGAGATAGCAGCAGGTGAATTACAAAGACAAAAAGGCCCAGTTTGAGCCCTGGTTCACATTGACAGCGGGAGGAAATCGTTCAGCTGAATTCACACAATTTCATTTCCACACGTCCGTCCCGACTGCGGGGGCAATATCAGAGATATCTGTGCAGGTTTTGGCACTGATATCAATACAAATTGTACCCCAAAGTCACACCAATTAGAGCGGTGCAATTGCCACCGATTTAACATGTCAAATCGCACCAATGTGAACCAGAGCTGACACATACAACACTGCCTATCCACCAGCTGAATTCATTACCTGCAATTCCCCACAGCTGTTATATATAAAGATTCCACCTTTATCACTTACTTGCAGGTGTGCTGAAGCCTAGGTTTACATTGGAGCAATTTAAGAGATCAAATCAGATGAAAAGTCATAGCCTATTGGCAGTAATGGCACTGTTCCAATCGATGCAACATCGATTTTGCGGCGCCACACCAATTTGAAAAAGTAGGCACTACTTTTACTGATTTCAGGTGTGATTTCGATAGAAATCTGTATGAAGCCACACAGATGTCTATCAAGTAGCACCTGAAATTGTCAGCACATGCTAGACCGTCAATAAATTTGTTTTGTTTTGTTCGGTTCCGTATTAGAATTAATTTGTATTTCGTGATTTGTGTCTGAAATTTCGTACGAAATACGAATTTTCAATAGGTTTGTTAACTTTTCGTAACAATTACGAATGTTCGTTATGATAAATTTATCATTGTAAGGTGCTCCCACCATCCCTGTGCTGACTTCCTGGGTTTTTAACTTTTAGTTTCGTTAACCTTTCATAACAATTACGAATGTTCGTTATCATGAATTTATCATTATGAGGGGTTCCCACCATCCTTGTGCTGTGCTGACTTTCTGGGTTTTTAACTTTTAGGTTCGTTAGCAATTTAGATCCAAAGTTCGTAAACGAAATTTCGTATTTTATACAAAATTCAGAAGCATAGCAATTCGTATTTTGGATCCTCCCGAATGTACGAATTTTCGGAAATTTGTACGAATTTTTTGATTTGTACGAAACTAATCGCACATGTCTAGCACATGCTCCCAAACCACGTTTGCATAATCAGACAGGAACAGTACACACATTGAAAGCAACATTGAAAACCCACTTTTGATGGAAAAAATGCACAAGAATTTCAGCAAACAACCCTAGTTGGGCATTTGTCAATAGGCACAATATCATTCCTTCTCCCCCCACAAATCACAGCAAAAAACCTGACCTTCTCAGGCCAAACAAACCCCCCTACTGCAGCTTTTTATATAGGAGAGGTTGTATTGTCAGCACACTGACACGCAGCCAATAGAAGTACACGCCCACCAGTATCTTTCAATCTACCTCTTCATGTATGTCTAAAGTGATTGCACCTGATGAGCAGGAACACATAATACTATTTCCAACTGTGTTAGCCCTTGGCTACGTGCATCAAATCTCCAACTACAGGCCAAAGATCAAAGTCTGGGGGTTATTTACGAAAGGCAAATCCACTTTGCACTACAAGTGCAAACTACAAGTGCAAAGTGCACTTGAAAATGCACTGAAAGTGCACTTAGAAGTACAGTCGCTGTAGATCCGAGAGGGACGTGCAAGTAAAATAAAAAACAACATTTTAGCTTGCACATGATTGGATGATAAAATCAGCAGAGCTTGCCCTCATTTCAGATCTTCCCCTCAGTTCTACAGTGACTGCACTTCCAAGTGCACTTTCAGTGCAATTTCAAGTGCACTTTGCACTTGTAGTTTTCACTTGTAGTGCAAAGTGGATTTGCCTTTCGTAATTAACCCCCATTAACATCAGTCCCTGGCTGCAATGAGCTTCCAATCTAAAGTCCAAAATTAACTTTTTTACATTAGAGACTATTTTGACAGGAGACAAATAGAATGCCAGCGTGTCTTTTGATTGTAGTGAGAAACCCACACAGGGAGAACGTATAAACTTTGACACAAGCATCAGCATGTTGGAGAATTGAACCAGCAACCCCAGTGCTGCTAGATAGAATTTCCACCCACATAGCCAGCAGACAGCCTCACAAATGTTCTCTGCATCTCTGTGGTGTGAACCAGCCCTAAGTCCATAGCCATGCTCAGTGTCACAAGCAATATACAATATATTGGCCTAAGTATTGGGACGCCTGCCTTTAAATGCACATGAACTGTAATGGCATCCCAGTCTTAGTCCGTAGGGTTCAATATTGAGTTGGCCCACCCTTTGTGGCTACAACAGCTTCAACTCTTCTGGGAAGGCTGTCCACAAGGTTTAGGAGTGTGTCTATGGGAATGTTTGACCATTCCACGTGCATTTGTGAGGTCAGGCACTGATGTTGGATGAGAAGGCCTGGCTTACAGTCTCCACTCTAATTTATCCCCAAGGTGTTCTGTTGTGCTGAGGTCAGGACTCTGTCCAGGCCAGTCAAGTTCCTCCACCCCAAACTCACTCATCTACGTCTTTATGGACCTTGCTTTGTGCCCTGGTCCAAATCATTTGGTGGAGGGGGGATTATACTGTGGGGTTGTTTTTCAAGGGTTGGGCTTGGCCCCTTAGTTCCAGTGAAGGGAACTCTTAAGGCATCAGCATACCAAGACATTTTGGACAATTTCATGCTCCCAACTTTGTGGGAACAGTTTGGGGATGAGTTTGGGGATGGCCCCTTCCTCCAACATGACTGCGCACCAGTGCACAAAGCAAGTTCCATTAAGACATGGAGGAGCAAGTTTGGGGTGGAGGAACTTGACTGGCCTGCACAGAGTCCTGGCCTCAACCCGATAGAACACCTTTTGGCTGAATTAGAGTAGAGACTGCGAGCCAGGCCTTCTCATCCAACATCAGTGCCTGGCCTCACAAATGCACTTCTGGAAAAATGGTCAAACATTGCCATAGACCAGTGTTTCTCAACTCCAGTCCTCAAGGCGCCCCAACAGGTCATATTTTCAGGCTTTCAATTATTTTGTATAGGTGATTTAATCAGTTTCACTGCCTTAATAATTACCACAGCCATTTCATCTGAGGGAAATCCTGAAAAGATGACCTGTTGGTGTGCCTTGAGGACTGGAGTTGAGAAACACTGCCATAGACACACTAAACCTTGTGGACACAATTCCCAGCCTTCCAGAAGCTGTTCTAACTGCAAAGGGTGGGCCAAATCAAATTTTAACCCCACGGACTAAAGCTGGCCATACACCATGCAATTTTCTTATTCAATTTTCTTTAGATTTACCTTCTACTATGTAGTACAAGAGCCTGCCTGATTGCATACAAATTGAAAGTGTTTAGGTTTGACCTCATATTATATGGTTTTGGTAAATCTAAAGGAAAGTTGTACGAGAAAATTGTATAATGTATGGCCAGTCTAAGACTGGGCTGCCATTAAAGGTTGTGTTTGTGTAAAGGCAGGTGTCCCAATACTTTTGGCTAGATAGTGTATCTGGCAAGATTTACAATGGTGGTGGAACCCTCCTACACATAAATACTACATTTAGACATAGTTTTAGGACCTGGGAGACAAGACAACTTCTCTACATGAAGCAGCATGTTTGTGAATCAAACCCAGACCCTGAGGGATGTAAGCAGAAGTTCTAACCTTTAAGCCATGGAGCTGCCGCATGTGCAAGTGTTGTTTTACTCTTCATCACCAGCCAAGAGGAGGGTAAGGTAACTACAAACAGGCAGGGCTTTTTTTCAGGGGGAACTTGGTGGAACTCAGTTCCACCACCTCTGGCTCAGACCCTTTGGTGCCTGCTCACCACAATCACTTGTAAACACAGAAGTCTGGTTTCTGTGTTTACACGTGACAGCTCTGCACTCTCTATGTAATGCAATCCTGGTATTTAATGCCCCTTTAAGACCCTCCTACTGTTTTTGTGAAATTAGACTGACCACACCCACTATTTGATGTGATTTGGAGGGTCGTGTGTAGAGGGAGGGGTTTTTTGGGGCCGTGGTTAAGCTCCAGCACCTATTGTTTGAGAAAAAAAGCCCTGCAAACAGGTATGCTATATTGTGCACTGTGAAGTTTTTTTAAAGTTCTGTTGTGTCTACATATTACTACTCATCATGGAACCCGAAGTGTCAGAGGCGAGGGTAGCTTCAGGGGTCTGGGATGGCCAGTGGGAAAACAAACAAATTAGCAGCTCCTACGGGAGTAGTGCGCTTCATTTTTTTTATCAATTTCCTGTTTTATACAGTTCAACTACCTTTTTCCCACAGATCCTTTAACAATTCTTTTTCTTTCCCCATGATTTAGAATCCAGAAATGTCAATGCAGCACTGGATGAAAGATGCAAGGGTTTGTCAGGAGTCCAGAAACTCATTGACCTTTTATACATGCACACTAATTACAAGCAAACAGATCACATGTGAGGATGGTTAGCTTTAATACCCATTCAAAACCCCTTTTTGTCAACTTGTGTGCATGTTATTAGGCCAAAATCACCAGGGTATGTAAACTTTTGATCAGGGTCATTTGGGTAGTTTCTGTTGCCATTATGATTTAAAAAGAGTAAACACAGTTGATTGATAATAAATGGCTTCAGCCAAATGCTAGCCATGAGTAAAAGAAAAGTTTTTGTGTTATCATTCATATTCTCTGAAAAATGGCAAAGAAATCATAAATTCTGCCAGGGTATGTAAACTTATGAGCACAACTGTATGATTCTTATTGGCGCATGGTAGGACAAAGCTGTATTCTTCAAGGCAATCTAAAAGTACCTAACTTCCCACATCTTGTTCAATTTGCAAAAACTATGGTTTCCTTTCCCCATGGGACAGCTGAGGTAGAACATGTGTTATCATTTGTAACTGTAGCGGTACTCCCATGAGGGCTGCTGAATGACTCTTCCCCCACTGGCTACCCCGACTCTGCAAATCCTCTCTTACCTCTGAAACCTTGGGTTCCATTCTGTAATAGGATGTTATCAATGAGAAACTAACACAATGTCACTGAACCACTCAGAAAGTTTACTAGAGTGAATAATAAACACAATGAACAATGTGAACAGACACAAACAATAAATGACAGTTGATAACAATCAGTTTAGATATGAAAACTGTGGATAATAATCACCGTAGGGAGTATATGTAGACAGGTGTGCAATGGACCAAGTGTTCAATATACCCCAAAACCTATATTAAACACCTTCCGACTGAAGCCTCAATACACACACACATACCAAGTTGCAATATAATGCTACTTTCATTCAATAATACAATGCAATATTTAACCTGTACTCAAGGGCTCCCCCTAGGTTGTAATTCAATGTTCAAACTTCAAAATAGAACCGTAATGCTTTGCAGATGATAAAAGTTCCTTGACTCCAGATATCTTCAGCTAGCCTGTAGTTTAAACTGCAGTATTTGTAATCCAACAGGGCAAAAGAGAGAAAGCAAACTGTAGAATAAATGGTACGTTGATAACTGATTAACTAAAGAAATATGGCACTTGTAACTTCATCCTTATGTGTGAGTGTAATACAGTACTGACCTTACAGCACAGGGAATAATAAACCCCAGAGTTCGGCTGTATGTTGCCTATGAATAAGTAGAATCACTCCTGTGGAATACATGTCTCACCAGCAGTCTGTAAGTATCTCACTCAGCAAACAGTGCACTTTTCTGAAATGGGCAGGTGCCCTCTCACCACAAAAGACTGTGAGGCTCCAACTGTACTCCCCTCCTGATGTCTCAGTCTAATGAAAAGATGACGCCGCTGTGTTGTACCGCTCCTTCGGATGGCTGAAATGCAGGGAACTTCCAGATGTCCTGGTTCTTCAAACCGATCCGCTTGCTGAGCCGGCAGGGCTGTACTCTGAAGCACCTTAGAGGCTGGCAATCCTGCTCCGTGCTGTATAGGCCGCAGTCTCCTGGTCACACACACAGACCTCCTGCTGGCAGGTATTGAATAGCGTCCAAAGAGGCTGAAAGATGGCCACACTGATCCTTTTATTACTGCTCCCAGCATGCAGTGCTGCACGCTTAGCATTGTCTGTTTTGTAGTTTAGGGCTTATCCAGCTAACAGAGTCACTCTTTCCTCCAAACTACATCTCCCACAATGCTTTGCAGCGCTGCTTTTTAGGAATTAAAAGAAAGTCCTAACAGCATTAAAAGGACACTAGAGGGAGCCAAACTCATTTGCAATCATAACAACTGTTGTACCTTATATTAGCAAACCCTTGGCTACACACTCCCCCCACTTAAACTCTTTGGTCCCCAAAGACATGAAGATCACCACTTCAACTTGCTGAAAAGAAAGAGTAAATTATTGATGATTTCTTTCTAATCACAATCCAAATTTAACAGATACTGACACACCTCTGTTTTTCTTTGAAACCATTTGTACACACTATCAGTAAGGTCATAATCAGTCTTTGAGTCGCCCCCTACCCAATTAACAGTGGGAGGTGTAGCTTCAGGAGCTGGCCTGCGAATTGTATGAATCAGCTCTTCAGAACTCTATCCCAGTGTGTAAAACGTGAGTCTCTTGGGTGGGTGCACATCCCGCCTCAACTGCATGGGTGAATATGTCCCAGCAGGCTGTATTGAGTCTTTGGCTGTTTCCTTGATGTCGGTCCGAACACTAAATTCGATGGAGGGGTCTTTAGTTGCAGTTTCAGGAACTAACAATGGCTCCTCAACATCAGGAAGTGGCAACACTTCACTCGAGAAGTCTATCAAATCTCTAGTCTTTTGCTCAGGAATAGGGATGAGCCGAACAACCCCCGGTTCGGTTCGCACCAGAACCTGCGAACGGACCGAAAATTTGCACGAACGTTAGAACCCCATTGACGTCTATGGGACTCGAATGTTCAAAATCAAAAGTGCTCATTTTAAAGGCTAATTTGCATGGTATTGTCCTAAAAAGGGTTTGGGGACCCGGGGGTCTACCCCAGGGGACATGTATCAATGCAAAAAAAACTTTTAAAAACGGCCGTTTTTTCGGGAGCAGTGATTTTAATGATGCTTAAAGTAAAAAAAAAAAAGTGAAATATTCCTTTAAATATCGTACCTGGGGTGTGTGTATAGTATGCCTGTAAAGTGGCACGTGTTTCCCGTGTTTAGAACAATCCCTGCACAAAATGTCATTTTTAAAGGAAAAAATCTCATTTAAAACTGCTTGCGGGTTTAATGTAATGTTGGGTCCTGGCAATATGGATCAAAATCAGTGAGACAAACGGCATGGGTACCCCCAGTCCATTACCAGGCCCTTTGGGTCTTGTATGGATATTAAGGGGAACCCCACACCCAAATTAAAATAAGGAAAGGTGTGGGGCCACCAGGCCCTATAAACTCTGAACAGCAGTATACAGGTGGTGCAAACAAGACAGGGACTGTAGGTTTGTTGTTAAGTAGAATCTGTTTATAATTTTGAAGGGGTACATTTTAACATTTTTAGCTCCAGCCAAAAAATCTTTTTTAAGCTTTTTGGAAAACATAGGGAAGGGTTATCACCCCTGTGACATTTGTTTTGCTGTCTTTCCTCCTCTTCAGAAGATTTCACCTCACTTTTTGTCCCAATGACAAATGTTTTTTGAAAATTTGGGTTTTTTTGTGGAACAAGGATTGGAAAGCATCAGTGGAAAGGAGAAATGTTTTTTCCCATATTAACTCTTACAGGAGAGAATTTCCCTTCCTAGGGGTAGATTTCATCTCACTTCCTGTTGTCTCCTTCCGTTTGCAAGTAGGAGTCGTTTGTAAGTTAGGTGTTTGAAAGTAGGGGCCTGCCCTATATACTCAGCAGAAATTTGGGCCTTAGGTGTTGTTGTGGCCACAACACTGTAAGCCCTCACAGGGCCCTGCTGTGAAATATTAGATCAAGAATTGTAATTACATGCCCCTGTTGAACAAGGGCAGAAAAATTGGGCCTTTGGTGGTGGTGGTGGTGGTGGTGGTGCTGGTGCCACAACACTGTAAGTCCTCACTCACTCTTGGTGGGTGCAGAAATGGGCCCTGCTGTGAAATATTAGATCAAGAATTGTAATTACACGCCCCTGTTAAACAGGGGCTGAAAAATTGGGCCTTAGGCACTGGTGCTGGTGCCACAACGCTGCAACCCCTCACAGATACTCTAGTTGGAATGCAGAAATGAGCCCTGCTGCAAAGTATTGCATCAAAAATTGTAATTACACGCCCCTGTTAAACAGGGGCTGAAAAATTGGGCCTTAGGCACTGGTGGTGGCGCCCAGAACCAAAAATGTTCTTACAAGCTATCAGCGTGATGATTGAGGAGGAAGAGGATAATTACTTAGGGATAGTCACTCAGCATCAGCATAGTCTTTGAAGGGATCTGAGATTTCAAAAAAAATTATTCAGTTACATCAGCATCAGGTGCTTGGTAGCTGGTGGTGATCCAAGACTGATTCATTTTTATGAAGGTCAGTCGATCGACCGAGTCGGTGGACAGACGCACCCTGTGATTGGTTACAAAGCCTCCAGCAGCACTGAATGTGCGTTCCGAAAGAACGCTGGATGCAGGACAGGCCAGTAGCTCAATTGCATACTGTGCAAGCTCTGGCCAGTGATCCATCCTCAAGACCCAGTAACCCAGAGGATTTTCGGTGGGAAAGGTGTCCAAGTCAGATCTTGCCCCTAGGTATTCCTGCACCATGTAAAACAGACGCTGGCGATGGTTGCTGGAACCGATCATACCTTGGGGCTGCGGACCAAAAAATTGTCTGAACGCATCGGTCAGACGGTCACCTTCTCCACCGCTCCTTCTTTGACTGACCGAAGCCTCAGCAACACGTTGTCCAGAAACAGGAGTTTGTAACCTCCCAGTCTCTGAGAACGCGTTGCACAGACCTTTCTGCAAGGCCTCCCGAAGATGTTTCATCCTCTGCTCCCTCTGCGATGGCAAGATAAGGTCCGCAACCTTACCCTTGTAACGTGGATCAAGGAGGGTTGCCAGCCAGTATTGGTCCTTCTCCTTGATACCACGAATACGAGGATCCTTACGCAGGCTTTGCAGGATCAGGGAGGCCATGCAGCGTAGGTTTGCTGAGACATTCGGTCCGGAGTCCTCTGGATCACTAAGGACGACATGGTCTGCAGCCACCTCCTCCCAGCCACGTACAAGTCCATGTGTTTCTTGGGACTGATCCCATAAAGACTGCTGCTGATGCTGAGTGCCAGGCTCCACCTCCATACTGACACAATCTTCCTCCTACTCCTCGTCCTCTTCCTATGTGATCGGCGGGCACGCAGAAACAATGTCTGGATAAAGGGGGCCTTAAGAGCTAAGGAAGTCCTCCTCTTCCTGCCTCTGTTCTGCCTCAAGTGCCCTGTCCATTATTCCACGCAGCATGTGCTCCAACAGGTGGACAAGGGGGACAGTGTCACTGATGCATGCACTGTCACTGCTCACCATCCTCGTGGCCTCCTCAAATGGTGACAGGACAGTGCATGCATCCCTGATCATGACCCACTGGCGTGGGGAAAAAAAACAAGTTCCCCTGACCCTGTACTGGTGCCATAGTCGCACTCATTGATGGCCCTCTGCTGCGTGTGCAGCCGCTGCAGCATGGCCAACGTTGAGTTGCACCTGGTGGGCATGTCACAGATTAGGCGGTTCTTGGGCAGGTTAAACTCCTTTTGGAGGTCCGTCAGCCAAGCACTGGCATTATATGACCGACGGAAATGCACACAGACTTTCCTGGCCTGCCTCAGGACATCCTGTAAGCCTGGGTACCTGCCCAAGAACCGCTGCACCACCAAGTTAAGGACGTGAGCCAAATAGGGCACATGGGTCATTTGTCCCTGTCGGAGGGCAGAGAGGAGGTTGGTGCCATTGTCGCAAACCACCATTACTGCCTTAAGTTGGTGTGGCGTCAACCACCTCTGAACCTGCCCCTGCAGAGCTGACAGAACCTCTGCCCCAGTCCCCCAAGCACACCAGCTCAAGCACTGCATGGCATCTTTTGGCCTGTGTACTTGCGTAGCCCCTTGAACGGCTACGGAGCACCGCTGGTTCCGAGGACAAAGCACAGGAAGAGGCCATGGAGGAAGAAGAAGAGGAGGGGGTGGAGGAGAGAGGTGTGTCACAATCATTAGTAGTTGCATTTTGGAGGCGTGGTGGCGGAACAACCTCCAACACTACTGCACCTTGTCCCGCATCCTTCCCAGCTGCCAGCAGAGTCACCCAATGCGCCATGAAACTTAGGTAACGTCCCTGTCCATGCCTGCTGGACCATGAGTCAGCAGTAATATGCACCTTACCGCTGACCGCCCTGTCCAGCGAGGCATGGACATTGCCTTCCACATGCCGTTGGGGACCCGGAATCGCCTTCCATGAGAAAAAGTGGCGTTTGGGTACCTGCCACTGAGGAACCGCACATTCCACAAACTCACAGAAGGGGGCAGAGTCTACCAACTGAAAATACAGCAGTTGAAGTGCTAGCAATTTTGCCAAGCTAGCATTCAACCGCTGGGCATGTGGATGGCTGGAAGCAAACTTCTTCGGCGGTGCAGCAGCTGGGGCAGGGAAATTTGCCTGGTACAATCTGACGTCGGTGTACCGAAAGCAGATTGCCCACAAGTACTTGGCTGTGACACACCTAATTCTACACCTTCATTCCTCTCAGTGCAGGTCTCAGAGAGGACTGAAGGTATAGTGGGGTTGGAGATCTCAGCTGATGAGGAGCAAGGAGAGATCCTCTTTGTTCTTTGGTGTGGGTCTTTTAGATACGCTTGCCAATGAACTGCATGGCAGGTCAACATATGTCTGGTCAAGCATGTGGTACCCAAGCGGGAGATGTTTTGGCCACGCGAGATACGCTTGAGACATATGTTGCAAATAGCAGTGCTGCGATCTGATGCACTCATCTCAAAAAAGGCCCACACCACAGAACTTTTTGAATAACGCACAGAGACTGCAGCGCCCTGCACATGTGGAGCTTTGGGGTGTGATGCAGTCAGTGTGCTGCCCTTAGGCTGGCCCCTGGAGGGCATCCTGCCTCGTTGGTGATGTCCTGCCTCCTCCTCCTCCTCTCTCCTATCAGGCACCCACGTTGAGCCAGTGACCTCATCATCCCCTCCCTCCTCATCACTGGAGAAAACCTGGCAGTATGCTGCAGCAGGGGGAGCATGACTGCCAGATTGCTGTCCTTCTTGGGCACCCCCTCTGTCCATGCTCACGTTACTGCCTTCATCGAGCTCAGTATCATCATCAGAGCCTTCCAAACGCTGGGCATCCTCCTGGAGCATGTACCCAACACTGTGGTCAAACAGTTCGAGGGACTCCTCAGGAGGACATGGTGGGGCTAGGGAAGGAGTCACTGATGACATTGAGCCGAGGGAAGAGGCCGCTGCTTTGACAGACAAAGTACCCTGAGCATGGGTGAGAGAGGATGAGGAGGATGAGGACGGCTTGGTCATCCACTCGACCAAGTCTTCCGCATGTTGCGGCTCAACACGGCCAGCTGCCAAAAAAAAGGCCAAGCGTGTCCCACGGCCACGTGCTGATGAGGATGCACCGTCTCCACGACCAGCACTAGACACAGAGCCTGCTTGCCCTCTCTTATTGGCTTGTGACTGTCTGCCTCCCCTTCTTGGCCTTCCAGACATACTAATGGCCTGTAGCTGCACTAAGCTGGGATATCTATATATATATATATATATATATATATATATATATACTGATACTGCAGCTAGCAAAATCAACTGCCTGCCTGTAGTATGAGAACACCACCAACCTTCTACAGGTAGCTTTAGCTGAACACTGTGCAGAGCTCGCAAAAAAATAACTTGTAGCTTTTTTAGCTGCCTGCGGTAGTGATAGGAACAGGAAAACACCACCAACCTTCTACAGGTAGCTTTAGCTGAACACTGTGCAGAGCTCGCAAAAAAATAACTTGTAGGTTTAGCTGAACACTGTGAGGAGGATGCACCACACTAACTTGTTGTTTTAGCTGAACACTGTGAGAAGGACGCACTACACTAACTTGTAGCTTTAGATGAACACTGTGCAGAAGTCTCACTACACTAACTTGTAGTTTTAGCTGAACACTGTGAGCAGGACGCACTACACTAACTTGTAGCTTTAGATGAACACTGTGCAGAGCTCGCAAAAAAATAACTTGTAGCTTTTTTAGCTGCCTGCGGTAGTGATAGGATCAGTAAAACACCACCAACCTTCTACAGGTAGCTTTAGGTGAACACTGTACCAGAGTTCGCCAAAAAATAACTTGCAGCTTATTTAGCTGCCTGCGGTAGTGATAGGATCAGGAAAACACCACCAACCTTCTACAGGTAGCATTAGCCGAACACTGTGCAGAGCTCGCAAAAAAAATAATTTGCAGCTTATTTAGCTGCCTGCGGTAGTGATAGGATCAGGAAAACACCACCAACCTTCTACAGGTAGCTTTAGCTGAACACTGTGCAGAGCTCGCAAAAAAATAACTTGTAGGTTTATCTGAACACTGTGAGGAGGACGCACCACACTAACTTGTAGTTTTAGCTGAACACTGTGAGCAGGATGCACTACACTAACTTGTAGCTTTAGATGAACACTGTGCAGAGGTCTCACTACAGTAACTTGTAGTTTTAGCTGAACACTGTGAGCAGGACGCACTACACTAACTTGTAGTTTTAGATGAACACTGTGCAGAGGTCTCACTACACTAACTTGTAGTTTTAGCTGAACACTGTGAGCAGGACGCACTACACTAACTTGTAGCTTTAGATGAACACTGTGCAGAGCTCGCTAAAAAATAACTTGTAGGTTTAGCTGAACACTGTGAGGAGGACGCACCACACTAACTTGTAGTTTTAGCTGAACACTGTGAGCAGGACGCACTACATTAACTTGTAGCTTTAGATGAACACTGTGCAGAGGTCTCACTACACTAACTTGTAGTTTTAGCTGAACACTGTGAGCAGGACGCACTACACTAACTTGTAGCTTTAGATGAACACGGTGCAGAGGTCTCACCACACTAACTTGTAGTTTTAGCTGAACACTGAGCAGGACGCACTACACTAACTTGTAGCTTTAGATGAACACTGTGCAGAGGTCTCACTACACTAACATGTAGTTTTAGCTGAACACTGTGAGCAGGACGCACTACACTAACTTGTAGCTTTAGATGAACACTGTGCAGAGCTCGCAAAAAAATAACTTGTAGGTTTAGCTAAACACTGTGAGGAGGACACACCACACTAACTTGTAGTTTTAGCTGAACACTGTGAGCAGGACACACTACACTAACTTGTAGCTTTAGCTGAACACTGTGCAGAGGTCTCACTACACTAACTTGTAGTTTTAGCTGAACACTGTGAGCAGGACGCACTACACTAACTTGTAGTTTTAGCTGAACACTGTGAGCAGTATGTACTACACTAACTTGTAGCTTTAGCTGAACACTGTGCAGAGGTCCTACTACACTAACTTGTAGTTTTAGCTGAACACTGTGAGCAGGACGTACTACACTAACTTGTAGTTTTAGCTGAACACTGTGAGCAGTACATACTACACTAACTTGTAGCTTTAGCTGAACACTGTGCAGAGGTCTCACTACACTAACTTGTAGTTTTAGCTGAACACTGTGAGCAGGACACACTACACTAACTGTAAATAGTCTAGCTGCCTGACTATGGTACTAATAGGATTAAAAGAACACCAGCAATTTTCTTCAGGTAGCTGTAAATACTGTAACAAGACAAGCCTGCCTATCAGTAGGAAGATAACAGGAACGGATCTAGCTAAACTGAATACAGTGTATATATATATATATATGCAACACCTGGGATGCATATATATACACAATACACTGTAAGTGCAGCTAACTCACTGATTGTCCTGCCTAATCTAGCTAACTCAAATGAAATGACACTGTATCTCAACGCCGGAACACACACTACACAGGGCCGCCGTGCAGGCGGCCTTATATAGTGTGGGGCATGTTCTAAACCCCCTGAGCCATAATTGGCCAAAGCCACCTTGCTTATACACTATTATCCAACATGAGGATGCTCTACTAGCACTCAATTGGGCATTGAGTAAAAGGGAAGATCTGCCTCTGAGACAAAAAAATATTTCTTAGAGATGCGTTAGACTTCTGTCTCTCTCACAATTACTTCTGGTTTGACCATCATTTCTTCACCCAGAAGAGGGGCGTTGCAATGGGTGCGAAATTCGCGCCCAGCATCGCTAACCTCTTTATGGGTGAATGGGAGGATAAAGAGATTTTTAGAGACAGACGACCAGAACTCTTATATTACAAACGCTATATTGATGACCTGATATTGATATGGGCAGGTTCAGAACTGGCACTTCAAGATTATATGTCTCATTTGAACAACAATACTCATAATATCAGACTTACGAGCCAGTGGAGCACTGAGGAAATACACTTTTTAGATGTGAACATCTACAGAGTTGGTGACAGAGTACAAACGGAAGTGTTCTTCAAACCCACCGACAGAAATAGTTATCTTCCAGTGCATAGCGGCCACCATCCGCTATGGTTGAAAAATGTGCCCAAGGGCCAAATATTGAGGGTCAGGAGAAATTGCTCCGAATTAGAGGATTTTGACCAACAGGTTACAGTATTAAAAAATAGGTTTGTGGAAAAAGGGTATAAACCTCGGTTTTTAGACCCTATTATTGAGGAGATTAGGTCTCTCCCTCGAGATCATTGTTTAAGAGATGGACCCAGGATGGAAAGAAACTTAGATCATGAATGGAGTTTCATATCTCCCTTCCACTCACAGTACAAGGAGGTGGAGAATATTTTCCATAAGCATTGGCATGTCCTTTGTTTGGATAGGACACTGGCAAGTGTTCTACCTGACAAGCCCAAGTTAATTTACGGTAAGGCGCCAAGCTTTGGGGACGTTATAGTCAAAAAGATTATTGATCCCTCCGGGAGAAATCCAACCTTCTGGGAACAAAAGGTTTTTTTTGCGTGCCGGAAGTGCAAAGCGTGTAGAATGGTGGAGAGATCTACGAGAAAAATAGAAAAATTCACTGCAACTTCCAACAATAGGGAATTTGAAATTAAGCACTTTATAACATGTAATACATCACATGTAGTGTATGCCCTGCGTTGTCCATGTGGATTAATGTACATAGGTCGCACTAAGCGTCTTTTAAGAGTGAGAATCGCTGAGCATGTGCACAACATTACTATTGGCTATAAAGACCATAACGTATCCCTGCATTTCAAATTACATCACTGCTGGATTGTTATTTTGGGGGATTGATCACATCAAACAATCTTGGAGGGGGGGTAATATAATAAGGGATTTATCAAAAAAAGAAACTCAATGGATTTTTTTAACTGACACTCTAATGCCCCGTACACACGGTCGGATTTTCCGACGGAAAATGTGTGATAGGACCTTGTTGTCGGAAATTCCGACCGTGTGTAGGCTCCATCACACATTTTCCATCAGATTTTCCGACACACAAAGTTTGAGAGCAGGATATAAAATTTTCCGACAACAAAATCTGTTGTCGGAAATTCCGATCGTGTTTACACAAATCCCACGCACAAAGTGCCACGCATGCTCAGAATAAATAAAGAGACGAAAGCTATTGGCCACTGCCCCGTTTATAGTCCCGACGTACGTGTTTTACGTCACCGCGTTCAGAACGATCGGATTTTCCGACATCTTTGTGTGACCGTATGTATGCAAGACAAGTTTGAGCCAACATCCGTCGGAAGAAATCCTAGGATTTTGTTGTCGGAATGTCTGAACAAAGTCTGACCGTGTGTACGGGGCAATAGCCCGAAAGGGTTAAATATCGAACTCGATATTAATTGCTTTATCAGCGATTTTTAGGTTCACTAGAGTGGATGATTACACAATGTATTAGAGTTTTAATGGAGGGGTTCCTCACTCTGAGATTTTGATCTGTATAGATAACTTAATAACTAAGCCCCGTTTGGATTACATATTTTTTTATTGTGTATGTACAATATGGAACTATGTGATACAGAGCAGTACTGGAGAATCTTTTATCAACTTCCGCTTTCTATCAATGCAGAATTTTAGATTATGCCGTGCAGTTAATTTTAATCTGATTGGATTTTAACCACTATTATTTTTGTGATTTTATCACAAGTTCGGAGGTTGCTGCGATTATATGCGATTTTGCATGTATCATTTTATGTCAATAGGTATGTCAGGTAATTTTAATTTGATTAGATTTTAATCATTATTATTTTCGTGATTTTATCACAAGTTCCGATGTTTCTGCGATTATATGCGATTTTGTATGTAACATTTTTATTTTTTGTTAATTTTATGTCAATTTTATGTCGCAATGTGATAAACGTATCTGATTTAATATGATAATTATATCGGGTGAGGAACTATGGGTATTTTAATTACTTGGACCACTACACTGCGACATCCATATAGATTAATTATGTTTGGGGGTTAAGCGACTCTCTCTCTTCAGTTGCACCTGGAATATATGGAAGAGGAAATGTTTAGTTTTAATCCAGGACTTTTAATCCAGGACATAGGCACTGTTTCTCACAAGGAATTGGGAGTTTGCAGATGTAATGCAAGATTCTGGTATAAATAGACTGCGGTGTCATTTAAATGTGCAGCCTGCAGCTTTTGGTTGGTTGGAGTATGGATACGTTCCCAGTTTAAGATAGGGACGCACCTTCCAATCAGACCTAGTGCTTACCAAGTATTAACTCATTAGGGCGGAGTGTTGGTTGCGCCCCACCCCCTGGTTTTCAGATAAATTTTGTTCAACAAGCCGTGTAGTCATGCTCTTTGAAAAAGTCTTCCTGACGAAACTAGTCAGAGCACGATACCACGGCAACCATTATCATGTGAGGACGCAGTGTGCTTTTAGCCTGAAGCTTCAGACACGAGAGGGAGGAAGTGCGGATCAGCTGTGCCTGGTTGACACGCAGTGCGCTCCAAGCTTGTAGTTGTATACTAGTGGAATGATGGACTGATCAGCTGTGAGTGTGTAACTTCCATCCAGTCTGCAACCAGTACCCTTGTGCTTTGAGAGAAGCAGTTTGAGTTATCCACTATTACCAACCAACTGAAAGCTAGAAGGCTATCCTTTGTAAGGAACTGTGCCCACTGATTTTTACAGTGTATTTACTTTATTTGTGACTTACAATAAATTATCAAAACGGTACTGGACTATTCGGGGTCTCTTTTTTACATGTGGACATTGTTGCTGTTATCTGATCATCAACCCTGGAGGACTTCGGGAGTAAACAGAGAGAGGATTTGATCCAAGGCTTGTTAACCTCCTTGCTCCAGTGAGTTTGAACCCCTATGGGGTGTGTGCAGCACAAGGTGTCCCAATAGATGGTGAAAGGTGCACTCATCAGATCTACTATTCATATAAGAGAATCAAGACCGAGGTCCAACCGCTGTGTCTTTGTTGGAATTTACCTGCCTGCATGTGTTTTGCTTGCATTTACAAAGACTTTGTTTTATCAGTCAGCATTGAGGACTGACAATAGCGCTGCTTTGATGGGTTAATTGCTGTTTCATATAGTACATTCATGCATCCATATTTCTATTTCTATTTTTTTTATTAAGTGGCTGCTGAGAGATATCTCACTCAGAATATGGTGACATCAGGTTAAATCACTGCGGTTTATTACCATTATTATCTTCCATCTGTATATACCGAATATCCTTTAGCGCTGAGATAGGAGGATTGGAGTAGGGCGTATTGTCTCCTTTTTGTTTGTATATGTTTACTCTTTTTAAATCATAATGGATCATAACAGAAACTACCCAAATTACCCTGATCAAAAGTTTACATACCCTGGTGATTTTGGCCTGATAACATGCACACAAGTTGACACAAAGGGGTTTGAATGGGTATTAAAGGTAACCATCCTCACCTGTGATCAGTTTGCTTGTAAGTAGTGTGTGTGTATACAAGGTCAATGAGTTTCTGGACTCCTGATAGACCCTTGCATCTTTCATCCAGTGCTGCACTGACGTTTCTGGATTCTGAGCAATGAGGAAAGCAAAACAATTGTCAAAAGATCTGCGGGAAAAAGGTAGTTGAACTGTATAAAACAGGAAAGGGATATAAAAAGATATCCAAGCTATTGAGAATGCTAATCAGTAGTGTTCAAACTCTAATCAAGAAGTGGAAAATGAAGGGTTCTGTTGAAACCAAACCACGGTCAGGTAGATCAACTAAAATTTCAACCACATCTGCCAGGAAAATTGTTTGAGATGCAAAGAAAAACCCACAAATAAATTCAGGTGAAATACAGGACTCTCTGAAAACATGTGGTATGGCTGTTTCAAGATGCACAATAAGGAGGCACTTAAAGAAGGATGGGCTGCATGGTCGAGTTGCCAGAAGAAAGCCATTACTACGCAAATGCCACAAAGAATCCCACTAACAATACGCCAAACAGCACAGAGACAAGCCTCAAACCTTCTGGCACAAAGTCATTTGGAGTGATGAGACCAAAACCACAACCATAAATGCTATATTAGGAGAGGAGTCAACAAGGCCAATGATGAAAGGTGTGCACCATTCCTACTGTGAAACACAGAGGTGGATCGCTAATGTTTTGGGGATGTGTGAGCTACAAAGGCACAGGAAATTTGGTCAAAATTGATTGCAAGATGAATGCAGTATCTTATCAAAAAATACTGGAGGAACATTTGCATTCATTAGCCAGGAAGCTGCGCATGGGACATACTTGGACATTCCAACATGACAATGATCCAAAACACAAGGACAAGTCGACCTGTCATTGGCTACAGCAGAATAAAGTGAAGGTTCTGGAGTGGCCATCTCAGTCCCCTGACTTATCATTGAGCCGCTCTGGGGAGATCTCAAACGTGCAGTTTGTGCAAGACAGCCCAAGAATTTACAGGAACTGTAGGCTTTTTGCCAAGAAGAATGGGCAGTTATACCATCCGAGAAGATAAAGAGCCTCATCCACAAATACCACAAAAGACTTTAAAGTGGTGTTTCACACAAAAAAAAAAAATTAGATGTCAGCAGCTGCAAATACTGCAGCTGCTGACTTTTAAAATAAGGACACTTACCTGTCCCGGGGTCCAGCGATGTCGGCACCCGAGACCGAGCTGTCCCTCGATCCTCGGGTGCTGCCGCCGCCATTCACACTGAGGGAATCAGGAAGCGAAGCGTTGCCGCTTCACTGCCCGGTTCCCTACTGCGCATGCGCGAGTCGCGCTGCGCGTCTTCACTGGTCCCCGTTGTGTTGTGGGAACTGTGTATTTCCCACAACACAACGGGGGTGGGCGGGGAGTCTGCGGCTAGCTGCGGCTAGCTGTACCCGGAAGTGGGTGCAGATACCTGTATTATACAGGTATCTGAACCCCCCTCCCCCCTGAAAGGTGCCAATTGTGACAACGGAGGGGGGGGAATCCGATGAGCGGAAGTTCCACTTTAGGGTGGAACTCCGCTTTAAGCTTTGCATTGATGTTAAAGGGGGCAATACACGGTATTAGGAACTGGGGTATGTAAACTTATGATCAGGGTCATTTGGGTAGTTTCTGTTGTCATTATGATTTAAAAAGAGTAAACACAGTTGATTGATAATAAATGACTTCAGCCAAACACTAACCATGAGTAAAATAAAAGTTTTTGTGTTATTATTCATATTCTCTGAAAAATGGCCAAGAAATCATAAATTCTGCCAGGGTAAGTAAGCTTATGAGCACAACTGTATATGAATTGTTCTATTGGACATTTTCTATTACTTTGGCTAATGTTATAAATTCAGCACTTTGCAGTTTATGAATTATGTCACGTTATTATTTAACTGTTATTTGAATCATTGTATTTCAGGTTATCAGGTTGACAAAAAGTTGTCAGTTTTAGTTAAAGGTAAATTCTAATAGCGCCCTCTTACGCATTTTTTCTCACCACTTATAGTATAGTTTATGTACACTATTGGGGAGCAGCTTTTTAAATATTTTTTTGTAATATTATTACATTTCTTGTTATAGTGCACAAACCAATAGGTGCAAGCTTCCTTTCATACACATTGTAGAATCCCTGTTCCTGTCTAAATAAAAAAAGAAAAAAAAAAAGAAAAAACCATACTTACTGGACTATGAAGTCCAGCATTATCTTGTTTGAAGAAAAAGCTCTGCCTTAGTCCCTCTTCTTCAGCACCTTCAATTGAGAGTTACGGGATGTGGCAGAGATGCCCACACTGTATGTTCATGTGTAACATCTCGCAATTGGTTCCTGGCTACATCACACATCCTAGGAGGCAGTCTGTGAGATGTTGTGCGTGTCTTCTCCAGAGAGAATAAGTCCAGTGCTCGCAACCTTTCTTCATAACTAATATCCTTCAGACCGTTATTAGCTTTGTTGCCCTTCTTTGTACTCCCTCCATTTCCAGTACATCCTTCCTGAGGACTGGTGCCCAGAAGTGGACAGCATATTCTAGGTGCCGCTGGACCAGAATCTTGTATAGTGGGAGAATTATCACTTTATCCCTGCAGTAAATCCCTTCTTAATGTATGCCAATATTCTGTTTGATTTGCTAGCAGCAGCTTGCATTGCATGCCATTGCTGAGCCTATCATCTACTAGGACCCCCAGGTCTTTTTCCTGTCTAGATTCCCCCAGAGGTTCTCCCCCAGTGTATAGATTACATTCATATTTTTGCCACCCAAATGCATTATTTTACATTTTTCTACATCAAACCTCATTTTCCATGTAGTTGCCCACCCCATTAATTTGTTCAGATCTTCTTGCAAGGTTTCCACATTCTGCGGAGAAGTTATTGCCCTGCTTAGCTTAGTATTGTCCGCAAATACAGAGATTGAACTGTTTACCCCATCCTCCAGGTCGTTTATGAACAAATTAAATAGGATTGGTCACAGCACAGAACCCTGGGGGACCCCACTACCTACCCCTGACCATTCCGAGTATTCCCCATTTATCACCACCCTCTGAACTCGCCCTTGTAGCCAGTCTTCAATGGTCCATGCCAACGGACCTTATTTTGTACAGTAAACATTTATGGGGAACTGTGTCAAATGCTTTTGCTAAATCCAGATACACCACATCTACGGGCCTTCCTTTATCTAGATAGCAACTCACCTCCTCATAGAAGGTTAATAAATTGGTTTGGCAAGAACGATTCTTCATGAATCCATGCTGATTATTGCTAATGATACCGTTTTCATTACTAAAATCTTGTACTGTATATAGTCCCTTATGATCCCCTCCAAGAGCTTGCATAAAATTGATGTTAGGCTAACTGGTCTGTAATTCCCAGGGATGTATTTGTGCTCTTTTTAAATATTGGTGCTACATTGGCTTTTCTTCAATCCGCTGGTACCATTCCAGTTAGTAAAAATTAGGAACAATGGTCTGGCAATTAGTTGACTGAGTTCCCTAAGTAACCTCGGGTGCAAGCCATCCGGTCCCGTTGATTTATTAATGTTAAGTTTCCCAAGTCTAATTCTAATTCTGTCCTCTGTTAGCCATGAGGGTGCTTCCTGTGATGTGTCACGAGGATAAACATTGCAGTTTTGGTTACTGAAGCCCCCCGATTCCCTTGTGAAGACTGAGGAGAAGAATAAATTCAATACCTTTGCCATCTCCCCATCCTTTGTAACCAGATGTCCTTCCTCATTCTTTATGGGGTTAATATGGTCTGCCCTCCATTTTTTACTGTTTACATACTTAAAGAATTTCTTGGGATTTTTTTTCCTCTCCTCCACTATGTGTCTTTTGTGTTCTATCTTAGCAGCCCTAATTGCACCCTTACATTTCTTGTTGCATTCTTTGTAAAGTCAATGCTGATGATGATCCCTCAACCTTGCATTTTTTGAAGGCCTTCTCTTTTGCTTTTATATGCATTTTTACATTGGAGTTACATTGGAGTTAAGTCATTTCGTTCTGAATGGAAATTCTGACAAATTTTTTGTTATTCAGAAATTCAGATGTATATGAATTTCCAAATGACAATAGTAGCAAATTTAAACAAATTCAAAATAACTAAACAAAATTTTGAACAAAATTCAAATCACTTTCAAACTGAATTAGAATTGTTTTTCAATTGAATTAAAATTGTTTTCTAATGGAATTTGAATTGTTTTTTAATCGAATTCGAATTTCTGAAGAGAATAAAATAGAATAGAAAATAAGAGAATAGAAAATAAAAAAATTGAATATAATAGAGTAAAACAGAACGGAATAGAAAATAAAATAATAGAAAAAAATAGACTAAAAAAATAGAATAGAAAAAAAAAGGAATAGAATAGAAAATAAAAGAATAGACTAGAAAAGAATAGTGTAAAACAGAGCAAAATAAAAAATAAAATAAAAGAACAGAATAAAATAAAATAGAAAATAAAGGAATAAAATAGTTTTAAATAGAGTTAAAAAAATAGAATGGAATAGAATAGAAACAATATAACCTTCTTCAAAAATGTGAATAGAATTGAAGAAAATAGAATAGAAAATAAAAGAATAGATATAATAGAATAGAATAAAATAGAAAAAATATAACCATCTTCTAAAATTTGAATTTCGAAACGAATGCATTTGAATTCAAATAGAATAGAAAAGAATAGAATATGATAGAAAAAAGGATAGAATAGAAAAGAATAGAAAAGACTAGAATAAAAAAAAACTATAGAATAGAAAGAATATAACAATATGAAAGAAAATGAGAATACCACAGCACAGACAAGCTTAATTATGTAATAGTGAAATGCTAGTGCTAATATAGACTAAATGTGCAAAAAACACAATAATACAGTCTCATAGACTCGCTGATCACCGAGTGCGCCGCGCGCGCCCTGCAGGGGGCGTGCAGGCCACTCATGCACGGGACGATGTCAATAGACGTCGTCCCGGCAATGTAGGTCCGCTCTGTTGCTGTCATTTGGCAATGGCGCGGATCTGAAGAGGTTAAACTAAAGTGTAAAAAAACTATTAAAAATTCATAAACCAGCATGTAGCCAGTGAAAGTTCAAATAAATGTGCAAAAATGCAAATATACAGTTCCAATTGCAAAATTTCTTTCCCAAGTGCTGCTGTACTGACAAGTCATAAAGTGCTTAAATAATTGATATCCACACAGGTGACAATGTGCTCCAAACCCCCCCCTTTGTGGTTAGACTCACCAGATCCAATGGACCCCTCAAGCAATACTGTGTTGTGGGTCAAACAGGCTTAGTCTGGTGAGCAGGGTGATGAGGTGCCAACTCCAGGATAAATCCTTCTGGTGATGTTTCAAACATAAGAAGAAAGAGCCCACATAGTATAGTATGTCTTGTTTATTCAGTAGAAATCAAGCTTACTATGTTCCATAGTGAAAAAACAACAGATGTAGCATCAAAAAATAGTCTGCTAGTTCCAGGAAGCAGCAGGTTCTCTCACAACCTTATCTGTATTCAAACATGGGATGTGATGTCACTGCGGTGCCGTAGTCTGCCTCTGATGTATTTCGCCCCTCACACAGGGCTTTATCATAACAATATACCCATTTTCAAAAATGAGAATTTCGAATAGAATAGAAAAGAATCGAGTAGAATAGAAAATAAAAGAATAGAAAAGAATGGAATAGAATACAATTGAAAAAAAACAATAGAAAATAATTTAATAGAATAAATATAACCATCTTCCACATTTTTCATTTCAAATAGAATAAATTCAATTTCGAATGGAATTTGAACCGATTCAAATTTTCCAAATTCTGTTTAATTGAGTTCAGTTGGACTGAATTCAGAAAATTTGAATCGATTTGAATTCGACTAAACAAAACAAATTCCGAAAACGAATTAAACGAATTTAACTAAACATATTGATGTAAATAACGAATCGAAACAAAACTAATATTTTCATTCTGCACATGTCTATATTTTTTACTTTTACATTTAGATTTCTCTAAATACAGCAGGAGCATCCCAATCTGATTAAACTCAATTTGAAATACAGGATTTTTAGGAAGTAGAGCTGCAACATCTGTTATTTTTTTATTTTTTTTAATCAAGGGTAATATATCTGAATATCTGAATATATTATATCTGAGTTTTAAAGAAAGAGCTCCTTATTAAAGCGGAGTTCCAGTCCCCCAATTCATTTTTTTTAAGACTTCACTTCAACTTGCTCCACCTTATATGCAGTCTTTAGGTAGTGTTATCACTGTAGTTCTTTTTATTTTTGTTTAAATTCAATAAAAGTACCTGAATCTCGGAAGCTGGCAGGGTCCATCTCCACTGTGGGCTTCTGAAGCCCTCCTGTATCTATTTCCACGAATCGGTGCAGCTGGCTACCCAGCATGAACCTTCCGATCTCACACCTGCGCAGTAATGCCATCGCGTGGAGCTCGTTCTACTCATTTCCTGATGGGAAATAGTGCGAGATTTCGGTATTAGGCGATTCCCAAGGACTCCAAGGACTCCTGAGATACATGACGCCGATATCCCAGGTGTCCATGGGAAGAGCCTAATGATGTAATCGCCTTGGCGGAGGGACCCGGAATTGCTCCAGAAAATCATAAATTACAGGTATTCTGTATTTAGAAAAAAAAAAGAGTTACCATTTAAAAGCAAATGGAGGATGGGGATTGGATTTATAGCAAGTGAAAAAAATGCGTGGAACTCTGCTTTAACCACTTGCCGACCGCCTCACGCCTATATACGTGAGCAGAGCGGCACGGGCAGGCAAAATCACGTACCTGAAACGTGATTGCCTTCCCGCGGGTGGGGGGTCCGATCGGACCCCCCCCCGGTGCCAGCTGCGGTCGGCATTTGGTTGGGAGCGATGACAGACGAGGGGGAGGCCATCCGATCGTGGCCCCCCCCTCGCGATCGCTCCCAGCCAATGAGAAACATCCCCTGCCTCTGTATAGTACACAGAGGCAGAGGATGTGATGTCATCTCTCCTCGGTCTGGCAGTTTCCGTTCCAGCGCCGAGGAGAGATGACATGTGAGTGCACCAAACACACACACACACACAGTAGAACATGCCAGGCATACATTACACCCCCGATCGCCCCCCGATCCCCCCCCCAATCACCCCCCCCCCAATCACCCCCCCCCCCCTGTCACAAACTGACACCAAGCAGGTTTTTTTTTTTTTTTTTTCCTGATTACTGCATAGTGTCAGTTTGTGACAGTTAGCAGTGGTGGGACAGTTAGTATTACCCCCCTGTAGGTCTAGGGTACCCCCCTTACCCCCCCTAATAAAGTTTTAACCCCTTGATCACCCCCCCTCACCAGTGTCGCTAAGCGATCATTTTTCTGATCGCTGTATTAGTGTCGCTGGTGACGGTAGTTAGGGACGTAAATATTTAGGTTCGCCGTCAGTGTTTTATAGCAACAGGGACCCCCATATACTATCTAATAAATGTTTTAACCCCTTGATTGCCCCCTAGTTAACCCTTTCACCACTGATCACCGTATAACCGTTACGGGTGACGCTGGTTCGTTCGTTTATTTTTTATAGTGTCAGGGCACCCGCCGTTTATTACCGAATAAAGGTTTAGCCCCCTGTAGATCTAGGGTACCCCCCTTACCCCCCTAATAAAGTTTTAACCCCTTGATCACCCCCTGTCGCCAGTGTCGCTAAGCGATCATTTTTCTGATCGCTGTATTAGTGTCGCTGGTGACGCTAGTTAGGGACGTAAATATTTAGGTTCGCCGTCAGTGTTTTATAGCGATAGGGACCCCCATATACTATCTAATAAATGTTTTAACCCCTTGATGGCCCCCTAGTTAACCCTTTCACCACTGATCACCGTATAACCTTTACGGGTGACGCTGGTTAGTTCGTTTATTTTTTATAGTGTCAGGGCACCCGCCGTTTATTACCGAATAAAGGTTTAGCCCCCTGATCGCCCGGCGGTGATATGCGTCGCCCTAGGCAGCGTCAGATTAGCGCCAGTACCGCGAACACCCACGCACGCACCGTACACGCACCGTACACCTCCCTTAGTGGTATAGTATCTGAACGCATCAATATCTGATCCGATCAGATCTATACTAGCGTCCCCAGCAGTTTAGGGTTCCCAAAAACGCAGTGTTAGCGGGATCAGCCCAGATACCTGCTAGCACCTGCGTTTTGCCCCTCCGCCCGGCCCAGCCCACCCAAGTGCAGTATCGATCGATCACTGACACTTTTCTTTGTAGCGTTTTGGTGAACTGGCAAGCACCAGCGGCGTAGTACACCCCGGTCGTAGTCAAAACAGCACTGCAGTAACACTTGGTGAATGTTTTGAACGCTACCATGCACTAGTTGAGTATTAGCGTAGCGTACAGCATTGCACAGACTAGGCACACTTTCACAGGGTCTCCCAAGATGCCATCGCATTTTGAGAGACTCGAACCTGGAACCGGTTACAGTTATAAAAGTTACAGTTACAAAAAAAAAGTGTAAAAAAAAAAAAAAACACAAACAAAAATAAAAAAAAAATAGTTGTCGTTTTATTGTTCTCTCTCTCTCTCTATTCTCTCTCTATTGTTCTGCTCTTTTTTACTGTATTCTATTCTGCAATGTTTTATTGTTATTATGTTTTATCATGTTTGCTTTTCAGGTATGTAATTATTTATACCTTACCGTTTACTGTGCTTTATTGTTAACCATTTTTTTGTCTTCAGGTACGCCATTCACGACTTTGAGTGGTTATACCAGAATGATGCCTGCAGGTTTAGGTATCATCTTGGTATCATTCTTTTTAGCCAGCGGTCGGCTTTCATGTAAAAGCAATCCTAGCGGCTAATTAGCCTCTAGACTGCTTTTACAAGCAGTGGGAGGGAATGCCCCCCCCCCCACCGTCTTCCGTGTTTTTCTCTGGCTCTCCTGTCTCAACAGGGAACCTGAGAATGCAGCCGGTGATTCAGCCAGCTGACCATAGAGCTGATCAGAGACCAGAGTGGCTCCAAACATCTCTATGGCCTAAGAAACCGGAAGCTACGAGCATTTTATGACTTAGATTTCGCCGGATGTAAATAGCGCCATTGGGAAATTGGGGAAGCATTTTATCACACCGATCTTGGTGTGGTCAGATGCTTTGAAGGCAGAGGAGAGATCTAGGGTCTAATAGACCCCAATTTTTTCAAAAAAGAGTACCTGTCACTACCTATTGCTATCATAGGGGATATTTACATTCCCTGAGATAACAATAAAAATGATTTAAAAAAAAAAAATGAAAGGAACAGTTTAAAAATAAGATAAAAAAGCAAAAAAAAAATAAATAAAAAAAATAAATAAAAAAAAAAGCACCCCTGTCGCCCCCTGCTCTCGCGCTAAGGCGAACGCAAGCGGCGGTCTGGCGTCAAACGTAAACAGCAATTGCACCATGCATGTGAGGTATCACCGCGAAGGTCAGATCGAGGGCAGTAATTTTAGCAGTAGACCTCCTCTGTAAATCTAAAGTGGTAACCTGTAAAGGCTTTTAAAGGCTTTTAAAAATGTAGTAATTTTGTTGCCACTGAACGTTTGTGCGCAATTTTAAAGCATGTCATGTTTGGTATCCATGTACTCGGCCTAAGATCATCTTTTTTATTTCATCAAACATTTGGGCAATATAGTGTGTTTTAGTGCATTAAAATTTAAAAAAGTGTGTTTTTTCCCCAAAAAATGCGTTTGAAAATCGCTGCGCAAATACTGTGTGAAAAAAAAAAAATGAAACACCCACCATTTTAATCTGTAGGGCAATTGCTTTAAAATAATATATAATGTTTGGGGGTTCAAAGTAATTTTCTTGCAAAAAAAAATAACTTTTTCATGTAAACAATAAGTGTCAGAAAGGGCTTTGTCTTCAAGTGGTTAGAAGAGTGGGTGATGTGTGACATAAGCTTCTAAATGTTGTGCATAAAATGCCAGGACAGTTCAAACCCCCCCCCCCCAAATGACCCCATTTTGGAAAGTAGACACCCCAAGCTATTTGCTGAGAGGCATGTCGAGTCCATGGAATATTTTATATTGTGACACAAGTTGCGGGAAAGAGACAATTTTTTTTTTTTTTTTGCACAAAGTTGTCACTAAATGATATATTGCTCAAACATGCCATGGGAATATGTGAAATTACACCCCAAAATACATTCTGTTGCTTCTCCTGAGTACGGGGATACCACATGTGTGGGACTTTTTGGGAGCCTAGCCGCGCACGGGACCCCGAAAACCAAGCACCGCCTTCAGGCTTTCTAAGGCCGTAAATTTTTGATTTCACTCCTCACTACCTATCACAGTTTCGGAGGCCATGGAATGCCCAGGTGGCACAAACCCCCCCCCAAATTACCCCATTTTGGAAAGTAGACACCCCAAGCTATTTGCTGAGAGGTATAGTGAGTATTTTGCAGACCTCACTTTTTGTCACAAAGTTTTGAAAATTGAAAAAAGAAAAAAAAATTTTTTTTTTCTGGTCTTTCTTCATTTTCAAAAACAAATGAGAGCTGCAAAATACTCACCATGCCTCTCAGCAAATAGCTTGGGGTGTCTACTTTCCAAAATGGGGTCATTTGGGGGGGGTTTGTGCCATCTTGGCATTTTATGGCCTTCAAAACTGTGATAGGTAGTGAGGAGTAAAATCAAAAATGTATGCCCTTAGAAATCCTGAAGGTGGTGCTGGGTTTTCGGGGCCCCGTACGCGGCTAGGCTCCCAAAAAGTGCCACACATGTGGTATCCCCGTACTCAGGAGAAGCAGCTGAATGTATTTTGGGGTGCAATTCCACATATGCCCATGGCCTGTGTGAGCAATATATCATTTAGTGACAACTTTTTGTAATTTTTTTTTTTTCTTTTTTTTGTCATTATTCAATCACTTGGGACAAAAAAATAAATATTCAATGGGCTCAACATGCCTCTCAGCAATTTCCTTGGGGTGTCTACTTTCCAAAATGGGGTCATTTGGGGGGGTTTTGTACTGCCCTGCCATTTTAGCACCTCAAGAAATGACATAGGCAGTCAGAAACTAAAAGCTGTGTAAATTCCAGAAAATGTACCCTAGTTTGTAGACACTATAACTTTTGCGCAAACCAATAAATATACGCTTATTGACATTTTTTTTACCAAAGACATGTGGCCGAATACATTTTGGCCTAAATGTATGACTAAAATTTAGTTTATTGGATTTTTTTTTATAACAAAAAGTAGAAAATATCATTTTTTTTCAAAATTTTCAGTCTTTTTCCGTTTATAGCGCAAAAAATAAAAACGGCAGAGGTGATCAAATACCATCAAAAGAAAGCTCTATTTGTGGGAAGAAAAGGACGCAAATTTCGTTTGGGTAGAGCATTGCATGACCGCGCAATTAGCAGTTAAAGCGACGCAGTGCCGAATTGTAAAAAGTGCTCTGGTCAGGAAGGGGGTAAATCCTTCCGGGGCTGAAGTGGTTAAGATTCCTTATTCAGATGGATTTCCCAAAGTATCTCCACAGAAATCACGAAGTGCTTGAACTACAGTGTGAGTCCTTCACCAATCTCACTAGATAAAACTCATCACCAAATGGTAATGGCTGGTAAGATTATAAACCAGCAAAAAAAGCTCAGTCTCTCCTAGCGCTCCTTCAGTATATTAATCGATCAAAGTCTCATCAGGCCATTCCATGTAGAGCAAGTAAGAAGAAAAGAAGGGAGGCTTCCCATAGTGTAAAAAAGTTTTAGAAGGCTTTATTAAAACAAACAGTATTGTATTCACAATAAGGAATTCTTTCTTTGAAAACTTTTTTACACTTTGGAACACTATATGAACATTTGCTTAACCACTTCAATACCAGGCACTTAAACACCTTCCCGCCCAGCCCAATTTTCACCTTTCAGTGCTGTTGCAATTTGAATGACAATTGCGCAGTCATGCTACACTGTACCCAAACAATTTTTTTATCATTTTGTTCCCACAAATAGAGCTTTCTTTTGGTGGTATTTGATCACCTCTGCGGTTTTTATTTTTTGCGCAACAAATAAAAAAAGACCGAAAATTTCGAAAAAAAACAAGTTTTTCTTTGTTTCTGTTAAATTTTTTTGTAAATAAGTACGCTTTCTCCTTCAATAATGGGCACTGATATAGCTGCACTGATGGGCACTGATACGACGGCACTGATGGGCACCGATGAGGTGGCACCAATGAGGTGGCACTGATGAGGTGGCACTAACGGGCACTGATGATGGGCAATGATAGGCGGCACTGATGGGCACTGATAGGTGGCACTGGTATGCGGCACTGATGGGCACTCATAGGTGGCACCGATGGGCACACATAGGCGGCACTGATGGGCACTCGTAGGTGGCATTGATTGGCATATATGGGTGGCACTGATGGGTACTTATGTGTGGCACTGATGTGTGGCACTGATGGGCACAGATGGGCACTGACAGGTGGCACCGATGGGCAATGACAGGTGGCACAGATGGGCAATGACAGGTGGCACTGATATAGCATTGCTGGGCAGATCTGGGCATTGCTGGGCATATCTTTGGAATAATAGTGCCAATCAGTGCCCATTTGTGGGCACCGATTGGCACAGATTGGGCACATGTGGATGGCCATGGGGTACATACCTGGCCATCCACGTTGCCCCTTCCCTGGTAGTCCTAGTGGCATCCCTGGTAGTCCAGTGGGGTGATCTGCGGGGGGGCTGCGCTGATAAACAATCAGCGCAGACCCCCCTGCCAGGAGAGCCGCCGATCGGCTCTCCTCTACTTGCTCTTCCTATTGACAGCGTGATCAGCCGTGATTGGACACGGCTGATTACGTGGTAAAGAGCCTCCGCCGGAGGCTTTTTACCAAGATCAGTGTAGCGGTGTGTCAGACTGACATACCGCTCCACCGATCGCCGCGATGCGCGCCCCCGGGGGCGCGCTGCGGCATTTTATCCTGCTGGACGTCATATGACGCCCAGTCAGGATAACACAACCACTTCCCGGACGTCAATCCGCTATAGGGCGGGCGGGAAGTGGTTAAATAGTTTTTGAATAGTTATTAATTTTTTTCTTTTGGGACTGAGGTTTTTAAAGGCAATGAACTATTGTGGAAACACTTGAGCATTTTTGTACCAGATATTTGTATTTTTGCACATAATTTGTTTTCACTCATATTTTTTGCACTTTTTATTTGCATTTTTGCACAGTAAGGAAACTAATTATGAGTACTTATATACATTTTGTTATATAGATTTTGCATTGTTTGGTTTCACTTTTTTATAACACAGTATTGAATAGTTTGTATGGTGAGAGGACTTGCGCTAATCTCTCTATTACCTACTGAATATAAATTCAGACAAATTTTTGGTTATTTGGAGATTCTGATGTATGTAAGTGAGTAAAGACACAACACGTGTTTTTGACAATCCCTTTAATAAAAAATAATGTCCCTGGCCAGTGGTTGTGGGGGTCTGTGGGTGGGGTGCTTATTAGAATTCAACAAGGGGCCCCATAATCCAAGGCTCCCCCTATGTGAATGAGTATCATCGCTGTAGGTCCATCGTCAATCACATCGCCCGCTGCCACCTCAGACCAGAAAAAAGAAAAGACAAAATCTGCGGCCCCAACGAAGCCTCCCGCCGTCTGGCAGCTCCAACGTCTGTCAGCTCTTAAATAACTAAGGGACAGGAGGGAGCCTATGTCGGGGGCCGTAGGGTTCTTTTAATTTTTTTGGGGGGTCTGGCCAAGGCGTGATTGATGATTAATCTACACTGAGGGACATTTTTATTTATTTATTTTTTGTTTTGTTTTTAGTAAAGGCATTGGCAAAGATTTGTGTTGCGTCTTTACTCACTTTTTAGATGATACTCATTCACATAGGGGACCCCTTGTTGAAGGGGGGCTTCCAGATTCTGATATGCCCCCACCCACAGACCCCCACAACCACTGGCCAGGGTTGTGGGGAAGAGGCCCTTTTCCACATCAACAAAGCAACCCCATGTTGACCTGCATACTCGGATAAGGGTCTGGTATGGATTTTGTGGGAGACTGCACGCCATTTTTTTTTTTGTAAATTTTGACGTTGGGTTCCCCCTTAAAATCAATACCAGATCCAAAGGGCATGGGGGGGGGGGGGGGGGGGTCAGGCCATTTTTTTTTTCATTGCCAGCATTCACAAATTGCACCCAAGTTGCACCCAAATCGCATCTGTATCATGCAGGTGCGACTTTCCTGCAAATTTTTAGAGTTTACATTGAGGTCTATGGAAAGCAAGTCGCATGAAAGTCGGACCAGAGTAGTGCAGGAACTACTTTTAAGTCGCTGTGACTTGAAGTCACACAGATATGAACCGTTATTATTGGGAAACATGGGATGCAACTTGTCATGTAACTTTGGGGTCCAAATTCGCATGACAAGTCGCACACGTGTGAATGTTCTCTTCTTTCCCAACCTTAAATTCTGAGGTTATGCTTTGTTACTATGATATGTTAACAGCACTGTTATGTCGAACAACAACTAAAACAATAAATTAAAAAAGAAAACTAAAGTAAAAGAATAAGGACAATAAGAAAGAAAGAATAAGGACAACTCTGCCAGACATTGGTTAATACATAGATTTCAATAAACATGATGTCCCATGAATATTTGTACAACGTCTTTAATCTTGTAATCCATGTTCAGATCACTATGTATTATTTGATCTGAATGACTCAATGAAAATAGAATTGAATCACAGTGTTAACCACTTCAATACAGGGCACTTATACACTGTCCTGCCCAGACCAATTTTCAGCTTTCAGTGCTGTCGCATTTTGAATGACAATTGCACGTCATACAACACTGCACCCAAACTAAATTTTTATCATTTTGTTCCTACAAATAGAGCTTTCTTTTGGTGGTATTTGATCACCTCTGGGATTTTATTTTCTGCTAAACAAATAAAAAAAAGCCCGAAAATTGTGAAAAAAAAGTTTTTTTTTTGTTTCTGTTACAAAACTTTATAAATAAGTAAGTTTTCTCCTTCACTGATGGGCACTGATAGGGCTGCACTGACGGGCACTGATAAGGCGGCACTGATATGCACTGATGAGGTGGCACCAATGAGGTGGCACTGATATGCAGCACTGATGGATACACATAGGTGGCACTGATGGGCACTGAAAGGCGGAACGGATGGGCACTGATAGGCGGCATGGATGGGCACTGATAGGTGGCACAGATGGGCACTGATAGGTGGCACGGATGGGCATGGATGGGCACTGATAGGTGGCACTGATGTACACTAATAGATGGTAGTGATGGATGCCAATCAGTGCCAAACAATAATGCCTGCCAATCAGTGATGCACATTGTGGGCACTGATTGGCATTCATTGTGGGCACTGATTGGCATCCCTGGTGGTCTATGGTGGCATACCTGGTGGTGACATCCCTAGTGGTCCTGGTGGCATCCCTGGTGGTCCTGTGTGGGCATCCTTGGGGGGGCTGCCTGATGGCTCCCTGGGCACTACATTATTCAGGAAGCCGTCAGCAAGTAATGCTGTTCTGTATGCATCCAGCTCCCATCCTAGGTCCTTGATCAATAGCATCCCCTACAGTCAGTATTTGAGACTGCAACGTAATTGCAGTAGGGATAATGACTTTCAAAACGAAGCAAATCTTCTATATGGTTATTTACGAGAGAGAGGCTACACTCATAGGAGAAAACAATGATTTGTTGCGCTATAAATGTCAACTATGAGCAAAGCTGTATTGTTTACAGGATGAGAGGGAAGGGTTAAAAGTGTCCAGGGATAGGACGCAATTAAAAATAGCAGCAGAGAGTCAGTGAACAGTTATTTAGGAGGTGACTCCTGGTGAGAATTCAGTTGGTTGAAAACTGGGAAAGTCTGTAACCTGGGTATATTACTACAGGGAAATGTAACTGGCACAAAACAGGAGGCAGCACGCTGAAGGGTAGAAACACCTTTAGGAGAAATACAAAAGAGAGAAAACAAGCAGCGCCAACCTAAGTGCAGTAGTGTTATCACACGTTTTTAATTTTAATAGAAATGCACTTACTCTAAGTAGAATAAAAGCAGGCACATCATGATAAAGTCCAATGGACAGCAAGGATGGACAGCAGGATGGACAGCAGGGCTCCATGGGGACGATCTTCCAGCGCTAAGTGTTCCTGTCTGGCGGTGCCGGTGGCTTCCAATGTCCCAGGCTACCAGGCTAGAGCAAGCAGGGCACAGGGGGAAATCGCCAGTCCAAGAGTCCCTGGTCGCAGTCAGATGATGCTAACAGCGTGCACGCGTTCAGAACATGCGTTCTCCTTCATCAGGCATCTGGTCCTGGGACATTGGAAGCCACCGGCGTCGCCAAACAGGAACACTTAGCGCTGAAAGATCGTCCCTGTGCAGGCCTGCTGTCCATTCTGCTGTCCATCCTTGGTGTCCATTGGACTTTATCATGATGTGCCTGCTTTTATTCTAGGATACCTCTCAGACTGTTATGCTGTGTACACACAAGCAGACTTTTCAGCATCAAAGGTCCGACGGTCTTTCCGATGGACTTTTGACGGAGTTACGACAGACCTTCGAACGACCGGACTTGCTCACACACGAACGGACTAAAGTCCGTTCGAAAGCCCGTTCCTTTGAACGTGATGATGTATGACTGGACTAGAATCAGGAAGTTCATAGCCAGTAGCCAATAGCTGCCCTTGCGTCCTTTTTTGTCCGTCAGACTAACATACAGACAATCGGATTTTTCGACCGTACTCGAGTCCGTCGGAAAGATTTGAAACATGTTCCAAATCTAAAGCCCGTCTGATTTTCGACAGAAAAGGTCCGCTGAAGGTCTGATGAAGCCCACACACGGTCGGATTGTCAGACGGATTTGTTCCGTCGGAGCAGTCCGGTCGAAAAGTCTGGTCATGTGTACACGGCATTAGAATAATTACATCATATACTAAGTAGCACAAGCAAGTGAGACAAATTATTGAGAAATATTGCCCATTATTATTGGCAGATCCCATTGCCAATAAATATGTAGAAGGACAACCACAAATCACGTACAGACGAGCCAAATCTTTAAAAGACCGACTAACTCAAAGTCACTATAACATTCCTCTGCCATCTAGTCAATCCCCTGGTACTTTTTCATGTAGAAAATGTGATAAGTGTCATGATTCATGCCAAAACAACAATGAATTAATTAATTGTTCAGATTCAGATTCATGCCAAACAACAATGAATTAATATTACCAAACGGACAGGTTCACATGATTAGACATAGAGTGACATGCCAAACTCCGGGTATTGTATACCTTATGCAATGTACATGCAAGTGTTTCTATATTGGGAAAACAAAATGCCCTTTCCATGTAAGAATAAATGACCTCAGTGGCGGCCCGTCCATAGGGGGCGCATGGGCGCCGCCCCCCCAAAGCCAGTCAAAAAAAAAAAAAAAAATGTCCCTTTAAAAAAAAAAAAAGTTTCTTTAAGAAGTGCACTGTGTTCCGGGCGGGTGCACTATAGAAGCGTCATGCCAATGCAATCCCGCGATTGCAGGCAAGATGCTTCATTTGCTGTTTTTTTGTTGCCCTGTGGCGCTGTGCAGTGCGCCTCTAGATGCTGATTGGGGCATTCTCCTTCATGGGCGGTGCTGTCACCGGGCGGCGTGTCACTTCCTGTTTCGGCTGGTGTGAATGGAGAAGCAAGGTAAGTTTATGTGTTACTATCAGCCTTCGTCTGTCCACCGTATGTGTATGTGATCGGAGGGTGGAGGGAGCTGTGCTTCACCTCTGCCCTGCCTGGAATCAACCTCCGGTCCAGCCCTTCACCCGACAATCTGCTGGAGCCTTAATTACACATCTCCTGTATGTGTATATCACGGGGCTCCCAGCACTGCGTCCTACAGTCATGCTGTGCATTCTATCATCTCATCTCTCTCCCTCTCTCTCTATTCTATCTGTATTACATGCACTCTCTATCTAAGTGTCTATCTATCTGTATATCTATCTATATAACTGTCTATCTATATAACTGTCTATCTATATAACTGTCTATCTATCTATCTGTATATCTATCTATATAACTGTCTATCTATATAACTGTCTATCTATCTATCTGTATATCTATCTATATAACTGTCTATCTATCTATCTGTATATCTATCTATATAACTGTCTATCTATATAACTGTCTATCTATATAACTGTCTATCTATCTATCTATCTATCTATCTATCTATCTATCTATCTATCTATCTATCTATCTATCTATCTGCCCCATCACGGGCGAGTGACGTGGGGGGGGGTTGGTTGAGATTTTGTTTGCGCCCCCCCTAAAAAAATGGAGCACCAGCCGCCACTGGACCATATATATACCTTATAAGAAAACGGAGAATGGAGACGCCAATAAGTCGCCATGTGGGGCTATTTCATGGCTTTAGTTTGAACACCATCAAATTTATGGCCCTTGAACACATTCCTCCTGAAGTTAGAGGAGGTAGTAACGACCAAAAGCTTCTGCAATTAGAATCACGTTGGATTTATTTATTAAAAGCTACGGTATACCATGGGTTAAATTAAATGCTTAGTTATAAACCTTTTTTATAATATATTTGATCATGGTATACTGCTATTTTTTCTCCCAGTATTGGCTTTTCTGACTCCTTCTTTCTCTCTTCCTTCAACCCCCCCCCCTTTTTTCCCCTGTTCCTTCACTCCTTCCTCCCTCTCTTCCTCCCCTCCTCTCTTTTCTTTTCCCCCCTCCCCCTTCTCCCTTTCTTTGTCATTGTTTCTATAGATGTTAATAACACATCTCCCTCCCTTAAATGATCCTCCCTCCCTTCCTCCCTCCCTTGGTCTTAGTAATTAATTGAGATGCTGCGGGAACCAAGGGACACATGCACATCACTATCTCCTATTCAGGTAACCTTTTAGCTAGTCTAAATTTTGAAAAATTCTCCCTCCCTTGGTCTTAGTAATTAAACATAGTTAATGTCATATTTAGGAAAAGTGTTTTTCTGTTTTTTTCCCCTTTTACCTATTTTGCACTATTTTTGTTTCTTTTATTAAAAATATGTTTTGTAAATGCATCTGCGTCTCCATGTTTATGGCTATGCACTATCCCCTAATTTCCATCCTTCTCCTATATTTACATCAAATTGATCGCTGTGCCATAATGGGGTGTTTTTGCTTGTTTGACTTTCCTAGCGTAATTTGGGTGACCACACGGATGTCCAGGGTGTTCCTGCTAACCAGGCTGGGCACCCGATCCACTGTGCGGCTTGTGTGTGCTACGCCGTCCACTCTGGAATCTTCACGTCTTTTGACAAGTGAGATCTCCCCTCCTATCCACCAGAGGGAGCCCTGGTTCCACTTTTCCGACCAAGCCTTAGGACCCGGCGGGAATGGACAAGCTTCGTGGAGTGGCGAAGTAACCTTTAGCTAGTCTAAATTTTGAAAAATGTCTCCTTTTCTATCTCTATAATGGCGATCGTGATTTTCATGTTTTTGTTTTAAGATTATTATCTTTTCTTGCTGGCACTGTACTGCAAGTTATAACTGCTGTTCTAATTGTGTCTATCAGATAACCTTAGAGTGACTAAAGTTTCCGGAGGTGTGTGGCCCTTGGCATTAAGCCAGCTGCAGAACCTATTCCTGTAAGTTGACCTTATTTTAGCTTTTTAGCCGCGCAGTGGCTTGAAATCCCGGCGACGTCAGGATATCAAAACCACTTTGTCGCCGTCATTTTGCTATATGGTGGGCGGCAAGTGGTTAAAAAGGTAATATTTTTATTGCCTGTGGTTCATCAGGCAAAACTTCATTTTTTTGCTGTTGGCAACACAGGAACATTATTATTATTATTATTGTTAACCCCACAGTTAAATATCTAAAGCCGGCCTTACATGGATTGAAATTTGGCCCGTTTAGCAGGGACTGGCCGAGATTTGATCCATCTATGGGCAAGTCCATCGATTGAGTTGGGTACAACCAGCATGTCAGATTTTTTTATATATGTGATTACTACTGGCGTATAGTAATCTATAGTAATTTAATAGGGTAGCAGTAATCATTGTGTTCTGCAGGCTGGGAAGGCTCCCCACGCCCTCCCCCCACACTGACTTTTAGACGCAATGACCTAGAATAAGAATACAAATTCTGACTTCATTCTGCATATTTCTTAGTAGGAAGTCAACAATGTCAGCTGTCACATATTGTCACGGCTCACTATAAGTGTGTAGTTATTAACTAGTTTTGCTTGTTGGTATAATATTACAATGGCAGCTCAAGCATACAAAGACTCAGTATGCTGTAATAGAAGACATCACAGTGCAAAACTGTTTTGAAAAGAATTAGTCACCAAAGGTAACACCTGTTGGAAACAATAATCTGAAAGAAGAGAACAGGTTCCATGGTTATTGCATAAATATAATACATTATAACTGGGTGTTGCTACAGCTCCTTAGTTTAATACATAATGCTGACTTTTAACCACTTCAGCTCGGAAGATGAGGCTGCTCAATGACCATAGCACTTTTTACAATTTGGCACTGCGCTGCTTTAACTGGTCATGCAATATTGTACCCAAACAAAATTTGCGTCTTTTTTTCCCCACAAATAGAGCTTTATTTTGATGGTATTTGATTGGCTCTGTGATTTTTATTTTTTTGCGATATAAACGATAATGATATTTTCTACTTTTGTTAGAAGAAAAATCCAATAAGCTCAATTTTAGTCATACATTTAGGCAAAAATGTATTCAGCTACATGTCTTTGGTAAAAAAAATGTCAATTAAAGTATATTTATTGGTTTGCGCAAACGTTATAGCATCTACAAACTAGGGTACATTTTCTGGAATTTACACAGCTTTTAGTTTATGACTGCCTATCTCATTTCTTGAGGTGCTAAAATGGCAGGGCAGTAAACCCCCCCCCCAAATGACCCCATTTTGGAAAGTAGACGCCCCAAGGAAATTGCTGAGAGGCATGTTGAGCCCATTGAATATTTTACTTTTTTGTCTCGAGTGATTGAAAAATGGCAAAAAAAAAAAAATACACTAAATGATATATTGCTCACACCTGCCATGGTTATATCTGGAATTACACCCCAAAATACATTCTGCTGCTTCTCCTGAGTATGGGGATGCCACATGTGTAAGACTGTGTGGGAGCCTATCCGCGTACAGGACCCCAAAAACCAAGCACCACCTTTAGGCTTTCTAAGGGCGAAAAATTTTGATTTCACTCCTCACTACCTATCACAGTTTCGAAGACTATAAAATGCCCAGATAGCACAAACCCCCTCAAATGACCCCATTTTGGAAAGTAGACACCCCACGTTCTTTGCTGAGAGGCATTTTGAAATGAAATGACAAACTTTTTTTTTTTTTTTTTGCACAAAGTTGTCTCTAAATTATATATTGCTCAAACATGCCATGGGCATATGTGGAATTACACCCCAAAATACGTTCTGTTGCTTCTCCTGAGTACGGGGATACCACATGTGTGAGACTTTTTGGGAGCCTAGCCGTGTACAGGACCCCGAAAACCAATCACTGCCTTCAGACTTTCTAAGGGCATAAAATGGTAATTTTACTCCTCACTACCTATCACAGTTACGGAGGTCCTGAAATATCCAGATAGCACAAAACCCCCCAAATGACCCCATTTTGGAAAGTAGACACCCAAGGTATTCGCTAAGAGGCATGGGGAGTATTTTGCAGTTCTCATTTGTTTTTTAAAATGAAGAAAAAAAAGAAAAACATTTTTTTTTTCTTTTTTCCCAAATTTCAAAACTTTGTGACAAAAAGCGAGATCTGCAAAATACTCAACATGCCTCTCAGCAAATAGCTTGGGGTGTCTACTTTCAAAAATGGGGTAATTTGGGGGGGGGGGTTGTGCTATCTGGGCATTTCATGGCCTCCGAAACTGTCGGCAGTGAGGAGTGAAATAAAAAATTTACGCCCATAGAAAGCCTTAAGGCGGCGATTGGTTTTCGGGGTCTTGTACACAGGCTCGGTTCACACTGCTGCACTTTGAATTTGTTCCGTTTTTTGCAAATTTACCTCGATTTTACAGCAAATTTCAGGAGTTGGACATAGCTGCGATTTATGTTCTAGCCAATGGAATCATAATGTAAAAAAAAAAAAAGGTGTTAACTTCCTATGTACTTCCTGGTTTTTGTGGAGAGTAGTGTGGTGGAATTCGCACATATCTGAACCATCAATGCAATTCAAGAACGAGTTACATTGATGTCTATGGAGACTATTTCGCAACGCAACGCAGTAAACTCGCACAAGACCCTATTTTTTATTGCATCACATTCATAGAGGAATCGCAGCGCATGTATGTGAACGGCTGTCATTTAAACAATGACTTTAGGGATGACATACGAATTTAAAGTGTTTTTGACGCATTACATTCGTTATGAACTCGCATCAGTGTGAACCGGCCTAAGGCTCCCAAAAAGTCTCACACATGTGGTATTCCCCTACTCAGGAGAAGCAACAGAATGTATTTTGGGGTGCAACTCCATATATGCCCATGGCACGTTTGAGCAATATATCATTTAGTGACAACTTTGTAACTCTGTAAAAAAAAAAATTGTAATTTTCCCGAAACTTGTGGCAAAATATAAAATATTCCATGGACTCAACATGCCTCTCAGCAAATATCTTGAAGTGTCTTCTTTCCAAAATGGGGTAATTTGGGGGGTTTTGTGCTATCTTGACATTTCATGGCCTCGGAAACTGTGATAAGTAGTGAGGACTTGAAACCACCATTTTACGCCCTTAGAAAGCCTGAAGGCGGTGCTTGGATTTCGGGGTCCTGTACACGGCTAGGCTCCCAAAAAGTCTCACACATGTGGTATCCCCGTACTCAGGAGAAGCAGCAGAATGTATTTTGGGGTGTAATTTCACATATGCCCATGGCATGTTTAAGCAATATATCATTTAGTTACTTTGTGCAAAAAAAAATTTCCCGCAACTTGTGGCAAAATATAAAATATTCCATGGACTCAACATGCCTATCAGCAAATAGCTTGGGGGGGCCAACTTTCCAAAAAGGGGTCATTTGGGGGGGGGGGTTGAACTGTCCTGGCATTTTTTTTCACACAGTATTTGCGCAGTGATTTTTCAAACGCAATATTTCCCAAATGTTTGATGAAATAAAAAAGATAATCTTATGCCGAGTACATGGATACCAAACACTACATGCTTTAAAATTGCACACAAATGCGCAGCGGCAACAAACTACATACATTTTTAAAAGCCTTTAAAAGCCTTTACAGTTTACCACTGTAGATTTACAGAGGAGGTCTACTGCTAAAATGACTGCCCTCGATCTGACCTTCGCAGTGATACCTCACATGCATGGTGCAATTGCTGTTTACATATGACACCAGACCGACGCTTGCGTTCGCCTTTGCGCGTAAGCACAGGGGGACAGGGGTGCTTTTTTTAAAAATAATTTTTATTGTTATCTCAGGGAATGTAAATATCCCCTATGATAGCAATAGTTAGTGACAGGTACTCTTTTTTGAAAAAATTGGGGTCTATTAGATCCTAGATCTCTCCTCTGCCCTCAAAGCATCTGACCACACCAAGATCGGTGTGATAAAATGCTTTGCCAATTTCCCAATGGCTCTGTTTATATCCAGCAAAGTCATGAAATGCTCTTAGCTTCCGGTTTCTTAGGCCAAAGAGATGATTGGAGCCATTCTGGTCTCTGATCAGCTCCATGGTCAGCTGGCAGAACCACCGGCTGCATTCTTGGGTTCCCTGTTGGGACAGGAGAGCCGAGAAAACCATGGAAGAGAGGCTAATTAGCTGATAGGATTGCTTCTACATGAAAGCTGAACGCTGGCTGAAAAGAATGATACCAAGATGATACCTAAACCTGCAGGCATCATTCTGGTATAATCACTCAAAGTCCAGCAACATACCAATATGTCGCTGGTCCTTGTTGTGCGTACATTGTAATGTTCTTTTCTTCATGCAGCCTGTGGGATGAATGAAAAAAAGAGATTGACTGGTGGGCATGCCCACCATTAGAATACCGTCCTTCATCCACCCACTTCTAATGATGCGCATACATGCACCATTTTGTTTTAACTGAAAAAATCACCTCCTACAGCGCTGGAGTCGCTGATTTACGTATCGTGGGAGCAAATGCTGTTGCTGTCAAGGTAAATAAACCTGGGCTGCAGCTTAATGGCATACCCGCTAAGCAAATGATGGTTAACAATAAAACAAAGTAACATTACAGTATAACAGTAATAGGGTGTACACACGGTCGGACTTTGTTCGGACATTCCGACAACAAAATCCTAGGATTTTTTCCAACGGATGTTGGCTCAAACTTGTTTTGTCTACACACGGTCGCACAAAGTTGTCGGAATTTCCGATTGCCAACCACGCGGTCACGTACACCACGACGAGACTAGAAAAGGCCGGTTCAGAACCAAGCGCGGCACCCTTTGGGCTCCTTTTGCTAATCTTGTGTTAGTAAAAGTTTGGTGAGAGACGATTTGCACTTTTTCAGACTCGTGGCTTTCAGATCGTTTTCTGCCGTTCAGTTTGTGCTTGTGGGTTTGTATCTGCTCTTCAGTGCATGCAAGCAAGTTCCGCGTGACTTTAATTACCGGTAGTCATTGTATTCTTGTTTGTTCGTTACTGTTTTTCAGGTTGCTCTTCACAGGCCTTACTGTTCTTCAGTGCGTTATGTTACTTCGTTATGAGCAGCCGACCGTTTTCTAGCCATGTAGCGTATGCATACTCCTCGTAGAGTTCGTGCTGTGCGGGGGCTTGGTGTTGGGGTCCTGACCTTGACACAAGTCCAGTCCATGAACAGGGTGCGGAGGAGTTCATGGACCAAGAATTGGTTGCTTCAGCGTGACCAGTTCTCTCATATGCCTTTGCTCCGTGAGATCCATGAGAATAATCCTGATGATTTCAGGAACTTTCTCCAGATGACGGACCCCGTGTTTCACCGTGTTTTCACCGTCTGCTGGCTTTGCTGACCCCTTATATTAGCAGGCAGGATACCTGCATGAGGCAAGCCATCACTCCGGAGCAGAGGTTGGTTGCTACCCTGCGGTATTTGGCGACAGGGAGAAGTCTGCAGGACTTAAAGTACTCGACAGGCATCTCCCCCCAGGCTCTGGGGATCATTATCCCAGAGACCTGTTCTTCCATCATCCAGGTCCTGTAGAAGGAGTATATGAAGGTAAGATTTTTATCCTTTAACCACTTGACCACTGGGCACTTAAACCCCCTTAATAACCAGACCAATTTTCAGCTTTTGGTGCTCTCACATTTTGAATGACAATTACTCAGTCATGCAACACTGTATCTATATGAATTTTTTGTCCTTTTTTTCACACAAATAGAGCTTTCTTTTGGTGGTATTTAATCACCGCTGGGTTCTTTATTTTTTGCGCTATAAAAGAAAAAAGACCGAAAAATCTGTAAAAAAATACATTTTTCTTCGTTTCTGTTATAAAATTTTGAAACTAGTAATTTTTCTTCATATATTTTGGCCAAAATTTATACCGCTACAAATTTTTGGTAAAAATAACCCAAATTATTGTATATTATTTGGTCTTTGTGAAAGTTATAGCGTCCACAAGCTATGGTACCAATATCTGAAAATTGATCACACCTGAAGTACTGACGGCCTATCTCATTTCTTGAGACCCTAACATGCCAGAAAAGTACAAATACCCCCCAAATGACCCCTTTTGGGAAAGAAGACATTCCAAGGTATTTAGAAAGATGCATGATGAGTTTTTTGAAGTTGTCATTTTTTCCCACAATTCTTTGCAAAATCAAGTTTTTTTTTTTTCTTTTTTTTTTTTTCACAAAATTGTCATATTAGCAGGTTATTTCTCACACACAGCATATGCATACCACAAATTACACCCCAAAACACATTCTGCTATTAGTCCCGAGTATGGCGATACCACATGTGTGAGACTTTTACACAGCGTGGCCACATACAGAGGCCCAACATGCAGGGGAGCACCTTCAGGCGTTCTGGAGCACCCAGGCCAATTCTGACATTTCTCTCCTACATGTAAAAATCATCATTTATTTGCTAGAAAATTACATAGAACCCCAAAACATTATATATGTTTTTTTAGCAAAGACCCTAGAGAATACAATAGCGGTCATTGCAGCTTTTTATCTCGCACGATATTTGCGCAGCAATTTTTCGAACGCATTTTTTTGGGAAAAAAAACAGTTTTTTGCTTTAAAAAAAACAAAACAGTAAGGTTAGCCCAATGTTTTTGCATAATATGAAAGATGAAGTTACGCCGAGTTAATAGATACCTAACATGTCACCTTTCAAAATTGCACACGCTTGTGGAATGGCGCCAAACTTCGCCACTTAAAAATCCCCATAGGCGACGCTTTAAAATTTTTTACTGGTTACAAATTTTGAGTTACAGAGAAGGTCTAGGGCCAAAATTATTGCTCTCGCTCTACCGATCGCAGCGATACCTCACATGTGTGGTTTGAACACCGTTTTCATATGTGGGCGGGACTTATGTATGCGTTCGCTTCTGCATGCGAGCACATGGACAGGGGCGCTTTAAAAAATGTTTATTTTTTTTTATTGTTCATTTTACTTTATTTATTTTAGTTTGACACTTTTTTCCAAAAAAAATAATTTTTTGATCACTTTTATTCCTATTACAAGGAATGTAAACATCCCTTGTAATAGGAATATGGCATGACAGGTCCTCTTTACAGTGAGATATGGGGTCAATAAGACCCCACATCTCACCTCTAGGCTGTTCCTGAAATAAAAAAAAAAAAAAAAAAAAAAGATCCTGGCTTCGATCGTAGCGGTGAGTCGGTAGAAGCACCGGAGGGCGGCGGGAGGGGGGGGGCGTCCCCTCTCGCCTCCCGTAAGAATGATCAAGCAGTGTAACAGCCGCTATGATCATTCTTATGGTGTAGGGAATCGCAGGCTGAAAAAGATGATATCTGAATGATGCCTGTAGCTGTACCCATCATTCAGATATCCCCACACAAAGTCAAGGACGTTGTATGACGGAAGGCAGGAAGTGGTTAAAATGCTTTTTTTTTAACACAAAGTTGTCCATTTATACAATATTTCTAACACATAACATGTATATACCAAAAATGACCCCCCAAAATAGATTCTCCTACTCCTCCTGAGTACGGCGATACCACATGTGTGAGACTTCCACAGCCTGGCCACATACAGAGACTGGGTATGGCTGAGCATGGCTGGGTATTGCAGAGTATCGCCAAGTATGACTGGGTATGGCAGAGTATGGCTGGGTATTACCGAGTATTGCAGAGTATGGCTGGGTATTGCGGGGTATTGCAGAGTATGGCTGGGTATTGCGGGGTATTGCAGAGTATGGCGGGGTATTGCTGGGTATGGCAGAGTATTGCGGGTTATGGCAGAGTATTGCAGATTTTTGCGGGGTATTGCAGAGCATGGCTGGGTATGGCAGAGTATGGCAGAGTATGGCTGGGTATCACTGAGTATTGCAGAGTATGGCTGGGTATTGCGGGATATTTCAGGGTATTTCAGGGTATTGCAGGGTATGGCAGAGTATTGCGGGGTATTGCAGGGTATGGCAGAGTATTGCGGGGTATTGCAGGGTATGGCAGAGTATTGCGGGGTATTCCAGGGTATGGCAGAGTATTGCGGGGTATGGCAGAGTATTGCGGGGTATTGCAGGGTATTCCAGGGTATGGCAGAGTATTGCAGGGTATGGCAGAGTATTGCAGGGTATGGCAGAGTATTGCAGGGTATGGCAGAGTATTGCGGGGTATGGCAGAGTATTGCGGGGTATGGCAGAGTATTGCGGGGTATTTTGGGGTATGGCAGAGTATTGCGGGGTATTTTGGGGTATGGCAGAGTATTGCGGGGTATTGCAGGGTATGGCAGAGTACTGCGGGGTATTGCAGGGTATGGAAGAGTATTGCAGGGTATGGCAGAGTATTGCGGGGTATTTTGGGGTATGGCAGAGTATAACGGGGTATTTTGGGGTATGGCAGAGTATTGCGGGGTATTCCAGGGTATTGCGGGGTATTCCAGGGTATGGCAGAGTATTGCGGGGTATTGCAGGGTATAGCAGAGTATTGCGGGGTATTGCAGGGTATGGCAGAGTATTGCAGGGGTATTGCAGAGTATTGTGGGGTATTCCAGGGTATGGCAGAGTATTGCAGGGGTATTGCAGAGTATTGTGGGGTATTCCAGGGTATGGCAGAGTATTGCAGGGGTATTGCAGAGTATTGTGGGGCATTGCAGAGGGAATTGCAGAGTATTGCACAGCATGCAGAGCAGTGAGGGATGGCTGAGCATGGATGGATGGATGGCTGGATGTCTCTGTGCAGCGCTGTGGGCACTACAGATGCAGCCCACAACGCTGCAGCCATCCATCCATCCGCCTCTCCGCTCACAGTGTACCGATCGGTACACAGGAGGGGAGGAGAGGGGGAGGAGAGGAACCGGCGTCATCAGATGACGCCGGTTTGTTTACATGTGATCGCTCCGTCATTTGAGGGAGCGATCACATGGTAAACGGCCGGCGGTCACGGATGCTCTCGAGTGCGCGCCCTAGGGGGCGCGCGAGAGCAGAATTCTGGGAGGACGTCCCTGGATGCCCTCCCAGAGTTAAACAACCGCCCTGTAGCCGTCATTTGGCTATGGGCCGGTTGTTAAGTGGTTAATATCACATTTTATTGTATTGAATGTTTGCTAATATATTGTATTTCTTTCCTCATTCCCTAATTACCATGATTGTAATATGCTGTGAATGTCCCCTTTGTTCTCATGCATGCTGGATTTTTATGTAATTATTATTTTAGGTACTTCATACATATTTGCCCTTCAATAACCTCCCCAGTATGGTGTCTCCTGGCCCTATATTCACCTCATGTAGTCACTTAACAATGTATTTTTTCTGCTCCATAGTAGTGCTTTACCCCAAACACCCCCTAAAATGTTTAGAAATGTTATTTTTGCTTTAACTTCAGGCAGAGTGCCAGAGGCTTTTTTTTGGTGGTGTCCCCAAATAATTTTTAGTAACTCTCCCTCCCCCAACTTCTAAGTCAGCTGATCCCAATTCTCTATCCTCAATCATCTATTTGCTGACTTTGCCAAACCCATACACACTATACCCATCTCTTTTGTGGTCATATTTATGGATGAATTCCTCAAAGCATGTAGTGCAAGGGCCTGCCTGTATACTTTCAAATGGTACTGTTTAAAGTTTTTGGATCCTATTATTATCTTGATAGGTAAAAGCAGAATGTCCAAATGTCCTCAAATGTGTACAGTGTGTATTTATATCTTTGTATTATGACACTTCTTACCTGTCCAGTGGGCTGCCAATAGTGTAACTAAGGAGGGGCTGTTCCAAGTAATACCCATTATTTAGGCATTCATCTCTCAATGAAGTGAAGAGGGTTACCTGTCCAAGATTTCCACACACCCCCAATAATGTTAGAAATGGCCCATGAGAGGGGGGGGAATATGATAGGTGTACCTTATACTTTGGCGTTGTTAAATTCCCCTTAATAAATGCTATCTGGAGGTTGCCCCATAATGTTTGTGTCTAATCTGTTTGCCATGTTTCTGATCAAAAATAGTAATGTTTATCGTTTTTTCCTCAACAGTTTCCTTCCACGCCACAGGAATGGCAGACTGTGGCCTTCCACTTTGCCGAGTGGTGGGACTTTCCTAACTGCGGAGGGGCAATTGATGGGAAACACGTCCACATCGTCCCACCACCCAACTCTGGGTCATACTATTTCAACTATAAGGGGTTCAATAGTATAGTGATGTTGGCGGTGGTGTCGGCTAATTAAGACTTCCTGTATGTGGACGTGGGGAAGAATGGCCGGATGTCCGATGGTGGAGTCATCGCCCAGACGGAGTTTTACAGGCGTCTCCAGAATGGCAGCTTGGACTTGCCAGCTCCAGAGGACAATGTGGAAGGACCCCCATTCGTGTTCGTTGCTGATGAAGCGTTTGCGCTGGGGGACCACCTGATGCGGCCATTCCCAATGAGGACCCTCACCCCGGAACAGAGGGTTTTTAATTACCGGCTGGCCAGAGCCCGAAGAGTGGTGGAGTACACATTTGGAATCCTGGCCAGCCGGTTCCGCCTATTTCTGACACCCATCCATATGGCGGAGTATAAACTGAACCATATTATACTTGCGTACTGTGTTCTCCAGAACTTTTTAAGGAAACATTCGGCCAACTATGCTGGCTCAGTTGGGCCTGAGGCCGGAATGATACATCAAACCACACTGACAGCGCTTGAAAGCGGCCGTCCTGGCTTGCCCTCCCTGAGTGCCCGTGATGTACGGTTACGCTACCTGGAGTTCTTTGCGGGTAGGGGGGCTATCAATATGCCAGAAAATCTGTGAAGCCTTTTTATAATAAAACAAAAAAAGAAATTCTTTGTGGACATTTACTGCTTGTGTTTGTTTTAGCTGACCCTGACAGAAATGTGTTGAGTCCAGAAAATGTTGTGATTGTGTAACCTTATTATACAAAGCACTGTTGGCTGTTATTTACTAAAATTCAAAAACACATTTCACTACAAGTGCAGTTGCAACTGCACTGAAACTTAACTTGTAGTGCCAAGAGGATTTGCCCTTAGTAAATAACCCCCATTTTCTCAGAAAACAACAATGACATCACCTCAAAAGTGTTGTAGCGTTGAGACAATAATCCACACATTCTTGCTTAACAAACTTTTTTATACCTGCACAATCACATGTGCATTTACCAAAGGTTTTTCAAACAAACCAACATGTTTGTTGTATATCAATTTTTGGGGTAGCATTATCCAAACCCAAAATGTCCATTTTAGATAAAACAGGCCTGTGTAAAACCAACAAGAAAGACACAAATCTTGAACTTCTCAAACGTCACATTTGGTAGAATTTGAAGGCAATATCACACATGAGTATTTAGGAACTGTGTTTGATATTGCGTTCAGATGGGGTGAAGTCACCCCAGGAAAAGCCAAATTTGGAAGATGCACACCAATTTAACAATGTCAACATGTGCGACCTGCCATCAGGGGGGACCAAGGGATGTGTTTTGGGGGAGCAAGCCCTTCCTCACTGCTACTTTATTATTGAGGAAGGGGTTGCACCGTCCATTGATCCCCCGTGATGGCAGATAGCACATTTTGGCACACTGTGTGCATCCTCCAAATTTGGCTTTGGGAAAAATCACAAAAACATTTAGCACATTGTAGCACACAAAAGAAGAAAGTGATTTGGAGGGGTTTTAAACTCGCCCCAAAACATCAATGATGTTTTTATTTTTTGGAATAACATCATTGATGTTTTTCTTGATGATTTCCAATTCTAAATTACACCCCATGTTCTCCCCGATCAGGATCTGGGCACTTTCGGATGTGAAAGGATCTGGATCCACAACCTCACGATCACCTATAAAGAGAGGAGCCCTAAAATAAATTAGGTCTAAAAAATATGCCGCCATCCATCTCTTATCTGAGCCTGTGGTTGCAGACACTCACCTGTTGTGGTGACTAGTTCCACCACGTCTTCTTCCTCCTGCTCAGATTGTGTTGGGGGGATTTCCCCTTCTTCCAGAGGGGGGGGGCTCTGGTCTCCTCGGATGAGGGGTGTCCTCCGAGTCTTTTATCCCCTATGTCAAACAAAAATGGTATAATTAGCACACAGATATTTGATGGCAGAACTAGAAATAGGAAACATTGCTTGGAAGTGGGGTACAATTGTCAATTTTAGCAGAGTTCCAAGATGTAGCTTTTTTAGTGTCCTTTGTCAACCTGCAATACTTTACCTGTTTAGTACAAGCTTCACAGATGGAGACCCCCCTATAGTATACACTGGAGCACCTGTGTGGCCCCCTAATAAAAATGGTGTTCTTGTGTCCCACACTAGTGCTCCAGTGTCCAGATGTGAAAACAGCTGCTCAGTGTCCTCTCCTTACACAGAATCTAGTTTGCATTTCATTCTAGTAACCAAGCCATCTACACAACCCAATTCTTTTAAGACAAGTATAGGGCGTCAAAATGGTGGCCAAATGCATATGGCCTAAACAATGGTATTTTATAGTCCGAAAGAAAAATGTTTGATCCGAACGAATAATGTGCCCATGAACATGAAAGTTGCCATTTTAAACTGTACAACAGTTCCTAAAAGCACATGGAGCAGCACGAACGTAATAAACATAAAGAATAGGAACACAGCACAACTACTTACTTTTTTGCAGCACTCTCCGGATCTTTCTGTACTGCTCATGTTCTCGTAATTTGAGGTCTGCCACCGCTTCCTGAGCTGATCTTTCGATCGTCGTACCCCGAAATTCTGGTGCAGACTCCTGACTACTTTCGCCATGATCTTGGCCTTTCTGACATCGGGGTTGGGGTAAGGCCCATACTTCCCATCATAGTCGGCCTTCTTCAGGATGTCGACCATTTCCAACATCTCCCCAAAGGACATATTTAAATCCTTAAATCTCCTTCTGGATCGGGACGTGTCCGGATCCGGCCTTTCTTCCTCCTCCTCCTCGTTGCTACAATTATTACGCACCTGCTGTGTCTCCGCCATGTGCTCTTCCCCCACTGCGCCGAATGAAAAGGGGCGTGGAATAGACTAGAAAGAACATCAGGGGCGGGCGGAGTTACACGCATGCGCAGTGTGTATAAAGCGTAACACGCGTGCGTCTTACGTACGATCTGTGAGCGGAGGAAGGAGCATCGAAGGCGCCGATCGTGATAACGAAGGTAGGATCTAAACTTGGGCCTATACTGCTTCGAAATGAAAGCCTATATTGTAACAATATTAGGGGAGTTTGGCCTGTGTTATGTCTTGCAGAGAAAATGGATGGGTTCAAGGACCACAATTTCCCCCCCCTGTTCTTTGACAAATACAGGGAGCTGCCCTGTCTGTGGCAGGTGAGACACCCCATTACAATAATAAACAAAAGAGGCAGGCAGCGCTGGAGAAACTGCTGGAGTTGGTGAAGCCTGTGGTCCCCACAACAATCATCACCTATTTAAAAGCCAAAATTGGTGGCCTGAGGAGCACATATCTTAGGGAGCGCAAGAAGGTCACAGATTCCCAGAGGTTTCGGAGCTGCAGCAGATGACGTTTATGTCCCCAGGCTGTGGTACTATGAGAGACTGCGATTTCTGTCAGACCATACTGAAGTCAGGGAATCCCTCTCCACTCTTCCTTCCACGCTTCCTTCCATACCAGCTGAGGCTTCTGATGTCCAACCTGGGCCTTCCAGCCAGGAAGAAATGGAGGAGCCCAGCTGGAGTCACGTATAGCATTCTTCTACAGATTTCTGGTCAATAAATAAATGATGTTTACTAGATGTTATTATTGATCACTATTTGCTGATTGAAAAAAGTGTTTTACATATCAATAGACAGTAGTGGGCACCCAAAATTGGGACAAGAATGAAAAATGCTTGTCTCAGAAACGCATGCTGACCTCTATTCTGGCTCTTTACTCTACTCCCTGTGCACAGGTCAAGGTAAATGGAGTGCTCTCTTCTAGATTCCCGATTCAGAATGGCACAAGACAGGGGTGACCCCTATACCCCCTTCTCTTCGCTCTAGTTCTTGAACCATTACTATGCACGGTTAGGGCGAATGCAGACATAAGGGGTTTGCGAGTAGGAAACACTGAACACAAACTATCCGCATACGCTGATGATGTGTTATTCCACCTCTCAGAACCCCTGATATCGCTGCCAGTCCTGATGAAGGAACTGAAATTATTCGGATCACTTTCAAATTTCAAAATTAATTATTCCAACTCTGAAATTTTACCAATTCACCTATCCCCTGCTCTGATTAGTAACTTACAAGCTTCCTTTCCCTTCACATGGGCCAAATCCTCCATTCGGTACCTAGGGATTCAATTGACAGATAGTTTTGATTCCCTCTATGACACAAATTTTCCCCCTTTACTTAGTACAATTAAAAAAGATCTCTCCCTCTGGACCAAGACGGCGTTCACTTGGATAGGCCGCATTAACGTTATAAAAATGAATGTTTTACCCCGTATACTCTTTTTTCTTCAAATGATACCAATCCCACTACCTACCAAATTCTTTTCCCAGATTAATAGCATAATAACGGGATTTGTGTGGAATGCACGTAACCCTAGAATAGCCATGGGGACATTGAAACGCTCAAAACTAGCGGGTGGCCTAGGGATCCCAGATATATTGAAATATCACAAAGCAATTGCTCTTCAGAGGATCCTCAACTGGCGCTTCCACACCCAGTCCAAAATATGGGTCTCTCTTGAGAAATGGCTAGCTGGCAGGAATTTGGCTCCCTGGCTGCCAAGTGAATATCGCGGGCTACCAGACTCAACATCCCCATTGACGAGACATGCTCTCTCCACTTGGGACAAATTGAATTCGATCTTAAACTTATCTCCGCCCATGTCCCCGCTAGCCCCGTTAGGGGGATTTCTCTGGTTCTTGCCAGGTGAGCAAATGGCCTTTTTCGCCCCTTGGGTGGATGACGGTAATGCCAGCTGTGGGAAATTGATGAGCAATGGTAAGCTGATGAGTTTCGAATCCCTACAGAGTAGACACAGGGGCTTCAAAATGAACTTCTGGCGCTATAGACAGCTCCATCACTTTTTCGAGACCCACGGACAATCCATAAGAGACATCTCCACTCTTACTCCTTTCGAACAACTTTTTGTGGAGGAGGACCCGACCCCACACTTGATATCTGAAATGTATCGCTTATTAAGCACTACTAATGACAACCTTAGACCGACCTACATACGAACATGGGAGAGAGATCTGCAACTTGCCTTCTCCACATCCCAGCTAACACACCTTTATCAGCTCACTCACAAAAGCTCTATTGAATCTAGAACCCAAGAAACAAATTACAAGCTCCTGTCGCGCTGGTACAGAGTACCATCCGACTTAGCCCGTATCTACCCCTCGGTATCGGACCAATGCTGGAGGAGGTGTGGACAGAGAGGAACACTCCTCCACATTTGGTGGGAGTGTCCTTTGATACAGCCATATTGGGCAGATATCAAGTCTCTAATAAAAGAAATTCTTGACTTAGATGTTCCTTTGAACCCAGTCTACTTCCTCCTGCATGTCCCTCAGATGCCGATTAGCAGATACAGAAAAAGCGTCCTACCACACCTTTTAAATGCGGCTAGACGCCTCCTCCCAATATATTGGAAACAAACCAGGGTCCCTTCTAGAGAAGACTGGATTAAAAAAGTCAATGACATTAGAGAAGCTGAACACTGGATAGCATCCTGTAAAGGAAAGTTGGAACGTTTTGAGGTCATATGGGGACCATGGAGAGACTTTATGTTTGACCCGAATTTCATACCCTCAAGCCTAGATCTGGCCCTACTGGAATTAGCAGAACCAACCCTGAGATCCCGCTTGGACGGCAGTAATAAGGCCCATTGATAGACTTTTTTTTTCATAAGATACCCTCTAGGGTGACAACATGTCAGCGGCGGAACTCGCTCGGCGCAGATTTACAAGACCTTCTCAGACTCAGAGGTACGCTCCACACCACTCCCTCCTCCCATCTTACCCTTTCCCCTCCTCCTCACCCTTTCATACCCGCTCCCCCCTGACTCTAACTATTTCCTATTGTTCTCTTCCTTCTAACTTTACTTTTTAAACTGCATACCGGTTGCCAGTTACCAGGCTGCGGTCATAAGATACTGATGTTGCACTACCTGGACACGGGCGGCGGCAGACAACAAAGGGGAGCACAGACCCCCCACTTGGAGGTGGACCCTTTTATTTTCCACCTCTGATGGGTGGGGGGATGTGAAGGGTGTGCCCTCCCTGGATACGGTGGGACAGACGAGGTTGTTGGAGGTATTTACACCCCTCGGTTCGAACCGTCGTCGGGGGGTGCTCGCCCGCTGGCTCTCCTGATAATTTAGCACTTTGAGTGCGGCTGTGGATGGGTTAACCAACACGCAGCTGCATGCTCATCCTGATTCAGGGTGTGTATTATAGATTAAAGATGGTGCCGCCGCCGTAGGTCCGAAATACTTATTTTCACTAGCAGGTATATGGACAAGTTACATATGTGTTTTAACTCGCAATTCTGAAAATGTGTGTAGTTTTCTACCAAAATGTTGTTAAATAAAGATTTTACAAAAAAAATGCTTGTCTCAGAAGGATAGTCTGTTATATTTGTTAACATTCAATTTGCAGCAGTCAGGAGGTGAAAATTGTGTGTGATTGATGAAAAAAATACTAAAACTATGTCCCTTTTTCATACACAGGAAGACCTCAGCCAGGAGGAGGCTGTGGAATGTGGCAGTCAGGAGGAGGCGGGGATTAGTGGCAGCCAGGAGGAGGCGGGGCTAAGTGTCAGCCAGGAGAAGCCTGGGACCAGTCGCAGCCTGACTGAATCTCAGGTTCCTCCCCTCCGCCTTCCATATAAAAGAGCCAGGAAGACGACTCCGAGTCCCGTGCAGGATTCTGCGTTCAGGCTGATCCAGGAGGCTTCAGCGTCCCTACGAGCCTTACCCACTCCTGAAGAGGCCTTTGCCTGCATGGCTGCCACCAAACTGCAGGGCATGCAGGAAGGTCAACGCAGGCTCTGGGAGGACCTTATGTATAAAGTCCTACGTAAGGGGGTGAGTGGGGAACTAACACCCAAGACCGACGTGGTTGAGTTGGACCATCCTCCTCCTCCTCCTGCTGCCACAACTCCACCACCACAGCCACCGCGTGTAAGGAAGCGTGGAAGGAAGAGCTGAGAGTGATGACCCTGGGTTCAGTCTGGTCTGACAGAAGCTGCAGTCTCTTGTATGACCACAGCCTGGGGACACAGATGTCATCTGCTGCTTTCCGGATCTCTGGGACTTCTGGACCAGACTGCGCTTCCTTAGATAAGGACTCCTCAGGCCACCAATTTTGCTTAAAAATAGTTGATGTCTGCCCTGGGGGTCCAAGGCTTCACCCACTTCTGCAGTTTCTCCAGCGTTGCCTCCCTCTTTGTTTAGTCGTGAGCCCTTAATAAAAATTTTTTGGGGAAATTATACTCTCCTGTGTGTGTTTTCATCCAAAAAGGACAGTTTGTTGGTGACGATTCAGGTACATTTCTAACATAAAATGTGAAATTAACAAGGGACAACAACACCAAACAATCTCCTACAGATTAAATAGAACAACATATCAATGGTGTTGTGGGAACTTGTCATAAAAAACACACACAAACATTTTTGGGAGTACAAATCAAAATCCCCCCAAAAAAAACCCTTCAAAAAAATACAAACACAAAAAAAGAATCTACATTAAAGCCAAAAAAAATAAAAAAAAAACAACAAAAATATGTTGTCAGATGTGAGAAATCAAAATATATTGAGGGAATCCAGATAAATAGTAACAAAATAAGTTTGTGAGAAGTGTGTGTGAATATGAGCAGCAAAACTACTATATTCTTGTCACATTATAAAGAAGAAGAGATTGCGCTGTATTAAACCATTTTTAACATTGCAGCGTGACGAAAGTGCTGTATCCATTGCGAACGCTAAGTTTACCAGAACGAGCTGTTCCGTCTTGGAATTTCTTCTGAGCATGCGTGGCACTTTGTGCGTCAGAACAGGCCACACACGGTCGGAATTGACGCGATCGGATTTTGTTGTTGGAAAATTTTATCTCCTGCTCTCCAACTTTGTGTGTCGGAAAATCCGATGGAAAATGTCCGATGGAGCCCACACACGGTCGGAATTTCAGACAACACGCTCCGATCGGACATTTTCCATCGGAAAATCCGACCGTGTGTACGGGGCATAAGACTTACCATACCTGCAAAGCAAATACAATAAAACATAGTAAAAATAAAACATTGCAATCTGTGCCTAAAAAATAAATGTCGAAGCATGAGGGCAATCCGCCCCTAATGTTATGAGAAAATCGCTCCTCCACCCCTGCCCCCATGCTTCGGCATATATGCTCTTTTTTTTAACTGTGGTGGTGAAATCACCCCGACAGCACGCTCCGATCGGACATTTTCCATCGGAAAATCCGACCGTGTGTACGGGGCATAAGACTTACCATACCTGCAAAGCAAATACAAAAAAAAACATAGTAAAAAATAAAACATTTAACGCAACCTGTGCCTACCTAAAATATATATATATCTCGGCATGGGGGCATCCTCCCACAAAAGGCAGGAGCAAATCACTCCTCCACTCACTGCTGCCCCCACGCTTCGGCATATATGCTGAAGTATGTAACTGTGGTGGTGAAATCACCTCCGACAGCGCTGGAGCCACAGCTTTACGTATCGTGGGAGCAAACACTGGTGCTGTCAGAATAAATAAACCCGTGCTGCAGCTGAATGGCGTACCTGCTAAGCAAATGATGGTTAACAATAAAACAAAGTAACATTACAGTATAACATACCATGCCTGCAAAGCAAATACAATAAAACATAGTAAAAATAAAACAGAGAGCGAACAATAGAAATAGAACAATAGTGAGCGAACAATAGAGCGGACAGTAGAGAGCGAACATAAGAGAGAGAACAATAGAGAGAGAGAAGAAAAATAAAACCACAACTATTTTTGGCTTTTTTATTTTTTTTTTTTGTGTTTTTGTGTTTTTTTCCCCCACTTTTTTCACTTTTATAAAAATTGTAAACTGAACGTTGCAAATTATGGTCTCTCAAGATGTGATGGCCATCACATCTTTTGAGACCCTGTGTTAGTGTGCCCTAGGACTGTGTAGTGTTGTACCCTACACTAATACTCAACTAGTGTGTGGTAGCGTTTGAAACAGTCACTGATGCAGAGACCAGGTTGATCAGGACAGGAGGGACAATAAAAGCTGGTGTCACGCCTAAATCCACGTTTTCGGCAGACACAACATCTTCTTTGGGGTGTTCTTTGGGTAGGGGTACCAGGGAGGACATACGGAAAATGCCTCTCATGCAGCCGGCTCACTGCATTTGCATTGGGAAGGTGGGCCATAGCACCGTCTGGAAAAAGAAGGACTGTGACGATCTCTTTCTGGAATCTAAGGAAGGATCCAGTCCGTCTTAAAGCTTTGCATAGCACAAAAGCATTCAGCAGAGCCAACAGAAATAATTATACAGACAGTTATTTGAACCAGTGTCTGGCCTTACGGGCAATTAGGTACGGAGCCAACAACTGATCATTGAGGTCCATCTCTCCCATATTAAGGTTGTATTCATGGATACAGAGGGGTTTCTCCACAACACCAGTCGCCGTAGGAATTTGAACTGTCGTGAAGGGAGGACAAAGCGAAAACATTCCGTGAATCCCTTCACTTCACTGCTAACAAATTATTACACTTTAAGCAGGCTCTCTTCCCCTGTCTAAGTCTGGATTCTACAAGCCGTTGGGGGAATCCCCAGCGATTAGCTCGTACGGTGCCGCATGCGCCAATTCCATACTCAAAAAGGTGACTAAAAAGTGTCACGCTCGTGTAATAATTGTTCACGTACAAGTGGTATCCCTTTCCGAATAAGGGTGACACCAAGTCCCACACAATCTTACCAGCACTTCCTATGTAGTCTGGGCCATTCTCTGGCTCTACACGACTATCTTTTCCTTCTTAAACCATAAAACTATATGTATAGCCTGTTGCCCTGTCACAGAGCTTATAGATCTTGACCCCATATCTGGCACGCTTGCTGGGAAGATGCTGTTTGATAGACAAGCGGCCAGAAAACTTAATCAGGGACTCATCAAGCAGACAACTTGATCGGGAGTAAACTAGGTTGCAAACTGTTGGTTGAAGTGGTTTACGAGGGGCCGAATTTTGTAGAGCTTATTAAAATCCAGGGTCACCCCAAGGACGACAGAATTCGTTATCATTGAAGTGCATGAACCGCAAGATTTGCTTGTATTGTGTCCTGGTCATGGAGGCAGAGAACACAGGCATATGGTGAATTGGGTCAGTGGACCAATATGACCACAACTCACTCTTTTTAGTTATGCCCATGAGGAGGGATGGGCCCAGGAAGGTCTTAAATTCGGAGACCGTAAAAGGTCTCCAATCTCTGGCAAGGGTCAACTGGGGATTAGCGGCGATGAATTGACCAGCATACAAATTGCTTTGGTCCACAATAGATCTATCGAGATCTTCGGTGAAAAACAGCGAATAAAAATCAAGTGACGTAAAATCAACTGTTTTCACCTGAATTCCGGGTTGGCCAGTGAATGGGGGAAGTACGGGTGCTGCAGAAGTGGTGGGCTCCCAATTAGGATTGGCGAATGCAGCAGGAAGGGCACTATGGGCTCGACGGGCCTGTATTTGTCTTCTTGGTGGCAGCGGGACACTACTCGTGCTAGCTACCTCGCCAGCTTGAACTGCACTTATGGGACTCACAACATCACCAAGTGTTACTGCAGTGCTGGATGTACGACCAGTAAGTACTAGGCCGTTGGCTTGGCAGTTCACCAGAAGGAAAGCGGCACTAGTACTGGCTCTCTGCTCCATACGAGAGCCCTGCGGTTCTTGCACCTCAATGACAGCAGAAGAACAGGGTTGGGTACGCCTGACCTTGGCAGGGACCACAACTCCGTCGTCAGAGCTATCTGTCATAGTGCTGCTGCTGTCTACCGGTTCGTATTCTGAGCCTGGATCTGACAGATGGGTGACTTCCTCTTCACCATCTGTCATGCTCAGAAATGTGTAGGTCTCTTCACTACTGTACCTTCGATTTGACATTTTGGTCTCTAAATTTACTGGTACAGTAGTGAGACTTAGAGGAAAAAAAGCTCCTGTCAGCGACTGCTTTAAACGCTACAAAAAAAACTGTTAGCAATAGCAGGGATCAGGCCTGACTTTGCGAACGCTGCAGTTATGCGTTTAGTGCTTTGTAAGTGACAGTGATCGATTGATACTGTACTTGGGTGGGCTGGGCTTGGCGGAGGGGCTAAACGCAGGTGCTAGCAGGTATCTGGGCAGATCCCGCTAACACTGTGTTTTTGGGAACCCTAAACTGCTGGGGACGCTAGTATAGATCAGATCAGATATTGATCCGTTCAGATACTATACTACTAAGGGAGGTGTATGGTGCAGCGTGGGTGTTAGCGCTACTGGCACTAATCTGACGCTGCCTGGGGCGACGCAGACCCTGACTGACGCTACAACCCAACTGATGTCACCCGCCGGGTGATCATGGGGTTAAACCTTTTTTAGGCAAAATACGGCGGGTGCCCTGACGCTATAAAAGATAAACTAGCTAACCAGCATCACCCGTGACACTTATACAGTGAACACTGGTGACAGGGGGTGATCAAGGGGTTAAACCTTTATTAGGGGGGGGTCCCTACACCTATCTGGGCCTACACTAAGTACCTTAACACTGATTGTTGTCACTAATACACCAGTACAGTGATCACAAAAAAATATAAACACTCCACAGGGTGACACAGTGACATAGGGTGAAGGGGTTAACTGGGGGGGATGATCGGAGGGTGATCGGGGGTGGAAACTGTACCTACGTGAACTGGTGTCTGTGTAGTGTTAGTGCACTTACTCTGAGATGTCTTCTCTCCTCTCTCTGGAACGAAAAGACTTCCACGAGGAGAGATGACATCACTTCCCCTACTGTGTTTACACTTACACATGCAGGGGAAGATCTCATTCACCAGGAGCGATCACCAGGTCCAGGCCAGATACCATCGGCCTGGTCCTGGGGATTGCTCGGTTCTGGATGGAATCCGATTGCCACGGCCGCCACGTGCGCCCCCCAGGCGGCCGTGCGAACGATGTATAGCTACAATGCTTCGCGCAGCCAGGCCAACCTGCTGCAGTATAACTGCGGCGGCTGGTCCGGAACTGGTTAAAAGACAATGAACAACAATGTCTCTAAGCCTACAAACTTTGGGTACATATGAAAACTCACTTATTCAGGGAAGCCTATCCCACACCCACCTAACAACTGTCCCCGAGCCACCCCCATCAAATCATTCCCCGCATCTATTACCTTTTGTACTACCACCCCCTCCCTTTAGAATGTAAGCTCTACGAGCAGGGCCCTCCTGTCCCTTCTGTATTGAACTCTACTGTAATTGAGCTGTTCCCCCTCTACATTGTAAAACGCTACGTAAACTGTTGGCGCTATATAAATTGTGTATAATAATAATAACAATATGTACCATTTCAAATTATATACCTACATAGATCATTCTTAGAATGCTATTTCTGTATAGGTCAAAAAGTCTTCTGCCATGATGCAATGCTTAGGATCTTGAGGTGAGCAAAGGATAAGTTCCCAGTTTAGTAAATCTATACATTTAACAAAGCCTAGAGTTAGTCACAATCAACATCATTTATTACAGGAGGTTCTGGTTAAATACAAGTTTAAAGTGATTGCAAAGTCTCGTTTTTTTTTTTCTATGAAAATAACAAACATGTTATTCTTACCTGCTCTGTATAGTGGATTTGCACAGAGCAACACGGATTCTGCTCTTCTGTGATCCTGGCCCCTCCCTCCTGTTCAGTGCCCCCACAGGAAGCAGTTTGCTATGGGGGCACCCAAGCTGAGTCACAGCTCCCTGTGTCCTTTCAGACACAGGGCCGCGGCCCAGCCCCACCCCCTCTCTCTCTGATTGGCTAACTGCCGTGGATTGATAGCAGCCGGAGCCATTGGCACCGCTGCCGTGTCTTAGCCAATCAGGAGGGAGGAAAATACTCAAAGATAAAAAACTTATCTACAAAATATAGTATTAAGAACTGTTATTTCTTAAAGTTTACAATAAGGCTTACACTTCTACTATGAATCCACTATATACTGTATTCTTGAATGATGCTAACATGTGACTGATTACAAAACATATAAACACCTGATCTAACTGATACCTAAACCCCCTACATTTACATTATATAGTCTCTACAGCAATGCTAATTACAACTCCAACAAAAGTCAAACTAAATAATTAATCGACCCTGATCTCAGTACCTGGTCTTCACAGAACTCCCAATCTCAACACTAAATCTCTAATAAACACAGACTCTCCCTGTCCATTAGCGTACCTCCCACCTACCTCCCAGAGTCACAACCGGTGTTACCTTGCATAACACCGAATAGCTCTAAGCCCTATGGACGTATATCTGAGCTTAGACTCACAGATTGTACCGCCGGTAAAACCACAGCCCTCCTAACCTTCCTCATTCGTACCCCTTCTTGTCTCCCATAACTTCTCTTCCTCCTTTCCCATCCTCCCCCTTCCACTCCTCTTAATCCCTAATCCTCAAGATACAATTTTAAGATTACTTACACTCACTTAGGGAAAACCCCTACATTTTTATCACACAATATAAACAGCCTCAATATCCCAGAAAAAAGATCCAAACTACTAAAGAACTTAAAAAAGCCGGTCCATCAATTGTTTTCCTTCATGAAACACACTTCAAGGGTCAAAACATACCTAAACTCACTGATAACCTCTATACAAGAGCATATCATGTCACAAACCCACTAGCTAAAACTAAAGGAGTCACTATTCTCCTAAATTAGAATTCTCCATTTGAACTTGAGCAACAATTCACAGACTCCAAAGGTCGCTATATCTTCCTCAAAGGAAAATGGGAAGGTTCTCCCATGACCATAGCGAATGTCTATTTTCCCAACAGAGCCCACATCACATTTTGCAACAAAATAGTAAATGGACTTAAATGGCTTGCTGAGGACTGCATAATCTTAGGAAGAGACTTTAATATTCCCCTCTCACTACTTCAGGACACATCAACGGATCACTCCCATGTATCCTACAAAATCCTTAAACGCATTAAAGTTCTACTACAATCTCTAGCTCTAGTAGACTCATGGAGAGCAATACACACTACAGACCGTGATTATACATACTTCTCATCGCCCCATAAAAGATATTCGGGAATAGATCTAATTTTCATTAGACATGTGCATTCGTTTTCCTCCGAATGCATTTACGTCCGAATTTCAGGTATTTTCGTTATCGTTTTAACAAACGATAACGAAAGTGCAGAATCCGAAAAACGAAAGATCCGACATAAACAAATGCTTTATTTTCATTTTCGTTGCTACAACAGTTCGATATAGATAGGAGATTCGTCATGATGCTGACAATAACAATCTGTGTCCATCAAACCTGTGGTCGAATGTGCCTAACCTTAACTCTATTAGTCCAACATTATTCTACATAGAGAGAAAAGATTCGACATAGAGAGAAAAGATTCGACGTAGGGGAGAAAAGATTCGACGTAGGGGAGAAAAGATTCGACGTAGGGAAGAAAAGATGAATAAAAATAATGATGATGATAAATGTTATTGGCTGATTGTAACCAAAGAGGAGGAACAGTAAAATAGCTAGAACTAAGTACACACGTACTTTGGCTTTTGGTGTCTGTTGAAAGTTCTAAGAAGATTCGACGAAGCAGGTAAACTATACGGCGTTGTACAGTTTAGCTGCTCCGTTGAATCTTCTTTGAACATTCGACAGACACCATAAGGATTCAATGACAGATTCGACCCTAATTTGGATTTTCGGACAAATGCAATTTTTAACAAAAAACAAAATTAATAAAAACGAATTTCGGGAGTAACTAAATACATTTATTTTTCGGACCAAAAATGAAATTCCGAAACAAAATATTTCAGTGTGCACATGTCTAATTTTTATTTCCCAGAGAGATCTAATTAACTTAGCTAAAGCTGAAATCGGAATTATAGCCCTCTCAGACCACATCCCCACGGCCATCACCCTAAAATTCAACTCATCCAAACGGACAACCTTTAAATGGAGACCTAATGTGACATTACTTACCGACCAAACAATACATGATGACATTCACGAATCTATTAGAAACTACTTTACGACCAACTTACATTCCGACACAAATCTCCTCAATAATTGGGAAGCACATAAAAGCGTCATTAGAGGAGATTTAATTAAATGGTGAGCAAGAAGGAAAAAAGACAGATAAAGAAATCACTACTCTTACTAACACAATTGCTAGATTAGAGACACTACATAAACAATCTCTAGCCTCTAAGGTAGAAAAGGAACTCACACATTATAGGAATGCCCTGAAGCAAATTCTAAACCTCAAACACCAAAAATCACTTTTTTTCCAGAAAAATGTTTTTTACGAGCATGGTGTCAAAAGTGGAAAACAACTTGCTAAAGCTCTAAAAGAAGCGACAACAGCAAACCACATACACGCCATATGCAACAAAGACGGGATACTTAAACATAAGTCAGGAAAGATAGCGGAAATTTTCCACGATTTCTACTCCAAATTATACAATCTACCTCCTCAGCACAAACCTCCCCATTTAACACTATCAAAAGAAGATATTATTCAAAAGTTCTTAGAAGACAGTAAAATCCCCTCCCTAAGCCCTGAGGATATGAACAGTTTAGAAGACCCCATTACCATTTCAGAACTACAGGCTTCCATCAAAGATCTAAAAACAGGGAAAAGTCCCAGCCCAGATGGATTTACACCCTAATACTACAAAATCTACACACAACTCCTTTCTAAACCCCTTTTAAAGGCATTCAATTATTTAGCAAAAAACAACGACTCCAATACACTTTTAATGGCACACATCGCTGTTGTCCCCAAACCAGAAAAAGACCACACAGAATGCGCAAATTATAGGCCAATCTCACTTTTGAATGTAAACATTAAACTTCTAGCAAAAATTATAGCCAACAGAATAAAACCCATCTTATCAAAAATAATAGGCCCTGAACAAGTCGGCTTTATGCCTGGTAGAGAAGCCAGAGACAACATAACGAAGACTCTAAATCTCATCCACTACTCCCGGAGATCTAAAATGTAGGGCCTTCTGCTGTCAACCGACGCAGAGTAGGCCTTCGATAGGGTCTCCTGGGACTACATGATGACTACATGATCACATATAGGCATAGGCGCAAATATGTTGAATTGGATAAAAGCCCACTACCAAAAACCACAAGCAAAAATTAAAGTCAATAACACCTTATCAGAACCAATACAAATACAAAACGGCACACGTCAAGGTTGCCCCCTTTCACCAATTCTCTTCATTCTAATATTAGAACCTCTTTTCAGAACCATAAACTTATTCCCAGCAATCCACGGTCTCAACATCCACAACAGAGAATACAAAACTGCAGCATACGCAGACGACCTAGTATTCTTTATCACACAACTTCACATTTAAATCCCCAACCTTAAAAATTGTTTTAAAACATTTGGTTTTATATCCAATTTCAAAATAAGCCATTCAAAATCTGAAGCACTAAACATCAACATGCCACATTTAGCTGCTTCTCCTGAGTATGGGGATACCACATGTGTGGGACTTTTTGGGAGCCTAGCCGCGTACGGGGCCCCGAAAACCAATCACTGCCTTCAGGATTTCTAAGGGCGTACATTTTTGATTTTACTCCTCACTGCCTATCACAGTTTCGGAGGCCATGGAATGCCCAAGTGGCACAAACCCCCCCCAAATGACCCCATTTTGGAAAGTAGACACCCCAAGCTATTTGCTGAGAGGCATGGTGAGTATTTTGCAGCTCTCATTTGTTTTTGAAAATAAAGAAAGACGAGAAAAAACATTTTTTTTTTCTTTTTTCAATTTTCAAAACTTTGTGACAAAAAGTGAGGTCTGCAAAATACTCACTATACCTCTCATCAAATAGCTTGGGGTGTCTACTTTCCAAAATGGGGTCATTTGGGGTTTTTTTTTGCCACCTGGGCATTCCATGGCCTCCGAAACTGTGATAGGCAGTGAAGAGTGAAATCAAAAATTTACGGCCTTAGAAAGCCTGAAGGCGGTGCTTGGTTTTCGGGGTCCCGTACGCGGCTAGGCTCCCAAAAAGTCTCACACATGTGGTATCCCCGTACTCAGGAGAAGCAACAGAATGTATTTTGGGGTGTAATTTCACATATTCCCATGGCATGTTTGAGCAATATATCATTTAGTGACAACTTTGCGCAAAAAAAATAAAAAAAAATAAAAAATTGTCTCTTTCCCGCAACTTGTGTCACAATATAAAATATTCCATGGACTCGACATGCCTCTCAGCAAATAGCTTGGGGTGTCTACTTTCCAAAATGGGGTCATTTGGGGGGGTTTTGAACTGTCCTGGCATTTTATGCACAACATCTAGAAGCTTATGTCACACATCACCCACTCTTCTAACCACTTGAAGACAAAGCCCTTTCTGACACTTATTGTTTACATAAAAAAATATTTTTTTTTTGCAAGAAAATTACTTTGAACCCCCAAACATTATATATTTTTTTAAAGCAAATGCCCTACAGATTTAAATGGTGGGTGTTTCATTTTTTTTTTCACACAGTATTTGCGCAGCGATTTTTCAAACGCATTTTTTGGGGAAAAAACACACTTTTTTACATTTTAATACACTAAAACACACTATATTGCCCAAATGTTTGATGAAATAAAAAAGATGATCTTAGGCCGAGTACATGGATACCAAACATGACATGCTTTAAAATTGCGCACAAACGTGCAGTGGCGACAAACTAAATACATTTTTAAAAGCCTTTAAAAGCCTTTACAGGTTACCACTTTAGATTTACAGAGGAGGTCTACTGCTAAACTTACTGCCCTCAATCTGACGTTCGCGGTGATACCTCACATGCATGGTGCAATTGCTGTTTACATTTGATGCCAGACCGACGCTTGCGTTCGCCTTAGCGCGAGAGCAGGGGGGACAGGGGTGCTTTTTTTTTTTTTTTCTTTATTATTATTATTTTTTTATCTTATTTTTAAACTGTTCCTTTCATTTTTTTTTTTTTAAAACATTTTTATTGTTATCTCAGGGAATGTAAATATCCCCTATCATAGCAATAGGTAGTGACAGGTACTCTTTTTTGCAAAAATTGGGGTCTATTAGACCCTAGATTTCTCCTCTGCCCTCAAAGCATCTGACCACACCAAGATCGGTGTGATAAAATGCTTTCCCAATTTCCCAATGGCGCTGTTTACATCCGGTGAAATCTAAGTCATAAAATGCTCGTAGCTTCTGGTTTCTTAGGCCATAGAGATGTTTGGAGCCACTCTGGTCTCTGATCAGCTCTATGGTCAGCTGGCTGAATCACCGGCTGCATTTTCAGGTTTCCTGTTGAGACAGGAGAGCCAGAGAAAAACACGGAAGACGTTGGGGGGGGGGGCATTCCCTCCCACTGCTTGTAAAAGCAGTCTAGAGGCTAATTAGCCGCTAGGATTGCTTTTACATGAAAGCCGACCGCTGGCTGAAAAGAATGATACCAAGATGATACCTAAACCTGCAGGCATCATTCTGGTATAACCACTCAAAGTCGTGAATGGCGTACCTGAAGACAAAAAAATGGTTAACAATAAAGCACAGTAGACGGTAAGGTATAAAAAATTGCATACCTGAAAAGCAAACATGATAAAACATAATAACACAAAAACATTGCAGAATAGAATACAGTAAAAAAGAGCAGAACAATAGAGAGAGAGAGAACAATAAAACGCCAACTATTTTTTTTTTATTTTATATTTTTGTATGTGTTTTTTTTTTTTTTTTACACTTTTTTTGTAACTAACTTTTATAACTGTAACCGGTTCCAGGTTCGGGTCTCTCAAAATGCGATGGCATCTTGGGAGACCCTGTGAAAGTGTGCCTAGTCTGTGCAGTGCTGTACCCTATGCTAATACTCAACTAGTGTATGGTAGCGTTCAAAACATTCACCAATGCAAAGACCAGGATTGTCAGGACAGGAGGGACAATAATAGCGGGTGTCACGCCTATATCCGCGCTTGCTGCAGACACGACATCTTTTTGGGGGGGGGTTCGTTGGGTAGGGGTACTCGGGAGGATATAAAGAAAATGCCTCTCATGCAGCCGACTGCATTTGGTTGGGGATGTGAATGGGGGAAGTATGGGCGCTGCAGAAGCGGTGGGTTCCCAATTAGGATTGGCGAATGCAGCAGGAAGGGCACTATGGGCACGACGGGCCTGTGTTTGTCTTTTTGGTGGCAGCGGGACACTACTTGTGCTTGTCACCTCACCAGCTTGAACTGCACTTATGGGACTCGCCACGTCACCAAGTGTTACTGCAGTGCTGGTTTGACTACGACCGGGGTGTACTAGGCCACTGGTGCTTGCCAGTTCAACAAAACGCTACAAAAAAAACTGTTAGCGATCGCAGGGATCAGGCCTGACTCTGCGAACGCTGCAGTTATGCGTTTAGTGTTTTGTAAGTGTCAGTGATCGATCGATACTGCACTTGGGTGGGCTGGGCCGGGCGGAGGGGCAAAACGCAGGTGCTAGCAGGTATCTGGGCTGATCCCGCTAACACTGCGTGTTTGGGAACCCTAAACTGCTGGGGACGCTAGTATAGATCTGATCGGATCAGATATTGATCCGTTCAGATACTATACCACTAAGGGAGGTGTATGCTGCGTGCGTGGGTGTTAGCGCTACTGGCGCTAACCTGACGCTGCCTGGGGGTGGTGCTTGCCAGTTCACCAAAACGCTACCAAAAAAACTGCTAGCGATCGCAGGGATCAGGCCTGACTCTGCGAACGCTGCAGTTATGCGTTTAGTGTTTTGTAAGTGACAGTGATCGATCGATACTGCACTTGGGTGGGCTGGGGCGGGCCGGGCGGAGGGGCAAAACGCAGGTGCTAGCGGGTATCTGGGCTGATCCCGCTAACACTGCGTTTTTGGGAACCCTAAACTGCTGGGGACGCTAGTATAGATCTGATCGGATCAGATATTGATCCGTACAGATACTATACCGCTAAGGGAGGCGTATGCTGCGTGCGTGGGTGTTAGCGGTACTGGCGCTAATCTGACGCTGCCTGGGGCGACGCATATCACCGCCGGGTGATCAGGGGGCTAAACCTTTATTCGGTAATAAACGGCGGGTGCCCTGACACTATAAAAAATAAACGAACTAACCAGCGTCACCCGTAACGGTTATACGGTGATTAGTGGTGAAAGGGTTAACTAGGGGGCAAGCAAGGGGTTAAAACATTTATTAGATAGTATATGGGGGTCCCTGTCGCTATAAAACGCTGACGGCGAACCTAAATATTTACCTCCCTAACTAGCGTCACCAGCGACACTAATACAGCGATCAGAAAAATGATCGCTTAGCGACACTGGTGACAGGGGGTGATCAAGGGGTTAAAACTTTATTAGGGGGGGTTAGGGGGGTACCCTAGACCTAAAGGGGGGTAATACTCACTGCCCTAACACTGTAACTGTCACAAACTGACACCATGCAGTAATCAGAAAAAAAATAAAAAAATAAAAAAAATACTGCTGGTGTCAGTTTGTGACAGGGGGGGGGGTGATTGGGGGGGGATCGGGGGTGTAAAGTATGCCTGGCATGTTCTACTGTGTGTGTTTGTGTTGTGTGCACTCACTTGTCTTCTCTCCTCGGCGCTGGGACGGAAACTGCCAAGCCGAGGAGAGATGACATCACATCCTCTGCCTGTGTGAAACTACACACAGGCAGAGGAGGATTCCCATTGGCTGGGAGCGATCGCGAGGGGGGGGCCACGATCGGATGGTCTCCCCCTCGCCTCCTGACGCTCCCAGTGAAATGCCGACCGCCGCTGGCACCGGGGGGGGGGGTCCGATCGTTAGGCAATCGGCAAGTGGTTAAAAACAACTTCCATTGCCTATTCATGGTTGAACCAATCAACTCAAAACGAAGACAAAGAACACAAAGCAAAATGGGAAGTTGACTTGGGCATGAAAATCAGCGAATCCCAATGGGAAAAGGCATGTATCTTGGCGCATAAATGCTCGTTGAGCACAAAATACCAAGAAATATCATATAAGATTCTAACACAGTGGTACATGACTCCATTAAAAGCTAAAAAGCGGCTTCACACGGCATCAGACACCTGCTGGCGATGTGGTGAGGAAACAGGGTCCTTTCTGCATATCTGGTGGAGCTGTCCCCCAATCCTTGACTATTGGAAAAACATCTCAACGTGGATTAAACATATCACTGACATTAAAATCAGTTTGAATGCTGCGGCATGTCTGATCCATATTAATTCTTTTACAATCAGTAAATACAAGAAATCCCTTACCAGACATCTACTAACTGCGGCAAAAACTCTTATGCCGCGTACACACGGTCGGACTTTTCAGCTACAAAAGTCCGACAGCCTGTCCGACAGACTTCCGGTGGACTTTCGGCGGACTTGCGGCGGACTTGTGGAAGACTTTCTAACGAACGGACTTGCCTACACACGACCACACAAAAGTCCGACGGATTCGTACGTGATGACGTACACCAGACTAAAATAAGGAAGTTGATAGCCAGTAGCCAATAGCTGCCCTAGCGTGGGTTTTTGTCCGTCGGACTAGCACACAGACGAGCGGATTTCGGGGTCCGTCGTAGTTACGACGTAAAGATTTGAAGCATGTTTCAAATCTAAAGTACGTCGGATTTGAGGCTAAAAAAGTACGTTGAAAGTCCGGAGAAGCCCACACATGATCGGATTACCAGCCAGCTTTAGTCCGTCAGCGTCCGTTGGACTTTTGTAGATGAAAAGTCCGACCGTGTGTACGCGGCTTTAGTCCTTTACATTGGAAAACCAATCACTCCCCCTCAGTCAAGGATTCATTGGACAGAGTTCAATACTTATATAAGATGGAAGAGATCCTAGCGATGAAAAAGAAAATAGTGAGAGCTTTATCAAAACGTGGCAGCTATGCTTATTATTCTCCTTTTCGTCTGAATATCAAACACTCCTCAAGTGAAGCAACTGTTACAAAACTCCTACATTATAACACCCATAATGATCACACATATGGTATAAGTACATTGGTATATTCTCAATATCTCTCCTCATCATTCCATTCCACCTCCTCCCCCCTCCTCTCCCCTTTCTCTTTCCTTCCTTCCCCCCACTACAACTATATCACTCTTTTACATTTGATCAGTCAATCATTCCAATCAGTATGTTGTAATATCTAAATGTTAATAGACAAACTGTTAAATTGTTAACTGACGTTAATTTCAAATTGTGCTTTATTTATAATCATACAATGTCAATGTAAACAATATTTTCTTCAATAAAATCCTTGATTGAGAAAAAAAAAAAAACACCAGGGGCGATCAAAGGGTTAAGTGTGTCCCTAGGGGGTGCTTTCTAAATGTTTGGGGCATGGTTTAACTGGGCAAAGAAAGAGATCCGTGTTCCTGCTTAGCAGAAACGCAAGATCTCTCTCTTTCCCCATTGAGTTTGCCAGACCGGCTCCCCCTCTGGCCAATCAGGATGCGATTGTGCCACTGGTGGCACATGCATCCCCCAGAGCTACTGCACAGAACGATGTACAGGTACGTCGTTTCACGCAGCCAGGCTGCCTTGCCGCAGTAAATGTGTGGACAACAACATATGCAAGGACAGATATAGTGATGCAGTATTCAGAGTTTTAGCCTTCAGCCTAATACACTCATTTAAGATATTATCTGCTATTAATTACACTGTACATTAAAGGGGTTGTAAAGGTACATGTTTTTTCACCTTAATGCATTTTATGCACTAAGGTGAAAAAACATCCAACGATTAGTGGCCCCCCACCTCCCCCGTTTACTTACCTGAGCCCTTGAAAGTCCCACGTCGTGAATGTGCTGGCTTCTCGACCAGGCTTCTCGGCTCTTCTCGGCTCAATTATTGGGTGATTGATAGCAGCGCAGCCATTGGCTCATGCTGCTGTCAATCAAATCAATGACGTGGCGTGCCGGGGGGGGCGGGGCCGAGTGATACACTGTATCACAGGAGCACGCCCGCAAGCTAACCCCTTCGGGTGATCGCTTCCCAGAACAGTGGTTAGCTGATGCGGGGAGGAGCTGAGACAGCCGCTGAAGGACCCCAGAAGACGAGGTTCGGGGCCACTCTGTGCAAAACGAGCTGCACAGTGGAGGTAAGTATGACGTGTTTGTTATTTAAAAAAAAAAAAGGAACCTTTACAACTCCTTTAAAGCTGAACTGTGGCCTCCCAATGATTCGCAAACCACCTCCATTCCAATATATGCAACAAAAGACAGGAAATCGCCTCGGGACTTTAAATGAGGTGAATGCGGTTAGCCAACAATTGGCAGAGTAAATGCAGTCTCAAAATGTATTAAAATTGTCATACAAACATAACAACATGATTCATAGCCAAGCTATGAATCATTATTATGTTATTACACCCTGTTCCAAATCATTATGCAAATTCTATGTCAGTGTCACAAAGATTAAATATTTTGTTTTTCAGTTTAACTCATGGATGGCATTGTGTCTCAGGGCTCTTTTGATCACTAAAAAACAAAGAAGGATGGCGCCCTCTAAGTGCAGCATGTATGTTAAAAATATTTATTACAATAGATAAAAACACTCACATTTGAGTTGCTAAAAACCAGCATGTAAAGTAGTTTCATCCGCGTGCTCTTGGGGGATGTGGGTGTCATGGGCCAGTGGGGGGGTTCCTGGGATGTGAGTCCTGTGACCTGGGTCCTGGTAGCTGTTCCGGTGGTGCCGAGGGTCCTCAGAGCCTCCGGGCGGCCAGGATGTTGGTCATGGATCCTCCGTGGAGCACCGTGCTGACCTGTGTCTTCACTTCCGGGAGCGGGGTGAGACGGGCGGTGCTTCGCATTCGGAGCATGCATGCTCCTTCATCAGGCTATGCTGGTGGCCATATTCAGTGTGGGAATTTATACCATAGGCACTGGGAGGGGTGGAGAGGTAATTGAGAGGAGGGCGGGACTATGTATAATGATTGGGCGCGTAGGTAACCATGGAGATGGGGTGTACACAATGTGGAAGGGGAGTGAAGGGAGACAGGGAGTGGGCGGGGTGGGGAGTGAGGAGTGGGGAGTAGATATGCAAATGAGTATGCTGTGGTAAGAACATATATGTGTGTATATGGATCGTGGGGTAAGGAGAAGGCGGTCTATATGAAGAGGAATGTTGTATTGATCATAGTGGACGGGAACAAAATATATATATATATATATACACACACATATTTATAAATATATACATATATATATACACGCAAACATATATGGGAAGGGAATACAAAAATGCAGAAAACGGTATATAATTAAATAGGTATGTAATTATAGGGAGAGATGGGTGGTATATATGAGAAGAAATGACGCAATGATGGAAAAAGAATAAAACATGTATAATGTATATACGTGTGTAAACACAAAGAACCAATTATAAAGGATCCTTTCACACACACATACACATTTACATGACGCGTAAGATTGGGACTAGGGATGAGCTTCGAGTTCGAGTCTAACTCATGTTCTACTCGAACATTGGCTGTTCGCAAGTTCGCCGAACAGCGAACAATTTGGGGTGTTCGCAGGAAATTCGAATGCCGCGGAACACCCTTTAAAAGTCTATGGGAGAAATCAAAAGTGCTCATTTTAAAGGCTTACATGCAAGTTATTGTCATAAAAAGTGTTTGGGGACCTGGGTCCTGCCCCAGGGGACATGGATCAATGCAAAAAAAAGTTTTAAAAACGGACGTTTTTTCAGGAGCAGTGATTTTATTAATGCTTAAAGTCAAACAATAAAAGTGTAATATCCCTTTAAATTTCGTAGCTGGGGGGTGTCTATAGTATGCCTGTAAAGGGGCGCATGTTTCCTGTGTTTAGAACAGTCTGACAGCAAAATGACATTTTGAAGAAAAAAACACATTTAAAACTACCCGCGGCTATTGCATTGCCGACAATACACATAGAAGTTCATTGATAAAAACGGCATGGGAATTCCCCACAGGGCAACCCCGAACCAAAAAAAAAAATGATGTGGGGGTCCCCCTAAATTTCATACAAGGCCCTTCAGGTCTGGTATGGATATTAAGGGGAACCCCAGCCAAAATTAAAAAAAAAAATTGACGTGGGGTTCCCCCTAAATTCCATACCAGACCCTTCAGGTCTGGTATGGATTTTAAGGGGAACCCCGCGCCAAAAAAAAAAAAAAAAACGGCGTGGGGTCCCCCCAAAAATCCATACCAGACCCTTATCCGAGCACGCAACCTGGCAGGCCGCAGGAAAAGAGGGGGGGACGAGAGTGCGCCCCCCCCCCTGAACCCTACCAGGCCACATGCCCTCAACATTGGGAGGGTGCTTTGGGGTAGCCCCCCAAAACACCTTGTCCCCATGTTGATGAAGACAAGGGCCTCATCCCCACAACCCTGGCCGGTGGTTGTGGGGGTCTGTGGGCGGGGGGCTTATCGGAATCTGGAAGCCCCCTTTAACAAGGGGACCCCCAGATCCCGGCCCCCCCCCTGTGTGAAATGGTAAGGGGGTACTTACCCCTACCATTTCACTAAAAAACTGTCAAAAATGTTAAAAATGACAAGAGACAGTTTTTGACAATTCCTTTATTTAAATACTTCTTCTTTCTTCTATCTTCCTTCATCTTCTGGTTCTTCTGGCCCTTCTGGTTCTTCCTCCGGCGTTCTCGTCCAGCATCTCCTCCGCAGCGTCTTCTATCTTCTTCTCCTCGGGCCGCTCCGCACCCATGGCATGAGGGGGGAGGCTCCCGCTCTTCTCTTCATCTTCTTCATCTTCTTCTTCTTCTTCATCTCTTCTTCCTTCTTCTCTTCTTCATTTCTTCTCCGGGCCGCTCCGCAGCCATGCTGGCATGGTGGGAGGCTCCCGCTGTGTGACGGCGTCTCTTCGTCTGACGGTTCTTAAATAACGGGGGGCGGGGCCATCCGGTGACCCCGTCCCCCGTTATTTAAGAACCGTCAGACGAAGAGACGCCGTCACACAGCGGGAGCCTCCCACCATGCCAGCATGGCTGCGGAGCGGCCCGGAGAAGAAATGAAGAAGAGAAGAAGGAAGAAGAGAAGAAGAAGAAGAAGAAGATGAAGAAGAAGATGAAGAAGAGAAGAAGATGAAGAGAAGAGCGGGAGCCCCCCCCCATGCCATGGGTTCGGAGCGGCCCGAGGAGAAGAAGATAGAAGACGCCGCGGAGGAGATGCTGGACGAGAACGCCGGAGGAAGAACCAAAAGAGCCAGAAGAACCAGAAGAAGATGAAGGAAGAAAGAAGAAGCATTTAAATAAAGGAATTGTCAAAAACTGTCTCTTGTCATTTTTAACATTTTTGACAGTTTTTTAGTGAAATGGTAGGGGTAAGTACCCCCTTACCATTTCACACAGGGGGGGGGGCCGGGATCTGGGGGTCCCCTTGTTAAAGGGGGCTTCCAGATTCCGATAAGCCCCCCGCCCGCAGACCCCCACAACCACCGGCCAGGGTTGTGGGGATGAGGCCCTTGTCTTCATCAACATGGGGACAAGGTGTTTTGGGGGGCTACCCCAAAGCACCCTCCCAATGTTGAGGGCATGTGGCCTGGTACGGTTCAGGAGGGGGGGGGGCCGCACTCTCGTCCCCCCCTCTTTTCCTGCGGCCTGCCAGGTTGCGTGCTCGGATAAGGGTCTGGTATGGATTTTTGGGGGGACCCCACGCCGTTTTTTTTTTTTTTTTTTGGCGCGGGGTTCCCCTTAAAATCCATACCAGACCTGAAGGGTCTGGTATGGAATTTAGGGGGAACCCCACGTCAATTTTTTTTTTTAATTTTGGCTGGGGTTCCCCTTAATATCCATACCAGACCTGAAGGGCCTTGTATGGAATTTAGGGGGACTCCCACATCATTTTTTTTTTTTAATTTTGGTTCGGGGTTGCCCTGTGGGGAATTCCCAAGCCGTTTTTATCAATGAACTTCTATGTGTATTGTCGGCAATGCAATAGCCGCGGTAGTTTTAAATGTGTTTTTTCCTTCAAAATGTCATTTTGCTGTCAGACTGTTCTAAACACGGGAAACATGCGCCCCTTTACAGGCATACTATAGACACCCCCCAGGTATGAAATTTAAAGGGATATTACACTTTTATTGTTTGACTTTAAGCATTATTAAAATCACTGCTCCTGAAAAAACGGCCGTTTTTAAAACTTTTTTTTGCATTGATTCATGTCCCCTGGGGCAGGACCCAGGTCCCCAAACACTTTTAATGACAATAACTTGCATATTAGCCTTTAAAATTAGCACTTTTGATTATTCATGTTCGTGTCCCATAGACTTTAACGGTGTTCGCGTGTTCGAACGAATTTTTTTCCTGTTCGCATGTTCTGGTGCGAACCGAACAGGGGGGTGTTCGGCTCATCCCTGATTGGGACAAAAGGAGGGGGGGAGTGTGTTTCCAGACGGGTATTTGGGAATGAGAGGAATGTTATGGGAAATACTGGGAAATAAATAAAAGTAAAAATAATAAAAATTAAAATAAAGATAAAAATAAAAAGTAAAAATAATAAAAATAAAAATAAAAATACAAGTACAAATAAATAAAAATAAAGATAAAAATAAAAATAAAAATGAAAATAAAAATAAAAATAATAGTAATAAAAATAAAAATAAAATATAAAAATAAAAATAAAGAAATTAAATATAAAAATAAAAATTTAAATAAATATAAAGGCATCTTCTATGATGTGGTCTGGGTAACCCTTGTCTTTGAATTTGGCTTTGAGTAGTAGGCCGTGTGTTTCATAGTCCTGTAGGCGCGTGCAATTGTGTCTTAGGCAGCAGAACTGGCTTTTTGGGATGTTTTTAACCCATCGTGGGTGATGGCAACTGTTAAAGTGTAGGTAAGAATTCCCTGAGGTGGATTTTGTATAATTCTGGGCGCAGATGGTGTTTTCATAGTGGAAGAGTTCCAGATCCAAAAAGGCCAGTTTGTTATTGTCTGTGACTGATGTAAATGATAGACCCATGGTGTTGTTGTTGCAGTGTTGGATGAAGGGTAGGATGGAGGTATCTGGACCATCCCAGATAATGACCACGTCATCTATGTAGCACCCGTAATAGACTATGTGGGGCGCATATGGGTTATTGTTGTGTGTATATTATAGCTCCCAGTAACCCATGGTAAGGTTCGCGTAGCTGGGGGCAAAATTGGCCCCATGGCAGTTCCTTGTGTTTGAATGTAGAAGTCTCCGTGGGATTCGAAATAATTGTGGGTTAGGCAGAATTCTAATATTTCCAGTAAGAATTGGTTCTGACCTGGGTTGAGTAATGGATCATTGTTGAGGTAGTGTCATACAGCTTGTAAACCAATGTTATGGGGAATGGACGTGTATAGTGGGACCACATCTAGCGATAGACAGCGGTATGTGGGTTCCCAGGAGTAGTATCGTAGCATGTTCAGAAGGTGGATGCTGTCTTTAATATAGGAAGGTAGGTTCTGTACTATACCCTGTAGAAAATGATCAATGTAGATAGAGAAGTAGCTGGTTACGCTTTCCATGGCCGCCACTATTGGTCTACCAGGAGGGTGTTTGGGGTCTTTGTGCACCTTCGGAAGGTGGTAAAAGTAGGGCTTTTGTAAAAGTTGTGTTTAAGAAATGAGGCTTCGGATGCAGTAACTATAACATCTGCTTGTGCTTGATCTATTAGGTTGTGAGCTTCAATAGAGAATTTGGGTAAGGGATCTCCGGAAAGTTTTTTGTATGTGGATGTGTCAGATAGGAGTCTAGTTGCTTCCAGCATGTAGTCTGCACGGTTCTGGACTACGATACCACCTCCTTTATCTGCGGACTTAATAACCAGTTGCCTGTTGTTGGTGAGTGATTTAAGAGCCATGCGTTCTGCTGCGGTTAAGTTGGATGGTGGATTGTAACGTGAGTTGGACATTTGACACATTCGTAGTATATCAGCATATACAACCTGATAGAAGGTCTGGACGTAAGGTCCTTTTGCAAATGCGGGATAAAAGATAGATTTCGGTTTGAAATTAGTGTGTAAGATGGGTGGAGAGGTAGGTGGATGTTGAGTTAGAGATTCAATCTGGTCGTCAATGTAGAGATCTTCTAATTGGTCTAGTGCTATGAGTTCTGTGGGTCCTAGGGTGGAGGAGTCTTCTGTAGTAGTACTGCATTCAGCGTGGTCATTAGTAGTATATGGAGTAGTGTTTGGGGTAATGTTTGGGGTACCATTACCTTTCTTAGTGTCTTGAATGTTGAAATATCGTTTGATGGTGATATTTCTAATGAACCTATTGAGATCCAAGAAGAGAGTGAAAGGGTTGGGAGATGCTGTGGGGGCGAAGGTGAGCCCGCGTGCTAGTAGAGATTTTTCAGAATTATTGCTCCCGCTCTACCAGTCACGGCGATACCTCACATGTGTGGTTTGAATACCGTTTTCATATGCGGGCACTACTCACGTATGCGTTCGCTTCTGCGCGTGAGCTCATCGGGACGGGGGTTTTTAAATTAATTTTTTTTGGTTTTTATTATTTTACATTATTTTATTTATTTTTACACTGTTTAAAAAAAAAAATTGTGTCACTTTTATTCCTATTACAAGGAATGTAAACATACCTTGTAATAGAAAAAAGCATGACAGGACCTCTTAAATATGAGATCTGGGGTCAAAAAAACCTCAGATCTCATATTTACACTAAAATGCAATAAAAAAAAAAAAAAAAGTAATTTAAAAAAATGATATTGAAAAAAATGTGCCTTTAAGAGGCGTAGGCGGAAGTGACGTTTTGACGTCGCTTCTGCCCAGCAGTGTCATGGAGACGAGTGGGCGCCATCTTAGCCTCACTCGTCTCCAGGCACAGAAGGGAGACGGACGCGATCGCCTCCGCTGCTACCGATGGCTCCAGAAAGCGGCAGAGGGCACCGGATCGTGGCGGGAGGGGGGGCCTCTCCCGCCACCGATAAAAGTGATCTCGTGGCGAACCTGCCGCAGGGACCACTTTTATCTGAAAGCTGACCGCCACACGAAAACGGGGATACTGGGGTTATGGCAGCTAGCTGGACGTACATCGGCGTGTGGCAGTCGGCAAGTGGTTAAGGAGGGTGTTCCACATTATTAAGCAGAGCACCATTTTCAAGCAATATGGGGAAGAGTGAAATAGTTCAATGCCTTGGACGAGGTATGAAAACATTTGATATTTCACGAAAACTTAAGCATGATCATCGCACTATTAAGAGATTTGCGGCTGATTCAGAGCACAGATGGGTTTCGTGCAGATAAGGCACATTGAGGAAGATTTCTGCCAGATCCATGCATCGGATCAAGAGAGCAACTGCTAAAACACCATTACATAGCAGCAAACAGATATGTGAAGCTGCTGGTGCCTCTGGAGTCCCACAGACATCAAGGTGTAGAGTTCTCCACAGTCTTGCAACTGTGCATAAACCTTCCATTCGGCCACCACTAACCAATGCTCACAAGCAGAAATGGCTGCATTGGGCAGAAAAATACATTAAGACTAATTTTCAAACAGTCCTGTTCACTGATGAGTGCCGTGCAACCCTGGATGGTCCAGATGGATGGAGTAGTGGATGGTTGGTGGACGGCCACCCTGTTCCAACAAGGCTGCAACTTCAGCAAGGCGGTGGTGGAGTCATGTTTTGGGCTGGAATCATGGGAAGAGAGCTGGTCGGTCTCTTTAGGGTTCCTGACTGACCACTTCCTTCCCTGGTACAGAAGGAAGAACTATGCTTTCCGTAATAAAATCATCTTCATGCATGACAATGCACCATCTCATGCTGCAAAGAATACCTCTGCATCAATGGCTGCTATGGGGATAAAAGGAGAGAAAGTCATGGTGTGGCCTCCATCCTCCCCTGACCTCAATCCTATTGAGAACCTTTGGAGCATCCTCAAGCAAAAGATCTATGAGGGTGGGAGGCAATTTACATGCAAACAGCAGCTCTGGGAGGCTATGACATCTTGCAATCAAATTCAAGCAGAAACTGTCCAAAAACTCACAATTTCAATGAATGCAAGACTTGTGAAGCTGCTATGAAATCAGGGGTCCTATGTTAAAATGTAACATGACCTGTTAAAATGTTTAAAAAGTTAAAATGTTGTTCAAAGTTTGATTGAAATAGCTTTTGATTTCAGTAAATATGCTGCAAACACAACAAATGACAATTTTCAGTTCTTTACAACCCATAAAGTGTTTTGAAACTTACTGTGCGTAATAATTTGGAACAGTGCATTGTAAGTTTTTTATTTTGAAAAAAAAAATTTTATCATTAGGAGGTTTGTTCAATAAAATTTGAATTGTACTCTTAATAGTTGATAACATGAGAATTATGCTGACTGTTGTTTACATCAATTATTTAGGTAAATGAGAAAAATATCATTGGCATAATAATTTGGAACAGGGTGTATTATTATGAATCATCATTATTATGAATAAATAAATGAAATGTGTAAATAAAAAAATTAAAAAATGACAAAATGAAATTTATTTCACATTTCATTTATTTATTCATTTGTTTATTTTTCTCTATTGTTCCCTAGATTCTAAGCCCATACCATTATTGAACCAGATTGGTTCATGCACATACATACTTATATCATATACTACTTTACTTCTATGCTGTTATGATAGCATCTATTGATACATATGCATTTATGTTTCAGTTGACATTATTAATGGATACTGGGAGATCTTGTTGGGTTGCTTTGTCCTCTGCCTCCTCAGCTCCCGAGCTGGATGCTCATAACTGCCGCCTCTGTGCATAGTTGCCAACATTGTAAAAAAATGTATAGCGACACTTTTTTTGTCTGTGGGCGGAGTCTTATTAAAATTAGGGGCGGGGCATTCGTTTGTAGGTGTGATGTCGTGGGGGAAATAAAAATGCGGCGAAAAAAAGGGGAGTGGTTTTAGCCAAATATTGGGCATGGCTTAAAGGGGCGTAACTCAAAGAAGGTGTGCTTAGAGTCTGAGATGAACGAGGGATGGAGGGAGAAACAAAGGGAGAAAGAGAGAGAAAAAAAAAAAAAAAGGGGATGGAGGGACAACAGGCCCAGATCCTACACCACAATAGAAATATGTGTATTTCAGAAATTTTAACAATCAGAAGATAAAGATACTCCAAACACCTGGTGTTAGCGCTTCAATCATCCCGGCACTACGGTTGTTATGGTGGCAGGATGATTAAGGCGCATTATTACTATTATTACATTGTAATATAAAATGAAATAGTTCAATTCACCATAGTGCACAATCAGTGGAAGCCCTAAACGTGTCACCTGCCAAGTCGCCTGCCACCAGATGCCATCAGGTGTCCCCAGCAGAGGCCCTCTTTACACCAGGCATTCCCAGCAGAGTCCCTCCATACACTAGGCATTCCCAGCAGAGTCTCTCCTTACATCATATGTTCCCAGCGGAGTCCCTCCTTACATCAGGTGTCCTCAGCAGAGTCCCTCCTTACACCAGGCATTCCCAGTAGAATCTCTCTTTACATCATGCATTCCCAGTAGAGTCCCTCCTTACATCAGGCATCCCAAGTAGAGTCCCTCCTTACACCAGGCATTCCCAGTAGAGTCCCTCCTTACACCAGGCATTCCCAGTAGAGTCCCTCTTTACACCAGGCATTCCCAGTAGACTCCCTCCTTGCACCAGGCATTCCCAGCAGAGTCTCTCCTTACATCAGGTTTACCCAGCAGAGTCCCTCCTTACATCGGGCATTCCCAGTAGAGTCCCTCTCTACATCAGGCATTGCCAGTAGAGTCCCTCCTTACACCAGGCATTCCCAGTAGAGTCCCTCTTTACACCAGGCATTCCCAGTAGAGTCCCTCTTTACATCAGGCATTTCCAGTAGAGTCCCTCCATACACCAGGCATTCCCAGTAGAGTCCCTCTTTACACCAGGCATTCCCAGCAGAGTCTCTCTTTACATCAGGTGTCCCCAGCAGAGTCCCTCCTTACATCAGGCATTCCCAGTAGAGTCCCTCTTTACACCAGGCATTCCCAGTAGAATCTCTCTTTACATCATGCATTCCCAGTAGAGTCCCTCCTTACATCAGGCATTCCAAGTAGAGTCCCTCTTTATACCAGGCATTCCCAGCAGAGTCTCTCCTTACATCAGGTTTACCCAGCAGAGTCCCTTCATACATCGGGCATTCCCAGTAGAGTCCCTCCTTACACCAGGCATTCCCAGAAGAATCTCTCTTTACATCATGCATTCCCAGTAGAGTCCCTCCTTACATCAGGCATTCCAAGTAGAGTTCCTCCTTACACCAGGAATTCCCAGTAGAGTCCCTCCTTACACCAGGCATTCCCAGCAGAGTCTCTCCTTACATCAGGTTTACCCAGCAGAGTCCCTCCTTACATCGGCATTCCCAGTAGAGTCCCTCCCTACACCAGGCATTGCCAGTAGAGTCCCTCTTTATACCAGGCATTCCCAGTAGAGTCCAAATTTACACCAAGCATTCCCAGTAGAGTCCCTCCTTACACCAGGCATTGCCAGTAGAGTCCCTCTTTACACCAGGCATTCCCAGTAGAGTCCCTCTTTACACCAGGCATTCCCAGTTGAGTCCCTCCTTACACCAGGCATTCCCAGTAGAGTCCCTCTTTACATCAGGCATTCCCAGTAGAGTCCCTCCATACACCAGGCATTCCCAGTAGAGTCCCTCTTTACACCAGGCATTCCCAGCAGAGTCTCCTTACATCAGGTGTCCCCAGCGGAGTCCCCCTTATATCAGGTGTCGCCCAGTGGAGCCCCCCTTACATCAGGTATCCCCCAGCGCTGTCCAACTTACATCAGTTGTCCCCCAGTGGAGCCCCCTTTACTTTAGGTGTCCCCCAGTGGAGCCCACTTTACATCAGGTGTCCCCCACTGGAGCTCCCTTTACATCATTAGGTGTCCCCCATGGAGCCCCCTTTACATCAGGTATCCCCCAGTGGAGCCCCCCTTACATCAGGTATCCCCCAGCTGTGTCGCTCTTACATCAGGTATCCCCCAGTGGAGCCCCTTTACATCAGGTATCCCCCAGGGGTGTCCCCCTTACATCAGTTGTCCCCCAGTGGAGCCGCCTTACATCAGGTATCCCCCAGTGGAGCCCCTCCCCCTTACATCAGGTGTCCCCAAGCGGTGTCCCCCTTACATCAGGTATCCCCCAGTGAAGCCCCCCTTTCATCAGGTATCCCCCAGTGGAACAGCCCCCCTTACATCTGGTATCCCCCACTGGAGCCCCTTCCCCCTTACATAAGGCATCCCTCAGCAGTGTTCCCCTTACATCATGTATCCCCCAGTGGTGTCCCCCTTACATCAGGTATCCCCCAGCGTTGTCCCAATTACATCAGGTATCTCCCTGTGCACCAGTCCCCCTTACATCAGGTATCCCCCAGTGGAGCAGCCCCCCTTACATCAGGTGTCCCCCAGTGGAGCAGTCCCCCTTACATAAGGTGTCCCCCAGTGGAGAAGTCCCCCTTACATCAGGTATCCCCCAGTGGAGCAGTCCCCCTTACATAAGGTATCCCCCAGTGGAGCAGCCCCCCTTACATAAAGTATTCCCCAATGGAGCAGCCCCCCTTACATCAGGTATCCCCCAGTGGAGCAGCCCCCCTTACATCAGGTATCCCCCAGTGGAGCATCCCCCCTTACATCAGGTTTGCCCCAGTGGGGTAGCCCCCCTTACATCAGGTGTCCCGAATGGGGCAGCCCCCTTTACATCAGGTGTCCCTCAGTGGAGCAGCCCCCCTTGCATCAGGTATCCCCCAGTGGAGCAGCCCCCCTTACATCAGGTGTCCCCTAGTGGAGCAGCCCCCCTTACATAAGGTACCCCCAGTGAAGCAGCCCCACTTACATAAGGTATCCCCTAGTGGAGCAGCCCCCCCTTACATCAGGTATCCCCCGGTGGAATCCCTCCTTACATCAGATGTCGCCAGCAGAGTCCCTCCTTACACCAGGCATTCCCAGTAGAGTCCCTCTTTACATCATGCATTCCTAGTAGAGTCCCTCCTTACATCAGACATTCCAAGTAGAGTCCATCCTTATACCAGGCATTTCCAGTAGAGTCCCTTTTTACATCATGCATTCCTAGTAGAGTACCTCCTTACATCAGGCATTCCAAGTAGAGTCCATCCTTATACCAGGCATTTCCAGTAGAGTCCCTCTTTACATCAGGCATTCCCAGTAGAGTCCCTCTTTACACCAGGCATTCCCAGTAGAGTCCCTCTTTACACCAGGCATTCCAATTAGAGTCCATCCTTATACCAGGCATTTCCAGTAGAGTCCCTCTTTACATCAGGCATTCCCAGTAGAGTCCCTCCTTACACCAGGCATTCTCAGCAAAGTCTCTCCTTACATCAGGTTTACCCAGCAGAGTCCCTCCTTACATTGGGCATTCCCACTAGAGTCAATCTTTACACCAGGCATTCCCAGTAGAGTCCCCCTTACATCAGGTATCCCCCAGCGGTGTCCCCCTTACATCAGGTGTCCACCAGTGGAGCCCCCTTACATCAGGTAACCGCCAGCGCTGTCCCCCTTACATCAGGTGTCCCCCCAGTGGAGCCCCCTTTACATCAGGTGTCCCCCAGTGGAGCCCCCTTTACATCAGGTGTCCCCCACTGGAGCCTCCTTTACATCATTAGGTGTCCCCCAGTGGAGCCCCCTTTACATCAGGTATCCCCCAGTGGAGCCCCCCCTTACATCAGGAACCCCCGAGCAGTGTTCCCCTTATATCAGGTATCCCCCAGCGGTGTCCCCCTTACATCAGGTGTCCCCCAGTGGAGCCCCCTTACATCAGGTAACCCCCAGTGCCGTCCCCCTTACATCAGGTGTCCCCCAGTGGAGCCCCCTTTACATTATTAGGTGTCCCCCAGTGGAGCCCCCTTTACATCAGGTACCCCCAGTGGAGCCCCCCCTTACATCAGGAACCCCCGAGCAGCATTCCTCTTACATCAAGTATCCCCCAGCGGTGTCCCCCTTACATCAGGCGTCCCCCAGTGGAGCCCCCTTACATCAGGTAACCCCCAGTGCCGTCCCTCTTACATCAGGTGTCCCCCAGTGGAGCCCCCTTAACATCATTAGGTGTCCCCCAGTGGAGCCCCCTTTACATCAGGTACCCCCAGTGGAGCCCCCCTTACATCAGGAACCCCCGAGCAGCGTTCCTCTTACATCAAGTATCCACCAGTGGAGCCCCCCCTTACATCAGCTATCCCCCAGTGGAGCCCACCTTACATCAGGTATCCCCCAGCGGTGTCCCCCTTACATCAGTTGTCCCTCAGTGGAGCCCCCCTTACATCAGGTATCCCCTAGTGGAGCCCCTCCCCCCTTACATCAGGCATCCCTCAGCAGTGTTCCCCTTACATCAGGTATCCCCCAGTGGTGTCCCCCTTACATCAGGTATCCCCCAGTGGTGTCTCTCTTACATCAGGTGTCCCCCAATGGAACAGCCCCCCTTACATCCGGTATCCCCCAGTAGAGCCCCTCCCCCCTTGCATCAGGCATCCCTCAGTGTTATCCGCCTTACATCAAGTATCCCCCAGCGGTGTCCCCCTTACATCAGGTATCCCCCAGCGGTGTCCCCCTTACATCAGGTATCCCCCAGTGCACCAGCCCCCCTTACATCAGGTTTCCCCTAGTGGAGCATCCCCCTTACATCAGGTGTCCCCCAGTGGAGCAGTCCCCCTTACATCAGGTATCCCCCAGTGGAGCAGCCCCCCCTTACATCAGGTATCCCCCAATGGGGCAGAACCCCTTACATCAGATATCCCCCAATGGGCCAGACCCCCTTACATCAGGTGTCCCCCAGTGGGGCAGCCCCCCTTACATCAGGTGTCCCTCAGTGGAGCAGCCCCCCTTGCATCAGGTATCCCCCAGTGGATACGGTACAACAAAAACAAATACTCTTGCGCACGGGGGTGTTGGCTAGGCAGTCCAAAGTTCAGGATGGACAATAGCTTTCGGCCTTGCTGCCCTCCAGGGATATCCTAAGAGTCAAACGGAAAAACATAAAAGAGAGGGCGCACCAGCCTTGTGCATTAACCTTTGGTACATTTATTCAAAAAAACATAATTAAAAACTACTCACAAAGGTAGAAAGAAAATCACGCTTATTACAGTCTTTGACTTGTGACAGTCTATCCACAGATAGCAGTCTCCAAGTTCTGAAGAGAGGACGTGCGAACCGCTGCTGGCTGACGCGTTTCAAAGGTATACCTTCTTCCTCAGAGTCTCAAGAGGAAGAAGGTATACCTTCGAAACGTGTCAGCCAGCAGTGGTTCGCACGTCCTCTCTTCAGGACCTGGAGACTGCTATCAGTGGATAGACTGTCACAAGTCAAAGACTGTTATAAGTGTGATTATCTTTCTACCTTTGTGAATAGTTTTTAATTATTTTTTTTTAATAAATGTACCAAAGGATAATGCACAAGGCTGGTGCGCCCTCTCTTTTCTGTTTTTCCATCCCCCCAGTGGAGCAGCCCCCCTTACATCAGGTATACCCCCGAGGAGTAGCCCCCCTTACATCCGGTATCCCCCAGTGGAGCAGCCCCCTTACATCAGGTATCCCCCAATGGAGCAGCCCCCCTTACATCAGTTATCCCCCGTGGAGCAGCCCCCCTTACATCAGGTATCCCCAGTGGAGCAGCCCCCCTTACATCAGGTATCCCCCAGTGGAGCTAAGTCATGAAATGCTCGTAGCTTCTGGTTTCTTAGGCCATAGAGGTGATTGGAGCCATTCTGGTCTCTGATCAGCTCTATGGACAGCTGGCAGAACCACCGGCTGCATTCTTGGGTTCCCTGTTGGGACAGGAGAGCATGAGAAAACCATAGAAGACGGTGGGGGGGTGGACGTTCCCTCCCACTGCTTGTAAAAGCAGTCTAGAGGCTAATTAGCTGCTAGGATTGCTTTTACATTAAAGCTGACCGCTGGCTGAAAAGAATGATACCAAAATGATACCTAAACCTGCAGGCATCATTCTGGTATAATCACTCAAAGTCCAGCAACGTACCAGTACGTTGTTGGTCCTTGTGCATACATTGTAATGTTCTTTTCTTCATGCAGCCTGTGGGATGAATGAAAAAAGAGATTGATTGGTATGCCCACCATCAGAATACCGTCCTTCATCCACTCACTTCTATTGATGGGCATACATGCACCATTTTTTTTAACTGTGGTGGTGAAATCACCTCCTACAGCGCTGGAGTCGCTGATTTACGTATCGTGGGAGCAAACGCTGTTGCTGTCAAGATAAATAAATCCATGCTGCAGCTGAATGGCGTACCTGCTAACAAATGATGGTTAGCAATAAAACAAAGTAATATTACTGTATAACAGTAAGACTTACCATACCTGCAAAGCAAATACAATAAAACATAGTTAAAAATAAAACATTGCAATCTGTGCCTAAAAAATAAATGCTGAAGCATGGGTGCAATCCGCTCCCTAATGTTAGGAGCAAATCGCTCTTCCACCCCTGTGCCCATGCTTCGGCATATATGCTCTTTTTTTAACTGTGGTGTATAAATAGTGAATGGTGTACCAACTAAGCAAATGTTGGTTCATAAAAAAACAAAGTAACATTACAGTATAACATACCATACCTGCAAAGCAAATACAATAAAACATAGTAAAAATAAAACAGAGAGAGAACAATAGATATAGAACAATAGTGAGCGAACAATAGAGAGTACAGTAGAGAGTGAACATAAGAGAGAGAACAATAGAGAGAGAGAAGAAAAATAAAAAGACAACTATTTTTGGCTTTTTTATTTTATATATTTTTAGTATTTTTGTGTGTTTTTTTTTCACTTTTTCACTTTTATAAAAACTGTAAACTAAATGTTGCAGATTAGGGTCTCTCAAAATGTGATGGCCATCACATCTTTTGAGACCCTGTGTTAGTGTGCCCTAGGAACTGTGTAGTGCTGTACCCTACGCTAATTCTCAACTAGTGTGTGGTAGCGTTTGAAACAGTCACAGATGCAGAGACCAGGTTGGTCAAGACAGGAGGGACAATAAAAATGGGTGTCATACCGAAATCTGCGTTTACTGCGGACATGACAACTTCTTTGGGGTGTTCTTTGGGTAGGGGTACCAGGGAGGACATACGGAAAATGCCTCTTATGCAGACGACTCACTGCATTTGCGTTGGGAAGGTGGGCCATAGCACCGTCTGGAAACAGAAGGGCTGTGACGATCTCTTCCTGGAATTTAAAGAAGGATCCAGCCTGTCCTGAAGCTTTGCATAGCACAAAAGCGTTCAGCAGAGCCAATTTATATAAATATACAGACACTTTTTTGTACCAGCATCTGGCCTTATGGGCAATTAGGTACAGTGCCAACAACTGGTCGTTGAGGTCCATCTCTTCCATATTAAGGTTGTATTCATGGACACAGAGGGGTTTCTCCACAACACCAGTCGCTGTAGGAATTTGGACTGTCGTATCTGTGTGAAGGGAGGACAGAACGAAAACATTCCCTCAATCCCTCCACTTTATTGCTAACAAATTTTTACACTTTAAGCAGGCTCTCTTCCCCCATTTAAGTCAGGATTCTACAAGCCGTTGGGGGAAGCCCCGGCGATTAGATCGCACGATGCCACATGCGACAATTCCATAATCAAAAAGGTGACTAAAAATTGTCCACGTACAAGTGGTGCCCCTTTCCGAATAAGAGTGACACCAAGTCCCACACAATCTTACCAGCGCTCCTTATGTAGTCTGGGCAGTTCTCTGGCTCTACATGACTATCTTTTCCCCCGTAAACCATAAAAATATATGTATAGCCTGTTGCCCTGTCACAGAGCTTATACATCTTGACCCCATATCTGGCACGCTTGCTGGGAAGATACTGTTTGATAGACAAGCGGCCAGAAAACGTAATCATCAACGCAGACAACTTGATCGGGAGTAAACAAGGCTGCAAACTGTTGGTTGAAGTGGTTTATGAGGGGCGAATTTTGTAGAGCCAATCAAATCCAGGGTCACCCCAAGGACGACAGAGTTCATTATCATTGAAGTGCATGAACCGCAAGATCTGCTCGTATCGTGTCCTGGTCATGGAGGCAGAGAACACGGGCATATGGTGAATTGACAGTGATCGATTGATACTGCACTTCGGTGGGCTGGGCTGCGCTGGGCGGAAAGGCTAAATGCAGGTGCTAGCAGGTATCTGGGCTTATCCCGTTAACACTGCGTTTTTGAGAACCCTAAACTGCTGGGGACACTAGTATAGATCTGATCAGATCAGATACTGAACCGTTCAGATACTATACTACTAAGGGTGGTGTATGCGTGAGTGGGTGTTAGCACTACTGGCACTAATCTGACACTGCCTGGGGCAACGCAGACCCTGACTGATGCTAAAACCCAACTCATGTCACCCGCTGGGTGATCAGGGGGTTAAACCTTTATTTAGGCAAAATAGGGCGGGTGCTCTGACGCTATAAAAAAATAAACTAGCTAACCAGCATCACCCGTGACACTTATACAGTGATCACTGGTGACAGGGACTGCTCAAGGGGTTAAACCTTTATTGGGGGGGGTCTGTAAACCTATCTGGGCCTACACTAAGTACCCTAACACTGTTTTTTATCACTAATGACACCAGTACAGTTATTAAAAAAAATATGAACACTGCACTGGGTGACACAGTGACAGGGGGTAAAGGGTTTAACTGGGGGGGGGGGGTGATCGGAGGGTGATCGGGGGGGTGGCAAGTGTACCTACGTGAACTAGTGTCAGTGTAGTGTTGGTGCACTTACTCTGAGATGTCTTCTCTCCTCTCTCTGGAACGAAAAGACTTCCACGAGGAGAGATGACATCACTTCCCCTGCTGTGTTTACACTTACACATGCAGGGGAAGGATCTAATTCGCCAGGAGCGATCACCAGGTCCAGGCCAGATACCATCGGCCTGGGCCTGGGGATTGATCGGTTCTGGATCGAATCTGATCGGCGCGGCCGCCGAGGGGGTGCAGGCGCACGCCCCCCAGGCAGCCGTGCGTGTGACTATTAGCTACGACACTTCGCACAGCCGGGCCAACCGTATAACTGCGGTGGCTGGTCCGGAACTGGTTAAAAGACAATGAACAACAGTGTCTCTATGCCTACAAACTTTGGGTACATATGAAAACTCACTTATTCAGGGAAACCTATCCCACACCCACCTAACAACTGTCCCCGAGCCACCCCCATCAAATCATTCCCCGCATCTATTACCTTTTGTACCACCACCCCCTCCCTTTAGAATGTAAGCTCTACGAGCAGGGCCCTCCTGTCCCTTCTGTATTGAACTGTACGTAATTGAGCTGTCTCCCCTCTACATTGTAAAGTGTTGCGTAAACTGTTGGCGCTATACAAATTGTGTATAATAATAATAATATGTACCATTTCAAATTATACACCTGCATAGATCGTTCTTAGAATGCTATTTCTGTATAGGTCAAAAAGTCTTCTGCCATGATGCAATGCACAGGATCTCTTTGACGTGAGCAAAGGATAAGTTCCCAGTTTAGTAAAACTATACATTTAACAAAGCCTAGAGTTAGCCACAAACAACATCATTCATAACAGGAGGTTCTGGTTAAATACAAGTTTAAAGTGATTGTAAAGTGCCGTTTTTTTTTTCTATGAAAATAACAAACATGTTATTCTTACCTGCTCTGTATAGTGGATTTGCACAGAGCAACCCGGATTCTCCTCTTCTCGAATTCCTCTTCTGTGATCCTGGCCCCTTTCTCCTGTTCAGTGCCACCACAGCTTGCTATGGGGGCACCCAAGCCAAGTCACAGCTCCCTGTGTCCATTCAGACACAGGGCCGCGCCCCAGCCCCACCCCCTCTCTCTCTAATTGGCTAACTGTCGTTGATTGATAACAGCGGGAGCCAATGGTGCTGCTGCTGTGTCTTAGCCAATCAGGAGGGAGAGTCTCGGACAGCCAAGACACTAGTGGACATCGCAGGACAGATATGGGGCTCAGGTAAGTATTAGGGGGCTGAGGAGGACTGCTGCACACAGCAGGCTTTTTATCTTAATGCATAGAATGCATTAGTATAAAACACCTTTTGACTTTACAATCACGTTAAAGCTGAATTCCAGGTATGAATATATATTTAAATAGTTACATTGGTCCAGTTACGTACATACCATATCTTGCCAATTCCCTTGAAAGCTGGAAATCACTGAAGTAGACGCCACTACTACAGTTATCACCACTAGTTTCTGGGTTCCGTGCTGAGCAGCTGCCTTGCTACCTACTGAGCACTGGAGGTTGCCTTCTTGGCACACCATTCAGAGAATGCTTTGCATTTTCTCACTGAATAGAAAACATTCTCTGTTTGGATGAGGTGACATCACCACCCCATGTACACCTCAGCCAATCAGAGAAAGCTTGTTTATTCATTGAGAAAATACAAAGTGGTCTCTAAATGGTGCTTGTGCCTAACATGCAACCTTCATTGTTTACAATGCAACAGCGAAGATGCTTGAAGCAAGACTTGGAAGCCAGTGAAGATGGCTGTAGTAGCAGTGCCTACTACAGTAATTTGCAGCTTCCTGGGGTATTGGCCAGGTATGATAAAGGCAGTTATAAAGGAGTTATATTTATCCAAGCTGGACCAATGTAACTATGCAAAAATATTCATACCTGGAAATTCATATTTAATTTGCATCAATCAGCCCCGGAAGGTTTAACCCCCTTCATGACCAGGCCATTTTTTGCGATACGGCACTGCGTTACTTTAACTAACGGTCATGCGACGTTGTACCCAAATAAAATTGATGTGCTTTTTTTCCCCACAAATAGAGCTTTCTTTTGATGGCATTTGGTCACCTCTGCGTTTTTTATTATTTGCGCTATAAACAAAAAAAGACCGTCAATTTTGAAACAAAAACAATATTTGTTACTTTCTGCTATAAAACGTATCCAATACATTTTTAAAAAAAATATAATTTCTTCATCAATTTAGGCCAATATATATTTAGCTACATATTTTTGGTAAAAAAAATTCCAATAAGTGTATATTGATTGGTTTGCGCAAAAGTTATAGGGTCTACAAACGATGGCATATTTTTATGGAAATTTTATTTATTTATTTTTACTAGCAATGCGCGCGATCATCGATTTTTAGCAGGACTGCAACATTGTGGCGTACAAATCAGACACCTAACTGACACTTTTAACACTTTTTTGGGGACCAGTGACACTAATACAGTGATCAGTCCAAAAAATATGCATGGCATGGAAGGGGTTAACACCAGGGGCGATCAAAGGGTTAAGTGTGTCCCTAGGGGGTGCTTTCTAAGTGTGTGGGGGATGGTTTGACTGGGCAAAGAAAGAGATCCGTTTTCCTGCTTAGCAGAAACACAAGATCTCTCTCTTTCCCTCTGACAAAACGGCGAACTGCTTTGTGTTCATAGGCAGACCGCCGTTCTGCCTCTTCCGAGAATGGTCAAGGGATGGCGGCGGACTTTGGGTTGGGACAAAAAGGAAAAGGTCAGGTGTCACCCGCAAACCACCTCCATCCCAATATGCAACAAAAAAATGGAAATCGCCCCAGGACTTTAAATGAGGTGAATGCGGTTAGCCAACAATTGGCAGAGTAAATGCAGTCTCAAAATGTATTAAAATTGTCATACAAACATAACAACATGAATCATAGACAAGCTATGAATCATTATTATGTTAATATTATTACGAATCATTATTATTATGAATAAATAAAAAAAATGTGTAAATAAAAAAATAAAAAAATGTCACAATGAAATTTATTTACACATTTCATTTATTTATTCATTTGTTTATTAATTTTTCTCTATTGTCCCCTAGATTCTAAGCCCATACCATTATTGAACCAGATTGATTCATGCATATACATAGTTATATCATCCAATACTTTACTTCTATGCTGTTATGACAGCATCTATTGATACATATGCATTTATGTTTCAGTTGTTATTATTAATGGATACTAGGAGATCTTTGGTGACACACACCCCCATCCCAGCCATGTCTACCCCCCCCCCCGTTTGTGCTCTGTTGAGTTGATTTGTCCTCTGCCTCCTCAGCTCTCGAGCCGGGTGGTCATTACTGCCGCCTCTGGGCATAGTTGCCAACATTGTAAAAAAATGTATAGCGACACTTTTTTGCCTGTAGGCGGAGACTTTTTATAATTAGGGGCGGGGCATTCTTTTGTAGATGTGACGTAGTGGGGGAAATAAAATGCAGCGCACAAAGCACACCACGGCAAAAAATGGGTGTGGTTTCAGCTAAATATTGGGCGTGGTTTAAAGGGGCATAACTCAAAGGAGGTGTGGTTAGAGTCTGAGATGAGCGAGGGAAGGAGGGAGAAACAAAGGGAGAAAAAGAGAGAAACAAAGAAAGAAAAAAAAGGATGGAGGGACAGCAGGCCCAGATCCTACACCACAATACAAATATGTGCATTTCAGAAAGTTTAACAATCAGCAGATAAAGATACTCCAAACACGTGGTGATAGCGCTTCAATCATCCTGGCACCATGGTTGTTATGGTGTCAGGATGATTGAGGCGCATTATTACTATTATTACATTGTAAAATAAAATGAAATAGTTCAACTCACCATAATGTAGAATCAGTGGAAGCCCTAAACGTGTCACTTGCCAAGTCGCCTGCCACCAGATGCCATCAGGTGTCCCCAGCAAAGTCCCTCTTTACACCAGGCGTTCCCAGCAGAGTCTCTCCTTACATCATATGTCCCCAGCGGAGTCCCTCCTTACATCAGGTGTCCCCAGCAAAGTCCCTCCTTACACCAGGCATTCCCAGTAGAGTCCCTCTTTACATCATGCATTCCCAGTTGAGTCCCTCCTTACATTAGGCATTCCCAGTAGAGTCCCTCCTTACACCAGGCATTTCCAGTAGAGTCCCTCTTTACATCAGGAATTCCCAGCAGAGTCTCTCCTTACATCAGGTGTCCCCAGCAGAGTCCCTCCTTACATCAGGCATTCCCAGTAGAGTCCATCCTTACATCAGGCATTCCCAGTAGAGTCCCTCCTTACCCCAGTAGAGTCCCTCCTTACACCATGCATTCCCAGCAGAGTCTCTCCTTGCATCAGGTGTCCCCAGCAGAGTCCCTCTTTACACCAGGCATTCCCAGTAGAGTCCCTCTTTATACCAGGCATTCCCAGTAGAGTCCCTCTTTACACCAGGCATTCCCAGTAGAGTCCATCTTTACACCAGGCCTTCCCAGTAAAATCCCTCTTTACACCGGGCATTCCCAGTAGAGTCCCTCTTTACACCAGGCATTCCCAGTAGAGTCCCTCTTTAAACCAGGCATTCCCAGTAGAGTCCCTCTTTACATCAGGCATTCCCAGTAGAATCCCTCTTTACACCAGGCATTCCCAGTAGAGTCCCTTTTTACACCAGCAGAGTCTCTCCTTACATCAGGTGTCCCCAGCAGAGTCCCTCCTTACATCAGCCATTCCCAGTAGAGTCCATCCTTACATCAGGCATTCCCAGTAGAGTCCCTCCTTACCCCAGTAGAGTCCCTCCTTACACCATGCATTCCCAGCAGAGTCTCTCCTTACATCAGGTGTCCCCAGCAGAGTCCCTCTTTACATCAGGCATTCCCATTAGAGTCCCTCTTTACACCAGGCATTCCCAGTAGAGTCCCTCTTTATACCAGGCATTCCCAGTAGAGTCCCTCTTTAGACCAGGCATTCCCAGTAGAGTCCATCTTTACACCAGGCCTTCCCAGTAAAATCCCTCTTTACACCGGGCATTCCCAGTAGAGTCCCTCTTTACACCAGGCATTCCCAGTAGAGTCCCTCTTTAAACCAGACATTCCCAGTAGAGTCCCTCTTTACATCAGGCATTCCCAGTAGAATCCCTCTTTACACCAGGCATTCCCAGTAGAGTCCCTTTTTACACCAGCAGAGTCTCTCCTTACATCAGGTGTCCCCAGTGGAGTCCCTGTTACATCCAATGTCCCCAGAGGAGCCCCCTTACATCAGGTATCCCCCAGCGGTGTCCCCCTTACATCAGATGTCCTCCAGTGGAATCCACCTTACATCAGGTGTCCCCCAGTGGAGCAGCCCCCCTTACATCAGGTATCCCCCAGCTGCGGAGACTCTCTCCGCCACCATTACAGAACATCAGAACGAAGTAATAGGCAGATAGGAACAAAATAGGTGGACCTGGCTGGGTGGCTGCCAATAGAAATGGAGCTGCGGTGCCGCCCACCCCCCACGGCCTTTCCCACAACAGGTCACAGACAGACCGGTAGTGGGGTGGGGGGGTGGATGGCCCCGCAGCTCAATTTCTATTGGCAGCCACCCGGCCTCTTTGTTGTTCTCTGTGTTATGGTCTTCTGAACTGTTTATCCTCATGACACATCACTGGAAGCACCTCCTTGGTTAACAGAGGACAGAATTAAAATTAGACTTGGAAAACTTAACATTAATAAATCACCAGGACCAGATGGCTTGCACCCGAGGGTACTTAGGGAACTCAGTCAAGTAATTGTCAGACCATTGTTCCTAATTTTTAGTGACAGTCTACTGACTGGAATAGTACCAGCTGACTGGAGAAAAGCCAATGTAGCACCAATATTTAAAAAGGGCCCAAAATACATCCCTGGGAATAACAGACCAGTTAGCCTAACATTAATAGTATGTAAACTCTTGGAGGGGATGATAAGGGGCTATATACAAGATTTTAGTAATGAGAACAGTATCATTAGCAGTAATCAGTAAGAATTCATGAAGATTTGTTCTTGCCAAACCAATCTATTAACCTTCTATGAGGAGGTGAGTTGCCATCTAGATAAAGGAAGGCCCGTAGACGTGGTGTATCTGGATTTTGCAAAAGCATTTGACACAGTTCCCCATAAACGTTTACTGTACAAAATAAGGTCCGTTGGCATGAACCATAGGGTGAGTACATGGATTGAAAACTGACTACAAGGGCGAGTTCAGAGGGTGGTGATAAACGGGGAGTACTCGGAATGGTCAGGGGTGGGTAGTGGGGTCCCCCAGAGTTCTGTGCTGGGACCAATCCTGTTTAATTTGTTCATAAACAACCCAGAGGATGGGGTAAACAGTTCAATCTCTGTATTTGCGGACGATACTAAGCTAAGCAGGGCAATAACTTCTCCGCAGGATATGGAAACCTTGCAAAAAGATCTGAACAAATTAATGGGGTGGGCAATGAATGCAATATCTACACTGGGGGGAGAACCTCTGGGGGAATTTAGGATGGAAAAGGACCTGGGGTTCCTAGTAGATGATAGGCTCAGCAATGGCATGCAATGCCAAGTTGCTGCTAACAAAGCAAACAGAATATTGGCATGCATTAAAAAGGGGGATCAATTCCAGAGATAATTCTCCCACTCTACAATTCTCCCACTCTACAAGACTCTGGTCCGGCCGCACCTAGAGTATGCTGTTCAGTTCTGGGCACCAGTCCTCAGGAAGGATGTACTGGAAATGGAGCGAGTACAAAGAAGGACAACAAAGCTAATAAAGGGTCTGGAGGATATTAGTTATGAGGAAAGGTTGTGAGCACTGAACTTATTCTCTCTGGAGAAGAGACGTTTGAAAGGGGATATGATTTCAATATACAACTACCATACTGGTGACCCCACAATAGGGATAAAACTTTTTCACAGAAGGGAGTTTAACAAGACTCGTGGCCATTCATTAAAATTAGAAGAAAAAGAGGTTTAACCTTAAACTACGTAAAGGGTTCTTTACGCTAAGAGTGGCAAGGATGTGGAATTCCCTTGTGGGGGCATCGATAGTTTCAAGAAACTATTAGATAAGCACCTGAACAACTGCAACATACAGGGATATACAATGTAATACTGACATATAATCACACACATAGGTTGGACTTGATGGACTTGTGTCTTTTTTCAACCTCACCCACTATGTAACTACTATACTGTATGTATCATTTCAGTAGCTTAGCTATGATTCATGTTGTTTATGTTTGCATGACAATTTTAATACATTTTGAGACTGCATTTACTTAAATTGTAATTGTTGGCTAACCGCATTCACCTCATTTAAAGTCCAGGGGCAATTTCCTTTTTTTTGTTGCTTAAATTCTGGAGGAGTCTACCAGTGAAGTCCACCTAATGTAGTTTCATGTGATGTAGGGGTGGGGAGGGTGCAATGAGGCTGCACTTCTCCTGAATTCAGAACAGCATTGTTCCCCACATGTTAAATTCAATACATTCTTTATTAGTCTTTTCTTGTTACAAAAACAAGAAATAAGAAAAAGTTAACAAACATTATAAATAACACACCCAGTTACAATAATTAACAGGTCCAATTGTACAAAAATACATTACTCTCCTTCATAAGAATGAGAAACGATAAGACCTGTATCCTATCTGAAACTCGTATACCATTTCCCGACAGCCCCCCCCACAACCCCCATCCCTCCCCCTCCCTCCCCCTCTATTACTAAACTTTAAAAAAGTTGCATAACCAGTATTTTATGCTAACATCACATCGGCTATTACTCCTCTTATCACTGGGTCTCCTTTGCCACTATACTTTACTAATGGGTTTTCCGGTATCTTAGGGTCCTTTCAGATTGAGTCCGGGTCAGGGGGCTATGCCTGACCATTGCAACCAGGGACTCCAAATTTTTGTGAATTTATCGTAGCTACTTCTCTTAATATGGATCTGTTTTTTCCGTCCATACTAACTTGTCCACTGTTTTAAGCCAGTCTTCAGTAGTTGGGGGCGTAGTGGATAGCCAGTACTGTGCTATTAATTTCCTGGCTTGATAGAGGCTTTTGAAACCCTTACACCAGTGGCGGCCCGTCCATATGGGGCGCCGCCCCCTAATCCATGCGCTCGGCCCCTAATCTACATGCAGGGCACCTGACGAATGGATTCCAATGGGGGTTTTGTTTTTTGAAGCATGTGATTAGAATCTGAGACTCTAGTTGGCTTCAAAAAAGGGTGGGCTCGGGGCACAGAGCACTGCACCCCAAGCCCACCCAGTTGTGTAACAATAGCTAAATGAATATTGTCTTCCTGATTCTCCTCCTGACCATTTAGGAAGCGGGTCCCATGACCCGTTACCCAATTGGCTGAGAGGAGAAGCAATCCTATTGGCCACTGAGGAGGGAGGAGACACAGGGGAAGCCGCCGAAGCCGAGGAGGAGGAGATGCAGGGTGAAGCCCCTGCTTGGAGGAAGCACTGCCTGTGACCTAGATGTGTTAAGTGCGGGGCTTGTGACCGAAAGGGGGGGTGCCTGTGACCCCACCGACGGAGGGGAGGTGGATTGTTTGCTGCCCCCCAAAAAATATACCACCAGCCGCCACTGCTTTACACTGTGTGCTGCAGTGCCTGGGGGGGAGCATGTGAAGCAGCAATAAAGGATGAGTTGGTCCAGTGAAAGGAGGTAAAGTGTTTTTTATTTTATTTTTTCAAATAACTAAAAATACCAGACACATAGAAAGCCAAAACCCCAAAAAGAAGCAGGGGGGTGGCCAGCATCAATCTATATAAAGGAACAAACATAAAAAACAATACTTAGATTCAAGCTGAGTGCAAGGCAAGAACGCTATCTGTCCTACTTCCAGCCAGGAAACTACCTCATGCTGCCTTCCGTATTCCTCAGGAGCTCCCAGGTTGCCTAAGCAGGTCTGCACCATGTGGGATTTAAATATCCCTCCCCAAGGTGCCAAAATGCAGCGTATGACAACACGCCGCACTGATGCCCCGCGGACGCAAGAGGGAGGTCCATGTGCTATGGACTAAGGACCGGAAACCGGAAGTCGGAAACAGCTGCAACCTCCGTTAAGCAGTCAAACACCGCTGTGACCAGCAGTGAAGACAGTCCCAGACCACAGAGTGGGATTGCAGTCAGGGAAGATGGTATTGTGTGGACTGAACACCATGTGACCGGAACGCCATAGGCGTACCTCAGGATGGGCATGCAGCGGGGCAGCGCTACCCATAGGGGGCAGATTGCTGATCCTACTGCACACCCTTGGGCGTCTGTATGGGGATCTATTGGCAAAGGACCAGAAGGACTGCAAGTGATACGGGTATGGAAAAAAAAAAACACACACACAAACCAAACAACCCCCCCCCCCAAAACACACACACTGAACCCACCTACCTCGGATTCGTGGTATTAAGAAGAGGGATCAGTACTGGCGGGCAATCCTCCTTGATCCACGTTACAAGGGTAAGGTTGCGGAACTTATCCAGCCATCGCAGAGGGAGCAGAGGATGAAAAATCTTCGGGAGGCCTTTCAGAAAGGTTTGTGCAACGCGTTTCCAGAGCCTGGGAGGTTACAAATTCCTGGTCCTAGACAACGTGTTGCTGAGACTTCGGTCAGTCACAGAAGGAGTGAGGGAGAAGGTGGCCGTCTGACAGATGTGTTCAGACAATTTTTTAGTCCGCAGCCCCAAGGTCTGATCGGTTCCAGCAACCATCGCCAGCGTCTGATTTACATGGTGCAGGAATACCTAGGGGCAAGATCAGACTTGGAGACCTTTCCAACCCAAAATCCTCTGGGTTACTGGGTCTTGAGGTTGGATCACTGGCCAGAGCTTGCACAGTATGCAATTGAGCTACTGGCCTGTCCTGCATCCAGCGTTCTTTCGGAACGCACATTCAGTATTGCTGGAGGCTTTGTAACCGATCACAGAGTGCACCTGTCCACTGACTCAGTTGATCGGCTCACCTTCATAAAAATGAATCAGTCTTGGATCACCAGCTACCAAGCACCTGATGCTGATGTAACCGACTAATTTTTTTATGAATGTAAGATCCCTTGAAGACTGCCTATGCTGATGATGAGTGACTATCCTGTTATGCTGATTGACTATCCTATTCCTCCTCAATGTTCATGTTGATAGCTTGTAAGAACATTTTTGGTTCTGGGCCCCACCACCAGTGGCTATTGCCCAATTTTTCTGCCCCTGTTCAACAGGGGCGTGTAATTACAATTTTTGCTGTAATATTTTGCAGCAGGGATTGTTCCTGCACTAAAGTAGAGTATCTGTGAGGGGTTGCAGTGTTGTGGCACCAACACCAGTGCCTAAAGCCCAATTTTTTTGCCTCTGTTCAACAGGGGCATAAGATTACAATTTTTGCTGTAATATTTTGCAGCAGGGATTGTTCCTGCACTAAAGTAGAGTATCTGTGAGGGGTTGCAGTGTTGTGGCACCAGCACCAGTCCCTAAAGCCCAATTTCTTTGCCTCTGTTCAACAGGGGCGTGTAATTACAATTTTTGCTGTAATATTTTGCAGCAGGGCTTGTGCCTGCGCTCAGCTAGAGTATCTGTGAGGGGTTGCAGTGTTGTGGCACCACCACGTGTCTAAGGTCCAATTTTTCTGTCCCTGTTCAACAGGGGTGTGTAATTCCAATCTTTGCTGTAATATTTTGCAGCAGGGCTTGTTCCTGCGCTAAAGTAGAGTATCTGTGAGGGGTTGCAGTGTTGTGGCACCAGCACCAGTGCCTAATGCCCTATTTTTCTGCCCCTGTTTAACAGGAGCATGTAATTACAATTTTTCTGTAATATTTTGCAGCAGGTCTTGTTCCTCCGCTCAACTAGAGTATCTGTGAGGGGTTGCAGTGTTGTGGCACCACCACTAGTGCCTAAAGCCCAATTTTTCTGCCGCTGTTCAACAGGGGCGTGTAATTACAATTTTTGATCTTATTTTTCACATCAGGGCCCATTCCTGCGCCCACCAAGAGTAACTGTGAGGACTTACAGTGTTGTGGCAACACCACCACACCACCACCAAAGGCCCAATTTTTCTGACCCTGTTCAACAGGGGCATGTAATTACAATTCTTGATATAATAATTCACAGCAGGGCCCGTTCCAGTGCCCACCAAAAGTAACTGTGAGGGCTTACAGTGTTCTGGTACCACCAACACTTAAGGCCCAAATTTCTGCACAGTATATAGGGCAGGCCCCTACTTTCAAACATCCGACTTACAAACGACTCCTACTTTCAAACGGAGGGAGACAACAAGAAGTAAGAGGAAATCTACCCCTAGGAAGGGAAATTCTCTTCTGTAAGAGTTAATATGGGAAAAGGTGTCTCCTCCACTGATGCTTTATCACCAATCCTTGTTTCCCTAAAAAACCCAAATTTTCAAAATCCAATTGTCATTGCAACAGAAAGTGAGGTGAAATCTGAATAGGGGCACAGACAGCAAAACAAATGTTGCAGGAGTGATAACCTTTCCCTATGGTTTCCAAAAAGCTTAAAAATAGATTTTTTGGCTGGAGCTACACTTACAAAATGTACCTGTTCCAAATTACAAACAGATTCAACTTAAGAACAAACCTACAGTCCCTGTCTTTCTTGGGACCGCCTGTATACTGGTGTTCAGAGTATATAGTGCCTGGGGGCCCTACAGCTTTTCTTTTTTTAATTTGGGTGCGGGGTTCCCCTTAATATCCATACAAGACCCAAAGGGCCTGGTAATGGGCGGGGGGGTACCCATGCCGTTTTTCTCAATAATTTTCATCCATATTGCCGGGAGCCGACATTACATTACAGCCGCAAGCAGTTTTAAGTGACTTTTATTCCTTTAGAAACGTCATTTTGTGCAGGGACTGTTCTAAACACGGGAAACACGCGCCACTTTACAGGCATACTATAGACACCCCCCAGGTATGATATTTAAAGGAATATTTCACTTTTATTTTTTCACTTTAAGCATCATTAAAATCACTGCTCCCGAAAAAACAGCCGTTTTCAAAACTTTTTTTTGCATTGATACATGTCCCCTGGTGCAGGACCCAGGTCTCCAAACCTTTTTTAGGACAATAACTTGCATATAAGCCTTTAAAATTCACACTTTTGATTTCTCATGTTCGAGTCCCGTAGACTTTAACAATGTTCGAAAGTTCGTGCAAACTTTCGGTCCGTTCACGTGTTCTGGATGCGAACCGAACCGGGGGGTGTTCGGCTCATCCCTATTCCACGTCAGTGAGATATTTTTATCATTAATATTCAATAAACCAATGAAACTATCTGGGGGCTAATCTCTCCCCATCCTAGATTATGATAAGATCGTCAATAAATCTGTGGTAGCAGACTAGTTGAGGGGGGGAAATGCTTGAAAACAGCCTCTTCCTCCCAGTGGGCCATAAATAAATTGGCCACACTGGGAGCGAAACGGGCGCCCATCGCAACCCCTTTGGTCTGTAAATAAAAATCCCCATTGTACCAAAGATAGTTCCTTGTGAGGCAAAAATTGAGACTACGCACCAAAAATTTTTGGTGTCTACCTGACAAGGAAGAGAAAGAGAGGGCCCATTCAACTGATGCCATAGCGTCATTGTGTCCTATGTTGGTGTACAATTAGCTCACATCCCCTGTAGACAAAATACTAGATGGAGAACATGGAATGGTTTCTAAAATCTGTATAATGTGCTTTGTATCTTTTAAAAAGGCAGGGGTTTTCAGCACCAATGGCTGAAGTAAGGAATCAATATATTGACCCAATCTGGCAGACAAGGAATCTATCCCATTGACAATAGGTCTCCCGGGAGGGTTAGTACTATCTTTATGAATTTTCGGAAGAAAATATATGATGGGCGTTCTGCAAAATAAAGGATCCAAATAAGCTGCTTCCTTTTTGCTTAAGATATTTTGATCTTTCCCATCCTCTATGATAGAATGTAATAAATCCTTATACGGTAACATAGGATCTTTATTCAAGATTTTGTATGTATCTCCATCATTCAATAGACGACTCATTTCATTATTATTATTATTATTATTCAGGATTTATATAGCACCGACAGTTTACGCAGCGCTTTACAACATTAGGGCAAACAGTACAAATACAATACAATACATTATGGTGATATTCTTTACTAAGGATAACCAGACCCCCCCTCGTCCGCAGGGCGTATGACAATCTCCTTGCGTCCTTCAAGAGATTCCATACCCCACCTGACATGTAAGGGATCTGTTAGTTTCTTAATCTTAAGCTCCTCCAGATCCTTTGTGACCATGTTTTTAAACACCTCCATGTATTTGTTTTCAACATTGGGGGGGATTGAAAATCGACTTATTCCATAGAGTCGAATGATCTCCCACAGTGGGCCTAGAGCCTTTACTTGGGGTGGATGAGAAATACTTTTTCTTTACAAATTTTTTATTTATTTAGTCAAAGGGAAGGGTCCATGGACACTTGATACAATACAGACATATGTTCAACATGAACCTTACAATGAAGAATATAACATCATTAAACAAGAAATGATTAGGTGGTATTGTACATACATTGTCTGGCTTAGAAAACCATGTAGTCCTCCCTTATCATTTTATTTGGAAAATAAAATCAAACCTGTCCCTGTGTAAAACACAGAGCAAGAACAGAAAGAACAGACGGAAAGGAAATTAGGAAGTTGGAGTATAGAGTATAAGAAGAAGCAAGATAGGTTAGGAGGGAGAAGGATGGGGGGGGGGTAGGGGAGGGGGTAGAGATGGAGGATAATGTGACGTCACGAGTTTTTATGTCAATGTTACATAGAAAGAAATACGCAGATGACTTATGTAACACCAACAGGACGCTGTATTTGACATAGGGGTCTATCTTCCAATTTCTTAATCTCCCTCTGTATCTGGGGTACCAAATAAGTCTTTGCCTTCCTCCGAGTAGACAAACATGTTCCAAAGAGACCATGTTTTTGAGTATTTCTCCTGTTGGTTACGAGCTGACAGGATAAGATCTTCGAATTTATTGATTTCCTGAACTTTTCTGAGCCGCATTCTAACTGTCGGAGGTTGTGAGGATTTCCACTTAAGCGGAATGCAAGCTTTGGCGGCATCAAGAAAATGGCGAATAATTGATTTTTTATAAGTTTTTGCCGACACCTCTGACATATGAAGGAGGTAAAAGGCCGGGTCGTCTGGTAATTGCCGGTCTGTGAATTTCTGCATAATATTTTTGACTCCTAACCAATATTGTTTTATATCGGGGCAGTCCCAAAACACATGGAGTAATGTACCTCGTTCCTCCTGGCATCTCCAACACCTATCGGAGGACGTCGGGAATATTCTACTTAATTTCTCGGGCGTTCTGTACCACCTGGTCAGGATTTTGAAGTTAGTTTCTTGTGTTTTCGTACATATGGAAGATTTGTATGTAAATTGAATAATACGTTGCTTCTGTTGTGAGCTGAAGGTATAGTTTAAGTCTCTTTCCCAGTCCGCGATATGTTTTAGTGAATAGGTTTCTGGGGGAGTGATCAGAAGGTTGTACATGCACGACAGTGTGCGTGGTAAAGTCCCTTCTGTAGAACAAATTTCTTCCAATGTTGTGAGGGGTTGGTCAAAGTTTTGTGGTGGAGGGAGGGATCTGAAGAAGTGAGTAATCTGGAAGGCGTTTAAGAATTTTAATTGGAAAGTACCCGTGGGGTTCATGAGTTCTTGTAAGCTGGGCCATTTTTTTGGTTTTAGGAAGTGAGAAGCCTGGGTAAAGCCTGACGCCATTAATTGTTTAAATTGATCCTCCTGGTATCCCGGGGTAAAATCAGGGTTCCCCAAGATCGGGAAGAGTGGCGAGTTTGTGGATGAAATAGATCCCTTTTTAATCAGGAGGGCACATACTTTCATCGTGTGTCCAATAACAGGGTGGAATTTTATATCTTTAGGTAGGGTGTCGTAACACCAAGGTGCCCTAGTCAGAGGAATAGAGCTCTGACTCTGCTCAATCTGAGTCCATATTTTGAGGGGATTGTGCCTGTTCCAGTCCACCAGTCTTCCAAGATGAACTGCTTGGTAGTATTTGCGAACATCCGGAACTGCTAGACCTCCATACTGCTTTGGCAGCGAAAGTTGTGATCTCTTCAAGCGGGGGTGTTTGTGGGCCCAAATAAATTCAAAGAACAATTGTCGGAAGAAGGTGGCTGGGATATGTATGGGAAGAGCCTGTATGAGATATGTGAAATTCGGAAGTAGGCTCATTTTTAATATATTGCAGCGGCCGAACCAGGAGTGTAAGCCAGACGACCATTTTTTTAAGAGAGCACGTACCCTAGAGAGAAGAGTTGGGAAATTCAGGTCGAATATCTTTGATATGTGTGTTGGGATAGTAGTACCTAGATACGTCAGAGCTGTGTTGTTCCATTTCAGTTTAAAATTTGTCTGGATTTGTGTTTTGAGAGACTGTGAGAGGTTAATACCCATCGCCTCTGATTTTTGAAAATTAATTTTGAGGTTGGAAAGGGTGCCATATGTTTTGATTTCTCTAAGGAGGTTTGGAAGGGATATCACAGGGTTGGTAAGGGAGAATAACATGTCGTCTGCATAGGCCGAAATTTTATGTTGAGAATTTCCAACTGTTATACCACTAATGTCTGGGTTCCTGCGAACTGTACAAAGAAAGGGCTCCAGTGACAGGGCGAAAAGGAGGGGAGAGAGCGGACACCCCTGTCTTGTCCCATTTGATATGTGAAAAGGATCTGATAAGACACCATTCGCTCTGACCTGGGCTGTAGGTTTACAGTATATCGATGAGATCCGTTGAATCATTTGATCTCCAAATCCGACATACTGGAGTACTGCGAACATAAATTTCCAATTCACCCTGTCAAAGGCTTTCTCCGCGTCCATGCCCAAAAATACACAAGGAATTTGGGATTTATTTATTATATGTAGTAAATTAAGCACTTTGGTGGTGTTATCCCTAGCCTCTCTACTGGGAACAAATCCCACTTGATCTAAGTGGATCAAGTGTGGTAAGTGTTGTTGAATTCTGTTTGCAAGGATTTTTGTGAATAATTTGAGATCTGAATTGAGCAGTGATATCGGTCTATAGTTCCCGCAGGAAGAAGGGTCTTTCCCTTCCTTTGGAATCACTGCAATGTGGGCTTGCAATGACTCCACCGCAAAGGGAGATGTGGGGCCTACCGAATTAAATAATTTCACCACGTATGGGCTTAGCGTTGATATAAAGGTTTTATAGTACAATATGGTCAGTCCATCTGGGCCCGGAGCTCTCCCAGGTTTGGATGAAGCTATTGCCCCTTGTATTTCTTCGCTTGTAATCGGGTCTTCTAAGGCTTCCCTGGCAGAGTCGGGCAATTTAGTCATCTGAGAGGAGGTCAGGTAGTCTTGTATGGCCTCTTGCTTTGGGGGGGTCCCAGGTATGTTGTAAAGAGTTGAGTAAAATTTTTGAAATTCACTAGCAATGTCATGAGGTTTGGAAATTCTAGTTCCTTGCGGTGAAGATATGTAAAGTATGTAAGTTGCCAGTCTTTGGTCTCTTAGGGATCGTGCTAGTAGTTTGCCGCATTTGTTACCCGATTCATATGACATTTTCCTACATATCTGAATCGATGCTTTGGCTTTAAATTGTAAAAGGTCGTTAATTTGCGATCTGCAGGTAAGTAATTCTGTCTCTATGGGCGGAGATGGGGATTGTTTATGAGTTATTTCTAATCGTCGGAGGTCGTCTAGCAGTGAGTTGAGTTGTTGGGTCCGTTGTTTTTTAATTCTTGAGCCGTGTTTAATGAGTATTCCCCTTATGACTGCTTTGTGAGCTTCCCACACAATGCCGGGGGAACAGTCTGCTGTGTCATTTGTTTGGAAGTAATACTGAAGCTCTCTGGCTATCTCTGCTATTACTTTGGTATCATGCAAGAGGCTTTCGTTCAGCCTCCAATATTTTGTTTTTGAAGTAAGAGAATCAGTGAGAGCATAGGAGAGGGAGATTGGCGCGTGGTCAGACCACATGATAGAACCTATTGTGGAGGTCCTGACAGAGTGAAGTTGTGAGTGTGGTATAAGGAAGTAGTCAATTCGAGAGTACACCTTGTGTGGGGTTGAGTAGAAGGTGTAATCTCTTTCTGTAGGGTGTAAAATACGCCAAACGTCCACTAGTTGCGCTTTATGTAGGACCTGATCAATGCGTTTACGGGAGCCAGGAGGAACGGTCGAAAATTTCGAGGACGAGTCTTCCACCTTCACCTCCCCAATCTTGCCTTTTAAAAATAGGAAACGACCTGCTGGGTCTGCTATTGTATCTAGGCAAGTCCAAGGGACTTGGCTGGAGAATAAAATAGATACTCCTTTTGATTTGCTTTCCGGATTTGTAGCATGATAAGCTAATGGGAACGTGCGGTTCTTAAGTACAGGCAATTTGTCTTCTCTAAAATGGGTTTCCTGTAAAAGGGCGATGTCTGCTTTATGTCGGTGTAAGTCATGTAGCAACATGCACCTCTTTTCTGGGATGTTTAGGCCTTTGGTGTTCAAAGATATCACGTTAATAACCTCCATTGTGGTGGAGAGGGGGGGGGAGGAGGGGGGGGGGAGGGTGAAGGAGGGGGGTAGGTAGAAGTAAGGATTGAGTTTAGAAGAGAGGATAGGTTAGTGGGTAAGATGGAGGAAGAGTAGAGAGAGAAGAAAGAGTAAACAGTAATTAGAGCACCCTATGGAGGGATATTACACTTCAAACTAATGAAGAGGCACTTTAAGTGCTGAGGCGCTCCCCAGAACCAGTCTGGGTAACGAGCGAAAACCTAAGCGGGTATGTGGAAAGAAGCAGCCAGTGAGTGCTCACTGACCATCCTTCCCCGCCCCAAGTGTGAGGTGTTGTGAGAAACTGATGTGGTGACGGCAAACAGTCTGCAGCAGGCATGAAAGGATCTAACAGACATATAATAACAGTAAGCAATATATATATAAAAAAAAAAATACAACCTATTTAGTGTGATATGTGCCCCATGTTCTATAGAAATAAAATATATTGCTCCGACACAGCGTAAGTATGAAACCAAACAGATATAACATTCATACCATGAACTACCCCTTATCTCACTGAGTAACATCTGGAGGCATTTACTCTAAGCCTGTTCCCTGTTATTGATCATGAAGGGAAGGAAAGCAAGAACTCTAGCATAGGGACTACCTAGTCTGCCCTTTCTACACAAGTCTCTTGACAGTGTACATTTTGCCCAACTTACACGACAGACCAGGAGGGTTCACCCTGTAAAATAGAGTGAATCAATTGCTGTAAGAGTAAACTTCATATAGTTCCCAAAGCGCATGGATTTGTAATAAAAGAAAAGAAGAACGAACAGGGAACATGCCAAAAATGAGAGAAAATATAAAAATGAAAAAACGTCAGCTGACAGGCAGCCCTCTCTTTCGCTTTACCTACGGAACCTCTCTAGTGTTCATCAGGGAAATTTTCTCAGATAATGTAATAGTCTCTGGGGAAAGTGTCCAGCAACATAGGTAAGGTTCATACCGATCTGTATATGTAATGAAATAGAATAGTTAAGTCTTACCACGGAGACTTGAGTGCCAGAGATTTTCCCAGGAATGTCCGTGTTGTTCCGTACTAGACCCCGGGCGGAGCGGCACCAGTGTTCTGCCATGTCAGCCTCGGCCGTGACTTCGTCATAACCAACAAACCGGGGTTATCAGCAGTAGATCTATAAGAACGGTGAGCGTAGGGTTAAGGTCCCCGGCCGATGCTGTTAGTTCCTTCCTCTTTCCATGTAGGGGGGGTAAAACATTTTAACAGTTGAGCAGTAGATCTTAGTCATACCTCCGAGAATAGGGGTGAAAGAGCTTTAGCTGTGTGCGGATGTCCTCTCCGGGCAACACTTTGTTATAAAGATCATGACTCCCGAGACCCCTCAGCAGAGGGTGATCGATTTCTCCTCCTGGGTCGCTGTCGGCGGGGGAGTTGATTGGGAGGATGAACGGAAGATCCTGGCCGACCTGTGTTACGAGGAAGGATGGTCAACCAGTTTGGAATCTGAATCGGTTCCACTCGCAGAAAAACAAAACAGGCTGGTAGGTCTGCAGGAGAACGCAAGGTGAAGGAGGTAGCAGATTTGCGGAATATAACCGCCAAGGGAAATCCCCAGCGGTATGAGCAGTTCTGTGTTCTGGCAAGGTCTAATATTGGTCTCAGCAAGGCTCTTCTCTGCAACGTGGCTCTTGAGAGATCAGGGAGAATTTTAATTGCTGCGCCATCAAATTCTACTGCTCCGTGTTCCCAGGCTTTCCGCAGTATAAGTTCCTTTTGATTGTAGTGATGTACTCTACAAAGTACATCTCTTGGTCTGTCTGGGTCCTGTGATTTAGGCCCTAGAGTTCTGTGCACTCTATCCAGCTCTAGGGAAGGTGGGGAAGCCCCTAGAACTTCCTGAAAGATGGCATTCACTGTCGCTGCCAGGTCTTCCGCTCCGGTAGCTTCTGGAAGGCCCCGCAGCCTAAGGTTGTTGCGTCGGCTGCGGTCCTCCAAATCTTCTAAGTGAAGCTGGAGGTCTATGGCCGTATTCGACTGGGAGACCTGTGAGCGTTCTAGGGTTTCGATCCGGTGTGAGAGATGAAATCGTAGCTTCTCCAGAGTCCACGCGGTTCGTGAGAGCATGCAGGTCCTCTCTAACTTCCTGGATGTCTCTGCTGTGTGCCTCTTCAATGCGGAGGATGAGGGCTTCTATTATTATGAAAAGATTTATAGCGGAGGGTGCGCATGCGCGGGACTCCCGAGAAGACGCTCTAATCGAGAGCTCCGCACCGCTCCGGCCCTTCTTCTCCCCCAGAGCTCTCAGATCGAGCGGAACTGGCACCAATCTCTCCCCTGGGCTCACCGAACCCCTCCAGCCCACTTTTATATGCCAAGCGGCACGCAGAAGAGCGAGGTGAGCCGTCAACTGATCTTTAATTATGCGGCCCCTGACCCGTCCAAGATGGCGACTGCAGCTTCTCTGAGGGACGGCATGGAAATCACTGAACACTCATCCCCCTCCCAGCAGCGCACTGACATGCTGGCAACAACTGTAAGTCACAGCATCGCTCAAGGGACCCCCCCTGCTCACACAGACTCCCTCCTCAACAGGACCCTGGGTGATATCATTCACCTACCCAGGCTCCAGTCTCCTCTAGGCCTAGCAGGGCCCATCCCTCCCTCAGCCTCACAGCAGCCCCAGACCCAGGACATGCAGCTCTTGCTACAGAGCTTTTTAGATATGCTGGCAGTAGGCCTAGCTCAAAATGCTACACAGATTACAGCTGTTATCAAGGCTGATCTACAAAATTTGGGCTCCCGCATAGATGCGATTGAGCAGGTGGTGGATAACACTGCTGCACGCACCAACCATAACACGGCCTATATTCAGTCTTTACAAGATCAGCTAGATACTGCCTTATCTAAAATAGACGATTTGGAAAACAGAAATAGACGTTACAATTTCCGTATACGTGGAATACCCAAAACAGTAACGGATATACCGAATACCGTCCAATTATTTATCAAAGATCTCATTCCAGACATCCAAAGTCACAGACTTGAACTGGACAGGGCACACAGAGCCCTCCAGCTTCCCCGCCAAGATGGCCTCCCAAGGGACATTGTAGTCAAGCCCCATTTTTATAGTGTAAAGGAGGAGGTCATGAGAAGATCCCGCAACATGGATAACCTGTCTTTTCAAGGGCATAAGATTCAAATCTTTGCAGACATCTTGCCAGCCACAGTTCAAAAACGAAGAGCGCTCAAGCCACTGTTGGTAATACTCGCCCAAAACTCCATCAAATATCGCTGGTCATTCCCTTTCCGCCTTCAATTTCACTTCAAAGATGTTCCCTACCACTTCTCCAACTTCCAGGACGGGGAGCACCTGCTCTTGCAACTAGGCCTGATCTCACAGACCCTGGCTCCTCTGCATGAAACATCTACCCCGGGTTCTTCCAAGAGGCCCCCTCGGGCAGCCCCCTTACTCCACTGTGGAACAAGCAGCTACCAAAGCGGCTACGGGACTCTCGCTCCACAAGATGAACGTTCCTCCTCATGTCTGGAATGGAATTTCTTCCTCCAACCTACCTGTTGGACTGAGGACCATGTATTCTTTTTTTCCTTGAGTAGGGGCGTCCCTAGGTTAAACTAACCTTGGCAACCTTTTCAAGCCAGTCTATGCCCACAGTTAGGCCCCTCTAGCCCTATTTATGCCTATGGGGGATCCCTTTCCGGGCTACACTGTATTCTTCCGATGAAGATATCTACCTTACGGCATGTCACAGTAGACAATACAAAGGACACCCTTGTAAAGACAAAAAAGGAAAGACTATACTTTTTTTTCTTTTTTGATTCTTTCCCCCTTTTTTTTTTTTTCCCTTTTTTTTACCCCCCACCGCAGTGACTTTCCCCTTCCTTTATTGCATCTTGACCTCAGTTACATAATTTATCCTTTTTTTTTTTTTTTTTTCTTTTTCCACATCAGCAAACTTTTAGAGAGATTTTAAGTCAGCTGCGTCATTTACGCTGCGCCCCCTCTCTTTTTCGCATCATTGTGGCTTAAGGAAAATTGTGATCTCTTTAATACAAAGACTTTTTACCAATATTTCCCTTTCCTTTTTATCCATTTAAAGTGCCAATATTTACTTATCTGCTTTTGTCTGCTTTTTTATTTCCCCTACCCTCCTCCCACCCCCCAAAAAACCAAAAAAAAACCAAACCCCTCCTCCCTCTCCCCTCCATGATCCTCAAGCCTCCATAATTGTCAAATACTTTTCTGTGTTCCTATACCCATGCCATCTTGCCCACGTCTTAGTGTATTTATCTCGCCGGCCTTCCATCGTGTGTTTTGCTTCTTCCATTCCTCTAGCCCATTCTACCCTTATTATCCAATCCTTCATCCTTGGGGCTTCTACCCCTTTCCAGTGACAAGGGATCAGTGCTTTAGCTGCGTTTAGGAGGAATGGGGTTACTGACTTGATGTATTGGGGGATCTCTCTTTCCGTGTCATGGAACAGACACGTCCAAGGATTTTTGTTAACCTGCTCCCCCGTTATCTGTTGTATTTCACCCAGGACTTCTCCCCAATATTTCTGGATTTTGGCACACTCCCACCAAAGATTCCTTGTTTACATGCTGTATTACCTGGTACTTGGTTTAAGTGCTACTCTTGTGAGTTTTTATTCATTTTATCGCCATTAAATTTTATATATGCAGAGAGCACTATGTATTGCTTTTTATTTCCTTGATATATGTGATTCTGGAGTGGACAGTGCTGAGTATTATATCTATCCAAGAGGGGATTGTCTAGGACATGTGTGCCGTTTCCATCATTTGATACCCCAAGGGGGAAGGCCTATCAGACCCTCTATACCTAAAGGGTCCCCTCAGTGGGGTAAGCAGCCATCTTCTACTCTGGTGGAGGTTTTGATATTCCCACAGTCACCTGCATGCAATTACTTATAGTTCATCACGGAAGACTGTACGGATTGTCTTTTATTACATTTTTTATTTTTCATTACGGACTTGTTTATTTAGCGCTGCACTGCCTTTTTTATAACTAGTACATATGTCAAATAAATTGTTATTATGAAAAGATTTATAGCGGAGGGTGCGCATGCGCGGGACTCCCGAGAAGACGCTCTAATCGAGAGCTCCGCACCGCTCCGGCCCTTCTTCTCCCCCAGAGCTCTCAGATCGAGCGGAACTGGCACCAATCTCTCCCCTGGGCTCACCGAACCCCTCCAGCCCACTTTTATATGCCAAGCGGCACGCAGAAGAGCGAGGTGAGCCGTCAACTGATCTTTAATTATGCGGCCCCTGACCCGTCCAAGATGGCGACTGCAGCTTCTCTGAGGGACGGCATGGAAATCACTGAACACTCATCCCCCTCCCAGCAGCGCACTGACATGCTGGCAACAACTGTAAGTCACAGCATCGCTCAAGGGACCCCCCCTGCTCACACAGACTCCCTCCTCAACAGGACCCTGGGTGATATCATTCACCTACCCAGGCTCCAGTCTCCTCTAGGCCTAGCAGGGCCCATCCCTCCCTCAGCCTCACAGCAGCCCCAGACCCAGGACATGCAGCTCTTGCTACAGAGCTTTTTTAGATATGCTGGCAGCAGGCCTAGCTCAAAATGCTACACAGATTACAGCTGTTATCAAGGCTGATCTACAAAATTTGGGCTCCCGCATAGATGCGATTGAGCAGGTGGTGGATAACACTGCTGCACGCACCAACCATAACACGGCCTATATTCAGTCTTTACAAGACCAGCTAGATACTGCCTTATCTAAAATAGACGATTTGGAAAACAGAAATAGACGTTACAATTTCCGTATACGTGGAATACCCAAAACAGTAACGGATATACCGAATACCGTCCAATTATTTATCAAAGATCTCATTCCAGACATCCAAAGTCACAGACTTGAACTGGACAGGGCACACAGAGCCCTCCAGCTTCCCCGCCAAGATGGCCTCCCAAGGGACATTGTAGTCAAGCCCCATTTTTATAGTGTAAAGGAGGAGGTCATGAGAAGATCCCGCAACATGGATAACCTGTCTTTTCAAGGGCATAAGATTCAAATCTTTGCAGACATCTCGCCAGCCACAGTTCAAAAACGAAGAGCGCTCAAGCCACTGTTGGTAATACTCGCCCAAAACTCCATCAAATATCGCTGGTCATTCCCTTTCCGCCTTCAATTTCACTTCAAAGATGTTCCCTACCACTTCTCCAACTTCCAGGACGGGGAGCACCTGCTCTTGCAACTAGGCCTGATCTCACAGACCCTGGCTCCTCTGCATGAAACATCTACCCCGGGTTCTTCCAAGAGGCCCCCTCGGGCAGCCCCCTTACTCCACTGTGGAACAAGCAGCTACCAAAGCGGCTACGGGACTCTCGCTCCACAAGATGAACGTTCCTCCTCATGTCTGGAATGGAATTTCTTCCTCCAACCTACCTGTTGGACTGAGGACCATGTATTCTTTTTTTCCTTGAGTAGGGGCGTCCCTAGGTTAAACTAACCTTGGCAACCTTTTCAAGCCAGTCTATGCCCACAGTTAGGCCCCTCTAGCCCTATTTATGCCTATGGGGGATCCCTTTCCGGGCTACACTGTATTCTTCCGATGAAGATATCTACCTTACGGCATGTCACAGTAGACAATACAAAGGACACCCTTGTAAAGACAAAACTAGGAAAGACTATACTTTTTTTTCTTTTTTGATTCTTTCCCCCTTTTTTTTTTTTTCCCTTTTTTTTACCCCCCCCCCCCCGCAGTGACTTTCCCCTTCCTTTATTGCATCTTGATCTCAGTTACATAATTTATCCTTTTTTTTTTTTCTTTTTCCACATCAGCAAACTTTTAGAGAGATTTTAAGTCAGCTGCGTCATTTACGCTGCGCCCCCTCTCTTTTTCGCATCATTGTGGCTTAAGGAAAATTGTGATCTCTTTAATACAAAGACTTTTTACCAATATTTCCCTTTCCTTTTTATCCATTTAAAGTGCCAATATTTACTTATCTGCTTTTGTCTGCTTTTTTATTTCCCCTACCCTCCTCCCACCCCCCAAAAAACAAAAAAAAAACAAACCCCTCCTCCCTCTCCCCTCCATGATCCTCAAGCCTCCATAATTGTCAAATACTTTTCTGTGTTCCTATACTCATGCCATCTTGCCCACGTCTTAGTGTATTTATCTCGCCGGCCTTCCATCGTGTGTTTTGCTTCTTCCATTCCTCTAGCCCATTCTACCCTTATTATCCAAACCTTCATCCTTGGGGCTTCTACCCCTTTCCAGTGACAAGGGATCAGTGCTTTAGCTGCGTTTAGGAGGAATGGGGTTACTGACTTGATGTATTGGGGGATCTCTCTTTTCGTGTCATGGAACAGACACGTCCAAGGATTTTTGTTAACCTGCTCCCCCGTTATCTTTTGTATTTCACCCAGGACTTCTCCCCAATATTTCTGGATTTTGGCACACTCCCACCAAAGATGGGCAAGAGTGCCCATTTCTCCACATCCTCTCCAGCAAGTTGGGGGGTCTCAGCATCGTATTCGCGTACCTTCCGAGGCGTCCTATGCCATCTTGCTATCGCTTTATAGGCCATTTCATATGTCCGGGAGTCTCTTGCTGTTAAGTGAACCATCTTTAGAATCTTACTTCTGTGTGCTTCTCCTTCTAAGCCTCCTATTTCCTTTTCCCACTTATCCAAGAAAGTGGGGGGTCCATTACTAGCTTCCCCCCTAAGAACACTATATAATTTTGAGATACTTCCTTTCACACACGTGGGGGTATTTAATAGTTTTTCAATATCTCTTAACTGATCCTTTCCTCTTAGTGGTTGTGGCAGTGAACGTGTAAAGTGCAGTATCTGTGCGTACCTCCACTTATCTAGTGGTTTGTTCCCCCAAGCCTGTGTGATTTCAGTGTAAGTGTACAATCTATTTCCTTTCATCACGTCTTGTAGTTGTATTACGTCTTTTTTTGCCCATCTCGTAAAATATAGGTGTTCCTCCTTCCCAGGTAAAAAATAATCCGTGTTTAATAGTGATAATAGTGGTGAGTTGAATTCCCAATGGCAACTCTTTCCTACCCTATCCCAGATTCTAAAAATGTTCTTGGTCAAAAAATTAACTCTATTTCCCAAATCCCTATATTGTGGTGGGGTCCATATTAATTTCTCTATATCCACCCCACTCAGTGTTGCTTCAATATTCACCCAGCTTTTCTCCTGTTTACTGTGTAGCCAGTCAGTTATTCTAGAAATAACAACCGACTGATAATACCTTCTAATATCCGGTGCGCCTACCCCTCCCAATTTTTTATCCTTCGACAAAGTGTCATATGCTACCCTAGGGTGCTTACGTGCCCATATAAATCTTAAGATTAATGACTGCAGTTTAACAAAAAATATAGGGGGGATTTCTATTGGGACCATTTGGAAGGTGTATAGTAACATGGGAAGCACAAACATTTTGATCGCATTTATCCTGCCGATCCAAGACAGGGCTTTATATCTCATCCTACCTAGTAGATCTTCAGTTTTATTAAGTAAGGGTACATAGTTATCGGCAAAGAGGTCCCCCGGTGAGGATGATATTTTTATACCTAGATAGACCAATTCCCTCTCACACCATACAAATGGGACCCAGCTTGGAGTGCCCTCTGTTCACGCTTAGGGATTGATATATTTAGGAGTTCTGACTTACTCATATTTACTTTAAAGTTTGCCAAGCCTCCGTAGTGCTCCAACTCCTTGAGCACCATGGGGATTGTCGTTCTAGGTCGGGTAACGAAACATAGCAAATCGTCAGCAAAAGCTGCTATTTTGTACTCCTTTGTTCCCACCTTAATTCCCTGAATATCTTCGTTCCTACGAAAAGTCACTAGGAGTGGCTCCAAGGATAAAATAAACAAAATTGGGGAAAGAGGGCAACCCTGTCTTGTCCCGTTAAACAATTCAAGGGGACAAGACAGGGTCCCATTCACTCTAATCCTCGCCTTGGGATGCCTATATAGTGAGAGGATCCATTTCATCATCCTTTCCCCCAATCCTAGATGTTTCAGGGTTTCAGTCATAAAGCCCCAGTCCACTCTATCGAATGCCTTTTCGGCATCGATTGATAGCAGGGCTGCAGGGGTATTGCTCCTGATTGCTTCTTGCATAAGAAGAATTGTTTTCAGTGAGTTGTCTCTCCCCTCCCTACCCGGGACGAATCCCACTTGATCACTATGAATCCATTGTTTTAATCCAGTTTTCAGCCTATCTGCAAGTATTTTAGCGAAAATTTTTGTATCGACGTTTAAGAGCGAGATTGGTCTATAGCTACCGGGTGAGGCTGGATCCTTTCCTTCTTTCAAGATAAGGGTAATATACGCTAATAGAGATTCTTCTCGGGACTCTTCATTCTCCCCGAGGGCATTCAGATAGTCACACAGTTTGGGTACAAGTATTTGAGAAAATTTTTTGTAGTAAGCTACGGAGTATCCGTTGGGGCCTGGGCTCTTTCCCAGGGCAGTGTCTTTTATCGCCTTTTCCACCTCCCCTTGGGATATGGGTGCATCGAGACGCTCGACCACCTCCCTCTCTGCCCTGGGAAGGTCTAGTCCCCGAAGTTACTCCCTTATCCTTTCCTTCTTGTTGTCACTCAATCTCTCCCTCCGTCCTACCTTATAAAGTGCACTGTAACAGTTACATAATTTATAACTATTGACCTACAAACAACTTGCAATTTAGTTTACACTCCCTCCTGGTGACCGATACCACATTTTTTCGCCTTTCATTGGGGGATCTAGACGGCCGGAGCGGCCCTGCATTCCACCCTCTCTGTTGTGACTCGAGGGGAATCCGTTTAGGGGAATCCGGACTAGGACTAGTAATACTAGTCCGAGTTTTGATTACTTCTTTTATATACTGTTTCCTATTTTTGATCTCATTAACTGTTGGTTTTGCACTTAATGTTTGCGGTATTTTTATGCCTAATTAATCTACTTGTCCTCCATTCTTCTCATTCCCTTCTTCTCTCTCCCTTTCCTTCCTCCTCCTCTCCTGTGTCTCCTCCCCACTCCCCTCCCTCTCTGTCCCATTCTCTCCAGGAACCCTCGCGGAACACATCTACCTACCCAGCCCTCAGGAAGAATTTTGAATTTATTCCTCTTCGAGCCGATGTCCACTCCCGGATGGTGCAGGTAAGCTCCCTTTGCTTCATATCGCTCCAAACTCCTTGCACCCATGGCTGACCCGACTGCCCAGACACATTCGTTAAAAATAGCTTTGCATAATGTCCAGGGACTCAACTCCCCCTCTAAACGCCACAAGGCATTTCAGAGCTACCACCCTAGGGGCCTCGATATTGTTCTACTCCAGGAAACCCATTTCCCGGCCAGTTATAACCCCCCCTTTCTACACCGCACGTTCCCGACTTTTTTCCTGGCGAATGCTGACACCAAAAAAAGGGGTGTCGCCATTTTCCTATCTAAAAGTACTCCCTTCACACTCACACACACGATCAAAGACCCAGAGGGCAGGTATATTTTAATAAAAGGAACTATAGTGGCGATTTTGTACTCTATCATTTCATATTACGCTCCTAACCAAAGACAGGCACGTTTCTTCACCTCTATGCTGTCGACTCTAGCCCCGCATTTGGAAGGCAGGGTGATCATGGGTGGTGACTCCAACATCACTTTTGATCAACTGCTGGACAAGTCCTCCCATGGGAGGTCTCGGCTTAAGAATTCGCCCACTCAAAGCCTCAGAATTGCCCGCCTTTTACATGATATGGGCCTGATAGACGTGTGGAGGGAACTAAATCCCACGGCTAAGCACTATACCCATTTCTCAGCACCTCATAATACCTACGCCAGAATTGATCATATATTCCTCCCAAATTCAGATATCCACACAGCATCCCACGCCTCCATACAGGAAGTCCCCTGGTCAGACCACTCCTTTTTTTAACAAAAACAGTGGTGCTTTATTATTGTAATAAATAATCAGAGTTACAGAATACCATTCAACAGAGTACAATACATTACATACGTAGAGTACATATTTGAGGATAGGGAAAATAATATGCAAAACCCACAAGCAATACGTAAGGTTAATAGTACCATTCTCAACAAGTACCGTCCACCCTCCACCCTCCAAAACCCTTCCCTATTGGGGCAATGAACGTAGTGAACTGGATGTTTCTCTACGAGGCCATCCACGGAGGCCAAACTTTTTCAAATTTCCACGGACAGCCACGGTTTATATATGTCATTTTATACATGGGGATTACTGCTTCAATCTGTGCCTCCCAGGCTGAAAAGGATGGAGGGGAAGAATCTATCCATTTCATGAGTATTTCTTTTTTGACATAGGAAAGAAGGAAGGAAATCAGTAATTTAAGATGATATGGCCTCTGCTCATCATCATGTATCCCCAGCAATGCCATGGCCGGCAAGAGCGGGATAGAGGTCTGCAATCTGGAGTTGATTTCTCCTACGATCTTAGTCCAAAATAGTGCAACAACTGGGCACTCCCAGAACATATGTATAAATGTGCCTATATGGACTTTTCATTTAGGACACATGGGGTCTCTCTCAGGAGATATGCGATGGAGTCTCTGCGGGGTATAGTAGACCCTGTGTATAAATTTAACTTGAATCAGTTTGTTCTTGGATGCTATCACTAATTTCGGGCCATACTCTAGACAGTCCTCCTATCCCTCCCTATCCAGCGACGCGATATCAGTCCACCATCTTTCCCATAATTCATTAATCTTAGGGGAATCTCTTCCCAGCAACGCATTATATAGAGATGGTTTAGACAAGTCTCCAGGAGATAGGAGATCTTCGATGGGGTCCGTCAGACCACTCCTTAGTGACACTTAAAATCTCCTGCTCCCTTTCACCCTCTGGGCCTCCACAGTGGTGCCTAAGTAAATCTCTACTGTCCAACCCTGTCCACTGCATAATTCTAGAAAAAGAAATCAGGGAATTTTTCCGTCTTAATGATACAGGAGACATCTCTCCTAGTATGCTATGGGGGGCACACAAGGCTGTCCTTAGAGGGAAAATGATCCAACTGGCATCTCAACTCAAAAAAGAAAGGAAAGTGGATATTTTGCAAATGGAAAGGGAATTCCATTCCCTCAGTAAATCCCATAAAGCTAACCCATCTCCCACAACCCTGACCAAACTAGAAGCCTCCCGAGTAGCGCTTAATCTGGCCCTTACATCTAATGCAGAAAAACATCTGACTTGGCTCAGTGGCAGATTCTATATCCAAGCAAATAAAATTGGTCCCCAGTTGGCTGCTAAACTATCCCCTAAAATAAAAACCTTTTCGCTGCCCAAGATCAGATCAAAGTCGGGAACTCTCACCCAAAATCCCCAAAAGATCTTGGAAACCTTTCAGGCTTTTTATTCTAAGCTATACTCAGCCCCGACCCTCACAACTCAGACTCTATTGATTCCTTCTTGAATAGCCTTGATATTCCTACACTCTCGGACTCCCATAGGTCCATTATGGATTCCCCCTTCAGAATGGAGGAAATTCATGAAGTCATAAAGAACCTCAAAACAGAATCAGCCCCAGGCCCCGATGGCTTCTCCGCACATTATTATAAAGCTTTCTCAGCCGCCCTCTCTCCTTATCTGGCCCGCCTATTTAACTCACTTTGCGCGGGGTCCCCCCTGGAACCGTCAGCCAACTTGGCATACATATCAGTAATCCCCAAACAGGGCAAGGACCCCCGTGATGTTTGCAACTATAGGCCAATCTCGTTGATTAATAATGATTTAAAGATTATGACGAAAATTCTAGCAAACAGACTGGCTTCCTTCATTGCTAACTATATCCACAAGGACCAGGTGGGGTTTATCCCCAGAAGACAGGGGCCAGACCAGATCAGGAGAGCGGTAGACTTAATTTCCCTTATGCAATCATCATGGGATGGGGGTCCTTCTCAACCAGGTTATGTCCTTTCAATAGACCTCCAAAAGGCCTTCGACACGGTCACCTGGCCATACCTCTTTACTGTTTTACGGAAATGGGGCTTTGGCCCGGACTTCATTACCACCATATCCTCTCTTTACTCCTCCCCTAAAGCACGTATTAAAATACAAGGTCACCTGTCTGAAGAATTCTCTATCTTGCAGGGGACTAGACAAGGCTGCCCTCTGTCGGCAATCCTATTCGCAATAGAGATAGAAACCTTGGCTCTGGCCATAAGACAAAACCCTGACATTCATGGAGTGCAATGTGGCCAGAAGACACATAAATGCGCCCTCTTTGCCGACGACGTACTCCTGTTTGTCACCTCCCCCCTAATATCCACCCCCAACATCCTACAACTACTTAACTCATTTGGCGGCATCTCTGGACTTCAGGTTAACATGGCTAAATCAATGGCTCTGAATATCTCCACCCCCCATGAGCTGGTGGAGAGGCTCAAGACCCATTTTCCCTTCACCTGGTGCGACTCCTCCCTTCCCTACTTAGGTGTTTTTTTATCAGCAAAAATAGATCGTCTCTACCACCACAATTACCCCCCAATGCTCAAGAAACTCTCCGATGATCTCGCGCATTGGGCCCGGTATAAAATGTCCTGGATAGGTAGAATAAATTCTGTCAAAATGACATTACTTCCTAGGATCCTATATCTCTTTCGCTCCCTACCTATCCCAATCCGGAAACACACACTAGACAAATTACAGGCTTCAATCACCAGATTTATCTGGGGGGGGAAGGGACATCGCTTTTCCAAACAGGTGCTACACCGTCCAAAGAAAAAAGGGGGCCTAGGGCTTCCTAATTTATGGTGGTATTATCAAGCTGCACAACTCTGCCAATTTTCAGCTATTTACTCTAAAAGCCCTAGGCCAACCACACTCTAGACTTCCTGGTTTGGAGACCACAAAAGGACAGACCCCCAATTCTTTCCCCCTCCTTGTCTCACTCAATGGCCCTGTGTGACACGCTATATAAAAAACATTACCTCACCTCCCCATGGTTGCCCCTGGCACACATTTTCCACAACCCACAATTCCAGCCGGGCATGAACATCGAGGCCTTTAGGTGGTGGCTCGACAAAGGCCTTTATAGAATAGGGCAATTCTTCATTAACTCTGGTCCCATTTCACTTAAGTACTGCATCTCTAAATTATCAAACCAATTATCACACTTTTTGCAGGGGGTCTGGAAAAGCTCGCCAACCCCACTATCGGTTACTCCCTACGAATTCTGGTGCTCCTCAGCCATGGGTGTAAGGGGAGGAATTTCCCTCATATACTCTGCACTAGCGGAGCCCCGGGAGAAAGCGAATTATACGTTGCAATGGGAGCGGGATCTACAACTTAACTGGGACATGGATACCTGGCATACTTGTGTCTCCCGATCCTTTAAGGGCATGCTTAGTTCCTCTCTGATGGAGGCGGATCTTAAAGTCATGACCAGGTGGTACCTGGTACCCACCTGAATTACTAAATTTTATCCACATTCATCGCCCCTCTGCTTCAGAGGTTGTGGCCATATAGGTTCCCTACTTCACACATTTTGGGAGTGTCCCAAAATTAGAGGGTTTTGGAATGGAATTTTTTATCTCATCCGCAAAACCACAGGCTTTGCAGTCCAACAAAGCCCCACCATAGCTCTACTAAATGACAACATCCCGAAAGTACCTAAATTGTCTCGGTCTCACTTCATTCTGCTTGGGGCCAAGATTACGCTAGCTCACGCCTGGAAAAAAACGTTGGTTTCCCTTCGCCAGGCCAAACAGAAAATTTCCTGGATTATGACACAGGAGAAGGTCGCGAGCAGAATTTTAGATACCTCTGATAAATTCAGACTTATTTGGGAGCCCTGGGCTTGTTTCTTGGGCATTCCACCTCTTACCTGAATTTGTATAAGGTGTAGGTATCCCCCAGGCTCTGGTCAACTCCAGGCCCACCTCTTCTTCCGCGAGGGTTCTTGCCCCTAATCTTCTCCTACCTCTTCCTCTCTTCCCCCACTTTACCCCTCTGTTCTTCCTCCTTCTCCCCCTTTCTTTCTACTGGCTTCTTTCCAAATTCCCACTTAATGTGAGACGCAAAGACTAAGAGTAATGTACCTTGGAGAACTCTCCTTCTCTCTTTATACTTCCATTAGTTACATGTTAAGGCTGCACAGTCTAAGAATGGAAAAATCCACAACATAGTGGTTTAGCATGTACCGTCTCTAATTTTTGGGGATAGCCCCCTATATAAGTGATACTATCTTTTACATTATTGTTGGGCTCATATCATTGTTATTTATTACGACAGAATTCTTGTTTTGTTTAACGATGGGTGGTCCGTGAGTTCAGGACGGGACCAGGGAAGGTCTTTTTGATCCCCCAGCGCTCCTCTCGGTTGGTCTGCACACAGCAGGTTCCCATTTGGGGTGCGTGGCCTAACCTTGAGGAGCCCTGGTACCTGCGAGCTTTAGCTTCCCTATCCTGACCTCCAGCTGCCACTATCTAGGAGATAGAGTATTTAATGATGCCCTTGAGTCTATAAGGGTTTGTGCCTTTATTTTGAAGATGACTTTGTGGCAGGTACATGTACATCTCGATTCTAACGTTATTGACATTGTTGTGTTTTCTCATTTGGTCTCTGCCAATTTGATACCTTTGACCGGTTATTTATTTTCCAATAAACAGTATTTAAAACTGAAAAAAAAAAAAAAAAAAAAAAGAAAAGATTTATAGCTAAATTTTTTGGCAGTGCGGCAAACAAACATCCCCCCGGCCCGCACTCACCCCTTCAGTGATCACAGCGCCACAGCTTCCCCGATTTCTCCTCTTGGTTAACCTGGTCTTCTTTAGATCAGCCTCCTGTCCTGATTGCCCGGGAGGAGAATCCGGAAACTGATAGCAGATATTGATTCGCGAGTTTTACAAGTGGTAGGGTTCAGGGCGCAGTGCTCTGCATCCCGAGTACAACCTTTTTCAAGCCAATTAGAGCCTCAGGCTCTAATCATGTGCTTGAAAAAAAAAGACAGACCTCATAGAAAGGTATTAGTCCGGCGGACCAACCGCTACTGGTTGTAGTAACGCATCAGTGTAAATCCTGCTTTAAAACTGAGCCCTGGGATGGTTTAAATAAGGGGAGAGAGAGAGGTGGATCCTGCAGCTGTCTTATTATACTGCCAAACTCATAGAGTGTAAATATTACAGTAACTGCAAACATACCTAAATGGACATACAACTTTTATCCCTTAGGCACCGTTCCCACCTCAGTGATTTTCTGCTTATGGCTTGTAGCTCTAAAACGCTCAACAAGCCAAATCCAATTAATTTCAATGGCCCCTGTTCCCATCTGGGTGTTCTGTTGCCTGAAGCAAAATGCCTGTCACTGAAAAAAGTACATGAGCTTCTATTTAGCAGATTAGAAGCATTTTTGGCCCGGTAGACTTTAATAGAAACTACTGACTTGAGCGTTTAACAAGTTTATTGAGTGTTTTATGAGCATTTTCTGCTCAAATAGCAGCTCTCCACCCCTAATTTCCTCTCCCTCTCCTCTTCCTGGTGCTTTCTATTGGATAAACAAAAACACCTGAAACTGTAAAACACTTGTAATACACCTCTAAAATGCTTTATAAATGCTTGTAAAAAAATTGTCCGAAAAACACCAGTAAATCACTATGTTCAGGTGTGAATGGTCCCTTAAAGTATCCTACATAAGTTGTACCTGTTTATCTGCGGCACTTTCTTCTCTAAAATCTTTTAAAACACACAAACCAAAGGCTATTTCTCAACTACAGCAGGCAGGGGGTGGGGATCTGACATCACACACACTGCACAACACAGAAAGGTGAGCTGAGTATAATCTAAAACCTGAGCAATGGGAATGGGAATGGACACACCCACCCTACACAATATCATAGGGAAACATGCACGACTGAGGCTTCTGTGTGCTGATTAGGGATGAGCTTCGAGTTCGAGTCGAACTCATGTTCGACTCGAACATTGGCTGTTCGCAAGTTCGCCCAACAGCGAACGATTTGGGGTGTTCGCGGCAAATTCGAATGCTGCAGAACACCCTTTAAAAGTCTATGGGAGAAATCAAAAGTGCTAATTTTAAAGGCTTATATGCAAGTTATTGTCATAAAAAGTGTTTGGGGACCCGGGTCCTGCCCCAGGGGACATGGATCAATGCAAAAAAAAGTTTTAAAAACAGCCGTTTTTTCAGGAGCAGTGATTTTATTAATGCTTAAAGTCAAACAATAAAAGTGTAATATCCCTTTAAATTTCGTACCTGGGGGGTGTCTATAGTATGCCTGTAAAGGGGCGCATGTTTCCCGTGTTTAGAACAGTCTGACAGCAAAATGACATTTGGAAGGAAAAAACACATTTAAAACTACCCGCGGCTATTGCATTGCTGACAATACACATAGAAGTTCATTGATAAAAACGGCATGGGAATTCCCCACAGGGAAACCCCGAACCAAAATAAAAAAAAAATGACGTGGGAGTCCCCCTAAATTCCATACCAGGCCCTTCAGGTCTGGTATGGCTATTAAGGGGAACCCCGGCCAAAATTTTTTAAAAAATGACATGGGGTTCTCCCTAAATTCCATACCAGACCCTTCAGGTCTGGTATGGATTTTAAGGGGAACCCCACGCCAAAAAAAAAAAAAAAACGGCGTGGGGTCCCCCAAAAGATCCATACCAGACCCTTATCCGAGCACGCAACCTGGCAGGCCGCAGGAAAAGAGGGGGGACGAGAGTGTGGCCCCCCCCCTCCTGAACCGTACCAGGCCACATGCCCTCAACATTGGGAGGGTGCTTTGGGGTAGCCCCCCCAAAACACCTTGTCCCCATGTTGATGAGGACAAGGTCTCATCCCCACAACCCTGGCCGGTGGTTGTGGGGGTCTGCGGGCGGGGGGCTTATCCGAATCTGAAAGCCCCCTTTAACAAGGGGACCCCCAGATCCCGCCCCCCCGTGTGAAATGGTAAGGGGGTACTTACCCCTACCATTTCACTAAAAAACTGTCAAAAATGTTAAAAATGACAAGAGACAGTTTTTGACAATTCCTTTATTTTATTGCTTCTTCTTTCTTCTATCTTCCTTTATCTTCTTCTTCTTCTGGTTCTTCTGGCTCTTCTGGTTCTTCCTCCGGCGTTCTCATCCAGCATCTCCTCCGTGGCGTCTTCTATCTTCTTATCCTCGGGCCGCTCCGCACCCATGGCATGGGGGGAGGCTCCCGCTCTTCTCTTCATCTTCTTCTTCATCCTCTTCTCTTCTTCCTTCTTCTCTTCTTCTCTTCTTCATTTTCTTCTCCGGGCCGCTCCGCATCCATGCTGACATGGAGGGAGGCTCCCGCTGTGTGACGGCGTCTCCTCGTCTGACGGTTCTTAAATAACGGGGGGCAGGGCCACCCGGTGACCCCGCCCCCTCTGACGCACGGGGCATGACGGAACTTCCCTGTGGCATTCCCCGTGATGTCACAGGGAAGTCCCGTCAAGTCACCGTGCGTCAGAGGGGGGCGGGGTCATCGGGTGGCCCCGCCCCCTGTTATTTAAGAACCGTCAGACAAGGAGACTCCGTCACACAGCGGGAGCCTTCCTCCATGCCAGCATGGGTGCGGAGCGGCCCGGAGAAGAAAATGAAGAAGAGAAGAAGAGAAGAAGGAAGAAGAGAAGAGGATGAAGAAGAAGATGAAGAGAAGAGCGGGAGCCTCCCCCCATGCCATGGGTGCGGAGCGGCCCGAGGAGAAGAAGATAGAAGACGCCACGGAGGAGATGCTGGACGAGAACGCTGGAGGAAGAACAGAAGAGCCAGAAGAACCAGAAGAAGAAGAAGATGAAGGAAGATAGAAGAAAGAAGAAGCATTTAAATAAAGGAATTGTCAAAAACTGTCTCTTGTCATTTTTAACATTTTTGACAGTTTTTTAGTGAAATGGTAGGGGTAGGTACCCCCTTACCATTTCACACGGGGGGGGCGGGATCCGGGGGTCCCCTTGTTAAAGGGGGCTTTCAGATTCCGATAAGCCCCCCGCCCGCATACCCCCACAACCACCAGCCAGGGTTGTGGGGATGAGGCCCTTGTCCTCATTAACATGGGGACAAGGTGTTTTGGGGGGCTACCCCAAAGCACCCTCCCAATGTTGAGGGCATGTGGCCTGGTACTGTTCAGGAGGGGGGGGCCGCACTCTCGTCCCCCCTCTTTTCCTGCGGCCTGCCAGGTTGCGTGCTCGGATAAGGGTCTGGTATGGATTTTTTGGGGGACCCCACGCCGTTTTTTTTTTTTTTTTTGGCGTGGGGTTCCCCTTAAAATCCATACCAGACCTGAAGGGTCTGGTATGTATTTTTGGGGGGACCCCACACCATTTTTTTTTGCGCGGGGTTCCCCTTAAAATCCATACCAGACCTGAAGGGTCTGGTATGGAATTTAGGGAGAACCCCACGTCATTTTTTTTAAAAATTTTGGCCGGGGTTCCCCTTAATAGCCATACCAGACCTGAAGGGCCTGGTATGGAATTTAGGGGGACTCCCACGTCATTTTTCTTTTTTAATTTTGGTTCGGGGTTTCCCTGTGGGGAATTCCCATGCCGTTTTTATCAATGAACTTCTATGTGTATTGTCGGCAATGCAATAGCATTGCACGGGTTTTAAATGGGTTTTTTCCTTCCAAATGTAATTTTGCTGTCAGACTGTTCTAAACACGGGAAACATGCGCCCCTTTACAGGCATACTATAGACACCCCCCAGGTACGAAATTTAAAGGAATATTACACTTTTATTGTTTGACTTTAAGCATTATTAAAATCACTGCTCCTGAAAAAACGGCCGTTTTTAAAACTTTTTTTTGCATTGATCCATGTCCCCTGGGGCAGGACCCGGGTCCCCAAACACTTTTTATGACAATAACTTGCATATAAGCCTTTAAAATTAGCATTTTTGATTATTCATGTTCGCGTCCCATAGACTTTAACGGTGTTCGCGTGTTCGAGCAAACTTTTTTCCTGTTCGCATGTTCTGGTGCGAACCGAACAGGGGGGTGTTCGGCTCATCCCTAGTGCTGATTGGGGGTGGGGGGGGGGGTGGACTGTCTTTCAAGATTCTGTGATGTAAGGATAACCTGTCAGCAATGACAAATGCAGAGGGAAGAAAGAGAGAAGAGGGAAGGTGGATTCCAGGAAATTAATGCTATATGACTCATCTACCCTTACTTAAGATGGCAATGGCCAGAAATGCTAGGGGGTGTTTTTCAAAGTATTTGCTTTGAATATTGATATAATATACACTGACCAGCCACTTTATTATGTACACCTGTTCTTGGTAACACAAATTGCTAATCAGCCAATCACATGGCAACAACGCAATGCATTTCGGCATCTAGATGTGGTGAAGATGACTTGCTGAAGTTTAAACCGAGAATCAGAATGGGGAAGAAAGGGGATTTAAGTGACTTCTAACATAGCATGGTTGTTGGTGCCAGACAGGCTGGTCTGAGTACTTCAAAAACTGCTAAACTATTGTTATTTTTACGCACGGCCATCTTTAGAGTTTACAGACAATGATCCAAAAAAGAGAAAATATCCAGTGAGCAGCAGTTGTGTGGAGAAAAATGTCTTGTTGATATCAGAGGTCAGAGGAGAATGGTCAGACTGGTTCAAATTATAGTAAGGCAACAGCAACTCAAATAACCACTTGTCACAACCAAGGTATGCAGAATACCATTGAATCTTGAAGCAGATGGACTACAGCAGCAGAAGACCACACTGGGTGCCACTCCTGTCAGCTAACAGGAAACTGAGACTACAATTTGCACAGGCTCATCAAAATTGGACAATAGATGATTGGAAAAACATTGCCTGGTCTGATGAGTCTTGATTTCAGCTGCAAAAAATAGATGGTAGGGTCAGAATTTGGCATAAAAACATGATAGCATGGATCGATCCTGCCTTGTATCAATGGTTCAGGATGGTGTTTTAATGGTGTGAGGGGATATTTTCGTGGCACACTTTGGGCCCCTTGGTACCAATTAAGTATCGTTTAAATGCCACGGCCTATCTGAATATTGTTGCTGACCATGTCGATCCCTTTATGACTACAGTGTACCCATCTTCTGATAACTACTTCCAGCAGCATGCACCATGTCACAAAAGCTCAAATCATCTCACCACTGGTTTCTTGAACATGACAATGAGGTCACAGTACTCCAATGGGCTCCACAGTCACCAGATTTCATCCAATAGAGCACCTTTGGAATGTGGTGGAATGGGAGATTTGCATCATGGATGTGCAGCCAACAGATCTGCTGGGAGTGAAGATGGCCAAAAAGTTAGAGGGGCTTTTAAACTAGGCGACAGGGTAGGGTCCAGAGGTAGAGATAGTCAGTGCAGAACATATTTCAGAGGGTAGTATTAGTGGGGGCATTAGTGGTAGGTTGACTAAAGCACCTAAACCCGAGGTTAGTATAGTAACAAGTCCTATTTGCAACCCCAGAGCACCCAATATGGAGATAGTATGTGACCGGTCTAAACTACGTGGTGTGTTCACCAATGTCAGGAGTCTGGCGGACAAGATGGGAGAACTAGAGATACTGTTGTACTAGGAGGATTTATATTTTGTAGGAATTAGAGAGACTTGGTTCGACAGCTCTCATGATTGGCTGGCAACCATTCAAGGGTATTCACTATATCGCAGGGATAGAGAGTGTAAAAAAGGGGAAGGGTTATGCCTGTATATCAAAAATGATGTACAAGTGAATGTGAGAGATGACATCACTAAGGGAGCAAGGGAGGAAGTGGAATCCTTATGGGTAGAGCTACAAAGGGAGGAAACTAATGGGAAAGTAATACTAGGAGTATGCTATAGGACCCCTAACCAGGGGGAGGAGGCGGAGGCGGACCTCCTATCACAATTTGGATTAGTGGGAAGAATGGGAAGTGTCATTATAATGGTGGATTTTAATTATTCAGACATAGACTAGGTGGAAGGAACAGCGCATTTATCTAAGTTAGTTCCTAAATGTCTTGCAGGACAAATTCATGGGTCAGATGATAAATGCACAAACTAGAAACAAAGCGTTACTAGACCTACTGATTACCAACAATAGAGACCTGATCACCGATGTGGAAATACGGGGCAATTTAGGAAACAGCGATCACAGGTCAATTCGTTTTAGTATAAATCACAGAAATAGGAAACATAAGGGGAATACAAAGACGCTGAATTTCAAAAGAGCCAACTTCCCTAAACTATGATCCTTGCTAGAAGATAATAATTGGGATAAAAACTTAGGAACAAAGAACACGGAGGAAAAATGGGTATGCTTTAAGAGCATATTAAATAAGGGCATTAGCTAGTGCATCCCAATGGGAAATTGTCATGAATATGCAGTAGTGTTTGTCTGTCAGCTTACCTCTCCTCCATGTGTTCACCTTTAGACCCCATTCACACAGGGGCAACACGACTTGCAGGTCGCCTCACCGAGGCAACCTGCACACGACTGCCCGGGCGACTTGCAAAACCACTTCTGTATAGAAGTCTATGCAAGTCTATGCAAGTCGCCCCCGAAGTCGTACAGGAACCTTTTTCTAAGTCGGAGCGACTTGCGTCGCTCCCCTTAGAACGGTTCCATAGCACAGAACGGGAGGCGACTTGTCAAGCGACTAGGTCGCCTGACAAGTTGTCCCTGTGTGAACGGGGTCTTAGAGGCCAGCCACTCTCACCTGGCTGCCTAAAAAATCTCTCCTCTAAGCATGGCTCCACCCCAGCCCCTTTTAGAGAACTCTATATTAACCTGTGCACTGCAAGCCAGCCCTGCTGATCAACTTTGTGTGTTTAGCTTTCGTGTGTGATTTGCTGTGTCTTCTACGGCTGATTCCAGTTACCGATCCTGGCTTGTTCTCGACTATCCCTGCCTGCTTGTGACCCTGACCTTTGGCGTGTTTTATGTTTATCCTTGTCTGCTAGTCACCCCGACCTTTGGCTTATCTCCTTACTATCTCTTGTTATCCTGGGCTGCTGCTTCCTCTCTATCCTCCTGTAGCCTACTGTGAGCATGAGCTGGGAGACCCTGGGGGCCGCAACCTGGAGCCAGTTGCAGCGCAGTCCATCCTCACCAGTAGAGGCTCTGGTGAACACCTGCTGGCTCTTAGACTTCGCGCCCTGGGGAATCTTATGCTCTAGCTCCCTGTGGAATCTGTGTTGGTGCTACAGTGGTCCTGCCTTCCTTAACCACCCAAAAGGGTCCACTACCTTAGCAAGCACTCATGACCCCAACTGTGTGCATCTGCCACCTGGCCTCAGGTGACCTGACAAATAAATTGCGAGCTAATAAAAGTCCTGGGTGGCTTAAGTCCAACGTAAAAATGCATGTAAAAGCAAAGGAGAAGGCCTTCAAAAAATACAAGGCTGAGGGATCATCATCAGTATTCCAACTTTACTAAGCATGCAACAAGAAATGTAAGGGTGCAATAAGGGGGGCTAAGATAGAACACAAAAGGCACATAGCTGAGGAGAATAAAAATAATCCCAAAAAATTCTTTAAGTACATAAATAGTAAGAAAGGGAGGTCAGATCATATTGGTCCCATAAAGAATTATGAAGGGAATCTGGTTACTAAGGATGGAGAGATGGTGAAGGTATTGAATTTATTCTTCTGCTCAGTCTTCACGAGGGAATTGGGGGGGCTTTAGTAACCAAAACTGCAATGTTTGTGTCATGGTTATGCAATAGAGTTTGTCTGTCAGCTTACCTGTCTCCATGTGTTCATCTCTAGAGACCAGCTGACCCTAACCTGACAACTTTTAGAATCTCTCCTCTGGCTCCACCCCAGCTCCTATCAGGGAACCCCATATTAACCTGTGCACTGCAAGCCAGCAGTGCTAATCAACCAGTGTGTGTTAGCTTTTGTGTGTACTTGCTGTGTTTCCTACGTCTGATTCCAGTTACCGACTTTGGCCTGTTCCCAAATTTCCCTGTCTGCTTATGACTCTGACCTTTGGCATGTTATGTTTATTCTTGTCTGCTAGTCGCCCTGACATTTGGCTTATTCCTTACTTTCCTTGTTGTTCCAACCTGCTGCCTCCTTCCTCTTCTCCTGTAGTCTACCGTGAGCTGGGAGACCCTGGGGGCCGCGACCTGGAGCCAGACTGCAGCTCAGTCCATCCTCACCACTAGGGGCTCTGGTGAACATCTGCTGGCTCTTAGACTCTGCGCCCTGGGGAATCTATGCTCTAGCTCCCAGTGGGATCTGTGTTAGTGATCCAGTAGACCTGCTTCCTGAACCTCCTAGGGTTCAATCCGCAGCAGTCAGTCCTAAGGTCCACTACCTTAGCAGTGCACTTCCGACTTCTACAGAGTGCATCTGTCACCTAGCCTCAAGGTGACCTGACAGTTTGTCCTCATGACATGTCACAGAAAGCAGCCTCATGGCTAGCAGAGGACAGAATTAGACTTGAAAAACTTAACATAAATAAGTCACTGGGACTAGATGGCTTGCCCCCGAGGGTCTTTAAGGAACTCAGTCAAGTAATTGCCAGACCATTGTTCCTAATTTTTATGAACAGTCTACTGCCTGGAATGGTACCAGCTGATTGGGGAAAAGTGTAGCACCAATATTTAAAAAAGGGCCAAGATACATCCCTGGGAATTACAGACCAGTTAGCCTAAGATCAATTATATGTAGGCTCTTGGAGGGGATGATAGGGGACTATATACAAGATTTTAGTAATGACAATGGTATCCTTTGCATTAATCAGCATGGATTCATGAAGAATCGTTCTTGCCAAACCAATCTATTAACCTTCTATGAGGAGGTGAACTGCAATCTAGATAAAGGAAGGCACATAGACATGGTGTATCTGGATTTTGCAAAATCATTTGATGCAGTTCCCCATAAACGTTTACTGTACAAAGTAAGGTCCTTTGGCATGGACCATAGGGTGAGTACATGGATTGAAAACTGGCTACAGGAGCGAGTTTAGAGGGTAGTGATAAATGGGGAGTACTCGGAATGGTCCAGGGTGGAAAGTGGGGTCCCACAGGGTTCTGCCCTATGACCAATCCTGTTTAATTTATTCATAAACAACTTGGAGGATGGGATAAACAGCTCACTCTCTGTATTTGCGGACGATACTAAGCTAAGCAAGGCAAGAAGATATGAACAAATTAATGGGGTGGGCAACTACATGGCAAATGAGGTTTAATATAGAAAAATGTAAAATAATGCATTTGGGTGGCAAAAGTATGAATGCAATCTACCCACTAGGGGAAGATCCTCTGGGGAAATCTAGGATGGAAAAGGACCTGGGGTCCTAGTAGATGACAGGCTCAGCAATGGCATGCAATGCCAAGTTGCTGCAAGCAAAGCAAACAAAATATTGGCATGCATTAAAAAGGGGATTAACTCCAGAAATAAAACGATAATTCTCCTACTCTACAAGACCCTGGTCTGGCCACACCTGGAGTATGCTGTTGTCAGAAACCATGAATCAGACCGAGACAGAAGTACAGTTAATCACACTTGTTTAATAATAATAAAAAGGTAAACAGAGTAAGCGTAGTCAATACACAGCCAGAGTTCAGTAACCAGATCGGGTAGTCAGCCAATGTCAGAGAGCCAGAGATCAACCTAATAGTACAGCAAGCAGGATCAGGAGCCAGAAGGGACGTCAGCCGAGCAAGTCTTCAACAGGAACGCAGGAGAAAAGTCTCTGAGATGTGACCAAAGGCGAAGGCAGCGATGAAGTGAGCTGGATGGCTTTAAGTAGACAGGATTGACGAGCAGATTATCAACAGCTGTGTCACTGTGGAGAGAAAGGAGCTGTTTATTAGCTGCCAGCTGAGCAGCCAGCTCAGAGAAGGAAGGGCTGAGCCCAGCCCTGACAGTAACCCCTCCTCAAAGACCAGTCCCCCTCGGAGGACCACCGGGCTTGAGAGGAAAACAACTATGGAAATCACGAAGGAGGACAGGGGCATGTATATCCTAGGATGAGACCCAAGAGCATTCCTCCAGACCGTACCCCTTCCAATGCACCAGGTACTGTATGTGCCCATGGAAAGAGGTCTGACCAGTTGTTATGATGGTTGGCTCGTTCTGCAGCCCCATTAGACTGCGGGTGATATGCAGAGAAGAAAGCAAGATGAATACCCAACTGTGCACAAAATGCTAGCCAGAACCGGGACACAAACTGATTACCCCTATCTGAGACAATCACCTTGGGTAGCCCATGTAAGCGGAAGATCTCCTGAACAAAAATAGAAGCCAGTTCCTAAGAAGTAGGCAACTTCTTGAGTGGAATACAATGCAACATTTTCGAGAACCGGTCAACCACCAAAAGGATAACTGTGTTGCCCTGGGAGTTGGGTAACTCCACAATGAAATCCATAGCCAGATGGGTCCAGGGCCTCTCCATTGGGTAGGGGTTGTAGGAGGCCCACTGGAAGGTGTCGTGGAGTCTTACTCTGAGCACACATGGTACAGGCAGCTATGAAGGCGGTTACATCAGCACGTAGACTAGGCCACCAGAATTGTTGGGAAATGGCCCAAAAGAGTTGATTCTTCCCAGGGTGGCCAGCAGCCTTGGGAGAATGGTAAGTCTGGCGCACGGCAGTACAGAGACTCTAGGGAACAAATCAGCGGTCACAAGGTTTCTAAGGAGGAGCATCGACCTGAGCTGCAAGAATTTTGTCACCCAAAGGAGAAGTAAGACTGGTGCGAACCGTAGCCAGAATACGATCAGGAGGAATCACAGGAACTGGAATCGACTCCATCTTGGAAGTGGAGGAAAATTGTCGTGACAAGGCGTCAGCCCTTACATTCTTAGTACCGGGTAAGAATGAGACAATGTAATTTAAACTCGACAAGAAAAGAGCCCATCGTGCCCTTTTGGGAGAGAGGCGCTTAGCTTTAGACAAGAATGTGAGATTCTTATGGTCAGTAAGAATGAGAACCGGCACAGTGGTACCTTCAAGGAGATGTCTCCATTCTTTCAGGGCTAAAATGATTGCCAACAGCTCTCTGTCAGCAATCTCATAATTGCACTCTGCCGGTGACAATTTCTTGGAAAAGTAGCCACACGGATGCATAGCACACTCAGAGTTAGGACATTGAGACAGAAGAGCGCCAACTCCAGTCTCTGAAACATCAACTTCTAGGATAAAAGGCAACGTAGGATCAGGGTGTGCCAACACAGGAGCAGAAACAAAGGCAGCCTTGAGACTCTCAAAGGCATTAATGGACTCCGGAGACCAACTCTGTGGGTTGCCATCTTTCCTGGTCATATCAGTCAGGGGCTTGACCAGAGACGAGAAGTTACGTATAAACTTCCGATAATAGTTGGCAAAGCCAAGAAAATGCTGCAGAGGACGTGGAAACCAGCAGTGGAAATGACATGCCCAGGAATTTCACCTGTTCACAATGGAATTCTCACTTTTCCAATTTACAATAGAGATTGTTCTCTCGTAGTCTCTGAAGCACACAACAGACATCTGTGTGGTGGCTCTCCAGGGATTTGGAAAATATGAGGATTGCGTCGAGATAAACCACCACACATAACTGCAACAAATCTCGGAGGACATCGTTAATGAACTCCTGGAAAACTGCTGGAGCGTTACAAAAGCCAAAAGGCATTAGGAGATACTCATAATGACCTGATCTGGTATTAAACGCAGTTTTCCACCAGAGACGACCAGAGACGAGAAGTTACGTATAAACTTCCGATAATAGTTGGCAAAGCCAAGAAAATGCTGCAGAGGACGTGGAAACCAGCAGTGGAAATGACATGCCCAGGAATTTCACCTGTTCACAATGGAATTCTCACTTTTCCAATTTACAATAGAGATTGTTCTCTCGTAGTCTCTGAAGCACACAACAGACATCTGTGTGGTGGCTCTCCAGGGATTTGGAAAATATGAGGATAGCGTCGAGATAAACCACCACACATAACTGCAACAAATCTCGGAGGACATCGTTAATGAACTCCTGGAAAACTGCTGGAGCGTTACAAAAGCCAAAAGGCATTACGAGATACTCATAATGACCTGATCTGGTATTAAACGCAGTTTTCCACTCATCGCCCTCCTTAATCCTGACGAGATTGTATGCCCTTCTCAAATCAGGCTTTGTGAAAACCATTGCTCCCTTGAGGCGGTCAAATAACTCTGTAATCAACAGAATGGGATAGGCATTCTTAATCGTGAAACGATTGAGACCCCTATAATCGATACAAGGTCTCAGTTCACCACTGTTCTTCTTCACAAAAAAGAATCCAGCACCAGCAGGAGACAAGAATTTGCAGATAAAACCACGAGAAAGTGTGTCTGCAACATACTCCTCCATGGCCTTATCCTTCAAGACCGACAAAGGGTAAACCCGGCCATGAGGGGATATGGCATCAGGTTGAAGGTCAATTGCGCAATCATACGACAGGTGTGGAGGCAAAGCACCGGCTTGACCTTTGTCAAAGACGTCGCTAAAATCGGGATACTCCTCCGGTGGGGAGGAGAGTGAACAGGTGTACAGGACCTTGGCTACCTTCTGGAAGCATCTCTCACTGCACTGTGGCGACCAGGACAGAACCTCAGCACGGAGCCAATCAAAAGAAGGGTTGTGCCTCTGTAACCAAGGAAAACCAATAACCAATGGAAACTTAGGTGAGGAAATAACTTGGAATTGGATTATCTCATGGTGTAGGGCCCCTACAGCCATGGACAATGGAACAGTCTCATGAGTCACATGGGCAGGCTGTAGAGGTCTCCCATCAAGAGCCTCAATGGCAAGTGCAGTGTCATGCAGCTGCAGTGGAATGGAGTGCTTCGATACAAAGGCATCATCAATGAACACGCCTGCAGCCCCAGAGTCGATTAGAGCCTGTATCTCGACGGATGACTCAGCTCAAGACAGGGTAACCAAAACCAGGGGCTTATCTTTCTGGGAAACTGGTGATGAAACAATGTCACCTAAGGTCTGTCCATGACAGGACTTCAAGGTTCCGGCGTTCCCTGGACGGGTAGGGCAAGACTTCAAAAAGTGACCAGCCTGGCCACAATAAAGGCAAAATCTCTCCCTCCTCCTAAGAGCTCTCTCATCCGCAGAGAGACGCATGAAGCCCAAGTGCATGGGTTCATCTTCACAGACCGACTCGGTACCAGGAGGTAAGGGAGGTGAGAGAGGCAAGGGTGGGACTGCAAAGTTCAGAGACAAATGTACAGGAGGCTTGCGCCAGAGCTCCTTAAAAGAGTCTTTCTCTGAGTCTGGAGTCAATGAGGATGGCAAATGCGATCAAGCTCTCCAGCTCAGTGGGTATATCTCGGGCTGCTATCTCATCCTTGATGTTATCTGAGAGACCCTGAGAGAAGACAGCCACGAGGGCCTCATTGTTCCAAGCAACCTCTGCTGCCAGAGTACGGAATTCAATGGCATAACCGGCAACAGTTCTCGTACTCTGTTTGATGGACATGAGGCTCTTGGCAGCAGAAGCGGAGCATGCGGGAACGTCAAATACTCTTTTGAAGCAAGCCACAAATTCTGGGCTACTCAGGACCACGGGTTTTTGCGTCTCCCATAGAGGGTTTGCCCAGGCCAAGGCTCTCTCAGAAAGCAAAGATATCACAAAACCTACTTTGCTTCTGTCCGTGGGAAACGCCTGGGGCAGCATCTCAAAGTATATCTCAACCTGATTGAGAAACCCACTACATTGAACTGGATCACCCCATCATCGATGGGGAAGCGGAGCGGAACCAGACATGCATCTTATAGAGGTAACACTCGAGGTGGGTGCCTGCATGGAGACTGGAGCAGCAGCAGGGACGGCCTGCAACACAGGTTGTACCGGAGCAGCCATAGTGGAAGATTTCAGGTGAGCCGTGCAACTCAGGAGCGTTTGTAACGCCAAGGCAAACTGATCCATGCGGTGATCCTGGTCATCCAATCTGGAAAAAATATTACCAACAAGTGGACTGACTGCATCTTCTGAATTCATGGCCTTTGCCTACTGTCAGAAACCATGAATCAGACCGAGACAGAAGTACAGTTAATCACACTTGTTTAATAATAATAAAAAGGTAAACAGAGTAGGCGTAGTCAATACATAGCCAGAGTTCAGTAACCAGATCGGTAGTCAGCCAATGTCAGAGAGCCAGAGATCAACCTAGTAGTACAGCAAGGCGGATCAGGAGCCAGAAGGGACATCAGCCGAGTAAGTCTTCAACAGGAACGCAGGAGAAAAGTTTCTGAGATGTGACCAAAGGCGAAGGCAGAGATGAAGTGAGCTGGACAGCTTTAAGTGGGCAGGACTGATGAGCAGATCATCAACAGCTGACTCACTGTGGAGAGAAAGGAGCTGTTTATTAGCCAACAGCTGAGCAGCCAGCTCAGAGAAGGAAGGGCTGAGCCCAGCCCTTACAGCTGTCCAGTTCTGGGCATCAGTCCTCGGGAAGGATATGCTTGAACTGGGGAGAATCCAGAGAAGGGCAACAAAATGAATAAAGGGACAGGAGGACCATAGTTATGGGGATAGGTTACGAGCACTGAACTTAATCTCTCTGGAGAAGAGACGCTTGAGAGGGGATGTGATTTCAATGTACAAATACCATACTGGTGACCCCACAATAGGGATAAAACTTTTTCGCAGAAGGGAGTTTAACAAGACTCGTGGCCATTCATTAAAATTAGAAGAAAAAGAGGTTTAACCTTAAACTACGTAAAGGGTTCTTTACGGTAAGAGTGGCAAGGATGTGGAATTCCCTTGTGGGGGCATCGATAGTTTCAAGAAACTATTAGATAAGCACCTGAACAACTGCAACATACAAGGATATACAATGTAATACTGACATATAATCACACACATAGGTTGGACTTAATGGACTTGTGTCTTTTTTCAACCTCGCCTACTATGTAACTATGTAAATCTGCAGCAACTGCGTGATACTATAATTTCAATATGGGCCAATATCTCTGAGGAATGTTTCCACCTTGCTAAATATATGCCATGAAGAATTAAGGCAATTCTGCAGGCAAAAGGGGGTCCAACCAGGTACTAGCAAGGTGTACCCAATAAAGTGGCTGTAAATATTTTTATATCTTTTCATGTGACAACACTGAAGAAATTACGCTTTGCTACAATGTAAAGTAGTGAGTGTACAGCTTGTATAACAGTGTAAGTTTGCTGTCCCCTCAAATTAACTCAACGCCCAGACATTAATGTCTAAACCACTAGCAGCAAAAGTGAGTACACCCCTAAGTAAAAATGTCCAAATTGGGCCCAATTAGCCATTTTCCCTCCCCTGTGTCATGTGATTCGTAAGTGTTACAAGGTTTCAGGTGTGAATGGGGAGCAGGTGTGTTAAATTTGGTGTTATCGCTCTCTCATACTAGTCACTGGAAGTTTAACATGGCACCTCGTGGCAAAGAGCTCTATGAGGATCTGAAAAAAGAATAAAGATGGCCTAGGCTATAAGAAGATTGCCAAGACCCTGAAATTGAGCTGCAGCACAGTAGCCAAGACCATACAGCGGTTTAACGGGACAGGTTCCACTCAGGCTTCGCCATGGTCGACCAAAGAAGTTGAGTGCACATGCTCAGCGTCATACACAGAGGTTGTCTTTGGGAAATAGATGTATGAGTGCTGCCAGCATGGCTGCAGGGGTTGAAGGCCCGAGGGGTGAGCCTGTCAGTGCTCAGACCATACGCCGCACACTGCATCAAATTGGTCTGCATGGCTGTCGTCCCAGAAGGAAGCCTCTTTTAAAGATGATGCACAAGAAAGCTTGCAAACAGTTTGCTGAAGACAAGCAGACTAAGGACATGGATTACTGGAACCTCTTGTGGTCTGATGAGACCAAGATAAACTTATATGGTTCAGATTGTGTCAAGCGTGCGTGTGCAACCAGGTAAGAAGTACAAAGACAAATGTGTCTTGCCCCACAGTCAAGCATGGTGGTGGGAGTGTCATGATCTGAGGCTGCATGAGTGCTGCGGGCACTGGGGAGCTACAGTTCATTGAGGGAACCATAATTGTCAACATGTACAGTGACATACTGAAGCAAAGCATCATCCCCTCCCTTTGGAGACTGGGCCAAAGGACAGTATTCCAACATAATAACGACCCTAAACACACCTCCAAGAAGACCACTGCCTTGCTAAAGAAGCTGGGGGTATAGGTGATAGACTGGCCAAGCATGTCTCCAGACCTAAACCCTATTGAGCATCTGTGGGGCATCCTCAAATGTAAGGTGGAGGAGTGCAAGGTCTCTAACATCCACCAGCTCTGTGATGTCGTCATGGAGGAGTGAAAAACTACTCCAGTGGCAACTTGTGAAGCTCTGGTGAACTCCATGCCCAAGAGGGTTAAGGCAGTGCTGGAATATAATGGTGGCCACACAAAATATTGACACTTTGGACATTTTCACTTAGGGGTGTACTCACTTTTGTTGCCAGCGGTTTAGACAATAATGGCTAGGTGTTAAGTTATTTTGAGGGGACAGCAAATTTACACTGTTATACAAGCTGTGCACTCACTACTTTACTTTGTAGCAAAGTGTCATTTCTTCAGTGTTGTTACATGAATAGATATGATAAGGTATTTACAAAAATCTGAGGGGTGTACTCATTTTTGTGAGATAGTGTATATATATATATATATATATATATATATATATATATATATATATATATATATATATATATTGAATACACATTGAATATTAATATAAAAGTGAATTAAATAGCATTTTTGGTATGTGGTGCTCAGCTGCATTATAGTTCCGCTTTAACTGCCATAGCACAAACCTATTCTATCCCTGCCATTTTCAGTGCCGGTTCACATTAGAAGTGGCACGACTTGCAGGTCGCCTCACGAGGCGACCTGCACACGACTGCCGCGGCGACTTGCAAGACGACTTCTGTATAGAAGTCTATGCAAGTCGCCCCCAAAGTAGTACAGGAACCTTTCTTCTAAGTCGGAGCGACGCAAGTCGATTAGATTAGAACGGTTTCCATTGTACAGAACGGGAGGCGACTTGTCAGGTGGCTAGGTCGCCTGACAAGTCGCCCCCGTGTGAACCAGCTCTAAGCCTTCCAGGTGGGCAAATGGGATCTTTATGTATCTCAGAAAGTGTTTTTTTTGGGGTGGTAGTAGGGTTTTTTTAAAGAGGGAAAGTGTAAAAAGGGAAAAAAATGAATAATAAGTACATATTCTATCTCAGTAGTGTTTGATAATTTAGGATAAATCAGTTGAGAAGAATAGTAGTTATATTATAATAGAGAGCCATAGGCTGTGGTTGTTAATATTTAGGCAAGCGGGACCTAAATCTGTAAAGTGTATACATTTCTTTTTGTTTTTGGGCTGTTTGGTAACTCCTTGAATATATATATTGATGTTGTCGTTTTATATTTATGTATATAAATAAAGAATACATTTTTTTTTTTAAATGAAGTGTTTAGAACACTGGTGTGATCAGATGCATTTGGACCAAAATGTGTGCTTTCTCCTCTTAGATGGGAATGCATATAGTAAGAGGAAAAGGGATAGGGGAAAAATGGGGACGCTTGGGCAAGCTATATATAAATAAATGGTCAATTGATTAACTGACCAATCAGTGATCATACACTTGGTGTGGCGTTGTTGCTGTAACCAGAAACAAATTGTAGGAACAAAAAGGGGGGGAGGGCACTCGATACAAAGAATACCGGGTAAAAAGAGGTCACTTTAGCAACAAAACTAATTGAGTATTCAATTTAATCAAAAATATCAATTTATTATAATGTCAAATAATTCAAACATTTGTGTAATCAATAAAAGCACACACACATTATGGCTATTGAGAAGTAACCATATCTAATTAAAATTCTATAGACAGGACAACATTCAAAGACTTAATACAAAACAACACTGAACACGGTCCGGACGTTTTATGGTAGTCAGCAGCAGTGTCAATTCAATTGGTGGGAGGTTTCCCTATGGAGGATCACAATGGATCACTTGAATAAATAATACATTTTTATGATGATTAGCTGCTGATCAACATAAATATGGGGGAACAGAGTAGGTGAGAAAACAGGTTAGAAAAGACTGGTAATTCATGGATGGCAGAACCAGCATTTGGAGAGTGACCATACACGTGTACTATGGCTGTAAGGTATCAAGAAAATGGGGACTATGGGAACAACCTTGGATTCTCAGGCAGTCAATAAGGTGCAAATATCACATATTTGATCAGGTTCACACATTAAATAGATTTGATAATAGTGATGGTAGTTAGATGTTCCTTATTGCCAAGTTATTGAGCAGTTCACAACTCCTGGTTCACTATGGCTACCACATAGTGCTGTCACTGGAAATTGCTAAGTGTTGATAACATTGTTCAAGTGATACTTGCGGATGCTGAGTGACAAGTCTTAATGCATCATTCTTCAGGTGAAAGCATAGAGTTAAGTTCATCAAGTATAGACAGCATAGGATTTATCCATACATTACCAACCATATGTATGGAGGGGGCTGATCCAGTTCCTTTCTTATATAGCTGGTGGCATAGCCAAGATGACCCTGATGGCAGTGGAATCTCACAACAGATGATGGCGACCATGTTACATCTCTGTGGCCAGGTATATCCAGCTCGTTGCTGTGTTAATCAACCACTGGCCTTGCCGGGCTTTTGGGGGCTGTTATGGCCATTTACCGCATACTTTGCCGGGGTCCTGTGTCTCACAGCTGTTTGGCTCCCAAAGCACCGTAGAGCGTGACAGCGCTGTTAATGACGTCAGCGCGTTTCGCTGGAGCTAGTAGCGTAGCTTCATCTCGGACGTTGATTGGTGGAGCGGCCACACTCCCTTTTATTGTGATATTCTCGTATGGTCACGCCCAATCAGAAGTCTAGTTTAACAGGGAACAGTATCTCTGTCAGTGAAAAGGTTACTTTGAAAAATACGCGCATTTAAATCAATGCGCCTCATAAGTAGCCAAAGAAAAGTTAATTGGCTAACAATGAAGCAATTCCTCATTCATATCAACAACAACAGAGGTTTTGCAATCATATTGTATAGTGTGTATGGGGTATATCATATAATTGAAAACAGTACTGTGTACATGAGCGGAAGAGGTAAAAAGGGAGAGAATAGGAGACCAGGGCAGTATGACACACACCAAGAGGAGGAACAAACAAGGGACAGTAAATTAATTAAGTTTATTAAAAAGGGGTTTACTGGCAACTTCTTTAGTGCCTAGGTCTTCAAGAAGACCTGTAAAGACCTGTAAATTTAGTTCAGTGTTCAAGCCTAGTGGCACTAGGGACTTTAAACGGTACACCCACCAGCTAACTTTTTGTAGGAGCACCCAATTAAAGTCGCCTCATCTGGTGGGTAACTTTAATACATAAATGCCTTTAACGTGCATTCCTGTAGAGCAGGGGTCCTCAAACTAATCTGGCCCTCCAGCGTTTTTTATCCAGCCCGCCGACTTCCCCTTTAACATCACAGCACTCCCCCTGCCCTCTGCTACCTCCATCACACAGGATGGGAAACATGACAGGCCCGGACAAAGGACCTTCTGTGCTAAGAAGCAGGTGATTGGTTACTAGGCATCGGGGCGGTCCCAGGAACCAATCACCTGCCCCTCACTTCCAAAGTCCCGCCCTCCGTCCGGACCTACCATGCCTCGCGTCCTGCGTGATACAGATAAGTGCTGAGTGGGAGTGCTATGACATTATACAAGGGGCGGCAGTGTAATATTGATATGGAGAGTCTGTGATATGGGGAGTCTGTGATGGGGGATCTGTGATATGGGGAGTCTGTGATATGGGGAGTCTGTGATATGGGAAGTCTGTGATATGGGGGATCTGTGATATGGGGGATCTGTGATATAGGGGGATCTGTGATATGGGGGATCTGTGATATGAGGAGTCTGTGATATTGGGAATCTGTGATGGGGGGATCTGTGATATGGGGGGATCTGTGATATGGGGGGATCTGTGATGGGGGGAGTCTGTGATGGGGGGATCTGTAATATGGGGAGTCTGTGATGGGGGGATCTGTGATATGGGGGTATCTGTGATATGGGGGAGTCTGTGATATGGGGGGATCTGTGATGGGGGATCTGTGATGGGATATCTGTGATATGGGGGGATCTGTGATGGGGAGTCTGTGCTATGGGGGGGAAAGTCTGTAATGGGGGAAGTATGTGATATGGGGGAGTCTGTTATGGGGGGAATCTGTTATGTGGGGCTTTGTGATGGAGAGGAGTTTGTGTTGGGGGGCTTTGTGATGGGGGGATCTGTCATGGGGGGCTTTGTTATGGGGTGAGTCTGTGATGGGGAGGGGGGATCTGTGATTGGGAGTGGTTCTGTAATGAGTGGAGTCTGTGAAATACTGATAAGTTAATATTGATTACAATTGTTCTTTATTTTAAATATTGTACTGTTTTTTCCTGTTTTTTTGCACTACAAATAAGATGTGTGCATAGGAATTAGTTCATATTTTTTTAAACTATAGTGCAGCCCCCCAACAGTCTGAGGGACCATGAACTGGCCCCCTGTCTAAAAAGTTTGAGGACCCCTGCTGTAGAGCTTCTGCCATGATGTGATGCGAAATGTTTAGCTAACGGTTTCTCAGGGGTCTTCTCTTTGACATTGATTTCTCGTAAATGTTCCCCAATTTGTACCTTGAGGGTTCTCTTTGTTTTGCCCACATAGATTTTGGGGCAGGGACAGGGGCAGGTTATCATGTAGCTGACTCGGGACGTGGAACATTTAATTAGGTCTCGTATTACATAATTCTCATTGCATAGAGCATCTGTGAAAGTGGAGGTTCTGTGTACAAATGGACAGAATCAGCTAGCCAGGTAGGGTCAGGCTGTCTTGTGAATTCCGATTTAAAAAACATGTCGCCCAGGTTTCTAGCACGTCGAGCCACCAACCTGGGTGAGGTGCTGACTATGTTTGACAGTCCAGGGGAATTAGTTAAGACACCCCAGTGTTTCTCCAAAACAGAGCGGACTTCATTCCACTGGGAACCAAATGTCGTTATTAGTTCCACATAACTATTGGTATTACAGGAGGTATCCCGTCTCCTAGACGCATCAGCCATGGTTCATTATTTAATTATTAGTGCAGTGGTTTCAGTGGGGTTTTTACATTTTTCATTCAACTTAAATGTCGTTATTATCCTAGTCTGGTCACCCATTTTCTGGGAATTACGAACGTTGGGGTGAGTTGAATTTAGAGCCAGTAGGCTGCTCCGGTCCCTGATTGCGGCTCTTTGTTTGGCCCTTCTAATCTGTCTATGTGAGTAACCGCGTTCGCGGAACCTCCCATAGAGTTCAAGGGATTCTCGTCTGTAGTCACTTGCTTTAGTTCAGTTCCTTTTAATACCTAAAAATTGCCCCACTGGAATACCATTTTTTAGCCAGTGGGGGTTGTGACTGGTGGCACATAGGAGGGTATTTGTGGATGTTTCTTTACGGAATGTACATGTAAGGAAACGGCCATTTTGTAAGGTGATCTGCAGATTGAGGAAGGGCAAACACACCAGATCAAAGGTATACGTCAACCTTGTATTACATTGGTTTATGTTCAGCTCTTTCATGAATTTATGGAGGTCTTCGGTGGTGTAAAAAATATAAGTAATACAGTGCCGCGTAGAAAATTGGAAGTAGATAGCAGCCAACACACCTATAGACCCAAGTGTTAAAAGATATACAAAAAAGTGTAGCGCTATAAACTCCGAAAATCAAGTAAATGGTGTTTAAACAAAATTCAAAGTGTATATTATACAGTTAAGTGTTAGCATAAAGAACTATGATGTACTCTATAAGGTACAAATACTGTGTACATACTCTAAACAAAGTGAAAGAAAAAAAAACACAATGCAATATTATTATAAACCAATTATGATACACTGTGCACATATATAATATGCAAATAAAAAATAAGTATAAATATAGTAAAGTCCAAAAAGTCCAAATAGGATTGACACCACCCAGAACTCTTATGACAAAAGTTCACCAATGTTGTTGAAAAAATAAGGATGAAAGTGAAAAAGCAGGGGGCTTACCAAAGGTATATGGCTAGGAAGGACCTATGTCAACCTGGACGTTAAGACTGAGAGATCAACTGGATCAAGTAGGTAAGTAGAGGTTTGGAAGAAACAAAAGTGAGCAGGAAAGCTGATGGTGGTTCAAGAGCCGTCACCGAAGGCATTGAGAGGCTTACCAGAGGTTGTTGACTTGAGAGACAGAGCCAAGCCTCGTTCCTCCCATAAAACATGACGTTGTGACGCCACACTAACAATACGGCATCACGGCGTTCCCCAAAAAGTAGACCAAGCCTCAATTCGAGACCGGTCACATGACAAAGACCAAGCCTCAATCCGGTCACGTGACAAGCTGCTAGAACAACACCAGAACGCGTTGAGCGCGCCAAAGACAACAGGCGGAGCCGGGCATCATCAACGTCGTATGTCGTGACGTCACTAGTCACAATGGCGGTGTCACGGCACCTCTTGGAAAGCAAACCAAGCCTCCTTATGAGGAGGTCTTTGGTGCTCTTCGGTGGTGCCCTTCCAGATCACCAGTACATCGTCGATGTACCGTAACCAGGTGTGTATGTGGTCATGGTACATCGACGAAGGGAAGACGTCTTCCTCTTCCCAGAGCCCCAAGTGGAGGCAAGCGTAGGCCGGAGCTCACGCCGCCCCCATTGAGGTGCCATAAATCTGCTGGTAGTAAGTTGTTAGGAACTGAAAATAGTTGTTCAGTAATGCGAATTCCAGTACATCGATTAGAAATTCATTTTGTGGTCCCGATTCTGGATACATATGTTCCAGAAAGGTCTCAACTACTTTAATTCCACACCTATGGGGAATCGAAGTAACCTAAGTGTTCCAATTCGTCAAGTTCAGAAATTTTAGCCAGGACATGCCTAGTGTCCTGTACATAGGATTTTAAGTTCATCTTTTAGAAGTGAGTCCAAGTATCTACCCACTCTCTCCAAAGGGCCCTGAGAGGCCGATACTATCGGTCTGCCAGGAGGGTTCTGCAAGTTCTTTTGTGTTTTGGGGATAATGTAGAAGGTGCATTGAGATCCTGGACATAAAGATGTTGAAACTCGCGTATTGTCAAAAGCCCTTCATCCTTGGCTTCTACCAGTTTTTTTTATTTAATTCCCTGACTACAAGAGGGAAGGGATTACTATCTAGTTTCCTGTAGGTAAATTTATCACACAATAGGCATTTTACCTCCTTCTCATAGTGTTGTTGATTCAGCAACACTACGTTTCCTCCTTTATCGCTCTTTTTAATAACGATGTCCTTTCTCTTCTGGAGATCTTGAGTGCTCGCCGTTCATCTGTTGTTAAGTTGTCATTGGTCTTTTGAGTTCAATTGACCTTTCCAAGATCAGTCTGAACTAAGTCTAGAAAGATTTATAGCCATTTATTCTTTGATATGGGGAGGCATTTTCTGAGACCTAATTTTCCAATTGGCCTTCCTTTTTATCAAAGTATTTATTTCAGTCGGTCCCTCATTCTCCTGCAGCAGGGAAATCAGGGTATCGAGTGCCAGTTGGTCCCCCGCGTCCAGGTGTAATGTGGCTTCAGCCGAGTTGTCTTTACCCTCATATAAGGACTTTAGGAAGACTTTCCTTAGAAACAATGCGACATCCTTATATACCGTGAATTTATCCATATTTGCTACTGGGGAAAAGGACAATCCTTTTTGTAGTAGACTTATATGATCCGAGGTTAATTCAAAAATCAGACAAGTTTACCACCGTCATATCTTTATTTGGCCGGGCAGTAAGTGGTAATAGTGGTCCAGTCACTTTCTTTTTTGGCTCCTGGTGTTTGTCCTTTCTTTGGTCGTTTTTGACTGCTTGCTGGTTTTTAAGGCAGATTTGGTTTAGGGGGACGGTGCTTGATCGGTGATCTGCTCCAATCTCTCCTGGTCTAAAAAAGTCACTGTCTTAACTGTCTCATCCTCTGAGTCACTTTGGGATTTATGTCCACGTTGTCTAGACTGTTGGCGCTGTCCCCGACCTTTAGATCTACTTTGTCTGTGTCTAATTGTCAGATTCAAGGCCTCGTCTTTTTCAAAGTCTGCTATATCACGTTTAAATTTACTTTGTTTGGTTATTTTAAGATTAAGTTGTACTTTTTCTATTTCCCTCTTCAAATTCTCATTTTGTTTGGTAAATTCCTCTTTATCAGGGGGCATGGTCTAGAAATGCAGCAGTGAGGACGCATCCTATAATTCCTATAATTAGCATTTTCTCTGCACATCGACACTGATAACTGCTTGAAGACGATTCGGAAACGGTCAGGCAAGACTCTGCCTACAAAAGGAACCTCGGCAGGCTCGATAAAATGATTTCTGGCTGCCGACCCAGAGGACCTGGCAGACATGGATGGACTGGGCCGCACGCCTTGTGGCGTGAGTACCGCTACTGGCTCCGCCTCCCGCCTTAGATCTGAACCCAGACGCTGCTCGCCAGTCTCTTCGGCCAGCTCAGAAGGAGATGAGAGCGCATCCAGACACTCTGGGGTTGCGGCCTTGGTGAGTGACTTACCAACTAAATCAAAATTGGCATCCATGTTGCTAGGCCTCGAACGGGCCATTAAGAAAGAGGTCTCTGCGGTACTCTCTGATCTTTCCCTGGTCCTAGAGCGGGTGGAGGGATCCGAGCGGCGCCTTGATCGCCACGCGACTGCCATTTGGAACCTGCAAGCATCTACCCGCAACTTAGCTGTGGCTCACAGGATGGCCCTCTACCGAATCGAGGATCAGGAAAACCGCAATAGGCGGAACAACATTCGAATCAGAGGCCTACCTGAGGCTAGGGGTGATGAAGATTTTCACCCATCCATTCAGGGCATCTTTAACCACTTACCAACCGGCCCATAGCCGAATGACGGCTGCAGGGCGGTTGGATAACTCTGGGAGGGCGTACTATGACGTCCTCCCGGAGAAATGGTCCCGCGCGCCCCCCCCCGGGCGCGCACACGGGAGCATCCGTGTGCGCCGGGTCCACGGGACCCGGCGCAACACGGATCGCGGTAAAGGGCCAATGACAGCGGCCCTTTACCATGTGATCGCACCGTCCAATGACGGAGCGATCACAAATGTCAACAAAGGCTGTGCTGCAGGGTCAGCACAAGTTCATCGCTCTCCTCTCCTCACACCGATGCAGCGTGAGAGGAGAGGAGAGCTTCATAGTGCCATACAGTGAGTTTTTTGCTATTATCAGTGCCCAGCAGTGCCACAGCAGTGCCCAACAGTGCCACAACAGTGCCCAACAGTGCCACAACAGTGCCACAACAGTGTCATCTGTGCCACAAGTGCCATCTGTGCCACATCTGTGCCACCTGTGCCACATCTGTGCCATCTGTACCACCTGTGCCACCTCTGTGCCACCAGAGCCACACCAGTACCACCAGTGCACACCAGTGCCACACCAGTGCCACACCAGTGCCACCTGTGCCCATCAGTGCCACCTGTGCCCATCAGTGCCACTTGTGCCTATCAGTGCCACTTGTGCTCATCTGCGCCACTGCAGTATCACATCAGTGCCGCCAGTGCCCACCAGTGCCGCCTGTGCCCACAAGTGCCGCCTGAGCCCACCAGTGCCACCTCTGTGCCACCAGAGCCACACCAGTGCAACCAGAGCCACACCAGTGCCACTACAATGCACACCAGTGCCACCTGTGCCCAACCAGTGCCACCTGTGCCCAACCAGTACCACCTGTGCCCATCAGTGCCACCTGTGACCATCAGTGCCACCTGTGCCCATCAGTGCCGCCAGTGCCACACCAGTGCCTCCTGTGCCCACCAGTGCCACCTGTGCCCACCAGAGCCACCTCTGTGCCCACCAGAGCCACATCAGTGCAGCCAGAGCCACACCAGTGCAGCCAGAGCCACCTCAGTGCAGCCAGAGCCACACCAGTGCAGCCAGAGCCACACCTGTGCCCATCAGTGCTCATCTGCGCCACATCAACCTCATCAGCTACCAGTATGGCAAAAAAATTATTTACGGCCAAGGAGGCCTACCAGCGTCTCAGCATGACCGATGAGAGCAGCGGGGAGCTCTCTGAGTCTCTGTCCGATTTGGATTCGGCCTATGAACCCGTGACAAGCAGCGGGTCTGATACAGAATCAGAAGAGGAACGTGTGCCTGTGAAAAGAAGGCGTTCTGGCATGGAGCAGCAGCCTACTACCACCTCGAGAGCAGTGTCGTCCACCTCCAGGGCAGTGCTGTCCACCTCCAGGGCAGTGCCGTCCACCTCAAGTGCAGTGCCGTCCACCTCAAGCGAAGAGCCACTGCAACAAAGGCCAGGCACCAGTAGGGTGTCATCTCAGCCCCAAAGGGATAGAGGCCATGCCAGCCTACCCTATGCCCTTCAAACCCCCTGTGGCTTCCCCCTAATTCCAGAGCAGCGAATATCCCCCCTTTTACCGCCCAGCCAGGTGTCCAGGTGAACACCGATAATTTTGTCACGCTTGATTTTTTTTTATTTGATTTTCACCGAAGACTTTCTATCATCCATTGTGGCCCAGTGCAACCTTTACGCACAGCAGAACATCGTAAGCAACCCTGGCTCTAGTTATGCCCGTCCCTTTGAGTAGAGAGAGCTTACCATAGCGGAATTTAAAATTTTCTTAGGCCTAACTTTTACAATGGGTCTCACAAAAAAAACGAAATATACTCATTTTGGTCAACTAACCCCGTCCACCACATGCCACTCTTCTCTTCAATAATGCCAAGATCAACATACCTTATGATTTTGCGCTTCCTTCACTACAATGACAACACCCAGTGCCCTCCCCGAAATGACCAAGCCTTTGACAAATTATTAAAAATTTGGCCACTCCTGAATTATTTCTCTGAAAAATTTCCCCAGCTATATACCCCTGACCAGAATATTTCTGTTGATAAGTCCCTTGTAAAATTTACAGGCAGGCTTGGCATCAAACAGTTTATCCCCAGCAAAAGGGCCCGATATGGGGTTAAAATGTATAAACTTTGCGACCGAGCCACAGGGTACATTTACGCCTTCGGGGTGTACGAAGGGAAGGACACCCAACTGCATCCCCCTGAATGTCCAGAATATATTGGAACCAGCTGCAAAGTTGTCTGGGAGCTCGTTTATCCACTCTTTGGAAAGGGGTACCACCTTTATGTGGATAATTTTTATACTAGCTTGCCCCTCTTCCACAATCTTCACCGGAGGGATACCCCAGCATGTGGTACTGTAAGAATCAATAGAAAAGGCTTCCCGCAAAAACTGGTCAATGAAAGTCTACGCCGAGGGGATACGGTGGCTTTGCGGAACCAGGAGCTATTGGCTGTTAAGTGGAGGGACAGACGAAACGTCCACATGCTCACGACAATCCATAATGACACCTACGTGGAAGTCCCAAGAAGAAACGGCCCAGTCCAGAAACCTGCTTGCATTTATGATTACAATTTGTTTATGGGGGGGAGTGGACTTCAACGATCAGATGATTGAACCCTACCTTCCCACAAGAAAATCCCGTCATTGCTATAAAAAAGTGTCCATTTATCTTTTCAGTTTGGCCATGTATAACACTTACGTAATTTACCAAAAATCTACTGAGACCCCCGTATCCTATCTGCAATACCAGGAACAAGTAATCTCCTCCCTTTTGTACCCTGAAATCCCACCAGAAAATATTCGCTCTGATTCCTTGAGCAGACTCCACGAACGCCACTTTCCTGACAAAATCCTCCCCGTGAAACAGGCCACAGACGTCAGAAGAAATGCCGGGTGTGCTCCAGAAGAGGAATTAGAAGAGACACCACGTATTATTGTCCCAATTGTCCTTCCCAACCAGGCCTCTGTATAAGTGACTGTTTCCGCCGTTACCATACTTCTCTACATTATTAGGGAAGTATGGTAAACGGAATTCTCATTTCCTGTAATTTTCCTCCACACCCCTTATGCCACTGCACTGAACCTGACTTACCTCAGCCTTGTCTAGAACCAACCCTGGCCTGTTATACGACCAAGCTTCTGCCTAACACTAAAACTGTACCTACCTCTGCCTTCTCCGGAACTGACTCTGGCCTGTTATACAACCAAGCTTCTGCCTAATGATAAACATACCTCTGCCTTCTCCGGAACTGACCCTGGCCTGTTATACGACCAAGCTTATACCTAACGCTGAATTGTACCTACCTCTGCCTGCTCTGGAACTGACCCTGGACTGTTTGACCACGTTTTTTTGCCTGCCTCTTGGACTGATCATTTACCCTGCTATGCTAGTGGGAACACAGGGGTCTCACATATGTGAGGGGCTCCAGAAATGTTTTTCTGGATGAAGAAATCTAATTTTTTAGTTTTCTCATTCCCAGATTTAGGGTCTGGAGACTCAGAGGCTTCAAAGAGATTTGGGTGGGAGAAGCCTCTACCCCTGTCCCCATTCTTTCCTGGTCTGCTACTTGGACCATGTTCCTGCTTACTACCAGGACCAATATTTTGGCACTGCTGGCAATGTCTCTATTTCCACTGACCCTGGACTGTATAAGGACAGTATCCCTGCCTGTACTGTGGACAATATTCTTGCCTGCTGCCTGGACTATTCCATTCACTGTGGCTGACCACGTCCCTGCCTGCTGCCTGGATCAGGGCTCTCCTCCTGTGGACAACTGCACTACTAAAACCACAGGTAATCTTTTGTTTACCCTTTGCTCAGCAGAATGTATTTTAGGGTGTAATTCTTGGTATGTTAATGCTATGTGTTAGAAATATGAAGGGCCTTCAAAAATGTGATAGATTGTAAGGAAATTAGATGTGTAATTTATGCTCCTAGAATGCCTGAATGTGCTACTTCAATGTTGGGCCTCTGTATGTGGCCAGGCTGTGTAAAAGTCTCACACATGTGGTATCGCCATACTCGGAAGGAGTAGCAGAATATATTTTGGGGTGTCATTTTTGCTATGTACATGCCATGAGTCGGAAATATCTTAGAAATGGACAACTTTGTGTAAAAAAAATGCGTTTTCATTTTTTTTCCACATTTTCCAAAAACTTCTGGAAAAAAATGAAGCATTCAAAAGACTCATTATGCCTCATAGATTTTACGTTGGGGTGTTTTCTTTCCAAAATGGGGTCACTTTGTGGGCGTTTTCATTGTCCTGGTGCTCCAGGGCCTTCAAAAGTGTAATAGGTGGTTGAGAGATTAGATGTGTAATTTATGCTCCTAGAATGCCTGAATGTGCTACTTCAATGTTGCGCCTCTGTATGTGGCCAGGTTGTGTAAAAGTCTCACACATGTGGTATCGCCATACTCAGAAGGAGTAGCAGAATATATTTTGGGGTGTCATTTTTGCTATGTACATGCTATGTGTCGGAAATATCTTAGAAATGGACACTTTTGTGTAAAAAAAATGCGTTTTCATTTTTTTTCCACATTTTCCAAAAACTTTTAGAAAAAAATGAACCATTCAAAAGACTCATTATGCCTCACAGATTATACGTTGGGGTGTTTGCTTTCCAAAATGGGGTCACTTTGTGGGCATTTCCATTGTCCTGGTGCTCCGGGGCCTTCAAAAGTGTAATAGGTGGTTGAGAGATTAGATGTGTAATTTATGCTCCTAGAATGCCTGAATGTGCTACTTCAATGTTGCGCCTCTGCATGTGACCAGGTTGTGTAAAAGTCTCACACATGTGGTATCCCCATACTCGGAAGGAGTAGCAGAATATATTTTGGGGTGTCATTTGTGTAATGTACATGCCATGTGAGAGAAATAACCTGTTATGATGACAATTTGGTGTGAAAAAAAATAAAAATAAAAAAAATCTTAATTTTTCAAAGAATTGTGGGAAAAAGTAACAACTTCAGAAAACTCACCATGCCTCTTACTAAATACCTTGGAATGTCTACTTTCCAAAAAGGGGTCATTTTGTGGGTATTTGTACTTTCCTGGCTTGTTAGGGTCTCAAGAAATGAGATAGGCCTCAGTACATCAGGTGTGATCAGATGTGATCAATTTTCAGTGATTGGCACCATAGCTTGTAGACTCCATAACTTTCACACAGACTAAATAATATCCACTAATTTGGGTTATTTTTACCAAAGATATGTAGCAGTATAAATTTTGGCCCAAATTTATGAAGAAAAATTACTTATTTGCAAAATTTTATAATACAAATGAAGAAAAATGCATTTTTTTACAAAATTTTCAGTCTTTTTTCATTTATAGAAAATAAAAAACCCAGAGGTGATCAAATACCACCAAAAGAAAGCTATATTTGTGTGAAAAAAAGGACGAAAATTTCATATGGGTACAGTGTTGCATGACTGAGTAATTGTCATTCAAAATGTGAGAGCACCGAAAGCTGAAAATTGGTCTGGTTAGGAAGGGGGTTTAAGTGCCCAGTTGTCAAGTGGTTAATGGCCTACTGGGTCAAGCGGCTGATCATCCCCTGAAAGTCAATCGAGTCCATAGGGCCCTACAACCTCGCAACCTAGCCTCGGACACCCCATGGGATGTCATTTGCCGGGTCCATCACTTTCCAGAAAAAGAACTCATTATGAAAAAGGCCAGAGAGGCCTCATCGCTAGACTTTGATGGCGCAGTTCTCTCTTTTCACCCAGATTTGGCCAGGGAGACTCTGGAGCGATGCAGGGCCTTACGTCCCCTGATTGAGAAGCTGCGAGCTGCTTCCATCAATTACAGATGGGGTTTCCCAGTGGCCCTGATTGCAAATAGAGACGGCAAAACAGTAATTCTTCGGTTCCCGGAAGACCTAGTGAAATTTTGCATGGATATCAACATATCCCCTCCGGAGCTTCCTGGCTGGCAGGATGCCATTCCACCCTTACGCAACAATTCTGAACCGAATTGGCAAATGGTGGATCGCAAACACAGATTCCCATCTCTAGCACTTTGTCCCAGCTGGCATAGGGTCCAAAATCGCTGGCTGAGGCCTCTTTCTCTCGACGTCTGACATTGAAGGACCTCTTCCATCTGCAAGTATTCCTTGATCGTTTGTGTTTTGTTGACTAACTTTTATTTTGGCATTTGAGCTTTAAATCATTCATCTGAACTAAGGTTCTGAACCACTTTGAGATGCTTGATAATGCCCTGGGTTCTACGTTGCACATCTTAAGAAATGTGTTCTATGTTTAATATTTTTGTCTTTATGCTATATAATTAATGTTATCAGTTGAGCGTCTACTATTATTAAACTGGTGTCTGCACCGGAGCACCGGGACTATGTCCACGCCTATTATGGTGCCCTTGGTCAGATGCCCGGGAGCACTCACTCTCCCCCAGGGGGCACTGTGTGGCCCCATGTCCGCGCACTTCTGTCCCTCTTTGGGTGTTGGGCGTGCGGTGTGTCGGGCCTCATGTGCGCCCTCTCCATGCTCCGCAGACATATGTGTGCACATGCTGACCATCCCCCAGATTGGTTTGTGATTTCTCTGCTGCTAAACATTAATTGCCTTTCTTTTTCTCACTCTTTCTCTCTTCTCCTCTCCTTTTCTCCCACCCCCCTCCCATCCTGCCCTCTTATTTTCCGCCTCAGGTTCACCTCTTCACGAAAACACCATTTGCAGAGATCCCCTGTTGGACCACATGGCTACAGTAAACTTAATTTCTTTTAATGTACGGGGCCTCCATGACCCAGGAAAAAGGCACAATTTATATAGGGAGCTGGGTCGCCTGTGGGGGGACATTGCCTTCCTGAAGGAGACTCATCTCACGCATACCACTTCTGTTAAACTCTTCTCTCATCAGTACCCCACGTGGTATTATAGCTTATCAGATGTACATAAAGCAAAAGCCATGGCCATTAGGTTCCGCAGGGGTACCGCGTTTACGTTAGATACCATGCTGTGTGACCCGGCTGGGCGTTTTCTGTTCTTGAGAGGCAGCCTGGGTAGTATGCCATGTACCTTGGCAACCTTATATGCCCCCAACCGTGATCAGGCAGGTTTTATAGCATCCACCCTCAAAAAATTGAGAGACTTTGCTCGCGGGTGCATTTTACTTTCAGGTGACTTCAATTCCCCCCGACACCTGTCCTTGACACGTCCAAGGGAAGATCCAGCATCTCCTACAAACGTCTGCTATTCATACGCAAAAGACTACACGATGCTCAGCTAATTGATATATGGAGGATTATGCACCCGCATGAGAGAGATTACTCCCACTATTCCTAGGTCCACCATACTTACTCCAGAATTGATTTGTTCTTTATTGATCATCAACACCTTTAATTTCCCGTGAGTGCAGTTATTGAAACCTCCCCTATAGCAGACCATGCCCCGATTACGCTTAAAGTAAGAATCCCATCTCTGCCCCATAAGTCCACGAATTGGAAACTAAATGAAGAACTCTTAGCCGAGGACATAGATAAAAAAATGATAGGAGAAGAGCTGGCCCTCTTTTTTTAAGGAAAATACACACCCTGACACTTCCCCGGGAATTTTATGGGAAGCCCACAAGGCCCACATCTGTGGTAAACTAATAGAGCTGGGCACTAGGAAAAAAAGAGAACGAACACTTTTACAATCCAAACTGATTAATGAAATTAAGGTACTTGAGCAACAACATAAAGCTAATCAGTCCCAAGTGATAATTCATACTCTTACTTTGAAAAGGGAAGAAATGAAATCCCTTCTTCACACAGAACACAAACAACAAGCTCACATAGTGTCTCAACGATTTTATGAATGAGGTAATAAACCGAGTAAACTACTAGCACACTCATTATACCAGAAAAAATCCGCTTCATTCATAGCCAAAATTAAAAATGCATCTGATATTCTAGTCCATGACACACCATCTATAGCCAAAGAATTTAGTGTGTTCTACCAGCACTTGTATCACGTCCATCACACCATAGAGGACCATGACACTAATACCAGGATCATCAGGGATTACTTATCGCGAGCCAATTTGACTAGACTTTCGCCAGATACCCTAGCTACTCTGGAAGGAGAATTTACCACCTCAGAACTGAGCATTGCCCTAAAAGCTATGGCTAATGGCAAAGCTCCAGGCCCTGATGGCTTTACAGTGGCGTACTACCGATCCTTTGCAGATACTCTATTACCTCACCGGAAGCTGTCCACACGCATATTACCGTAATCCCCAAACCCGGCAAGGACCCTAGTAATTGTGGAAGTTATGGCCCCATTTCGCTACTGACGCCAAACTGTACGCCAAAGTGATCGCAAATAGATTCCTCCCTTTAATCCCACAGTGGGTCTCCAGAGGTCAAACAGGCTTTATCCCGGGTAGAGAGGCAAGGGAAAACTCCCTCCGCACTTTTTCCTTGATGTCCTATGTTCGCGGGTCTTCCAGCCCACCCTGTGGCTGGCATTTAACAGGGTGGACTGGGAATATCTCATGGCAGCACTATCTCACTTGGGTATTGGGCCGTTTCTTTTAACCCAAATATCAGCCCTCTACAACTTCCCCACTGCACAATTGCGCATTAATGGCACTTTAAGCGACCCCTTCACCTTACATAATGGCACCCGTCAAGGCTACCCCCTCTCGCCTATTTTATTTGCCCTTTTGTTATAACCCTTTTTATCCACGGTGAGACATAACCCCTGTATTCATGGTGTCCCCATAGGAAATTCAGGGCACAAGTATGTTGCATATGTGGATGACATCCTGTTTTATGTTCAACAACCTTTGATATCCCTCCCTAATCTCATGCTAGAATTCACAAGATTTAGTGCCATTTTTAATTTTAAAATTAACATGACAAAATCAGAGACAGGCAGACGCGTAAGATGAAATACTTAGGTATTTACCTTTCTCCGAATCTGAATGACCTTTTCCATACTAATTACATACACCTATTGAATGTGATTAGAGTAGACATACAGAAATAGTCTCAATTAGCACACACATGTTTGGGGAGAATTGGAGTGGTAAAGATGAATATACTACCCAGGTTGCTGTTTATGTTCCAAATGATTCCCTATGGTGTACCGACAGGTTTCTTTACACTGATAAGCTCACTGATCAATAAATATGTCTGGAACAGAAGACGCCCTCAGCTTGCGAGGTCCCTTCTCACTAGACCTAAGAGTGAAGGGGGCTTAGCCCTACCAGAGCTTAAAAGATATTTCTTGGCGATAGTATTGACTAGAATATCAGATTGGAAGTATCAAAAAGACTCTAAGTTATGGGTGAATCTGGAAACTGAGCTTAGTTGCTCAGACCTACTCACACAAATTTGGATTCCTAGGCAATACAGAACTTTGTCCTCTACCACTTCACCGCTTACACGCTCCACCCTCATGGTACGGGACTCGATGTGCAAAAAGAATAATTGGCCTTACAACTCTCCGCTTATGCCATTGACTGGCCACAACTACCTCCCCCCAGGGAATATAGATTCTGGGATCCATGTTTGGAATCTTGGGCCTTCGGCTCAATTACATCAGGTAATCACCCCATCGGGGATTGTGCCATTGTCCATGTTATTACACAGCACCATGTCGACGCTAATGCATCAATGGAGATATCACCAACTTGCTGCTTTTTGTGCACTCTCTCCCTAAACCTCTGATGTTACTCTCAGATCTGACACCCATAGAATATGCTTTATCAGAGGACCAACCTGTGTAAAAACCTGTCTCTCACTTTTACAGAGTTTTGCAGTCATTAACCAACATATGCGATCCTACTTTCTTAAGCAACTAGGAAAAGGATCTCCACAAAGAAATATCAACATCCCAAAGATCCATCATCCTCACAATGGCTCACACCTCCTCTGGAGCTCCTAAAATGGCAACTACAAATTGTTGACGAGATGGCACTACACCCCTGTAGTGCTTCATAAGTCCTTCCCACAAGCATAGCCATTGTGTTGGAGGGGTTGTGGAGACCAAGCAACACACGCCCACGTCTGGTGGTTTTGCCCACTTATATGCCCATATTGGCTGTCTATTGCAGGGGTCCTCAAACTACGGCCCGCGGGCCGAATCTGGCCCTCCAGCGTTTTTTATCCGGCCCGCGGACTTCCCCTTTAACATCACAGCACTCCCCCTGCCCTCTGCTACCTCCATCACACAGGACGGGAAACATGACAGGCCCGGACAAAGGACCTTCTGTGCTAAGAAGCAGGTGATTGGTTACTAGGCATCGGGGCGGTCCCAGGAACCAATCACCTGCCCCTCACTTCCAAAGTCCCGCCCTCCGTCCGGACCTACCATGCCTCGCGTCCTGCGTGATACAGGTAAGTGCTGAGTGGGAGTGCTGTGACATTATACAAGGGGTGGCAGTGTAATATTGATATGGGGAGTCTGTGATATGGGGAGTCTGTGATGGGGGATCTGTGATATGGGGAGTCTGTGATATGGGGAGTCTGTGATATGGGGGATCTGTGATATGGGGGATCTGTGATACGGGGGGATCTGTGAAATGGGGGATCTGTGATATGGGGAGTCTGTGATATGGGGAGTCTATGATGGGGGGATCTGTCATATGGGGGGGATCTGTGATATGGGGGGATCTGTGATATGGGGGGATCTGTGATGGGGGAGTCTGTGATGGGGGATCTGTGATATGGGGAGTCTGTGATGGGGGGATCTGTGATATGGGGGGATCTGTGATATGAGGGGGATTTGTGATGGGGGATCTGTGATATGGGGGGATCTGTGATATGGGGGGAATTGTGATATGGGGGGAATTGTGATATGGGGGGATCTGTGATGGGGGATCTGTGATATGGGGAGACCTGTGATATGGGGGATCTGTGATGGGGGATCTGTGGTATGGGGGGATCTGTGATGGGGGATCTGTGATGGGGGATCTGTGATATGAGGGGATATGTGATGGGGGATCTGTGATGGGGGATCTGTGATATGGGGGATCTGTGATATGGGGGATCTGTGATATGGGGAGTCTGTGATGGGGGGATCTGTGATATGGGGGGATCTGTGATCGGGGATCTGTGATATGGGGGGATCTGTGATATGGGGAGTCTGTGATGGAAGGATTTGTGATATGGGGGGATCTGTGATGGGGGATCTGTGATATGGGGGAGTCTGTGATATGGGGGATCTGTGATGGGGGATATGTGATGGGGGATCTGTGATATGGGGGGATCTGTGATGGGGAGTCTGTTATGGGGGGATCTGTGATGGGGAGATCTGTGATATGGGGGGATCTGTGATATTGGGGGATCTGTGATATGGGGAGTCTGTGATGGGGAGATCTGTGATATGAGGGTATCTGTGATATGGGGGGATCTGTGATATGGGGAGTCTGTTATGGGGGAGTCTGTGATATGGGGGGATCTGTGATGGGGAGTCTGTTATGGGGGGATCTGTGATATGGAGGAGTCTGTGATAGGGGGAGTCTGTTATGGGGGAGTCTGTTATGGGGGAGATCTGTGATATGGGGAGATCTGTGATGGGGAGTCTGTTATGGGGGATCTGTGATATGGGGGAGTCTGTGATAGGGGGAGTCTGTTATGGGGGAGTCTGCTATGGGGAAGATCTGTGATATGGGGAGATCTGTGATATGGGGGATCTGTGATGGGGGAGTCTGTGATATGGGGAGTCTGTTATGGGGGAGATCTGTGATATGGGGAGATCTGTGATGGGGGAGTCTGTGATATGGGGAGTCTGTTATGGGGGAGATCTGTGTTATGGGGGGATCTGTGATATGGGGGAGTCTGTTATGGGGGATCTGTGATGGGGATATCTGTGATATGGGGGATCTGTGATATGGGGGAGTCTGTTATGGGGGAGATCTGTAATATGGGGAGATCTGTGATATGGGGGATCTGTAATGGGGGAGTCTGTGATATGGGGAGACTTGTGATATGGGGGGATCTGTAATGGGGGATCTGTGGTATGGGGGGATCTGTGATGGGGGATCTGTGATGGGGGATCTGTGATATGGGGGGATCTGTGATGGGGGATCTGTGATATGGCATCTGTGATATGGGGGATCTGTGATATGGGGGGATCTGTGATATGGGGAGACTGTGATGGGGGGATCTGTGATATGGGGGGATCTGTGATATGGGGGGATCTGTGATGCGGGATCTGTGATATGGGGGGATCTGTGATATGGGGAGTCTGTGATGGGGGGATCTGTGATATGGGGGGGATCTGTGATGGGGGATCTTTGATATGGGGGAGTCTGTGATATGGGGAGATCTGTGATGGGGGATATGTGATGGGGGATCTGTGATATGGAGGGATCTGTGATGGGGAGTCTGTTATGGGGGATCTGTGATGGGGAGATCTGTGATATGGGGGGATCTGTGATATGGGGGTATCTGTGATATGGGGAGTCTGTGATGGGGAGATCTGTGATATGAGGGGATCTGTGATATGGGGGATCTGTGATATGGGGAGTCTGTTATGGGGGAGTCTGTGATGTGGGGGAATCTGTGATGGGGAGTCTGTTATGGGGGATCTCTGATATGGGGGAGTCTGTGATAGGGGGAGTCTGTTATGGGGGAGTCTGTTATGGGGAAGATCTGTGATATGGGGAGATCTGTGATGGGGAGTCTGTTATGGGGGGATCTGTGATATGGGGGAGTCTGTGACAGGGGGAGTCTGTTATGGGGGAGTCTGTTATGAGGGAGATCTGTGATATGGGGAGATCTGTGATATGGGGGATCTATGATGGGGGAGTCTGTGATATGGGGAGTCTGTTATGGGGCAGGTCTGTGATATGGGGAGATCTGTGATGGGGGAGTCTGTGATATGGGGAGCCTGTTATGGGGGAGATCTGTGATATGGGGAGATCTGTGATATGGGGGGATCTGTGATGGGGAGTATGTTATGGGGGATCTGTGATATGGGGGATTCTGTTATGGGGGATCTGTGCTGGGGATATCTGTGATATGGGGGGATCTGTGATATGGGGGAGTCTGTTATAGGGGATCTGTGATGGGGATATCTGTGATATGGGGGGATCTGTGATGGGGAGTCTGTTATGGGGGGGGGCACTCGATACAAAGAATATCGGGTGAAAAGAGGTCACTTTAGCAACAAAACTGATCAGAGTATTCAATTCAATCAAAAATATCAATTTATTATAATGCCAAATAATTCAAACATTGGTGTAATCAATAAAAGCACACACATTATGGCTATTGAGGAGTAACCATATCTAATTAAAATTCTACAGACAGGACAACATTCAAAGACTTAATACAAAACAACACTGAACACAGTCCAGACGTTTTATGGTGGTCAGCAGCAGTGTCAATCCAATTGGTGGGAGGTTTCCCAATGGAGGATCACAATGGATCTGGCCCTCCAGCGTTTTTTATCCGGCCCGCGGACTTCCCCTTTAACATCACAGCACTCCCCCTGCCCTCTGCTACCTCCATCACACAGGACGGGAAACATGACAGGCCCGGACAAAGGACCTTCTGTGCTAAGAAGCAGGTGATTGGTTACTAGGCATCGGGGCGGTCCCAGGAACCAATCACCTGCCCCTCACTTCCAAAGTCCCGCCCTCCGTCCGGACCTACCATGCCTCGCGTCCTGCGTGATACAGGTAAGTGCTGAGTGGGAGTGCTGTGACATTATACAAGGGGTGGCAGTGTAATATTGATATGGGGAGTCTGTGATATGGGGAGTCTGTGATGGGGGATCTGTGATATGGGGAGTCTGTGATATGGGGAGTCTGTGATACGGGGGGATCTGTGAAATGGGGGATCTGTGATATGGGGAGTCTGTGATATGGGGAGTCTATGATGGGGGGATCTGTCATATGGGGGGGATCTGTGATATGGGGGGATCTGTGATATGGGGGGATCTGTGATGGGGGAGTCTGTGATGGGGGATCTGTGATATGGGGAGTCTGTGATGGGGGGATCTGTGATATGGGGGGATCTGTGATATGAGGGGGATTTGTGATGGGGGATCTGTGATATGGGGGGATCTGTGATATGGGGGGAATTGTGATATGGGGGGAATTGTGATATGGGGGGATCTGTGATGGGGGATCTGTGATATGGGGAGACCTGTGATATGGGGGATCTGTGATGGGGGATCTGTGGTATGGGGGGATCTGTGATGGGGGATCTGTGATGGGGGATCTGTGATATGAGGGGATATGTGATGGGGGATCTGTGATGGGGGATCTGTGATATGGGGGATCTGTGATATGGGGGATCTGTGATATGGGGAGTCTGTGATGGGGGGATCTGTGATATGGGGGGATCTGTGATCGGGGATCTGTGATATGGGGGGATCTGTGATATGGGGAGTCTGTGATGGAAGGATTTGTGATATGGGGGGATCTGTGATGGGGGATCTGTGATATGGGGGAGTCTGTGATATGGGGGATCTGTGATGGGGGATATGTGATGGGGGATCTGTGATATGGGGGGATCTGTGATGGGGAGTCTGTTATGGGGGGATCTGTGATGGGGAGATCTGTGATATGGGGGGATCTGTGATATTGGGGGATCTGTGATATGGGGAGTCTGTGATGGGGAGATCTGTGATATGAGGGTATCTGTGATATGGGGGGATCTGTGATATGGGGAGTCTGTTATGGGGGAGTCTGTGATATGGGGGGATCTGTGATGGGGAGTCTGTTATGGGGGGATCTGTGATATGGAGGAGTCTGTGATAGGGGGAGTCTGTTATGGGGGAGTCTGTTATGGGGGAGATCTGTGATATGGGGAGATCTGTGATGGGGAGTCTGTTATGGGGGATCTGTGATATGGGGGAGTCTGTGATAGGGGGAGTCTGTTATGGGGGAGTCTGCTATGGGGGAGATCTGTGATATGGGGAGATCTGTGATATGGGGGATCTGTGATGGGGGAGTCTGTGATATGGGGAGTCTGTTATGGGGGAGATCTGTGATATGGGGAGATCTGTGATGGGGGAGTCTGTGATATGGGGAGTCTGTTATGGGGGAGATCTGTGTTATGGGGGGATCTGTGATATGGGGGAGTCTGTTATGGGGGATCTGTGATGGGGATATCTGTGATATGGGGGATCTGTGATATGGGGGAGTCTGTTATGGGGGAGATCTGTAATATGGGGAGATCTGTGATATGGGGGATCTGTAATGGGGGAGTCTGTGATATGGGGAGACTTGTGATATGGGGGGATCTGTAATGGGGGATCTGTGGTATGGGGGGATCTGTGATGGGGGATCTGTGATGGGGGATCTGTGATATGGGGGGATCTGTGATGGGGGATCTGTGATATGGCATCTGTGATATGGGGGATCTGTGATATGGGGGGATCTGTGATATGGGGAGACTGTGATGGGGGGATCTGTGATATGGGGGGATCTGTGATATGGGGGGATCTGTGATGCGGGATCTGTGATATGGGGGGATCTGTGATATGGGGAGTCTGTGATGGGGGGATCTGTGATATGGGGGGGATCTGTGATGGGGGATCTTTGATATGGGGGAGTCTGTGATATGGGGAGATCTGTGATGGGGGATATGTGATGGGGGATCTGTGATATGGAGGGATCTGTGATGGGGAGTCTGTTATGGGGGATCTGTGATGGGGAGATCTGTGATATGGGGGGATCTGTGATATGGGGGTATCTGTGATATGGGGAGTCTGTGATGGGGAGATCTGTGATATGAGGGGATCTGTGATATGGGGGATCTGTGATATGGGGAGTCTGTTATGGGGGAGTCTGTGATGTGGGGGAATCTGTGATGGGGAGTCTGTTATGGGGGATCTCTGATATGGGGGAGTCTGTGATAGGGGGAGTCTGTTATGGGGGAGTCTGTTATGGGGAAGATCTGTGATATGGGGAGATCTGTGATGGGGAGTCTGTTATGGGGGGATCTGTGATATGGGGGAGTCTGTGACAGGGGGAGTCTGTTATGGGGGAGTCTGTTATGAGGGAGATCTGTGATATGGGGAGATCTGTGATATGGGGGATCTATGATGGGGGAGTCTGTGATATGGGGAGTCTGTTATGGGGCAGGTCTGTGATATGGGGAGATCTGTGATGGGGGAGTCTGTGATATGGGGAGCCTGTTATGGGGGAGATCTGTGATATGGGGAGATCTGTGATATGGGGGGATCTGTGATGGGGAGTATGTTATGGGGGATCTGTGATATGGGGGATTCTGTTATGGGGGATCTGTGCTGGGGATATCTGTGATATGGGGGGATCTGTGATATGGGGGAGTCTGTTATAGGGGATCTGTGATGGGGATATCTGTGATATGGGGGGATCTGTGATGGGGAGTCTGTTATGGGGGGGGGCACTCGATACAAAGAATATCGGGTGAAAAGAGGTCACTTTAGCAACAAAACTGATCAGAGTATTCAATTCAATCAAAAATATCAATTTATTATAATGCCAAATAATTCAAACATTGGTGTAATCAATAAAAGCACACACATTATGGCTATTGAGGAGTAACCATATCTAATTAAAATTCTACAGACAGGACAACATTCAAAGACTTAATACAAAACAACACTGAACACAGTCCAGACGTTTTATGGTGGTCAGCAGCAGTGTCAATCCAATTGGTGGGAGGTTTCCCAATGGAGGATCACAATGGATCACTTGAATAAATAATACATTTTTATGATGATTAGCTGCTGATCAACATAAATATGGGGGAACAGAGTAGGTGAGAAAACAGGTTAGAAAAAAACGGTAATTCATGGATGGCAGAACCGGCATTTGGAGAGTGACCATACACGTGTACTATGGCTATAAGGTATCAAGAAAATGGGGACTATGGGAACAACCTCGGATTCTCAGGCAGTCAATAAGGTGCAAATATCACATATTTGATCAGGTCCACACATTAAATAGATTTGATAATAGTGATGGTAGTTAGATGTACCTTATTGCCAAGTTATTGAGCAGTTCACAACTCCTGGTTCCTTATGGCTACCACATAGTGCTGTCACTGGAAAGTGCTAAGTGTTGATAACATTGTTCAAGTGATACTTGCGGATGCTGAGTGACAAGTCTTAATGCATCATACTTCAGGTGCAAGCATAGAGTTAAGTTCATCAAGTATAGACAGCATAGGATTTATCCATACATTACCACCCGTATGTATGGAGGGGGCTGATCCAGTTCCTTTCTTTTATAGCTGGCGGCGCAGCCAAGATGACCTTGATGGCAGTGGAATCTCACAACAGATGATGGCGACCACATTACATGTCCGTGGCCAGGTATATCCAGCTCTTTGCTGTGTTAATCAACCACTGGCCTTGCCGGACTTGTGGGCTGTTATGGCCGTTTACCGCATACTTTGTACTACTACTGTACTCATACTGAGACACATACTGTGTCTCACAGCTGTTCGGCTTCCATAGCACCGTAGAGCGTGACATCGCTGTTGATGACGTCAACACATTTCGCTTGAGCTAGTAGTGTAGCTTCATCTCGGACAATGATTGGTGGAGCGGCCACACTCCCTTTTATTGTGATATTCTCATATGGTCGCGCCCAATCAGAAGTGTAGTTTTACAGGGAACAGTATCTCTGTCAGTGAAAAGGTTACTTTGAAAAATACACGCATTTAAATCAATGCAACTCATAAGTAGCCAAAGGAAAGTTAATTGGCTAACAATGAAGCAATTCCTCATTCGTAACAACAGAGGTTTTGCAATCATATTGTATAGTGTGTATGGGGTATATCATATAATTGAAAACAGTACTGTGTACATGAGAGGAAGAGGAAAAAAGGGAGAGAATAGGAGACCAAGGCAATATGACACACACCAAGAGGAGGGACAAACAAGGGACAATGAGCCAAACAGATGAGGGAGCAGAGTCATTTTTTGGTTCAGTTTAGCATCCTAAATTAAGCATTAATTAATACTAAGTCACATTCAGTAAATTAATTAAGTTTATTAAACAGGGGTTCACTGGCGACTTCTTTAGTGTAAAGAAAAAAAGAAATAAAACTGCGCTAAGAAATCAATGAGTGAATAACACAATAATATGGTATAAACGAATATCTATGAAAAGCAGCAATTCAAAATACATATACCAAATCAAATAAGCAAACAATTGAATCGCGCTAATATAATCTTATAATAAATAAATAGTCTCAACCCAAATGAAGCAATCTTTATACCCCAGACTGAATTGCTAGAATACTCAACTGAGTATAATAGGTTACAGAGTGTAAGCCTCTGTGATCACTATTGGTGTGATCTATATTCGTAGATTTTTTGTCGCAGAGCCGCGAATTTTGCCGGGCGCATGCGCGGTGGACACGCCGATCCATCTGATGTTACGACTCAAGGTATAGCGGCAGTCCTACACAGGAGATGCATTTACCATCACAGTCGATATGCCTTCCTTGATCCTCTGTAATAGGGGATCATCTCTGTCTGGTAAGGAGTAACCCCTTCTACATTGGTGGTGGATCACAATTTTCACGTTACACAACAGTGGATGACCTTCCTTTGTGGACTTGATTGCTGTTTCTCTTGGTTTTGCACGGGTGGAAGATAATATTAATTAATAATTTTTTTTGGTTTATTTTGTTCATCCAACTTGGTTATTATAGATTATATTATATATAATTATATATAGATTATATATATTATAGATTACACCAATAGTGATCACAGAGGCTTACACTCTGTAACCTATTATACTCAGTTGACCCTATGCATTCTAGCAATTCAGTCAGGGGTATATAGATTGCTTAATTTGGGTTGAGACTATTTATTTATTTTAAGAATATATTAGCGTGATTCAATTGTTTGCTTATTTGACTTCTTTAGTGTGTCCAGGATGCACTGACTTTGCATAGGTCTTCAAGAAGACCTGTAAATTTAGTTCAGTGTTTAAGCCTAGCGGCACTAGGCACTTTAAACAGTACACCCACCATTTCTCTTTTTGTAGGAGCACCCGATCAAAGTCGCCTCGTCTGGTGGGTAACTTTAATACATAAATGCCTTTAACCGGTTCAATACAGGGCATTTTCACCCCCTTCCTTCCCAGACCAATTTGTAGTTTTCAGCGCTGCCGCACTTTAAACGACAATTGCGCGGTCATGCGACGCTGTACCCAAACAAAATTGACGTCCTTTTTTCCCCACAAATAGAGCTTTCTTTTGGTGGTATTTGATCACCTCTGCGGTTTTTATTTTTTGCGATATAAACAAAAGAAGAGCGACAATTTTGAAAAATACACAATATTTTATACTTTTTGCTATAATAAATATCCCAATTTTTTTTTTTACATTTTTTTCCTCAGTTTAGGCCGATACGTATTCTTCTACATATGTTTGGTAAAAAAAATTGCAATAAGCGTATATTGATTGGTTTGCGCAAAAGTTATAGCGTCTACAAAATACGGGATAGATTTATGGCATTTTTAAAACATTTTTATTTATTTATTTTTTTTACTAGTAATGGCGGCTATCTGCGATTTTTTTCGTGACTGTGACATTATGGTGGACACATCGGACACTTTTGACACATTTTTGGGACCATTCACATTTATACAGCGATCAATGCTATAAAATTGCATTGATTACTGTATAAATGTGACAGGCAGGGAAGGTGTTAACCACTAGGGAGACACGAGGGGTTAAATATGTTTCCTAGGGGAGTGATTCTAACTGTGGAGGGAGGGGACTCACTAGGGGAGGAGACCGATCAGTGTTCCTCTGTACTGGGAACACAGATCGGTCTCCTCTCACCTGACAGGACGTGGATCTGTGTGTTTACACACACAGATCCACGGTCCTGCTCGGTTAACGGGCAATCGCGGGTGCCCGGCAGACATCGCGCGCGCGCCCCCTAGACGGCCGGGAAGCCCAGAACGTCATATGATGGCCACCCAGGATGGGAGATCCCATCTGTGGCTGTCATTTGACTATGGGCTGATGTTGAAGTGGTTAACATGCATTCCTTTAGAACTTCTGCCATGATGTGATGCAAAATGTTTAGCTAACGGTTTCTCAGGGGTCTTCTCTTTGTCATTAATTTCTCATAAATGTTCCCCAATTCGTACCTTGAGGGTTCTCTTTGTTTTGCCCACATAGATTTTGGGGCAGGGGCAGGTTATCATGTAGATGATTCGGAACGTGGAACAGTTAATTAGGTCTCGTATTACATAATTCTCATTGCATAGAGCACCTGTGAAAGTGGAGATTCTGTGTACAAATGGACAGATCTGGCATTTATTACACGGAAACATACCTGTACTCCGTGGGTAATCAGCTAGCCAGGTAGGTTTAGGCTGTCTTGTGAATTCCGACTTAACAAGCATGTCGTCCAGGTTTCTGGCACGTCGAGCCACCAACCTGGGTGAGGTGCTGACTATGTTTCACAGTCCAGAGAAATTAGTTAAGGCACCCCAGTGTTTCTCTTAAACAGAGCGGATTTCATTCCACTGGGAACCAAATGTCGTTAAGATCCTAGTCTGCAAAAACATATTTGGGGGGCACACCCTACAATGCGTTTAAATTCAAGATGGTGCTGCTATAAGACCTACAAACAGTACAAAATATTTTACAGCACACACATTCAAGAATGACATTTATCCTGCAAGGTTAGTTAAAAAAACCTGAACATATTCAAAAAATATGGGGGTTTGGTCACACTATATGGTCATATAGTGCTAAGCCCACTTACTGCGACAAAGTACCCCAAATTAGTGGGTCCTACTCTAGTAATAGAATGGAAGATCCTTTGTCTAAACCATGGGAGCTGAACTCCTTTATGTGGGAGAACTGAAGGGGATACATCCTATGCACTGGTGACCACTAAATAAGAGGTAATGAGGAGGGGGGATGGGTGCTCAAGCCCAAAAAAAGTGGTCAAGGTCTATTACAATATACAAAAGCATATTTCGGGGGCACGCCCTACAATGCGTTTAAATACAAGATGGTGCTGCTATAAGACTCTAGTAATAGAATGGAAGATCCTAGTCTGGTCACACATTTTCTGGGAATTACAAACGTTGGGGTCAGTTGAATCTAGAGCCAGTAGGCTGCTCCGGTCCCTGATTGTGGCTCTCTGTTTGGCCCTTCTAATCTGCCTATGCGAGTAATCGCGTTCGCGGAACCTCCCATAGAGTTCAAGGGATTCTCGTCTGTAGTCACTTGCTGCAGTGCAGTTCCTTTTAATACGTAAAAATTGCCCCACTGGAATACCATTTTTTAGCCAGTGGGGGTGGTGACTGGTGGCACATAGGAGGGTATTTGTGGACGTTTCTTTACGGACATACATGTAAGGAGACAGCCATTTTGTCAGGTGATCTGCAGATTGAGGAAGGGCAAACACACCTGATCAAAGGTATATGTCACCCTTGTATTGCATTGATTTATGTTCAGCTCTTTCATGAATTCATGCAGGTCTTCGGTGGTGCCCTTCCAGATCACCTGTACATCGTCGATGTACCGTAACCAGGTGTGTACGTGGTCACAATACATCAATGAAGGGTAGACGTCTTCCTCTTCCCAGAGCCCCAAGTGGAGGCAAGCGTAGGCCGGAGCCCACGCCGCCCCCATTGAGGTGCCACAAATCTGCTGGTAGTAAGTTTGTTAGGAACTGAAAATAGTTGTTCAGTAATGCGATTTCCAGTACATCGATTAGAAATTCATTTTGCAGTCCCGATTCCGGATACATATGTTCCAGAAAGGTCTCAACTGCTTTAATTCCACACCTATGGGGAATCGAAGTATACAGGGACTCAACATCAATCCCAGCTAGCAATACATCACCTAAGTGTTCCAATTTGTCAAGTTCAGAAATTTTAGCCAGGACATGCCTAGTGTCCTGTACATAGGATTTTAAGTTCATAACCATGTCTTTTAGAAGTGAGTCCAAGTATCTACCCACTCTCTCCAAAGGGCCCTGGCAGGCCAATACTATCGGCCTGCCTGGAGGGTTATGCAAGTTCTTATGTATTTTGGGGATAATGTAGAAGGTAGGTACATTGAACTCCCGGACATAAAGATGTTGAAACTCGCATATTGTTAAAAGTCCTTCATCCTTTGCTTCTACCAGTTTTTTATTTAATTCCCTGACTACAAGACGGAAGGGATTACTATTCAATTTCCTGTAAGTAGATTTATCACACAATAGGCGTTTTACCTCCTTCTTATCGCTCTTTTTAATAATGATGTCCTTTCTCTTCTGGAGATCATTGAGTGCTCGCCGTTCATCTGTTGTTAAGTTGTCATTTGTCTTTTGAGTCCAATTGACCTTTCCAAGATCAGTCTGAACTAAGTCTAGAAAGATTTGTAGCCATTTATTTTTTGATAGGGGAGGAATTTTCTGAGACCTAATTCTCAAATTGGCCATCCTTTTTATCAAAGTATTTTTTTTTGGTCGGCCCCTCATTCTCTTGTAGCAGGAAATTCAGGGTATCGAGTGCCAATTTGTCCTCCGCGTCCAGGGGTAATGTGGCTTCAGCCGAGTTGTCTTTACCCTCATATAAGGACTTTAGGAAGACTTTCCTTAGAAATAATGCAACATCCTTATTCATCCATATTTGCTATCGAGGAAAAGGACAATCCTTTTTGTAGTAGACTTATGTGATCCGAGGTTAATTCAAAATCAGACAAGTTTACCACCGTCATGTCTTTATTGGGCCGGGCAGTAAGTGGTAATAGTTGTCCAGTCACTTTCTTTTTTGGCTCCTGGTGTTTGTGCTTTCTTTGGTCATTTTTGACTGCTTGCTGGTTTTTAAGGCAGACTTGGTTTTGGGGGACGGTACTTGATCGGTGATCGGCTCCGACCCTCCCTGATCTAAAAAAGTCACTGTCTTAACTGTCTCGTCCTCTGAGTCACTTTGGGATTTATGTTCGCGTTGTCTAGACTGTTGGCTCTGTCCCCGACCTTTAGATCTACTTCGTCTGCATCTAATTTTCAGATTCAAGGCCTCGTCTTTTTCAAAGTCTGCTATATCACGTTTAAATTTACCTTGGTTATTTTAAGATTAAGTTGTACTTTTTCTATTTCCCTCTTCAAATTCTCATATTCTTTGGTAAATTCCTTTTTATCGGGGGGCGTGGTCTCGACATGCAGCAGTGAGGATGCATCTTCCCCGTGTTCCGTGGTTGACACCGTATAATTAGTGTTTTCTCTGCACATCGACACTGATAACTGCTTGAAGACGATGTGGAAAAGGTCAGGCAAGACTCTGCCTAAAAATGGAACCTCGGCAGGCTCAATAAAACGATTCCTGGCCACCGACCCAGAGGACCTGGTAGACATGCATGGACTAGGCCGCTCGCCTCGTTACGTGAGTACCGCCGCTGGCTCTGCCTCCCGCCTTAGATCTGGACCCAGACGCTGCTCGCCAGTCTCTTCGGCCAGCTCAGAAGGAGATAAGAGTGTATACAGACACTCTGGGGTCGCGGTCTTGGTGAGTGACTTACCAACTAAATCAAAATTGGCATCCATGTTGCTAGGCCTCAAACGGGCCATTAAGAAAGAGGTCTCTGCGGTACGCCTTGACCTTTCCTAGGTTCTAGAGGGGGTGGAGGATTCTGAGTGGCGCCTTCATCGCCACGCAACTGCCATTAGGAACCTGCAAGCATCTACCTGCAATTTAGCCAGGGCTTACAGGATGGCCCTCCACCAAATCAAGGATAAGGAAAACCGCAATAGGCAGAACATCATTCAAATCAGAGGCCTACCTGAGGCTACAGGTGATGAAGATCTTCTCTCATCCATTCGGGGCATCTTTAATGGCCTACTGGGTCAAGTGGCTGATCATCCCCTGAAAATCGATCGTGTCCATAGGGCCCTACGACCTTGCAACCTAGCCTCAGACACCCCACATGATGTCATTTGCAGGGCCCATCACTTTCCAGAAAAAAAAAACTCATTATGAAAAAGGCCAGAGAGGCCTCATCGCTAGATTACTTTGATGGCGCCATTCTCTCTTTTTACCCAGATTTGGCCAGGGAGACTCTGGAGCGACGCAGGGCCTTGTGTCCCCTGATTGAGAAGCTGCGAGCTGCTTCCATCAATTACAGATGGGGTTTCCCAGTGGCCCTGATTGCAAATAGAGACGGCAAAACAGCAATTCTTCGGTTCCCGGAAGACCTAGTGAAATTTTGCATGGATATCAACATATCCCTTCCGGAGCTTCCTGGCTGGCAGGATGCCATTCCGCCCTTACCCTACAATTCTGAACCGAATTGGCAAAAGGTGAGTCGCAAACACAGATCCCCCATCTCTAGCGTTTCGTCCCAGCTGGCGTACAGTCCAAAATCTCTGGCTGAGGCCTCTTTCTCTCGACGTCTAAGATTGAAGGACCTGTTCCATTCGCAAGTATTACTTGATCGTTTGTGTTTTGTTGACTAACTTTTATTTTGGCATTGGAGCTTTAAATCATTCACCTGAACTAAGGTTCTGAACCACTTTGAGATGCTTGATAATGCCCTGAGTTCCACATTGCACATCTTAAGATATGTATTCTATGTTTAATATTTTTGTCTTTATGCTATATAATTAATGTTATCAGTTGAGCGTCTGCTATTATTAAACTGGTGTCTGCATTGGAGTGCCTGGACTATGTCCACGCATATTTTGATGCCCATGTTCAGATGCCTGGGAGCCCACACTCCCCCCCAGGGGGCGCTGTGTGGCCCCATGTCCGCGCGCTTCTATCCCTCTTGGGGTGGTGGGCGTGCGGGTGTCGGGCCTCATGTGCGCCCTCTCCATGCTCCGCAGACATATGCGTGCACATGCTGACCATCCCCCAGATTGGTTTGTGATTTCTCTGCTGCTATACGTTAATTGCCTTTCTTTTTCTCATTCTTTCTCTCTTCTCCTCTCCTTTTAACTTCTTTGCTCCCACCCCCCTCCCAGCCTGCCCTCTTGTTTTCCACCTCAGGTTCACCTCTTCACAAAAACACCATTTGCAGAGATCCCCTGTTGGACCACATGGCTACGGTAAACTTAATCTCTTTTAATGTACGGGGCCTCCACGCCCCAGGAAAAAGGCACAAATTATAGGGAGCTGGGTCGCCTGTGGGGGGATGTGGTCTTCCTGCAGGAGACTCATCTCACGCATACCACTTCTGTGAAACACTTCTCCCATCAGTACCCCACGTGGTATTATAGCTTATCAGATGTACATAAAACAAAAGGCGTGGCCATTGGGTTCCGCAGGGGTACCGCGTTTATGTTAGATACCATGCTGTGTGACCCCGCTGGGCGTTTTCTGTTCTTAAGAGCCAGCCTGGGTAGTATGCCATGTACCTTGGCGACTTTATATGCCCCCAACCATGATCAGGCAGGTTTTATAGCATCCACCCTCAAAAAATTGAGAGACTTTGCTCGCGGGTGCATTTTACTTTCGGGTGACTTCAATTCCCCCCTAGAACCTGTCCTTGACATGTCCAGGGGAAGATCCAGCATCTCCTACAAACGTCTGCTATGCATACACAAAAGACTACAAGATGCTCAGCTAATTGATATATGGAGGATTATGCACCCGCGTGAGAGAGATTACACCCACTATTCCCAGGTCCACCATACTTACTCCAGAATTGATTTGTTCTTTATTGATCATCACCACCTTTCACTTCCCATGAGTGTGGTTATTGAAACCTCCCCTATAGCAGACCAAGCCCCGATTACGCTTAAAGTAAGAATCCCATCTCTGCCCCATAGGTCCACGAATTGGAAACTAAATGAAGAACTCTTAGCCGAGGACATAGATAAAAAAAATGATAGGAGAAAAGCCCTCTTTTTTAAGGAAAATACACACCCTGACACTTTCCCAGGAATATTATGGGAAGCCTACAAGGCCCAAATCCGTGGTAAACTAATAGAGCTGGGCATTAGGACAAAAAGGGAAGAACACTTTTACAATCCAAACCGATTAACGAAATTAAGGTACTCGAGCAACAACATAAAGCTAATTAGTCCCAAGCGATATTTCATACTCTTACTTTGAAAAAGGAAGAAATGAAATCCCTTCTTCACACAGAACACAAACAACAAGCTCACATAATGTCTCAACGATTTTATGAAAGGGGTAATAAACTGAGTAGACTACTAGCCCACTCATTATACCAGAAAAAATCTGCTTCATTCATAGCCAAAATTAAAAATGCGTCTGATATTCTAGTCCATGACACACCATGTATAGCCAAAGAATTTTGTGCGTTCTACCAGCACTTGTATCACATCCATCACACCATAGAGGACCGTGACACTAAAACCAGGATCATCAGGGATTACTTATTGCGAGCCAATTTGCCTAGACTTTCGCCGGATACCCTAGCTACTCTGGAAGGAGAATTTACCACCTCAGAACTGCGCATTGCCCTAAAAGCTATGGCTAATGGCAAAGCTCCAGGCCCTGATGGCTTTACAGTGGCGTACTACCGATCCTTTGCTGATACTCTTTTACCTCACCTGACTCACTATGCAAATGCGATTTCTGATGGTGGTACCCTCCGACCGGAAACTGTCCACGCGCATATTACCGTAATCCCCAAACCCGGCAAAGACCCTAGTAATTGTAATAGTTATCGCCCCATTTCGCTACTGAATATTGATGCCAAACTGTACGCCAAAGTGATCGCAAATACATTCCTCCCTTTAATCCCACAGTGGGTCTCCAGAGACCAAACAGGCTTTATCCCGGGTAGAGAGGCAAGGGATAACTCCCTCCGCACTTTGTCCTTGATGGCCTATGTTCGGGGGTCTTCCCAGCCCATTCTGTTGCTTTCAACGCATGCAGAAAAGGCTTTTGACAGGGTGGACTGGGAATATCTCAGGGCAACGCTATCTCACTTGGGTATTGGGCCGACCCTTTTAACCCAAATATCAGCCCTCTACAACGTCCCCACTGCACAATTGCGCATTAATGGTATTTTAAGCGACCCCTTCATCTTACATAATGGCACCGTCAAGGCTGCCCCCTCTCGCCTATTTTATTTGCCCTTTCGTTAGAACCCTTTTTATCCATGGTGAGACATAACCCCTGTATTCATGGTGTCCCCATAGGAAATTAAGAGCACAAGTATGTCGCATATGCGGATGACATCCTGTTTTATGTACAACAACCTTTTATATCCCTCCCTAATCTCATGCTAGAATTTACAAGATTTAGTGCCATTTCTAAAAAATTAAAACAATCTTAAAACAATCCTTTCCCTTCAGCTGGCAGACGCGCAAGATGAAATATTTAGGTATTTAACTTACTCCGAAACTGAATGACCTTTTCCATACTAATTATTAGGGATGAGCTTCGTGTTCGAGTCAAACGCATGTTCGACTCGAATATCGTGTGTTCGGTCGTTCGCCGAATTAAGAACATTATGGGCCATTTACGCCAAATTTGAGTGGCGCGTTACGGCCCATAATTTACTGCGGCATCACAGTGCATTTCTGACTGATGATTGGCCAAGCATGCACTATGACCTTCATGCTTGGCCAATCACAATGCTATGTGTGAAGATAGCTGTAATTGGCGAAAGCCAGGGAGGCTTTGGCCAATTATGGCTCAGGGGATTTAGTACATGCCCCACACTATATAAGGCTGCCTGCGTGGCAGCCTTGTGTAGTGTGTTGCGGTGGAGAGAGTTAGATAGACAGAGAGACAGTGTCATTTGATTTAAGTAAGATAGAGTAGACAGGTTAGTCAGTTTGCTGCACTTACAGTGTATTGTGTATATATTTATACTTCCCAGGTGTTGTGTATATATATATATATATGTGTATATATATATATATATATATATATATATATATATAATATATATATATATATATACACACTGTATTCAGTTTAGCTAGAGCCGTTCCTGTTATTCTCTTCCTAATATACTGACAGGCAGGCAGGTGTTTTTACAGTATTTCCAGTTAGTGTACTGTGTAACCCTGCACAGTTGCAACTACAGTATAGCTACCTGAAGCCAAATGCTTGTGTGCTTCTTCTGATCCTAGTAATAGCACAGGCAGGCTCTTGAAGTATTTCCAGTTAGTGTACTGTGTACCCTGCACAGTTGCACCTACAGTATAGCTACCTGAAGACAGGTGCTTTTGTGCTTCTTCTGATCCTATTAATAGCACAGGAAGGCTTTTGAAGTATTTACAGTTAGTGTACTGTGTAACCCTGCACAGTTGCACCTACAGTATAGCTACCTGAAGTCAAGTGCTTGTGTACTTTTTCTGATCTTATTAATAGCACAGGCAGGCTCTTGATGTATTTCCAGTTAGTGTACTGTGTACCCTGCACAGTTGCACCTACAGTATAGCTACCTGAAGACAGGTGCTTGTGTGCTTCTTCTGATCCTAGTAATAGCACAGGCAGGCTCTTGAAGTATTTACAGTTAGTGTACTGTGTAACCCTGCACAGTTGCACCTACAGTATAGCTACCTGAAGCCAAGTGCTCGTGTGCTTCTTCTGATCCTATTAATAGCACAGGCAGGCTCTTGAAGTATTTCCAGTTAGTGTACTGTGTACCATGCACAGTTGCACCTACAGTATAGCTACCTGAAGACAGGTGCTTGTGTGCTTCTTCTGATCCTATTAATAGCACAGGCAGGCTCTTGAAGTATTTACAGTTAGTGTACTGTGTAACCCTGCACAGTTGCACCTACAGTATAGCTACCTGAAGCCAAGTGCTTGTGTGCTTCTTCTAATCCTATTAATAACACAGGCAGACTCTTGAAATATTTCCAGTTAGTGTACTGTGTACCTTGCACAGTTGCACCTACAGTATAGCTACCTGAAGACAAGTGCAGGTGTTCTCATACTAATAATACTACAGGCAGGCAGTTGATTCTGCTAGTTGCAGTATAATCGGTCTATATATACATCCCAGTTTTGTGCAGCTACATCTCACTGCAGGCCATTAGTATGTCTGGAAGGCCACAAGCCAATAAAAGAGGGCAAGCAGGCTCTGTGTCTAGAGGCAACAGTACTGTTCATGGACACTGTGCATCCTCATCAGCAAGTGGCTGTCGGACACGCTTGGCCATTTTTTCGGCAGCTGGCCGCGTTGAGCCGCAACATACGGAAGACTTGGTCGAGTGGATGACCAAGCCATCCTCATCCTCCTCATCCTCTCTCACCCAGGATCAGGGAACTTTGCCTGGCAAAGCAGCTGCAAACGTGGCCTCTTTCCTTGGCTCAATGGCATCAGTCACTCCTTCCCTAGCCCCACCATGTCCTCCTGAGGAGTCCCCCGAACTGTTTGACCACAGTGTTGGGTACATGCTCCAGAAGGATGCCCAGCGTTTTCAAAGGCTCCGATGATGGTGCTCAGCTAGAGGAAGACAGTAACATGAGCCCAGACAAAGGGGGTGCCCAAGAAGGACAGCAGTCTGGCAGTCATGTTCCCCCTGCTGCACCATACTGCCAGGTTTACTCCAGTGATGAGGAGGGAGGGGATGATGAGGTCACTGACTCCATGTGGGTGCCTGATAGGAGAGAGGAGGAGGAGGAGGCACATCACCAATGAGGCAGGATGCTCTTCAGGGGCCAGCTTAAGGGCAGCACACTGACTGCATCACACCGCAGAGCTTAGCATGTGCAGGGCACTTCTGTCTATACGCGTTATTCCAAAATTTCTGTGGTGTGGGCCTTTTTTGAGACAAGTGCATGAGATCGCATAACTGCTATTTGCAACATATGTCTCAAGCGTATCTCGCGTGGCCAAAACATCTCCCGCTTGGGCACCACATGCTTGACCAGACATATGTTGACCTGCCATGCAGTTCGTTGGCAAGAGTACCTAAAAGACCTACACCAAAGAACAAAGAGGACCTCTCCTTGCTCCTCATCAGCTGGGATCTCCAACCCCACTACACCTTCAGTCCTCTCTGAGACCTGCACTGATAGAAATGAAGGTGTAGAATTAGGTGTGTCACAGCCAAGTACTTGCGGCCAATCTTCTATCGGTACACCGACGTCAGATTGTACCAGGCAAATTTCCCTGCTGCATCGCAGAAAGAAGTTCGCTCCCAGCTCCCAGCCATCCACATGCCCAGCTGTTGAATGCTAGCTTGGCAAAATTGCTAGCACTTCAACTGCTACCTTTTCAGTTGGTAGACTCTGCCCCCTTCTGTGTGTTTGTGGAATGTGCGGTTCCTCAGTGGCAGGTTCCCAAACGCCACTTTTTCTCACGGAAGGCGATTCCGGCTCTCTAACGGCATGTGGAAGGCAATGTCTTGGCCTCGCTGGACAGGGCGGTCAGCGGTAAGGTGCATATTACCGCTGACTCATGGTCCAACAGGCATGGACAGGGAAGTTACCTAAGTTTCATGGTGCATTGGGTGACTCTGCTGGCAGCTGGGAAGGATGCAGGACAAGGTGCATTAATGTTGGAGGTTTTTCTGCCACCAAGCCTCCAAAATGCTACTACTGGTGATTCTGACACACCTCTCTCCTCCACCCCTCCTCTTCTTCTTCCTTCATGGCCTCTTCCTGTGCTTTGTCCTCAGAACCAGCAGTGCTTCATAGGCATTCAAGGGGCTACGCATGTACGCAGGCCAAAAGATACCATGCGGTGCTTGAGCTGGTGTGCTTGGGGGACAGGAGCCACACTGGGGCAGAGATTCTGTCAGCTCTGCAGGGGCAGGTTCAGAGGTGGTTGGTGCCACGCCAGCTTAAGCCAGGAATGGTGGTTTGCGACAATGGCACCAACCTCCTCTCCGCCTTCCGACAGGGACAACTGACCCATGTGCCCTGTTTGGCTCACGTCCTTAACTTGGTGGTGCAGCAGTTCTTGGGCAGGTACCTGGGCTTACAGAATGTCCTGAGGCAGGCCAGGAAAGTCTGTGTGCATTTCCGCCAGTCGTATAATGCTAGTGCTCGGCTGGCTGACCTCCAAAAGGAATTTAACCTGCCCAAGAACCGCCTAGGCAGGAAGAGGAGGATTTCCTTACCCTTCAAGGCCCCCTTTATCCAGACAGTGTTCCTGCATGCTCACCGATCACACAGGAAGAGGACGAGGAGTAGGAGGAGGATTGTGTGAGCATGAAGGTGGAGGCTGGCTCTAAGCATCAGCAGCAGTCTTTAACCACTTGACGACCGCCGCACGACGATGTACGTCGGCAGAGCGGCACGGGCAGGCAAAAGGGCTTACATGTACGTCCTTGCCTGCTCATGGGTGGGGGGTCCGATCGGACCCCCCGGTGCCTGCGACGGTCGCATTCAGGTCAGGGGCGATCAAAGGTGAGCGGGAGGCCACTCATTCATGGCTCCCCCCTCGTGATCGCTCCTGGCCAATGACAGACTTCCTCGGCTTCTGTAATGTAAACAGAAGCGGAGGAAGTGATGTCACCTCTCCTCGAGCCGGTCTTTTCGCCGAGGAGAGAAGACATCCAAGTAAGTTTGCACAACACTACACTAACAGTAGAACATGCAGGCACACTTGTCACCCCCCTGTCACCCCCCAGTCACCCCCTGATCACCCCCCTGTACCCCCTGTCACACTGACACCAAAAGCAGTTTTTTTTCTGATTATTGCATTGGTGTCAGTTTGTGACAGTTATAAGTGTTAGGGCAGTTAGGGTTAGCCCCCTTTATGTCTGGGGTACCCCCCTTTAGGTCTAGGGTACCCCCATAACCCCCACTAATAAAGTTTTAACCCCGTGATCACCCCCCGTCACCAGTGTCACTAAGCGATCATTTTTCTGATTGCTGTATTAGTGACACAGGTGACGCTAGTTAGGGAGGTAAGTAGATAGGTTCGCCGTCAGTGTTTTATAGAGACAGGGACCCCTATATACTACCTAATAAAGGTTTTAACCCCCTGATTGCCTCCTAGTTAACCCTTTCACCAGTGATCACCATATAATTGTTACGGGTGACGCTGGTTAGTTAGTTTGTTTATTATAGTTTTAGGGCACCCGCCGTTTATTATCCCTTAATGGTTTAACCCCCTGATCGCCCGGCGGTGATATAAGTTAAGTTTTTAGGGTCAGATAAGGTCTGCGTCGCCCCAGGCAGCATCAGGTTAGCGCCAGTACCACTAAAACCCACGCACGCAGCATACGCCTCCCTTAGTGCTATAGTATCTGAACGGATTGATATCTGACCCGATCAGATCTATACTAGCATCCCCAGCAGTTTAGGGTCCTCAAAAACGCAGTGTTAGCAGGATCAGCCCAGATACTTGCTAGCACCTGCGTTTTGCCCCTCGGCCCAGCCCAGCCCAGCCCACCCAAGTGCAGTATCGATCGATCACTGACACAAAACACTAAGCACACATAACTGCAGCGTTCGCAGAGTCAGGCCTGATCCCTGCGATCGCTAACAGTTTTTTGGTAGCATTTTGATACAGTCGCTGACAGTCAGGAGCTTTTTTGCCTGTGAGTCTCACTAGTGTACCCCTAAATTTAGAGCCCAAAGTGAAAAGGCCTACACATTTCTGAACATGACAGATAGTGAAGAGGAAGTCACTCATCTGTCAGATTCAGGCTCAGAATACGATCCTGTAGAGGACAGCGGCTCCATGACAGATAGCTCTGACGACAGAGTTGTGGTCCCTGCTAAGGTCAGGCGTACCAGACCCCGAACTTCTTCTGCCTTGAAGTGCAAGAACCGCAGGGCTCTCGTATGGAGCAGAGAAGTAGTAGCACCACTATTCCTTCTGGTAAACTGACAAGCACCAGCGGCCTAGTACACCCTGGTCGTACATCCAGCACTGCAGTAACACTTGGTGACGTGGCGAGTCACATAAGTGCAGTTCAAGCTGGCGAGGTGGCAAGCACAAGTAGTGTCCCGCTGCCACCAAGAAGACAAAGACAGGCCCGTCGTGCCCATAGTGCCCTTCCTGCTGCATTCACCAATCTGAATTGGGAACCCACCACTTCTGCAGCACCCGTACTTCCCCCATTCACTGGCCAACCCGGAATTCAGGTGGAAACAGTTGATTTTACGCCACTGGATTTTTTCACTGTTTTTCACCGAAGATCACTATAGATCTATTGTGGACCAAAGCAATTTATACGCTGGTCAACACATCGCCGCTAATCCCCAATCCTCCCTTGCCAGAGATTGGAGACCAATTACGGTCTCCGAATTTAAGCTCTTTCTGGGCCTTTCCCTCAACATGGGCTTGAATAAAAAGAGTAAGTTGCGGTCATATTGGTCCACTGACCCAATTTACGATGCGCCCGTGTTCTCTGCCTCCATGGCCAGGGCACGATATGAGCAGATTTTGTGGTTTATGCACTTCAACGACAATGAACTCTGTCGTCCTCGTGGAGACCCTGAATACGATCGGCTCTACTAAATTCGGCCCCTCGTAAACCACTTCAACCAACGTTTTGCAGACTTGTTTACTCCCCATCAAGTTGTCTGCGTTGATGAGTCCCTGATTAAATTTTCTGGCCGCTTGTCATTCAAACAGTACCTTCCCAGCAAGCGTGCCAGATACGGGGTCAAGATGTATAAGCTCTGTGACAGGGCCACAGGCTATACATGTAGATTTATGGTTGATGAGGGCAAAGATAGTCACGTAGAGCCGACAAACTGCCCTGACTACATAGGAAGTGCTGGCAAGATAGTGTGGGACTTGGTGTCACCCTTATTCGGAAAGGGGTATCACTTGTACGTGGACAATTATTACACGAGCGTGCCACTTTTTAGTCACTTGTTTGATCAGCAGATTGGAGCGTGTGGTACCGTGCGACCTAATCGCCGGTGCTTTCCTCAGCGGCTTGTAGATTCCCGTCTTAGGCTAGGGGAGAGAGCCTGCTTGCAGTGTAATAATTTGCTCGCTATGAAGTGGAGGGATAAGAAGAATGTTTTCGTTCTCACCTCCCTTCATGCAGACACGACGGCCCAAATTACTACGGGGACTGGTGTTGTGGAGAAACCCCTCTGTGTCCATGAATATAACCAAAATATGGGAGGGGTGGACCTCAACGACCAGTTGTTGGCGCCGTACCTAGTTGCCCGTAAGGCCAGACGCTGGTATAAAAAAGTGTCTGTTTATTTATTTCAATTGGCTTTGCTGAACGCTCATGTGCTATACAGAGCTTCAGGACGGACTGGATCCTTCCTTACATTCCAGGAAGAGATCGTCAGAGCCCTTCTGTTTCCAGATGGTGCTCCACCTCACCTTCCCCAACCAATGCAGTAAGCTGGCTGCATGAGAGGCATTTTCAATATGTCCTCCCGAGTACCCCTACCCAACGAGCCCCCCAAAGAAAATGTCGTGTCTGCAGAAAGCGTGGATTTAGGCGTGACACCCGGTATTATTGTCCCTCCTGTCCTGGCAATCCTGGTCTTTGCATTGGTGAATGTTTTGAGCGCTACCATACACTAGTTGAGTTTTAGCGTAGGGTACAGCATTGCACAGACTAGGACACACTTTCACAGGGTCTCCCAAGATGCCATCGCATTTTGAGAGACCCAAACCTGGAACCATTACAGTTTTAAAAGTTACAGTTATAAAAAAAAAATTTTTTTTTAAATTTAAAAAAAAAGTAAAAAAAAAAATACACAAAAAAAATATAAAATAAAAAAAATAAAAAATAGTTGTCGTTTTATTGTTCTTTCTCTCTCTATTTTCTCTCTATTGTTCTGCTCTTTTTTACTGTATTCTATTCTGCAATGTTTTATTGTTGTTATGTTTTATCTTGTTTGCTTTTCAGGTATGTAATTTTTTTATAGTTTACTGTGTTTTAACCATTTTTTTGTTTTCAGGTACGCCATTCAGCTGCAGCGCGGATTTATATATCTTGACAGCAACAGCGTTTGCTCCCACGATACATAAAGCCGTGACTCCAGCGCTGTCGGAGGTGATTTCACCACCACAGTTACATACTTCAGCATATATGCCGAAGCGTGGGGGCAGCAGTGAGTGGAGGAGCGATTTGCTCCTGCCTTTTGTGGGAGGATGCCCCCATGCTGCGGCATATATATATTTTAGGTAGGCACAGGTTGCGTTAAATGTTTTATTTTTTACTCTTTTTTTTTTGTATTTGCTTTGCAGGTATGGTGAGTCTTATGTCCCGTACACACGGTCGGATTTTCCGATGGAAAATGTCCGATCGGAGCGTGTTGTCGGAAATTCCGACCGTGTGTGGGCTCCATCGGACATTTTCCATCGGATTTTCCGACACACAAAGTTGGAGAGCAGGAGATAAAATTTTCCGACAACAAAATCCGTTGTCGGAAATTACGATCGTGTGTACACAAATCCGACGGACAAAGTGCCACGCACGCTCAGAATAAATAAAGAGATGAAAGCTATTGGCCACTGCCCTGTTTATAGTCCCGACGTACGTGTTTTACGTCACCGTGTTTAGAACGATCGGATTTTCCGACAACTTTGTGTGACCGTGTGTCTGCAAGACAAGTTTGAGCCAACATCCGTCGGAAAAAATCCTAGGATTTTGTTGTCGGAATGTCCGAACAAAGTCCGACCATGTGTACGGGGCATTACTGTTATACTGTAATGTTACTTTGTTTTTTGTTAACCATCATTTGCTTAGCAGGTACGCCATTCAGTTGCAGCGCGGATTTATTTATCTTGACAGCAACAGCGTTTGCTCCCACGATACATAAAGCCGTGACACCAGCGCTGTCGGAGGTGATTTCACCACCACAAATACATACTTCAGCATATATGCTGAAGCGTGGGGGCAGCAGTGGGTGGAGGAGCGATTTGCTCCTGCCTTTTGCGGGAGGATGCCCCCATGCTTCGGCATATATAAACGGTGCATGTATGCCCATCATTAGAAGTGGGTGGATGAAGGGAGGTATTCTAATGGTGGGCATACCCACCGATCAATATCTCACCGATCAATATCTTTTTTTCGTTCAGCCCACAGGCTGCATGAAAAAAAAGTTTACAATATATGCCCAACAAGGACCAGCAACGTACTGGTATTTGAGTGGTTATACCAGAATGATGCCTGCAGGTTTAGGTATCATCTTGGTATCATTCTTTTCAACCAGCGGTCGGCTTTAATGTAAAAGCAATCCTAGCGGCTAATTAGCCTCTAGACTGCTTTTACAAGCAGTGGGAGAGAATGCCCCCCCCCTCCCCACCGTCTTCCATGTTTTTCTCTGGCTCTCCTGTCCCAACATGGAACCTGAAAATGCAGCCGGTGATTCACCCAGCTGACCATAGAACTGATCAGAAACCAGAATGGCTCCAAACATCTCTATGGCCTAAGAAACCGGAAGCTACGAGCATTTCATGACTTAGATTTTGACGGATGTAAACAGCGCCATTGGGAAATTGGGAAAGCATTTTATTACACCGATCTTGGTGTGGTCAGATGCTTTGAGGGCAGAGGAGAGATCTATGGTCTAATAGACCCCAATTTTTTTTAAAAAGAGTACATGTCACTACCTATTGCTATCATAGGGGATATTTACATTCCCTGAGATAACAATACAAATGATTAAAAAACATAAAAATGAAAGGAACAGTTTAAAAATAAGATAAAAAAATCAAAAAAATAATAAAGAAAAAAAAAAAGCACCCCTGTCCCCCCTGCTCTCACGCAAAAGCTAACACAAGCGTTGGTATGGCGTCAAATGTAAACAGCAATTGCACCATGCATGTGAGGTATCACCGCGAAGGTCAGATCAAGGGCAGTAATTTTAGCAGTAGACCTCCTCTTTAAATCTAAAGTGGTAACCTGTAAAGGCTTTTAATGGCTTAAAAGTGTATTTAGTTTGTCGCCACTGCACGTTTGTGCACAATTTTAAAGCATGTCATGTTTGGTATCCATGTACTCGGCCTAAGATCATCTTTTTTATTTCATCAAACATTTGGGCAATATAGTGTGTTTTAGTGCATTAAAATTTAAAAAAGTGTGTTTTTTCCCCAAAAAATGCGTTTGAAAAATCGCTGCGCAATTACTGTGTGAAAAAAAAAAAGAAACACCCACCATTTTAATCTGTAGGGCATTTGCTTGAAAAAAAATATATAATGTTTGGGGGTTCAAAGTAATTTTCTTGCAAAAAAAAATAATTTTTTCATGTAAACAAAAAGTGTCAGAAAGGGCTTTGTCTTCAAGTGGTTAGAAGAGTGGGTGATGTGTGACATAAGCTTCTAAATGTTGTGCAAAAAATGCCAGGACAGTTCAAAACCCCCCAAAATGGATTCCATTTTGGAAAGTAGACACCCCAAGCTATTTGCTGAGAGGCATGTCGCGTCCATGGAATATTTTATATTGTGACACAAGTTGCGGGAAAAAGACATTTTTTTTTTTTATGCACAAAGTTGTCACTAAATGATATATTGCTCAAGCATGCCATGGGAATATATGAAATTACACCCCAAAATAAATTCTGTTGCTTCTCCTGAGTACGGGGATACCACATGTGTGAGACTTTTTGGGAGCCTAGCCGCGTACGGGACCTCGAAAACCAAGCACCGCCTTCAGGCTTTCTAAGGGCGTAAATTTTTTATTTCACTCTTCACTGCCTATCTCAGTTTTGGAGGCCATGGAATGCCCAGATGGCACAACCCCCCCAAATGACCCCATTTTGGAAAATAGACACCCCAAGCTATTTGCTGAGAGGTATAGTGAGTATTTTGCAGACCTCACTTTTTGTCACAAACTTTTGAAAATTGAAAAAAGAAAAAAAAAATAAATTTTTCTTGTCTTTCTTCATTTTCAAAAACAAATGAGAGGTGAAAAATACTCACCATGCCTCTCAGCAAATAGCTTGGGGTGTCTACTTTCCAAAATGGGGTCATTTGGGGGGCGTTTTGTGCTATCTTGGCATTTTATGGCCTTCAAAACTGTGATAGGTAGTGAGGAGTGAAATCAAAAATTTACGCCCTTAGAAATCCTGAAGGCGGTGATTGGATTTCGGGGCCCCGTATGAAGCTAGGCTCCCAAAAAGTCCCACACATTTGGTATCCCCGTACTCAGGAGAAGCAGCAGAATATATTTTGGGGTGTAATTCCACATATTCCCATGGCATGTTTGAGCAATATATCATTTAGTGACAACTGTGTGCAAAAAAAAAAAAAAATGGTCACTTTCCCGCAACTTGTGTCAAAATATAAAATATTCAATGGACTCACCATGCCTCTCAGCAAATAGCTTGGGGTGTCTACTTTCCAAAATGGGGTCATTTGGGGGGTTTTGTGCCATCTGGGCATTTTATGGCCTTCAAAACTGTGATAGGTAGTGAGGAGTGAAATCAAAATTTTATGCCCTTAGAAATCCTGAAGGCGGTGCTTGGTTTTCGGGGCCCTGTACGCGGCTAGGTTCCCAAAAAGTCCTAAACATGTGGTATCCCCGTACTCAGGAGAAGCAGCAGAATGTATTTTGGGGTGTAATTCCACATATGCCCATGGCATGTTTGAGCAATATATCATTTAGTGACAACTTTGTGCAAAAAAAAAAAAATGTGTTACATTCCTGCAACTTGTGTCAAAATATAAAATATTCCATGGACTCAACATGTCTCTCAGCAAATAGCTTGGGGTGTCTACTTTCCAAAATGGGGTCATTTGGGGGGGTTTTGTGCCATCTTGGCATTTTATGGCCTTCAAAACTGTGATAGGTAGTGAGGAGTAGGGATGAGCTTCGTGTTCGACTCGAACCCATGTTCGACTCGAACATCGTCTGTTCGCCCGTTCGCCGAATTGCGAACGATATGGGCCGTTCACGCCAAATTCGTGTGGCGCGTCGAGGCCCATAATTCACTGCGGCATCGCAGTGCATTGCTGGCTGATGATTGGCCAAGCATGCACTATGACCCGCATGCTTGGCCAATCACAGCGCCGTCTGAACAGAGAGCCGTAATTGGCCAAAGCCAAGGAGGCTTTGGCCAATTATGGCTCAGGGAATTTAGTACATGCCCCACACTATATAAGGCCGCCTGCACGGCGGCCCTGTGTAGTGTGTGTTCCGGCGTTCATTGAGAGAGAGAGAGAGAGACAGACAGTGACATTTGATTTGAGTTAGATAGATTAGGCAGAACAGTCAGTCAGTTTAGCTGCACTTACAGTGTATTGTGTATATATATGCATCCCAGGTGTTGCATATATATATATATACACTGTATTCAGTTTAGCTAGATCCGTTCCTGTTATCTTCCTACTGACAGGCAGGCTTGTCTTGTTACAGTATTTACAGCTACCTGAAGAAAATTGCTGGTGTTCTTTTGATCCTATTAGTACCACAGTCAGGCAGCTAGACTATTTACAGTTAGTGCAGTGCGTCCTGCTCACAGTGTTCAGCTAGATCCGTTCCTGTTATTCTCCTACTGACAGGCAGGCTTGTCTTGTTACAGTATATACAGCTACCTGAAGAAAATTACTGGTGTTCTTTTGATCCTATTAGTACCACAGTCAGGCAGCTAGACTATTTACAGTTAGTTTAGTAGGAAGTGGATGGAAGGCGCGTGATCAGATGCTTACATCAAGAAATGTATGGTTTATTTATGTAAAAGAATACAGACATATAGTCATATAGATATAAAATCATACAAATACTACATAATATTAAAAAAAAGGAAAAACAGGTAACAAAATAAGTACTAGGAAGTTAAAATTGGTGTGTGCCCATATTGAGGCAGGTATTTAAGAAAGGCTGACGCGTTTTGAGGAAAACCTCTTCATCAGAGCCAGGAGAACTGGAGCACAGTCTGTATGGGCCGGTAGGCCGACATGTGTACATGGGGAGAGGTGGTGTTGCTAGTAGGAGGATGTGTCCTGTGATGGACAATTGATTATTCCAAGTTCCATACCCAGGTGTTCTAGATGGGGTATAAATAAGAACAATATATACCATACATTACAGACTGGAGACGTAAGATAAGTTAAGTTTACATTGAAAAATGCATTCATAAAATGATAAAAAGTATATAATAAAATATATTAGAAATAAAAATTACCATATCAGTACAAAAAATTAATGATAGGTAGTGGGATTTTGAAGCACAGAGCATGAGATTGTAGTCTAAATACATACAAATGAAAAAATCTACGCATACATAAGTGTACACACACATACTCGTGTACACATACATGCACATACTTACACGTGCATAATACAAACGCATGTAAAAAAAACAAACAAACAAACAAACAAAAAAAACAAACATATATGCATATGAGAGGGGGGAGGGGGGCGATGGTAAATGAAGTAAAAAGTGCACTGAGACACATTGAGAGATATTGTCTCTCCGCATGGTAAAACCGGTTGTGCTTTTGTCCAAAGGACATGTGCATGCGTCTAAAAACTCTGCCAGCACGTAAAACGCTGTGCTGGAACAGATATGTGGAGGTATGCCCCTGTTCACTGAAAACACAAATGGGGGCACAAAGATGGCCATGTGGTTTGTGCAAAAACAGAAATGTGTTCATTCAAATGGAAATCCACAAAAATATATACAAAAATGCATATATCAAATGTACATAAAAATCTAAAACGCATATGCATATATATACATAGATAAAGAAACAATATGCACAAAATAAATATATGTATATATTCACATAAATCTGTACACAATTATATATACACATACACACATATGCACATATATACATATATACATATATACATATATATATATATATATATATATATATATATATATATATATATATAAACAGGCACACATATACATGTCCACATGCATGCACACACATGTGGAGACCACCCCTACACAGCATGTATTGTGCCTATGTAGAACCAGTGTCATGGCGGTAGGGTGGGAATGTGTAGTTTGTGCAACGCAATAGCGGAGAGTGGCGGGAGTGGATACGTTAGGGGGATAATCTGGTGTTGGTGACCAAATATTGGAGGTGGCAGACAGGTGGGCTGATGACAGAACGCACCTACCTATGGATGTAAATAGATTGTATTTTCTTTTTGCGGTGCTGTTAGGCTGTCAGATGTGCCTGTAGTGAAACATAAGTTGAGCAGGGAAAGTAAGCAAGCTCTTATGGACACTGCTGGGTTTAACAGGATAAGGAAGTTACAAAGACCATTGTGGCTGACCTGTCTCAGGGGAAGTGTGTAGACACAGCTGCAAACTGTAAAGATCCTTTGGAGTGGAGAGCCGTGTGATCCTGGCAGCAGAAGGGAGGGGAGGAGGAGGGGGGAGATGTCCTTGAGGCAGCTGATGCCTGGATAGAAAGCGTCTTGCTGCCTAGGGATAGGAAAGGTTTTGTGATGAGGTTGTGCTGGGGGTTTAAAAGACTCTGGGGGGCGGGTCCGAGGGCATGAATGAAAAGGCTATTATTGAATCCAATTAAGCCATATAAAGTAATGTGATATGAAAAGTGTGACTATGATTTGAATAGTGAACCGGAGGTATTTTGTGCAGAACATATACATAGATATATATATATATACACACACACATACATACACATATACATATATACATATATACACACATATACATATACATACATATACACACATACACATATACACACACAGGTTTATATGGGTTGTTTAACAGCAGAAGTGAATAATATGAGGAGAAATGGTGTACATGAAACTGCGGGGACAGGAGAGGGTATACAGGGTTTACCTTATGGTGGAATGATGGTGATGATATAAAGGGGATCACAGGTAATAAGGGGGGGGGGATGGCTAGGATAGAGGGGGGGGCAAAGCATGATGGTGATATTCTGTATCTAGATGGCCCCGTGGATATCTAGATCTTCATTCATTCCATCGGGAACCAATGACCCAAGAGTGAAAATCCAGAATGATTCTTGTTTACAGAGTCTTCTGAATCTCCTCCCATTGTCAGCGTCTTTTTTGATAGCTTCAATGCCAAACACTTTGATGCCTGTTGGATTGCTGTTATGACATTCTCTGAAATGCCTAGGTACTGAATAGCTGTGGCATTTTTTATTTTTACTCTGATGGTACGTGTTACTATTGATTATGCTGCATTTGTGTTCGCTAAATCTTGTCCTGAGTGGACGTATTGTGCGCCCAACATACAGAAGACCGCATGGACAGATAAGACCATAGACTACATAGGAGGTACCGCAATTGATGAACTGTTTGATTTTGTGGTACTGGCCGTCGGACCCCATGATTTCTTTTTTGCGGTGTGCCATGAAGGCACAGGCTCCACAGTTTTTGGTTCCACACTTGTAGTTGCCTTTCTGGTCGAAGATGGATGCCCAATTGCCAGTGGGGGTCTTGGTTTGGTTCTGAGGTTTTCGTACTCTACTCGGAGCTATTAGGCTTCTAAGATCTTTGGATTTTCGAAACACAACTACTGGTTTGGGTGGTAGAACTGGATTGAGGATGGGATCCTGCTTGAGAATGTTCCAATTTTTCTCAATGGCTCTCTGTATGTCGAATGCTTTGGTGTTATATTGTGTACTGAATCTGATGGGGTTGGAGATATTGCTGTCGGTGGTCCTTTTATTGCCGCTTGTTTTGTTAGCCTCCATTGCCATAGTGACAGAGGGATGTTCGTCATACTGGGTCCAATATTTGTAAAAGGCCTGTTTGATGAGTGATTCTTCATAACCCTTCTCAAGAAATTTCTTTTTTAAGATGGATCCCTGTTTTTCATAGTCACTTTTCTTAGTGCAGGTTTTCTTCAGCCTGCAGAATTGCCCGTGGGGTATGTTACGGATCCATTTGGGATGGTGGTGACTTTTGGCGTGGAGGTAGGAATTTCCAGCACTAGGTTTGAAATGGGTTTTGGATATAATGCTGCCTTCCTCGATTTGCAGGTCTGAATCCAGAAAGACGAGTGATGTGTTGTCGACTACATGGGTAAAAGAGATGCCATAAGGATTGGAGTTGCAGTATTCCAGAAATTTGTTTAGATCCATATGTGATCCGTTCCAAATGATCAGGATGTCATCAATGTATCGGGTGTAGAGGGCGAGCTGATCTTTAAAAGGATTGTTGGCCCAGATGAACAGATCTTCCCACATGCCCATGAAGAGGTTTGCGTAGCTAGGTGCAAATTTTGCTCCCATGGCGGTTCCCTTGGTTTGGCAAAAATACTCGCCCACGAAGGAGAAGTAGTTGTGAGTGAGGCAGAATTCGATGGAGACAAGGAGGAGGAGGAGGTCTGTAGAGGGTGTGTTACTCTTGGAGAGAAAGTGTTTGGCTGTTTCTATGCCATATTTGTGTTCGATGGAGGTATAAAGAGAAGAGACATCCAATGAGAGCCATTTGAAATGCGGTTGCCAAGAAAATGATGAAAGGATGTCGAGCATGTGTCCGGAATCTTTTACGTATGATGGTAGTTGTATTACTAAGTCTTGTAGGAAGTAGTCGATATAACAACCTAGATTGCTGGTTAAGCTGTCGATCCCAGCAATAATAGGTCTGCCCGGTGGATTTGTCTGATTCTTGTGAATTTTGGGGATATGGTAGAAATGGGGAGTCAGTGGATGCTGTTTGTTAAGGAAAAGGAGTTCGCTTTTCGTGATGACTCCATTATCCATAGCTTGATTTAATAGGACTTCGAGGGAGGTTGCAAAAGATGGTAGTGGGTCAGCAGGGAGTTTCTCATATGTGTCAGTATCTCCAAGGAGTCTCAGGGCCTCTGCCAGATAGTCAGCTTGATTTTGAATTACTAGACCACCACCTTTATCAGCTTGCCTAATAGTGATGTCTTCTCTATCCTGGAATTTCTTAAGGATCTCTTTGGGGACTTCGTGGTCTTTGTTCTTATTGTTTATGGATTTGTCACTGAGACAATTTTTTTGACAGATCCTTTTAATTTCGTCCAGCACTATCTCATAGAATATTGGAATGAATTTTCCTTTTGCCCAATGGGGATGGAAGGAAGACCTGGGTTTGAAGTTGGTGTGTGTGATCTGTTTTTCCATGAGGGCTAAGAGTTCTGGTTCAGTTTCATAGTCCTCGCAGACTCCCTCCTGAAAAAGACTCTCCAAGTTTTTGAGTGCGTTGTCCGTATTTGGTGCAATATTGTCAGATGGGGAGCTTGTGGATAAGGATGGTGCTTCAGAGGGTGATTCGCGAAGGGCAAAATACCTTTTCAGGGTGAGATTTCTTATATACCTATTTAGGTCTAAAAAGATCTCAAAAAGGTTTGGAGGGTTTTTTGGGGCAAAGTTGAGACCTTTGCGAAGGATGTTGAGTTCTGTGTCATCGAAGACTGAACTAGATAGATTGAAGATCTTAATTGTAGTATGTGTTGGAATTATCTTTTCCCTTTTTTTGGTGCTCGGCAGTGTTTGGCATTGAAGCTATCAAAAAAGACGCTGACAATGGGAGGAGATTCAGAAGACTCTGTAAACAAGAATCATTCTGGATTTTCACTCTTGGGTCATTGGTTCCCGATGGAATGAATGAAGATCTAGATATCCACGGGGCCATCTAGATACAGAATATCACCATCATGCTTTGCCCCCCCCCTCTATCCTAGCCACCCCCCCCTTATTACCTGTGATCCCCTTTATATCATCACCATCATTCCACCATACGGTAAACCCTGTATACCCTCTCCTGTCCCCGCAGTTTCCTGTACACCATTTCTCCTCATATTATTCACTTCTGCTGTTAAACAACCCATATAAACCTGTGTGTGTATATGTGTATGTGTGTATATGTATGTATATGTATATGTGTGTATATATGTATATATGTATATGTGTATGTATGTGTGTGTGTATATATATATATATATGTATATGTTCTGCACAAAATACCTCCGGTTCACTATTCAAATCATAGTCACACTTTTCATATCACATTACTTTATATGGCTTAATTGGATTCAATAATAGCCTTTTCATTCATGCCCTCGGACCCGCCCCCCAGAGTCTTTTAAACCCCCAGCACAACCTCATCACAAAACCTTTCCTATCCCTAGGCAGCAAGACGCTTTCTATCCAGGCATCAGCTGCCTCAAGGACACCTCCCCCCTCCTCCTCCCCTCCCTTCTGCTGCCAGGATCACACGGCTCTCCACTCCAAAGGATCTTTACAGTTTGCAGCTGTGTCTACACACTTCCCCTGAGACAGGTCAGCCACAATGGTCTTTGTAACTTCCTTATCCTGTTAAACCCAGCAGTGTCCATAAGAGCTTGCTTACTTTCCCTGCTCAACTTATGTTTCACTACAGGCACATCTGACAGCCTAACAGCACCGCAAAAAGAAAATACAATCTATTTACATCCATAGGTAGGTGTGTTCTGTCATCAGCCCACCTGTCTGCCACCTCCAATGTTTGGTCACCAACACCAGATTATCCCCCTAACGTATCCACTCCCGCCACTCTCCGCTATTGCGTTGCACAAACTACACATTCCCACCCTACCGCCATGACACTGGTTCTACATAGGCACAATACATGCTGTGTAGGGGTGGTCTCCACATGTGTGTGCATGCATGTGGACATGTATATGTGTGCCTGTTTATATATATATATATATATATATATATATATATATATATATATATATATATATATATATATATATGTATATATGTATATATATATATATGTGCATATGTGTGTATGTGTATATATAATTGTGTACAGATTTATGTGAATATATACATATATTTATTTTGTGCATATTGTTTCTTTATCTATGTATATATATGCATATGCGTTTTAGATTTTTATGTACATTTGATATATGCATTTTTGTATATATTTTTGTGGATTTCCATTTGAATGAACACATTTCTGTTTTTGCACAAACCACATGGCCATCTTTGTGCCCCCATTTGTGCTTTCAGTGACCAGGGGCATACCTCCACATATCTGTTCCAGCACAGCGTTTTACGTGCTGGCAGAGTTTTTACACGCATGCTCATGTCCTTTGGACAAAAGCACAACCGGTTTTACCATGCGGAGAGACAATATCTCTCAATGTGTCTCAGTGCACTTTTTACTTCATTTACCATCGCCCCCCTCCCCCCCCCTCTCATATGCATATATGTTTTTTTTTTGTTTGTTTGTTTTTTTTTTTTTTTTTTTTTATGCATTTACATGCGTTTGTATTATGCACGTGTAAGTATGTGCATGTATGTGTACACGAGTATGTGTGTGTACACTTATGTATGCGTAGATTTTTTCATTTGTATGTATTTAGACTACAATCTCATGCTCTGTGCTTCAAAATCCCACTACCTATCATTAATTTTTTAGAGCAAAGAGAGATTCCCCTGGCGGACTTTAAAGGCACAGTTTTATAAGAAAAGTATTTAAAGGTATATAGAGTAAATAACAGTTTATTCGTTACAAAAAAATAATATCAAATAAATTACACAATTACATAGTTAAAAACAAGGAATGCAGTTCCATACATATAAAGTTTTTAGTGATACCAATACATATGCACCCGACGCGTTTCGGAGTTTCTTATATCTCCTTCTTCAGGGGTGATTGTAGGGTTTGCAACAAGGATTTTCTATATGGGAAATAGTATGTATAGCATAGGCATAGTAAGTACACAGTAAAAGATCATAGATATAAAACCTATAGTTGTATGAGTCTATATATGCACACATATATTTTTATGTTTACACTTACATTGGTATCTATGGATATAGGTTATGCATTCCAAGATGGATTAAAAAGAACATAGATATGTTGATGCACTGCCCATCGGACACGCTCCCTGGTTGTGATGCGTAGAGCTTTAGTAAAGTATAACGGAAATATTCATAGAGCCACTGTCGAGGTGGAGGTAGAGAGGTGTAAGTACATAGGGTGATTTTATTCTTCCCTCCAATAGGAAGAAAGGCCCATAGTTGACGGGCGTACAGTAGTTTTGGATCTGAGATCGCACTGAGGCCAAATGTGTGTCCTGTAAATCACGAAGATATGGATATATGTAAGGATATGTATATATATGTATGGCCAAAATAGTACATGGAAAATCCAAAGGCTATATCCTACCTGGTCCGTCTACAATGATAGAGGACAGTGACTGGTGGTAAGTATGGATCGGATGTGGTCCAAAAAGCTGGAGAGTTAACATGAGAATGAGGGGTATGTTAGAATCCTGGTTGGTGCGAAGAAATGGGGGGGGGGGGGGCTGGTGGGGGGGGGGGAAGGGGAGGTTGTGGGAGAAAGGGAAGGAAAAGAGGGGGGGGGGGGGAAGGGGAAAGGGGGGGGGGGGGGGGCGGAAACAAGGGGGGAGGGGGAAAGGGGGGGGGGGGAAAGGGGGGGGGGGGGGGGGGAAGGGGGGGCGGGGGATGGGGAAGAGGAGGGGAAAGAGGGAGAAGGGGGGCAGGAGGGGGGGGGGGGGGAAAGGGCAGTGCGGAATGGAGAGGAGGAAAGGGAAAAAGAGGGAAGGGAAGGGGAAGGACAGGGGAGGAAGGGGAAGAGAGGAAAGACAAAGTAGTGGGTAGGAAAGCATGAAGAAAAGATGTGGGGCGTCCGGGTAACGTAAGTAGCTAGTAGTTTCAATGAGGGAAGATGAATCATTAAAGATATCATAAGAGAAAGGGACGTCCCAAAGTATAATAGATAATAGATAGGGCAGGTATAACATGTTAAACAGCAAGTAAGATTAACAGCCAATGATTCCAACATAGAGATCCATTACTGACCGTGTATCACAGCATCTCACACCAAGAGCGTCCTGTCTGCAGCAGATGACGCCTGGTGTGAGCTGGAGCCGGGTATATAAAGCCCTCCCCACCTATCAGCTGTTGATAGAAAAGTTCCAACAGCTGATTATGGTGAGGGAGGGGCGGACACACTTAGACTGGCCCCCCGGGTGGAGCGCGCGCCGCCAGGCACCCACAGCGCATGCGGACGCAGACGTCGCGGGGCGTGGCCACGCCCACTACACCCGCCGGCACGTCTAGCTTCCCCGACGGACTGCGCATGTCCGTTGGGGTCGCAAGATGGAGGACAGATAAATCTGTACCTCACACAGCGCCACCATGAGTCCAAGTTACGCTCAGGCGGCTCTTTTCGTGCCGGGCGGATCACAGATCACAATGTGAAGCTACTAAGGAATAAATAAGGCATAGATTGATGCGGTTTGAACAAAGAGAGTAGTGTCAGAATTTTTTACTATCCCAGGAGAGCAGGATCGATGGACAGTGCAGTGCGGGTTAGGAATGTAGTTCAATGGAGGGAAAACATTTCAGACAAGGCAAAATAGTGATCACATATAGATATTAAGGGTACAATTCGAGGGCATGTTATATATGTAGGATGACATCAGGTATGTATACATATGATCCGAATATCAATAGCCTCGAATGTTATGCAGTATATAGCATTAAGAACAACATTACAATACATAACCAAAGATGGCATGATGTATAATATGAAGACTATATACCCCTCTGTATGGGGGGGGGGGGGGGGGGGGGAAGGGGGGAAAGGGGGAAGAAAGGGGAAAGAAAATGGATGTAATTAGCTGATTTATAGTATCGCCCCAAACATATAATTATCTATGGGGTGGTCCTTTCTATTGCTCTCTACCACCAGAGGAGAAGCCTTCGAGGAAGGGTTTGAACCAAATGGTTTCATTTAGGCCTGGGGGTTCAGTAGCCCTTAAGTAGTATATCCATCGTGACTCTAATTGCAGTAGTGTCTTATTCCAGTCCCCTCCCCTTAGCTCTGGGTGTACCCGATCCAGGATAAGAAATTTAATTTTTGGGCATATGCCACTGTGTACTGTTAGGGTGTGTCTCCCCAATGGGAGATCCGGATCACCAGTTTCCATACTCACTAGATGTCTATATGCCCTTTTCCAGAATTCTGTCTTGGTTTTTCCTACATAAAAACAGGTACATTCGCACAGGAGTAGGTAGACAACCCCAAAAGTCCTGCAATTGGCAAAATGTTTGGGGTAAAAGGGCTGGCCATTTGGAAGGGTTGGATTTCTGGTTGTGAGCATGTATTTGCAGTATCTACATTTGCCACACATAAATGTCCCCTTATATTTGCAGTGTGTCTTACTGTTCCCTGCCTTGAATTCGCTGGCTGTGATCTTGTCCCCCAAAGAGGTAGTTCTTTTAAATGTAAAGAGGGGTCTCTGTGGGACCAAAGGTCCTAGGGTTGGATCGCATTGTAACATGTGCCAATATTTCGTCACAATGTTCCTTACCTGTCTGTGTTGATTATTGAATTTGGTAATGATTCTAAGAGTACCCATGTCATTTTTATCAGATTTGTTGGCTTTTTGGGAATATAGTAATTCCTCTCTTGGCTGCAAGAGGGCTTTTTTGAAGGAGCGTTTCAAAGACGCATGGGAGTATCCCCTTAGTAGTAGCCTGTCACGTAGCTTATTTGCCTCTAATTTAAAGGTGTCACTGTCTGAGCAGTTTCGTTTCGCTCTCAGGTACTGGCTGTATGGAATCGAGTTGAGAAGGGGTTTAGGGTGGAAGCTACTCGCATGCAATATGGCATTGCTTGCGGTTGATTTCCTGTACAGTTTACTAGTGATACTACCTTCCTCGCCTCTACAGACCTCTACATCGAGAAACGTAATACATTGTTTGTCAAATGACATAGTAAAGTTTAGGTTGAAATCATTACGATTCATCCTCAGTAGACACTCCCTGAGGAGGTCGACCGGTCCGTCCCAGACGATGAAGAGGTCGTCGATGTACCGGTACCAACATAATATGTGGTCCGTGTACATCGACAAGCCCTCATCGTCCAGGAACATGGCCTCCCACTCCCCCAGGTACAGGTTGGCATACGATGGGGCACAGCATGTCCCCATCGCAACCCCCTGCACCTGGAGGTAGTGGGAGCCATTAAAGGTAAAGACGTTGTGACTGAGGATGTGTTCCAAGAGTGAAGTAATAAATTCGCTGTATGTAGGATCCAGATCTTGTGTTGTGCGTAAAACATGTTTTATGGCTGCTACGCCCTTCTCATGGGGGATAGAGCTGTAGAGAGATTCAACATCAATTGTAACGAGTATGGCATGTTCAGGAATTTTTAATTGGTCAATAATTTGTAAAAAGTGTACTGTATCCTTTACAAAAGAGGGGAGGGCATGGACAAATGGTTTGAGTACTTCATCTATCAGCCTACTCGCATTTTCACTGATAGCCCCTATACCGGAGATGATAGGTCTGCCGGGGGGATTTTTAATGTCTTTATGGACTTTGGGCAGCGCATAGAATACTGGTGTACGTGGGAAATCGTTTCTGATAAACTGCCATAGGGATTTATTAATGGTAGAGTTGGAATATGCCATATCTATCAGTGTGTAGAAATCCTTATTGTATTTCTTGACCAGGCTCGCTGGTATGGGACGGTACCACTCACGGTTGTCCAGTATTCTATTGCACATTTTAATGTAATCCTTATTGTCAAATACTACAATGTTCCCACCCTTATCCGCATTTTTGATCGTGATGTTGTCGTTTTTCGACAATGATTTAAGCGCTGCCTTCTCATTCTTGGTAAGATTTTCAGGGAATTTGTTGTGAATTTTTATTTTATCTAATTCTTTACCAACTAGCCTTAAAAAGGCTGCTGCGTTTGGATGGGTACTTGGCGCCGGGCAGAAGTCAGACTTCTTTTTAAGCGTGGGGATATTTCCCCTCAGAGATTTGTTTGGTCTTTCGATGGAGTCTAGTATTTGAGATAGATTAATTTCGTCTATAAGATCGATCGGGTTGTTATCATCTAAAAGGGATACTAGGTGTTCTATGGCTTGATGTTCTTGTAGCGTCAAATTAGGGGGTCCTTCTTGCTTGTGATATAGTTTTTTCAAAATGAGTTTGCGTATAAATAGTTGAAGATCTTTATAGATTTCGAACTTGTCCAGATTTTGATTGGGACAAAAGTTTAGGCCTTTTTGTAGGACATTAGTTTCGTCCTGGGAGAGTATATGTGTCACAGGACACATCCTCCTACTAGCAACACCACCTCTCCCCATGTACACATGTCGGCCTACCGGCCCATACAGACTGTGCTCCAGTTCTCCTGGCTCTGATGAAGAGGTTTTCCTCGAAACGCGTCAGCCTTTCTTAAATACCTGCCTCAATATGGGCACACACCAATTTTAACTTCCTAGTACTTATTTTGTTACCTGTTTTTCCTTTTTTTTAATATTATGTAGTATTTGTATGATTTTATATCTATATGACTATATGTCTGTATTCTTTTACATAAATAAACCATACATTTCTTGATGTAAGCATCTGATCACGCGCCTTCCATCCACTTCCTACTAAACAGTCCTTTCCAGACCACCCCTGGTCAGCTAAGGCAGCGGGACACGCTCCATCATCTCCCCCAGTCCTATCTCTGACTACAATACTACCTTTGTTTTGCAGCAAACGATCTCACTAGCGCAGGAGTATTTTTCACCATATCTTGTTCACACTTTTGTATTTACAGTTAGTGCAGTGCGTCCTGCTCACAGTGTTCAGCTAAAACTACAAGTTGGTGTAGTGAGACCTCTGCACAGTGTTCATCTACAAGTTAGTGCAGTGCGTCCTGCTCACAGTGTTTGCTAAAACTACAAGTTAGTGCTGTGCATCCTGCTCACAGTGTTCAGCTAAAAATACAAGTTAGTGCTGTGCGTCCTGCTCACGGTGTTCAGCTAAACCTACAAGTTGGTGTAGTGAGACCTCTGCACAGTGTTCATCTAAAGCTACAAGTTAGTGCAGTGCGTCCTGCTCACAGTGTTCAGCTAAAAATACAAGTTAGTGCTGTGCGTCCTGCTCACAGTGTTCAGTTAAACCTACAAGTTGGTGTAGTGAGACCTCTGCACAGTGTTCATCTAAAGCTACAAGTTAGTGCAGTGCGTCCTGCTCACAGTGTTCAGCTAAAACTACAAGTTGGTGTAGTGAGACCTCTGCACAGTGTTCATCTAAAGCTACAAGTTAGTGCAGTGCGTCCTGCTCACAGTGTTTAGCTAAAACTACAAGTTAGTGCTATGCGTCCTGCTCACAGTGTTCAGCTAAAAATACAAGTTAGTGCTGTGCGTCCTGCTCACAGTGTTCAGCTAAACCTACAAGTTGGTGTAGTGAGACCTCTGCACAGTGTTCATCTAAAGCTACAAGTTAGTGCAGTGCGTCCTGCTCACAGTGTTCAGCTAAAACTACAAGTTGGTGTAGTGAGACCTCTGCACAGTGTTCATCTAAAGCTACAAGTTAGTGCAGTGCGTCCTGCTCACAGTGTTCAGCTAAAACTACAAGTTAGTGCTGTGCGTCCTGTTCACAGTGTTCAGCTAAACCTACAAGTTGGTGTAGTGAGACCTCTGCACAGTGTTCATCTAAAGCTACAAGTTAGTGCAGTGCGTCCTGCTCACAGTGTTCAGCTAAAACTACAAGTTCGTGCTGTGCGTCCCGCTCACAGTGTTCAGCTAAAAATACAAGTTAGTGCTGTGCATCCTGCTCACAGTGTTCAGCTAAACCTACAAGTTGGTGTAGTGAGACCTCTGCACAGTGTTCATCTAAAGCTACAAGTTAGTGCAGTGCGTCCTGCTCACAGTGTTCAGCTAAAACTACAAGTTAGTGTGGTGCGTCCACCTCACAGTGTTCAGCTAAACCTACAAGTTATTTTTTTGCGAGCTCTGCACAGTGTTCACCTAAAGCTACCTGTAGAAGGTTGGTGGTGTTTTCCTGATCCTATCACTACCGCAGGCAGCTAAAAAAGCTACAAGTTAGTTTTTTGCGAGCTCTGCACAGTGTTCAGCTAAAGCTACCTGTAGAAGGTTGGTGGTGTTCTCATACTACAGGCAGGCAGTTGATTTTGCTAGCTGCAGTATCAGTACATATATATATATATATATATCTATATATATATATATATATATATATATCCCAGCTTAGTGCAGCTACAGGCCATTAGTATGTCTGGAAGGCCAACAAGGAGAGGCTGACAGTCACAAGCCAATAAGAGAGGAGTGCATCCTCATCAGCACGTGGCCGTGGGACACGTTTGGCCTTTTTTTCGGCAGCTGGCCGTGTTGAGCCGCAACATGCGGAAGACTTGGTCGAGTGGATGACCAAGCCAACCTCATCGTCCTCATCCTCTCTCACCCATGCCCAGGGTACTTTGTCTGGCAAAGCAGCGGCCTCTTCCCTCGGCTCAATGTCATCAGTGACTCCTTCCCTAGCCCCACCATGTCCTCCTGAGGAGTCCCTCGAACTGTTTGACCACAGTGTTGGGTACATGCTCCAGGAGGATGCCCAGCGTTTGGAAGGCTCTGATGATGATACTGAGCTCGATGAAGGCAGTAACATGAGCACAGACAGAGGGGGTGCCCAAGAAGGACAACAATCTGGCAGTCATGCTCCCCCTGCTGCAGCATACTGCCAGGTTTGCTCCAGTGATGAGGAGGGAGGGAATGATGACTCAACGTGGGTGCCTGATAGGAGAGAGGAGGAGGAGGCGGCACATCACCAATGAGGCAGGATGCCCTCCAGGGGCCAGCCTAAGGGCAGCACATTGACTGCATCACACCCCAAAGCTCCACATGTGCAGGGCTCTGCAGTCTCTGCACGTTATTCAAAAAGTTCTTTGGTGTGGGCCTTTTTTGAGACGAGTGCATCAGATCGCACCGCTGCTATTTGCAACATATGTCTCAAGCGTATCTCACGTGGCCAAAACATCTCCCGCTTGGTACCACATGCTTGACCAGACATATGTTGACCTGCCATGCAGTTCGTTGGCAAGCGTATCTAAAAGACCCACACCAAAGAACAAAGAGGACCTCTCCTTGCTCCTCATCAGCTGAGATTTCCAACCCCACTAGACCTTCAGTCCTCTCTGAGACCTGCACTGAGAGGAATGAAGGTGTAGCATTAGGTGTGTCACAGCCAAGTACTTGTGGGCAATCCGCTTTTGGTACACCGACGTCAGATTGTACCAGGCAAATTTCCCTGCCCCAGCTGCTGCACCGCCGAAAGAAGTTTGCTCCCAGCCATCCACATGCCCAGCGGTTGAATGCTAGCTTGGCAAAATTGCTAGCACTTCAACTGCTGCCTTTTCAGTTGGTAGACTCTGCCCCCTTCCGTGAGTTTGTGGAATGTGCGGTTCCTCAGTTGCAGGTACCCAAACGCCACTTTTTCTCATGGAAAGCGATTCCAGCTCTCTACCGGCATGTGGAAGGCAATGTCCATGCCTCGCTGGACTGGGCGGTCAGCGGTAAGGTGCATATTACTGCTGACTCATGGTCCAGCAGGCATTGACAGGGACGTTACCTAAGTTTCACGGCGCATTGGGTGACTCTGCTGGCAGCTGGGAAGGATGCAGGACAAGGTGCAGTAGTGTTGGAGGTTGTTCTGCCACCACGCCTCCAAAATGCTAATGATTGTGACACACCTCTCTCCTCCACCCCCTCCTCTTCTTCTTCCTCCATGGCCTCTTCCTGTGCTTTGTCCTCGGAACCAGCGGTGCTCCGTAGCCGTTCAAGGGGCTACGCAAGTACGCAGGCCAAAAGATGCCATGCGGTGCTTGAGCTGGTGTGCTTGGGGGACAGGAGCCACACTGGGGCAGAGGTTCTGTCAGCTCTGCAGGGGCAGGTTCAGAGGTGGTTGACGCCACGCCAACTTAAGGCAGGAATGTTGGTTTACGACAATGGCACCAACCTCCTCTCTGCCCTCCGACAGGGACAAATGACCCATGTGCCCTGTTTGGCTCACGTCCTTAACTTGGTGGTGCAGCGGTTCTTGGGCAGGTACCCGGGCTTACAGGATGTCCTGAGGCAGGCCAGGAAAGTCTGCGTGCATTTCCGCCGGTCATATAATGCCAGTGCTCGGCTGACGGACCTCCAAAAGGAGTTTAACCTGCCCAAGAACCGCCTAATCTGTGACATGCCCACAGGTGGAACTCAACGTTGGCCATGCTGCAGCAGCTGCACACGCAGCAGAGGGCCATCAATGAGTACCTGTGCGACTATGGCACCAGGACAGGGTCAGGGGAACTTGTTTTTTTTTCCCCACGCCAGTGGGCCATGATCAGGGATGCATGCACTGTCCTGTCACCATTTGAGGAGGCCACGAGGATGGTGAGCAGTAACAGTGCATGCATCAGTGACACTGTCCCCCTTGTCCACCTGTTGGAGCACACGCTGCGTGGAATAATGGACAGGGCACTTGAGGCAGAACAGAGGCAGGAAGAGGAGGACTTCCTTAGCTCTCAAGGCCCCCTTTATCCAGACAGTGTTCCTGCGTGCCCGCCAATCACACAGGAAGAGGAGGAGGAGGAGGAGGAAGATTGTGTCAGTATGGAGGTGGAGCCTGGCACTCAGCATCAGCAGCAGTCTTTAAGGGATCAGTCCCAAGAAACACATGGACTTGTACATGGCTGGGAGGAGGTGGCTGTGGACCATGTCGTCCTTTGTGACCCAGAGGACTCCGGACCGAATGCCTCAGCAAACCTACGCTGCATGGCCTCCCTGATCCTGCAAAGCCTGCGTAAGGATCCTCGTATTCGTGGTATCAAGGAGAAGGACCAATACTGGCTGGCAACCCTCCTTGATCCACGTTACAAAGGTAAGGTTGCGGACCTTATCTTGCCATCGCAGAGGGAGCAGAGCATGAAACATCTTCGGGAGGCCTTGCAGAAAGGTCTGTGCAGTTCCCAGAGACTGGGAGGTTACAAACTCCTGTTTCTGGACAATGTGTTGCTGAGGCTTCGGTCAGTCAAAGAAGGAGCAGTGGAGAAGGTGGCCGTCTGACCGATGCGTTCAGACAATTTTTTGGTCCGCAGCCCCAAGGTATGATCGGTTCCAGCAACCATCGCCAGCGTCTGTTTTACATGGTGCAGGAATACCTAGGGGCAAGATCAGACTTGGACACCTTTCCCACCGAAAATCCTCTGGGTTACTGGGTCTTGAGGATGGATCACTGGCCAGAGCTTGCATAGTATGCAATTGAGCTACTGGCCTGTCCTGCATCCAGCGTTCTTTTGGAACGCACATTCAGTGCTGCTGGAGGCGTGGTAACCGATCACAGGGTGCGTCTGTCCACCGACTCGGTCGATCGACTGACCTTCATAAAAATGAATCAGTCTTGGATCACCACCAGCTACCAAGCACCTGATGCTGATGTAACCGAATATTTTTTTTTGAAATCTCAGATTATCCTCTTCCTCCTCAATCATCACGCTGATAGCTTGTAAGAACATTTTTGGTTCTGGGCGCCACCACCAGTGCCTAAGGCCCAATTTTTCAGCCCCTGTTTAACAGGGGCGTGTAATTACAATTTTTGATGCAATACTTTGCAGCAGGGCTCGTTCCTGCGTTCCAACTAGAGTGTCTGTGAGGGGTTGCAGTGTTGTGGCACCAGCACCAGTGCCTAAGGCTCAATTTTTCTGCCCCTGTTTAACAGGGGCGTGTAATTACAATTTTTGATGCAATACTTTGCAGCAGGGCTCGTTCCTGCGTTCCAACTAGAGTGTCTGTGAGGGGTTGCAGTGTTGTGGCACCAGCACCAGTGCCTAAGGCCCAATTTTTTCTGCCCCTGTTTAACAGGGGTGTGTAATTACAATTTTTGATGCAATACTTTGCAGCAGGGCTCGTTCCTGCGTTCCAACTAGAGTGTCTGTGAGGGGTTGCAGTGTTGTGGCACCAGCACCACCACCACGACCAAAGGCCCAATTTTTCTGCCCCTGTTCAACAGGGGCATGTAATTACAATTCTTGATCTAATATTTCACAGCAGGGCCCATTTCTGCACCCACCAAGAGCAAGTGAGGACTTACAGTGTTGTGGCACCAGCACCACCACCACCACCACCAAAGGCCCAGTTTTTCTGCCCCTGTTCAACAGGGGCATGTAATTACAATTCTTGATCTAATATTTCACAGCAGGGCCCTGTGAAGGCTTAAAGTGTTGTGGCCACAACCTAAGGCCCAAATTTCTGCTGAGTATATAGGGCAGGCCCCTACTTTCAAACATCTAACTTACAAACGACTCCTACTTGCAAACGGAAGGAGACAACAGGAAGTGAGATGAAATCTACCCCTAGGAAGGGAAATTAACTCTCCTGTAAGAGTTAATATGGGAAAAACATTTCTCCTTTCCACTGATGCTTTCCAATCCTTGTTCCACAAAAAAACCCAAATTTTCAAAAAGCATTTGTCATTGGGACAAAAAGTGAGGTGAAATCTTCTAAAGAGGAGGAAAGACAGCAAAACAAATGTCACAGGGGTGATAACCCTTCCCTATGTTTTCCAAAAAGCTTAAAAAAGATTTTTTGGCTGGAGCTAAACACTTTAAAAATGTACCTGTTCAAATTGACAAACAGATTCTACTTAACAACAAACCTACAGTCCCTGTCTTGTTTGCACCGCCTGTATACTGCTGTTCAGAGTATATAGGGCCTGGTGGCCCCACACCTTTCCTTATTTTAATTTGGGTGCGGGGTTCCCCTTAATATCCATACAAGACCCAAAGGGCCTGGTAATGGACTGGGGGGTACCCATGGTGTTTGTCTCACTGATTTTCATCCTGTTCAACAGGGACATGTAATTACAATTCTTGATCTAATATTTTACAGTGTTGTGGTACCAGCACCACCACCACCAAAGGCCAAATTTTGCTGCCCCTGTTCCACAGGTGCATGTAATTACAATTCTTGATCTAATATTTCACAGCAGGGCCTGTTCCAGCGCCCACCAAGAGTAATTGTGAGGACTTACAGTGTTGTGGCACCAGCACCACCACCACCATCACCATCACCAAAGGCCCGATTTTTCTGACCCTGACCCAACAGGGGCATGTAATTACAATACTTGATCTAATATTTTACAGCAGGACCCTGTGAGGGCTTACAGTGTTGTGGCAACACCAACACCTAAGGCCCCAACTTCTGCAGAGTATATAAGACAGGCCCCTACTTTCAAACATCCAACTTACAAATGACTCCTACTTGCAAACGGAAGGAGACAACAGGAAGTGAGATGAAATCTACCCCTAGGAAGGGAAATTCTCTTCTGTAAGAGTTAATATGGGAAAAAAGTTGCTCCTTTCCACTGATGCTTTATCACCAATCCTTGTTTCAGTAAAAACCTCAAATTTTCAAAAAACATTTGTCATTGGGACAGAAAGTGAGGTGAAATGTTCTGAAGAGGAGCACAGACAGCAAAACAAATGTCACAGGGGTGATAACCCTTCACTACGTTTTCCAAAAAGCTTAAAATAGATTTTTTGGCTGGAGCTAAACACTTAGTACCCATGCTGTTTGTCTCACTGATTTTCATCCATATTACCAGGACCCGGCATTACATTAAAGCCGTAAGCAGTTTTAAATGACTTGTACTCCTTTAAAAATGTCATTTTGTGCAGGGACTGTTCTAAGCACAGGAAACATGCGCCACTTTACAGGCATACTATAGACACCCCACAGGTTCGATGTTTAAAGGAATATGTTTTTTTTTTCACTTTAAGCATCATTAAAATGACTGCTCCTGAAAAATAGGACGTTTTTAAAACTTTTTTTCGCATTGATGCATGTCCCCTGGGGCAGGACCCGGGTCCCCAAGCCCTTTTTAGGACAACACCATGCAAATTAGCCTTTAAAATTAGCACGCTTGAGTCCCATAGACTTCAATGGGGTTCTAACGTTCGTGCGAAGTTTCGCTCCGTTCGCAGGTTCTGGTGCGAACCAAACCGGGGGGTGTTCGGCTCATCTCTACTAATTACATACCCCTATTGAATGCAATTAGAGTAGATATAGAGAAATGGTCTCAATTAGCACACTCATGGTTGGGGAGAACTGGAGTGGTAAAGATGAATATACTACCCAGGTTGCTGCTTATGTTCCAAATGATTCCCTATGGCGTACCGACAGGTTTCTTTACACTGGTAGGCTCATTGATCAATAAATATGTCTGGAACAGAAGACGCCCCCGGCTTGCGAGGTCCCTTCTCACTGGACCTAAGAGTGAAGGGAGCTTAGCCCTACCAGATCTTAAAATATATTTCTTGGTGATAGTATTGACTAGAATATCAGATTGGAAGTATCAAAAAGACTCTAAGTTATGGGTGAATCTGAAAACTGAGCTTAGTTGCTCAGACCTACTCACACAAGTTTGGAATCCTAGGAAATACATAACTTTGTCCTCTACCACTTCACCGCTTACACGCTCCACCCTCATGGTATGGGACTCGATGTGCAAAAGGAATAAATGGCCTTACAACTCTCCACTTATGCCATTGACCGGCCACAACTACTTCCCCCCAGGGAATATAGATTCCGGGATCCATGTTTGGAATCTTGGGCCTTTGGCTCAATTACATCAGGTAATCACCCCATCGGGGTTTGTGCCGTTGTCCATGTTATTACACAGCACCACGTCGATGCTAATGGATCAATGGAGATATTGCCAAATTGCTGCTTTTGTGCACTCTCTCCCAAAACCTCTGAGGTTACTCTCAGATCTGACACCCATAGAATCTACTTTATCGGAGCAACCGATGTGGAGAAACCTGTCTCTCACTTTTACAGAGTTTTGCAGTCATTAACCAACATATGCGATCCTACTTACTTAAGCAACTGGGAAAAGGATCTCCACAAAGAAATATCAACATCCCAAAGATCCATCATTCTCACAATGGCTCACACCTCCTCTGGAGCTTTTAAATGGCAGGAGTTAACTACAAATTGTTGACGAGATAGCACTACACCCCTGTAGTGCTTCATAAGTCCTTCCCACAAGCATCACCATTGTGTTGGAGGGGTTGTGGGGACCGAGCAACACATGCCCACGTCTGGTGGTTTTGCCCACTTATACGCTCATATTGGCTGTCTATTCTATACTGGGCAAAAGAGATTCAAGGCTGTGAGATACCTAATGACCCATGGATTGCATTGCTACATTGTACAGGCGAACCAGTGGGAACATATAAAAAATCTATAACACCACACCTTCTTAACGCTGCAAAAGCTCTCATCCCCAAATATTGGAAGCAAACGACTATTCCTACCTTACGCCAATGGCTACTGAAGGTAAATTACATATATTATATGGAAGATCTTACCCTTAGAAATAAATCAGATCTAGCTAAGAAAATATGGTCCTGCTGGTTCGCCTTTAAGTACACCTCTGCTTATGCGGAAATTATGTCTCAACCTAGATAACTTTGCTGTTAAATAACTCTATGTGATTGAAATTGGCCCGAGGCGGACACACCCCCTCCCCCCCTTCCCTCCCCCTCCTTTCCCCACCCTTCTTGTCTTTCACTCTATTCTTTCTTTCTCTCTTCCCTTTTACTTACATTCTGTTCTCTCAAGGTTTTATGCCTGTGTAAAAGGCTTTTACAAAGTAGATTCTAGCGTCTTTACCCTGTTTTTTGGGTTAATACTTTGATTTATGACAAGTAGGTAAGATTTGAACACACTGGGCCTCGATATCTGCCCCTGACACCCTTGGAATATGAATATTCATGTATTGTTCTATATACCTGGGTATCTAACTGTCCACTTTTCCCGAGGTTCTCTTATCATCTAGTTGTAATCTCCTCTGTTTTGGTATAATGTACATTGTTCACTATACATGCTATTCTATAATAAAAACAAATTAAACAAAAAAAAATCCTCTTTATCCTTAAATGTCTTTAAACCATGTGTGTTTTCCTCAATTTGTTCCTGTATTGAAGTCAATTTACCTACTGAAGATAAATTACATGTATTATATGGAAGATCTTACCCTTACCCTTAGAAATAAATCAGACCTAGCTAAGAAAATATGGTCCTGCTGGTTCGCCTTTAAGTACACCTCTGCTTATGCGGAAAGTATGTCTCAACCTAGATAGCTTTGCTGTTAAATAACTCTGTGATTGAAATTGGCCCGAGGCGGACACACTCTCCCCCCCCTTCCCTCCCCCTCCTTTCCCCACCCTTCTTGTCTTTCACTCTATTCTTTCTTTCTCTCTTACCTTTTACTTACATTCTGTTCTCTCAAGGTTTTATGCCTATGTAAAAGGCTTTTACAGAGTAGATTCTACCGTCTTTACCCTGTGTTTTGGGTTAATAAGTAGGTATGATTTGAACGCACTGGGCCTCGATATCTGCCCCTGACACCCTTGGAATATGAATATTCATGTATTGTTCTGTATACCTGGGTATCTAACTGTCCACTTTTTCTGAGGTTCACTTGTCATCTAGTTATAGGTTTGGTATAATGTACATTGTTCACTATACATGCTATTCTATAATAAAAACTAATTAAACAAAAAAAAAATTCCCCTTTATCCTTAAATGTCTCTAAACCATGTGCGCTTTCCTCAATTTGTTCCTGTATTGAAGTCAATTGAATTTTTTCCTCTTCTACAATTAACTTCATAGCAGCAACTCCATGATTCACGCAGAGTTCATTCCACTTAGGTAGGAAACGATCGGTATGTAAGTGTTCGGCTGGAATAATTTTATCTCTTAAACCTCTTGGTACTATTCGATGTGAAATATATGTCTCCAGAGATGACACATCCCACTTTTCACCCATCTATCAAACTAAAAATGGACTATTCGAACACACATGTCAACTTCCTGGACACTACAGTATATATCAGGGATGACAAGCTACACACGTCAATATACAGAAAACCGACTGACCGATGCAGCTATCTTCATAGTTCCAGTTTTCACCCCCAACACACCAAACGGGCCATCATACACAGCCAGGCCATCAGATACCACCGAATTTGTTCAGACCCAGAAGACAGAGATAAACATCTCAGAACACTGGCAGACTCCTTCCATAAGAAAGGTTACAAAGACAAAACCATCAACAACAGCATAAACACAGCCTTGAAAACCCGAAGAGAAAATCTCCTCCAATACACAGAGAAAAAAACAAATAACCGAGTACCTCTAGTCACCACATACAACCCAGCACTTGAAGGGATCAAAAAGATAATCAAAGATTTACAACCCATTATAACAGAGCATGAAACTCTGAAAGGAATATTCCAACAACCCCCATTATTGGCTTTCAGACAACCACCCAACCTCAGACACAAACTAATCAGCAGGAAACTTTACTCTGATTATGAAGTCACAAATAATGGTAGCAAACCCTGCAATAAAAAACGCTGCAAACTATGCAACCAGATAAATCTATCCAAAAGTGTTACACACACAAATGGGACCTTCAGTATCATGGGATCTTACAGCTGTACCTCAAGTAATGTTGTGTACCTCATCCAATGCAAAAGGTGCAGCAAAGGATCTTATGTTGGTGAAACAGGACAGAAGTTGCAAGCGAGGATGAATTTGCACAGACATACCATCAAAGAACATAAAGAAGACAGTTTATGCACACCTGTGGGACATCATTTCTCACAATCGGACCACACCATAGAAGACCTCAATGTTTTAGTTCTTAAAGGGAGTTTCAGAACTATCCAGGAAAGGAAAACGTTTGAACTAAGAATAATACTTCTTTTTGACAGGAAGAATAATGGCCTGAATTTAGATATTGGTTTCCTTACATATTATGCTAAAGTTTTACAACCGCTCTGTGATTAGTACCCCCCCCCCCTGCATTCCCCCCTAGCTCTCCCTCTGTCTTATCTCACTAACTCTGCTGCTATCTTTATTACCATTGATTTGTATGTGTTTGGTTTTCTCTTTTTTTTTTTTTTTTTCTTCTTTAACATTCTGCTTAAAAATTTGTGAATCAGTACTGCTTGGACCTTGAAGAAGGGGACATACCCTGAAAGCTTGTCCTGAAAAATTGTATGTTAGTGCAAATAAAAAAGTATCACGGACAGTACTCAATTTTCTCTGTCACAATTGCACTAATATGGCTACAATCAAATCAAGTGTGTTCTTTAAATTTTTGATCTCATCATCTTGGTTGAAAGCTCGGGGTGTGTCACCCTGGAATGCAGTACTTATCTCAAGTTCTATATCCTCCCCCGGCATAAATGCCATTCCTCATACAGTGCACAAAAATAGAACCTATGAAAATTATATCAATTGGTTGAATTTATATAAGCTTGCATAGAAGTGACCGTAATGATCACAAAAACATGTATATAGTAAGAGGAAAAGGGATAGGGGAAAAATGGGGACGCTTGGGCAAGCTATATATACCGTATTTATCGGCATATAACACGCGCTGGCATATAACATGCACCCCAAGTTTAGGAGGGAATTTTAAGGAAAAACACTTTTTAAGGAAAAAAACTTACATTTAAATGCCCATCAATGCAGCCTTACCAGTGTCCATCTGCAGCCTTGTCAGTGTCCATCTGCATGCTTGTCCAGTGTCATTTGCAGCCTTATCAGTGTCATTTGCAGCCTTGCCAGTGTCATTTGCAGCCTTATCAGTGTCCACCTGCAGCCTTGTCAGTGTCCGTCTGCAGCCTTGTCAATGACATTTGCAGCCTTATCAGTGTCCACCTGCAGCCTTGCAGCCTTGCCAGTGTCCATATGCAGCCTTGTCAGTGACATTTGCAGCCTTGCCCGGGCTGCAGTTAAACTGCAGTGACTTGTCAGTGTCACTGCAGTTTGAAAATTGCGCCGCTGGCGCCGAGATACACAGAGCCGGCTCTTCTCGGCTCTTCTTTGCTCCTCTCGTAGTCCCGCCCAGACTGGGCGTGACTGTGAGCGGAGCCGAGCGCCGCCCATATACATACATAGCCGAGTGTACTCGGCTAGGTTCGGCTAGCTCCGCTCACAGTCATGCCCAGTCCCTGTGTTATGTCCATCATAGGGCGGGACTGGGCGTGACTGTGAGAGGAACTAGCTGAGCCTAGCTGAGTACACTTGGCTTGGATTTATATAAGCTTGCATAGAAGTGACCGTAATGATCACAAAAACATGTATATAGTAAGAGGAAAAGGGATAGGGGAAAAATGGGGACGCTTGGGCAAGCTATATATAAATAGATGGTCAATTAATTAACTGACCAATCACTGATCATACACCTGGTGTGGCGTTGTTGCTGTAACCAGAAACAAATTGTAGGAACAAAAAAGGGGGGGAGGGCACTTGATACAAAGAATACCGGGTGAAAAGAGGTCACTTTAGCAACAAAACTGATCAGAGTATTCAGTTTAATCAAATATATAAATTTATTATAATGTCAAATAATTCAAACATTGGTGTAATCAATAAAAGCACACACATTATGGCTATTGAGGAGTAACCATATCTAATTAAAATTCTACAGATGGGACAACATTCAAAGACTTAATACAAAACAACACTGAACACGGTCTGGACATTTTATGGTGGTCAGCAGCAGTGTCAATTCAATTGGTGGGGGGTTTCCCTATGGAGGATCACAATGGATCACTTGAATAAATAATACATTTTTATGATGATTAGCTGCTGATCAACATAAATATGGGGGAACAGAGTAGGTGAGAAAACAGGTTAGAAAAGACTGATAATTCATGGATGGCAGAACCAGCATTTGGAGAGTGACCATACACGTGTACTATGGCTGTAAGGTATCAAGAAAATGTGGGCTATGAGAACAACCTTGGATTCTCAGGCAGTCAATAAGGTGCAAATATCACATATTTGATCAGGTCCACACATTAAATAGATTTGATAATAGTGATGGTAGTTAGATGTTCCTTATTGCCAAGTTATTGAGCAGTTTACAACTCATGGTTCACTATGGCTACCACATAGTGCTGTCACTGGAAAGTGCCAAGTGTTGATAACATTGTTCAAGTGATACTTGTGGTGCTGAGTGACAAGTCTTAAAGCATCATACTTCAAGTGCAAGCATAGAGTTAAGTTCATCAAGTATAGACAGCATAGGATTTATCCATACATTACCACCCATATGTATGGAGGGGGCTGATCCAGTTCCTTTCTTATATAGCTGGCGGCGTAGCCAAGATGACCCTGATGGCAGTGGAATCTCACAACAGATGATGGCGACCACATTACATCTCCGTGGCCAGGTATATCCAGCTCGTTTCTGTGTTAATCAACCACTGGCCTTGCCGGTCTCATGGGCTGTTATGGCCGTTTACCGCATACTTTTCCAGGCGTCCTGTGTCTCACAGCTGTTCAGCTCCCATTGCACCGTAGAGTGTGACAGCGCTGTTGACGCCAACGCGTTTCGCTGGAGCCAGTAGCGTAGCTTAATCTCAGACGTTGATTGGTGGAGCGGCCAGTGTAGTTTAACAGGGAACAGTATCTTTGTCAGTGAAAAGGTTACTTTGAAAAAAACACACATTCAAATCAATGCACCTCATAAGTAGCCAAAGGAAAGTTAATTGGCTAACAATGAAGCAATTCCTCATGTATCAACAACAGAGGTTTTGCAATCATATTGTATAGTGTGTATGGGGTATATCATATAATTGAAAACAGTACTGTGTACATGAGAGGAAGAGGAAAAAAGGGAGAGAATAGGAGATCAGGGCAGTATGACACACGCCAAGAGGAGGGACAAACAAGGGACAATGAGCCAAACAGATGAGGGAGCAGAGTCATTTTTTGGTTCAGTTTAGCATACTAAATTAAGCAATAATTAATACTAAGTCACATTCAGTAAATTCATTACGTTTATTAAAAAGGGGTTTACTGGCGACTTCTTTAGTGTGTCCAGGATGCACTGACATTGTATAGGTCTTCAAGAAGACCTAAAAATTTAGTTCAGTGTTCAAGCCTAGCGGCACTAGGGACTTTAAACGGTACAACCACCATTTCTCTTTTTGTAGGAGCACCCGATCAAAGTCGCCTCATCTGGTGGGTAACTTTAATACATAAATGCCTTTAACAAGCATTCCTGTAGAGCTTCTGCCATGATGTGATGCAAAATGTTTAGTTAACGATTTCTCAGGGTTCTTCTCTTTGTCATTGATTTCTCGTTTATGTTCCCCAATTCGTACCTTGAGGGTTCTCTTTGTTTTGCCCACATAGATTTTGGGGCAGGGGCAGGTTATCATGTAGCTGACTCGGGACGTGGAACAGTTAATTAAGTCTCGTATTACATAATTCTCATTGCCTAGAGCATCTGTGAAAGTGGAGGTTCTGTGTACAAATGGACAGATCTGGCATTTATTACACGTAAACATACCTGTACTCCATGTGTAATCAGCTAGCCAGGTAGGGTCAGGCTTGTGAATTCCGACTTAACAAGCATGTCGCCCAGGTTTCTGGCATGTCGAGCCACCAACCTGGGTGAGGTGCCGACTATGTTTGACATTCCAGGGGAATTAGTTAAGACACCCCAGTGTTTCTCCAAAACAGAGCGGACTTCATTCCACTGGGAACCAAATGTCGTTATTATCCTAGTCTGGTCACCTGTTTTCTGGGAATTACGAAAGTTGGGGTCAGTTGAATCTAGAGCCAATAGGCTGCTCTGGTCCCTGATTGCTGCTCTTTGTTTGGCCCTTCTAATCTGTCTATGCGAGTAACCGCATTCGCGGAACCTCGCATAGAGTTCAAGGGATTCTCGTCTGTAGTCACTTGCTTTAGTGCAGTTCCTTTTAATACGTAAACATTGCCCCACTGGAATACCATTTTTTAGCCAGTGGGGGTGGTGACTGGTGGCACATAGGAAGGTATTTGTGGATGTTTCTTTACGGAACGTACATGTAAGGAGACGGCCATTTTGTAAGGTGATCTGCAGATTGAGGAAGGGCAAACACACCCGATCAAAGGTATACGTCTACCTTATATTGCATTGATTTATGTTGAGCTCTTTCATGAATTCATGCAGGTCTTCGGTGGTGCCCTACCAGATCACCAGTACATCGTTGATGTACCGTAACCAGGTGTGTACGTGGTCACGGTACATCGATGAAGGGTAGACGTCTTCCTCCTCCCAGAGCCCCAAGTGGAGGCAAGCGTAGGCCAGAGCCCACGCCGCCCTCATTGAGGTGCCACAAATCTGCTGGTAGTAAGTTGTTGGGAACAGAAAATAGTTGTTCAGTAATGCGAATTCCAGTACATCGATTAGAAATTCATTTTGTGGTCCCGATTCCAGATACATATTTTTCAGAAAGGTCTCAACTGCTTTAATTCCACACCTATGGGGAATCGAAGTATACAGGGACTCAACGTCAATCCCAACTATCAATACATCACCTAAGTGTTCCAATTCGTCAAGTTCAGAAATTTTAGCCTGGACATGCCTAGTGTCCTGTACATAGGATTTTAAGTTCGTAACCATGTCTTTTAGAAGGGAGTCCAAGTATCTACCCACTCTCTCCAAAGGGCCCTGGCAGGACGATACTATCGGCCTGCCTGGAGGGTTATGCAAGTTCTTATGTATTTTGGGGATAATGTAGAAGGTAGGTACATTAAACTCCCGGACATAAAGATGTTGAAACTCGCATATTGTCAAAAGTCCTTCATCCTTGGCTTCTACCAGTTTTTTTTTTTAATTCCCTGACTACAAGAGGGAAGGGATTACTATCTAATTTCCTGTAGGTAGATTTATCACACAATTGGCGTTTTACCTCCTTCTCATAGTGTTGTTCATTCAACAACACTACGTTTCCTCCTTTATCGCTCTTTTTAATAACAATGTCCTTTCTCTTCTGGACATCATTGAGTGCACGCTGTTCATCTGTTGTTAAGTTGTTATTGGTCTTTTGAGTCCAATTGACCTTTCCGAGATCAGTCTGAATTAAGTCTAGAAAGATTTGTAGCCATTTATTCTTTGATAGGGGAGGCATTTTCTGAGCCCTAATTCTCCAATTGGCCTTCCTTTTTATCAAAGTATTTGTTTCGGTTGGTCCCTCATTCTCCTGTAGCAGGAAATTCAGGGTATCGAGTGCCAGTTGGTCCTCCGCATCCAGGGGTAATGTGGCTTCAGCCGAGTTGTCTTTACTCTTATATAAGGACTTTAGGAAGACTTTCCTTAGAAACAATGCGACATCCTTATATACAGAGAATTCATCACTTTTGCTACCAGGGAAAAGGACAATCCTTTTTGTAGTAGACTTATATGATCTGAGGTTAATTCAAAATCAGACAAGTTTACCGCCGTCATATCTTTATTGGGCCAGGAAGTAAGTGGTAATAGTGGTCCAGTCACTGTCTTTTTTGGCTCCTGGTGTTTGTCCTTTCTTTGGTCGTTTTTGACTGCTTGCTGGTTTTTAAGGCAGATTTGGTTTTGGGGGACAGTTCTTGATCAGCAAATTGGCAAAAGGTGGATCGCAAACACAAATCCCCCATCTTTAGCGCTTCGTCCCAGCTGGCGTAGGGTCCAAAATCGCTGGCTGAGGCCTCTTTCTCTCGACGTCTGACATTGAAGGACCTCTTCCATCCGCAAGTATTCCTTGATCATTTGTGTTTTGTTGACTAACTTTTATTTTGGCATTGGAACTTTAAATCATTCACCTGAACTAAGGTTCTGAACCACTTTGAGATGCTTGATAATGCCCTGGGTTCTACGTTGCACATCTTAAGATATGTGTTCTATGTTTAATATTTTTGTCTTTATGCTATGTAATTAATGTTATCAGTTGAGCGTCTACTATTATTAAACTGGTGTCGGCACCGGAGCGGCAAGCCTATTTTGGTGCCCATGGTCAGATGCCCGGGAGCCCTCACTCCCCCCCAGGGGGTGTTGTGTGGCCCCATGTCTGCGCGCTTCTGTCCCTCTTGGGGTCGTGGGTGTGCAGGTGTCGGGGCTCATGTGTGCAATCTCCTCGCTCTGCAGACATATGCATGCACATGCTGACCCGCCCCCAGATTGGTTTGTGATTTCTCTGCTACTAAATGTTAATTGCCTTTCTTTTTCTTATTCTTTCTCTCTTCTCCTCTCCTTTTCACTTCTTTTCTCCCACCCCCCTCCCATCCTGCCTTCTTGTTTTCCGCCTCAGGTTCACCTCTTCACGAAAACTCCATTTGCAGAGATCCCCTGTTGGACCACATGGCTATAGTAAACTTAATTTCTTTTAATGTACGGGGCCTCCACGCCCCAGGAAAAAGGCACAATTTATATAGGGAGCTGGGTCGTCTGAGGGGGGATGTGGTCTTCCTGCAGGCATACCACGCATACCACTTCTGTGAAACTCTTCTCCCATCAGTACCCCACGTGGTATTATAGCTTATCAAATGTACATAAAGCAAAAGGTGTGGCCATTGGGTTCCGCAGGGATACCGCGTTTACGTTAGATACCATGCTGGGCGTTTTCTGTTTTTGAGAGGCAACCTGGGTAGTATGCCATGTACCTTGGCAACTTTATATGCCCCCAACTGTGATCAGGCAGGTTTTATTGCATCCACCCTCAAAAAATTGAGAGACTTTGCTCGCGGGTGCATTTTACTTTCGGGTGACTTCAATTCTCCCCTGGAACCTGTCCTTGACACATCCAAGGCAAGATCCAGCATCTCCTACAAACGTCTTCTATTCATACGCAAAAGACTACACGATGCTCAGCTAATTGATATATGGAGGATTATGCACCTGCGTGAGAGAGATTACACCCACTATTCCCAGGTTCACCATACTTACTCCAGAATTGATTTGTTCTTTATTGATCATCACCACCTTTCGCTTCCCGTGATTGCTTGTAGTATGGGTCTATATTTATATATAACTTTAGTTATTGAATTACAAGAAACTTAGTAATAGTTTTAAGGTGATTACTTATATATATATTACTTATATATATATATAGATATATATTTCTGTATATGTAAAATGTATGTTTCTGAGCTCACAGACGGTCACTCACAGAGGGTCATTGTCTCTCGGGAACATTATAGTTAGTCTTTTGTTAGTACCAGATAAAACCAGCACCAGCTTTTTCGCGCCTTCCATCTAGCCTTTAAAAGGTCAGACAATAGAGCAGGCAGGTGGATTTTTTGGTCTTAGGTCTCAAAGTCTAGGCACTTGAATGTGCCTAGACTTTGAACAGACCATCGCCTTCCAGAACTTACAGTAGTTATGGGGTCCCCTGGAATTGAATATGCTATATTTATCCTGTATCGTATCATCTGTAATACATCTTTAATCGAAGCTAAGTAAAACTTTTTATTACATTCTTTGTGTTTTGTGTTTTAATCCTTGCATTTACTGACCACATATCTGAAAAGGTAAATATATGAATGAACCTATGAATAAATGTAACACAGAATGTAACCCCTTGTTACATAATGGCGCTGTGAGCAGGATATTTAACCTTTTCAGTGCTGGTTTGATGTGCAGTGATTAATCCTGGTAATACTGTTGTGAATTGTAATGTTTTTTGACAATTGGGAAACTGTATTATTAGTGTGCACTGTGATGGGAGGTTTGTTGCTAGCTTTACTTTGGTGGCAGTTAGTGGCAGATATGTTTGATTTAACCCTTTCATGACTAAGCCTATTTTTGAAATTTGGTGTTTACAAGTTAAAATCCATATTTTTTGCTAGAAAATTACTTAGAGCCCCCAAACATTATATATATTTTTTTAGCAGAGAATCTAGAGAATAAAATGGTGATTGTTGCAATATTTTTTATCACACGGTATTTGTGCAGCGGTGTTTTAAACGCAAATTTTTGGAAAAGGGACACTTTCATTAATTTTAAAAAATCCAAACAGTAAAGTTACCCCAATTTTTTTGTATAATGTGAAAGATGATGTTACGCTGAGTAAATAGATACCAAACATGTCACCCTTTATAATTGCACGCACTCGTGGAATGGCGACAAACTACGGTACCTATGAATTTCCATAGGCGACGCTTTAAATTTTTTTTACGGTTACCAGGTTAGAGTTACAGAGGGGGTCTATGGCTAGAATTATTGCTCTCGCTCTGACGATCGCGGCGATACCTCACATGTGTGATTTGAACACCGTTTACATATGCGGGCGCGACTTCAGTATGCGTTTTCTTCGCTGTGTGAGCTCGCGGGGACAGGGGCACTTTAACCACTTAAGGACCGCCTCACGCCGATGTACGTCGGCAAGGCGGCACGGGCAGGCAAAATCACGTACATGTACGTGATTTGCCTCCCGCGGGTGGGGGGTCCGATCGGACCCCCCCCCGCCGCCCGAGGCGGTCCCGTTCTGTCCCCCGGCGATCAGAGACGAGGGGGAGGCCATCCGTTCGTGGCCCCCCCCTCGCGATCGCCGCCGGCCAATGGGAACACTCCTTTGCTGCTGTATGCTAAACAGCAGCAAAGGAAGTGATGTCATCTCCCCTCGGGTCGGTAGTTTCCGTTCCGGCCCGAGGAGAGACGACATGTGAGTGAGTGCACCAACACACACACACAGTAGAACATGCCAGGCATACAAAACACCCCGATCCCCCCCCCCGATCGCCCCCCGATCCCCCCCAATCACCCCCCCCCCCCCCCTGTCACCAGCAGTTTTTTTTTTTTTTTTTTTTTCTGATTACTGCTGTGTCAGTTTGTGACAGTTACTGTGTTAGCACAGTTACTGTTACCCCCCTGTAGGTCTAGGGTACCCCCCTAACCCCCCCTAATAAAGTTTTAACCCCTTGATCACCCCCCGTCACCAGTGTCGCTAAGCGATCATTTTTCTGATCGCTGTATTAGTGTCGCTGGTGACGCTAGTTAGTGAGGTAAATATTTAGGTTCGCCGTCAGCGTTTTATAGCGTCAGGGACCCCCATATACTACCTAATAAATGTTTTAACCCCTTGATTGCCCCCTAGTTAACCCTTTCACCACTGATCACCGTATAACCGTTACGGTTGACGCTGGTTAGTTCGTTTATTTTTTATAGTGTCAGGGCACCCGCCGTTTATTACCGAATAAAGGTTTAGCCCCCCGATCGCCCGGCGGTGATATGCGTCGCCCCAGGCAGCGTCAGATTAGCGCCAGTACCGCTAACACCCACGCACGCAGCATGCGCCTCCCTTAGTGGTATAGTATCTGATCGGATCAATATCTGATCCGATCAGATCTATACTAGCGTCCCCAGCAGTTTAGGGTTCCCAAAAACGCAGTGTTAGCGTGATCAGCCCAGATACCCGCTAGCACCTGCGTTTTGCCCCTCCGCCCGGCCCAGCCCAGCCCACCCAAGTGCAGTATCGATCGATCACTGTCACTTACAAAACACTAAACGCATAACTGCAGCGTTCGCAGAGTCAGGCCTGATCCCTGCGATTGCTAACAGTTTTTTTGGTAGCATTTTGGTGAGCTGGCAAGCACCAGCCCCAGGCAGCGTCAGATTAGCGCCAGTACCGCTAACACCCACGCACGCACCGTAAACCTCCCTTAGTGGTATAGTATCTGAACGGATCAATATCTGATCCGATCAGATCTATACTAGCGTCACCAGCAGTTTAGGGTTCCCAAAAATGCAGTGTTAGCGGGATCAGCCCAGATACCTGCTAGCACCTGCGTTTTGCCCCTCCGCCCGGCCCAGCCCAGCCCACCCAAGTGCAGTATCGATCGATCACTGACACTTACAAAACACTAAACGCATAACTGCAGCGTTCGCAGAGTCAGGCCTGATCCCTGCGATTGCTAACAGTTTTTTTTGTAGCGTTTTGGTGAACTGGCAAGCACCAGCCCCAGGCAGCGTCAGGTTAGCGCCAGTACCGCTAACACCCACGCACGCACCGTACACCTCCCTTAGTGGTATAGTATCTGATCGCATCAATATCTGATCCGATCAGATCTATACTAGCGTCACCAGCAGTTTAGGGTTCCCAAAAACGCAGTGTTAGCGGGATCAGCCCAGATACCTGCTAGCACCTGCGTTTTGCCCCTCCGCCCGGCCCAGCCCACCCAAGTGCAGTATCGATCGATCACTGTCACTTACAAAACTCTAAACGCATAACTGCAGTGTTCGCAGAGTCAGGCCTGATCCCTGCGATCGCTAACAGTTTTTTGGTAGCGTTTTGGTGAACTGGCAAGCACCAGCGGCCTAGTACACCCCGGTCGTAGTCAAACCAGCACTGCAGTAACACGTGGTGACGTGGCGAGTCCCATAAGTGCAGTTCAAGCTGGCGAGATGGCAAGCACAAGTAGTGTCCCGCTGCCACCAAAAAGACAAACACAGGCCCGTCGTGCCCATAATGCCCTTCCTGCTGCATTCGCCAATCCTAATTGGGAACCCACCGCTTCTGCAGCGCACGTACTTCCCCCATTCACATCCCCAACCAAATGCAGTCGGCTGCATGAGAGGCATTTTTATGTCCTCCCGAGTACCCCTACCCAACGAACCCCCCCAAAAAAGATGTCGTGTCTGCAGCAAGCGCGGATATAGGCGTGACACCCGCCATTATTGTCCCTCCTGTCCTGACAATCCTGGTCTTTGCATTGGTGAATGTTTTGAACGCTACCATGCACTAGTTGACTATTAGCGTAGGGTACAGCATTGCACAGACTAGGCACACTTTCACAGGGTCTCCCAAGATGCCATCGCATTTTGAGAGACCCGAACCTGGAACCGGTTACCGTTATAAAAGTTAGTTACAAAAAAAGTGTAAAAAAAAAAAAAAAAATGAAATAAAAAAAAATAGTTGTTGTTTTATTGTTCTCTCTCTCTCTATTCTCTCTCTCTATTGTTCTGCTCTTTTTTACTGTATTCTATTCTGCAATGTTTTATTGTTATTGTTCTTGTTATTGTTATTGTTATTGTTATTATGTTTTATCATGTTTGTTTTTCAGGTGTGTAATTATTTACACTTTACTGTTTACTGTGCTTTATTGTTAACCATTGTTAACCATTTTTTTGTCTTCAGGTACGCCATTCACGACTTTGAGTGGTTATACCAGAATGATGCCTGCAGGTTTAGGTATCATCTTGGTATCATTCTTTTCAGCCAGCGGTCGGCTTTCATGTAAAAGCAATCCTAGCGGCTAATTAGCCTCTAGACTGCTTTTACAAGCCGTGGGAGGGAATGCCCCCCCCCCCCACCGTCTTCCGTGTTTTTCTCTGGCTCTCCTGTCTCAACAGGGAACCGGAGAATGCAGCCGGTGATTCAGCCAGCTGACCATAGAGCTGATCAGAGACCAGAGTGGCTCCAAACATCTCTATGGCCTAAGAAACCGGAAGCTACGAGTATTTCATGACTTAGATTTCGCCGGATGTAAATAGCGCCATTGGGAAATTGGGAAAGCATTTTATCACACCGATCTTGGTGTGGTCAGATGCTTTGAGGGCAGAGGAGAGATCTAGGGTCTAATAGACCACAATTTTTTCAAAAAAGAGTACCTGTCACTACCTATTGCTATCATAGGGGATATTTACATTCCCCGAGATAACAATAAAAATGATTAAAAAAAAAAATATGAAAGGAACAGTTTAAAAGTAAGATTAAAAAAGCAAAAAAATAATAAAGAAAAAAACAAAACAAAAAAAAAACACCCCTGTCGCCCCCTGCTCTCGCGCTAAGGCGAACGCAAGCGGCGGTCTGTCGTCAAACGTAAACAGCAATTGCACCATGCATGTGAGGTATCGCCGCGAAGGCCAGATCGAGTGCAGTAATTTTTCCAGTAGACCTCCTCTGTAAATCTAAAGTGGTAACCTGTAAAGGCTTTTGAAGGCTTTTAAACATGTATTTATTTTGTTGCCACCGCACGTTTGTGCGCAATTTTAAAGCATGTCATGTTTGGTATCCATGTACTCGGCCTAAGATCATCTTTTTTATTTCATCAAACATTTGGGCAATATAGCGTGTTTTAGTGCATTAAAATTTAAAAAAGTGTGTTTTTTCCCCAAAAAATGCGTTTGAAAAATCGCTGCGCAATTACTGTGTGAAAAAAAAAATGAAACACCCACCATTTTAATCTGTAGGGCATTTGCTTTAAAAAAATATATAATGTTTGGGGGTTCAAAGTAATTTTTTTGCAAAAAAAAAAAACTTTTTCATGTAAACAATAAGTGTCAGAAAGGGCTTTGTCTTCAAGTGGTTAGAAGAGTGGGTGATGTGTGACATAAGCTTCTAAATGTTGTGCATAAAATGCCAGGACAGTTCAAAACCCCCCCAAATGACCCCATTTTGGAAAGTAGACACCCCAAGCTATTTGCTGAGAGGCATGTCGAGTCCATGGAATATTTTATATTGCGACACAAGTTGCGGGAAAGAGACAAATTTTTTTTTTGTTTTTTTTTTTTTGCACAAAGTTGTCACTAAATGATATATTGCTCAAACATGCCATGGGAATATGTGAAATTACACCCCAAAATACATTCTGCTGCTTCTCCTGAGCACGGGGATACCACATGTGTGAGACTTTTTGGGAGCCTAGCCGCGTACGGGACCCCGAAAACCAAGCACCGCCTTCAGGCTTTCTAAGGGCGTGAATTTTTGATTTCACTCTTCACTGCCTATCACAGTTTCGGAGGCCATGGAATGCCCAGGTGGCACAAACCCCCCCCAAATGACCCCATTTTGGAAAGTAGACACCCCAAGCTATTTGCTGAGAGGTATAGTGAGTATTTTGCAGACCTCACTTTTTGTCACAAAGTTTTAAAAATTGAAAAAAGAAAAAAAAAAATGTTTTTTCTTGTCTTTCTTCATTTTCAAAAACAAATGAGAGCTGCAAAATACTCACCATGCCTTTCAGCAAATAGCTTGGGGTGTCTACTTTCCAAAATGGGGTCATTTGGGGGGGGTTTGTGCCACCTGGGCATTCCATGGCCTCCGAAACTGTGATAGGCAGTAAAGAGTGAAATCAAAAATTTTCACCCTTAGAAATCCTGAAGGCAGTGATTGGTTTTCGGGGTCCCGTACGCGGCTAGGCTCCCAAAAAGTCCCACACATGTGGTATCCCCATACTCAGGAGAAGCAGCTAAATGTATTTTGGGGTGCAATTCCACATATACCCATGGCCTGTGTGAGCAATATATCATTTAGTGACAACTTTATGAAAAAAAAAAAAAAAAAAAAAGTGTCACTTTCCTGCAACTTGTGTCAAAATATAAAATATTCCATGGACTCAATATGCCTCTCAGCAAATAGCTTGGGGTGTCTACTTTCCAAAATGGGGTCATTTTGGGGGGTTTTGTGCCACCTGGGCATTCCATGGCCTCCGAAACTGTGATAGGCAGTGAAGAGTGAAAGCAAAAATTTACACCCATAGAAATCCTGAAGGCGGTGATTGGTTTTCGGGGCCCCGTACGTGGCTAGGCTCCCAAAAAGTGCCACACATGTGGTATCCCCATACTCAGGAGAAGCAGCTAAATGTATTTTGGGGTGCAATTCCACATAGGCCCATGGCCTGTGTGAGCAATATCATTTAGTGACAACTTTTTGTAAATATTTTATTTTTTTATTTTTTTTGTCATTTTTCAATCACTTGGGACAAAAAAAATAAATATTCAATGGGTTCAACATGCCTCTCAGCAATTTCCTTGGGGTGTCTACTTTCCAAAATGGGGTCATTTGGGGGGGTTTTGTACTGCCCTGCCATTTTAGCACCTCAAGAAATGACATAGGCAGTCATAAACTAAAAGCTGTGTAAATTCCAGAAAATGTACCCTAGTTTGTAGACGCTATAACTTTTGCGCAAACCAATAAATATACGCTTATTGACATTTTTTTTACCAAAGACATGTGGCCGAATACATTTTGGCCTAAATGTATGACTAAAATTTAGTTTATTGGATTTTTTTAATAACAAAAAGTAGAAAATATCATTTTTTTTCAAAATTTTCGGTCTTTTTCCGTTTATAGCGCAAAAAATAAAAACCGCAGAGGTGATCAAATACCATCAAAAGAAAGCTCTATTTGTGGGAAGAAAAGGACGCAAATTTCGTTTGGGTACAGCATTGCATGACCGCGCAATTAGCAGTTAAAGCGACGCAGTGCCAAATTGGAAAAAGACCTCTGGTCCTTAGGCAGCATAATGGTCCGGGGCTCAAGTGGTTAAAAATTTTTTTTTTTTTTTTTTTTTTTTTACTTTATAAATTGTGTTTTAAATTTTTTTTTTTTTTTTACTTTTATTGCTGTCACAAGGAATGTAAACATCCCTTGTGACAGTAATAGGTGGTGACAGGTACTCTTTATGGAGGGATCGGGAGTCTAAAAGACCCCCCCATCCCTCCTTTACACTTCAAAGTATTCAGATCGCCAAAAACGGCGATTCTGAATACTGTGTACTTTTTTAAATTCGGCGCCATTGGCAGCCGAGTAAACGGGAAGTGACGTCATGACGTCGCTTCCGCGTTTACAACAAGAAGGCTGGAACGAAGCCGCTCACAGCTTCGTTCCAGCCCGCCCCCAGCCGCCGAAAGTACCCGATTGGACACCGGGCTTCCCGATCGCACGGGAGGCCCGGTAACAGCGGCGGGAGGGGGGGATATCCCCTCCCGCTTCTCTGGTATAACAACCGAGCGGCTTTTAACCGCATCGGTTGTTATACACGGGTAGCCGATCGCCCGCTGTAAACAATGGTACCGGGATGATGCCTGCAGCTGCGGGCATCATCCCGGTATAACCCCGGAAAGCCGAGTACGCATATGTGCGTACGGTCGGCGGGAAGGGGTTAAATTGGATAAATATAGCAAAGGGGGTAGATGGTCGAATGTTTCCACTCATTGTGTGCTTAGCGAACCCCCGGCAAGCTTTACATTTTTTGAGATATAGAACAGATGAGCTGATGACCGCGTTAGGTGGACGAGTGGCCCTTTCGCTGGTGCTCAAATAGTTGTTCTTTGAGGTTTGAAAACGATGAGCAGAAAACAGGTAGGAAAGGGAAAAATATGACCTGTATTAATGCTTAGATTGTGATTACTGCAGTAATATATGTCCTGAGTTTAAATGTTGAGCTCTTTTGTTGGTTGTTTAGCTAGCTATTGGTGAGGAAAAGTTGCCTGTATGGATGATATGTAAAAATGCATTTGGCTACTGATGTTTAAGTGAGTTTTTGTATGTTTAACTGAAAAGATCAGTAGTTAGCAGGAATGGCTGCAGCTTGCAGCATCCCCCCCCCCCCCCCCCCCGGACAATGGACAATAGTCAAGCATGTTGTGAAAGGAAGAGCTGCAGCTGCAGACTGTATTTGTGAGATTCTGCTTGGATGGAGACGATCCCTTAAGAGAGGGAGATTTCACTTTAACTCCCCCCCCCCCTTAAAAAAGCTTGTGCCTGTGAAAAGCAGGACAGTGCTAAACATCTAAGAAATGCTTAATTATGTTGAAAAAAATAACATCCTAGTTGAAATTGTTAGTTTTTGTTAAAATCTAGGATTATTTGAAACAAAGAAAGTAAATGGCTGATTGATGTTAACACCCTTTAAAATCCTGAATAGCAGTCATGATTATTAAAATTTTATTGGTGAATGTAATAGTGTCATGTTCTAGGATAATGTTTGTGCACAAATGTAATGAACACCATATAATGTTCTTGTGAATTATTTCAACCATGGTTAATGACAACTTTTAATGGACGTCCTTTAATGAAAATCCACGTGGTGATAATTAATTAAGTAAAATGAGCTCAATTAATATGGGTAATAAAAGTGAACTCATGAATAACAGAAATAATGGCCATATGTTTTGTAGTTTGTGGAAAGTGTTGGTTAAATGTGTTTGTTGCTAACTATTTGTTACTTTCTAGGAAGGAACTGTAAAAATATCACACTAAATACCTTTTATTTTGTTTAGTTTCTAGGCAATATTAAACAGCATCAATCCACCTGTCTGATATGGTTTGATGTACAAGAACTAAAGATGAAGATTACAGTCAAACTGAATAATTTATGTTGTTTTTGTTGTTATTTTTATGCAATATGCAAATGTACTGAAAGTTTTCATTGGAACTGATTGTAAACCAGAGCAGCTAATACTCTCGATGCTGCATGATAGGTTTATAAGGGTTTTCTCTGATTGAGTTGAATATAAAATGATATAGAACAAATAATGTTTGAATATTGACAGCAAGATTGTTTTGATATCTGGAATTATACAATACTTGTAATGGTTTGAAGGGTGTAAGAATACCCAAACATTTACATATTATTCTTTTCTGTGTATATGTAAACTAAATTATGGCAGCATCTACTTCTGTATATTCTGCCATCATTATTTTGGTGGAACTGTAAGGCATTACCACTGTGGGAGTGTGCCTAGGGTTTTACATATAAAGTATATTTTCCTGCATGATTGACAGTTTAAATTTAAAGTAATCATTTTGTTTATCAAGGAAAAAAAAGTACTTATGTCTACTTATAATTGTGCATTTAGGTTAATATTATTGCAATGAACACAATTTTTAAGTCTTTCAACTTGAGGTGTTCTAGTGGTGTGTATATGGTCAGTTATATCTGACACTCAGTGATTTTTTGACCACTCTGTTCTATACACCTGATTGAGTTTTCATAAAATTTTCTTGGTAAAGAAAAAGAGTTATAAAATAGGTTCTCAGCTTTTGTTTTCAAAAATTCTCCTTGATTGCTTGGGGTGGGACTGGCAAGTAGAGTACAGTGACACATATGCATGGGCATATTATATGCACATATTGGGATCAGTGTAGACAAGAACCGGTTAGCCTGCCAGAATGTCTTTAGAGTGTGGAAGGAGATCAAAGTGCATAGAGGAAACACACATGAAGCAGTTTAAAGTTGGGCCTATAGTTTGAGACAGAGTAGTGTATAGTTCAGGTGGGGATAAGTAATATACCTGTAATAATATCCCACCTTTAATGTAGAAAGCTGAGTTTTTCAGTGTTAAGCCAGGTCACTAATAATTATCGATTTGCTTGTTCAGAAATCTATAATGTTCTATATGGGCATTGTTGTTAATTAAGGAATGTTGGACTGACATATTTGGTAACACACCTGCCATGATGTCAACTAGAAGCATATTGGAGAAAGGAGACAAACACTTTTGACAGCAGCAACAGTCTATAAAGTCTTTACCAATGATCAGCAGCTGAACTGTTGGTGCAAGTTCCCCCTGTTCTGAGGGTTGAGTACCTGAACTGTTCCATCCGCTATCATGGTTAAGTACCTGAATCTGATGGTGAAGCACTTCAACTGTTTTATCTGCTCTGATGGTCATGTGCCTGAACTGTCTGCAAAAGTTCCAGCTACTATGTGGTTATGTGCCTGCACGTCTATGACTTGTGAGCTGCAATAGTCCGAAGGATATGGACTTTGTATTCTACAGTTCTTTCAGTTCTACAGTGTTGCAAGTGCTATGCTGCAGCTGCGATCTGGTAACCGGATGTCTAAGACTCTGCTGTCCATCACCAGATATGGAGGACTTTGACAAGTATCTATGCGTTTAAACTCTTGGAAAGGAAAGTTTGATGCTCATGCCTATACTTTCAAAAGGAAGTTTGGTGTTATTCTGTTAGTCCAACATATAGTTGTTTTTATAAGCTTGGACATTTTTTATATTTTTCAGCCCTAACATAGCAGAATGAGATTTCCTGGACAGCTAAATCAGACAGAGAAAGTGGGTCAAGAAATAGAACTTTAGATAAATAAGACGAGGTGTGGAAGGATGTAAAACTGTTATACATTGATTTACATGTGGAAAATACCCAAGGGGTGGGATATATGGGAGATGGACCATATTTATTAATGAGGAGTGTTTCGCATACATACTCATAATACTGGAAATGTGAAGGATGAAATTAATGAAGTCATAAATATTTATATTGGAGTACAAGCGAAAAGACTACCTTGAGTAGAACATCTGGATATATCTATAAGTAATCTTGAGTATTATAAACTAAACTAAGCATCTTGTAAATCAAGGGGTGGAATGTAGTATGGGTCTATATTCATATATAACTTCAGTTATTGAATTACAAGAAACTTAGTAATAGTTTTAAGGTGATTACTTATATATATATTTATATATATATATATATATATATATATATATATATATATATATATATATATTTCTATATATGTAAAATGTATGTTTCTGAGCTCACAGACGGTCACTCACAGAGGGTCATTGTCTCTCGGGAACATTATGGTTATTCTTTTGTTAGTACCAGATAAAACCAGCACCAGCTTTTTCGCGCCTTCCATCTAGCCTTTAAAAGGTCAGACATTAGAGCAGGCCGGTGGATTTCTTCTAAGGACTTGAATGTGCCTAGACTTTGAACAGACCATCGCTTTCCAGAACTTACAGTAGTTATGGGGTCCCCTGGAATTGAATATGCTATATTTATCCTGTATTGTATCATCTGTAATACATCTTTAATCAAAGCTAAGTAAAACTTTTTTTACATTCTTTGTGTTGTGTGTTTTAATCCTTGCATTTACTGACCACATATCTGAAAGGGTAAATATATGAATGAACCTATGAATAAATGTAACACAGAATTTAACCCCTTCTTACAGTGCGGTTATTGAAACCTCCCCTATAGCAGACCATGCCCCGATTACGCTTAAAGTAAGAATCCCATCTCTGCCCCATAAGCCCACGAATTGGAAACTTAATGAAGAACTCTTAGCTGAGGAAATAGATAAAAAAATAATGGGAGAAGAGCTGGCCCTCTTTTTTAAGGAAAATACACACCCTGACACTTCCCTGGGAATATTATGGGAAGCCCACAAGGCCCACATCCATGGTAAACTAATAGAGCTAGGCACTAGGAAAAAAAGGGAACGAACACTTTTACAATCCAAACCGATTAACAAAATGAAGGTACTCGAGCAACAACATAAAGCTAATCAGTCCCAAGTGATGTTTCATACTCTTACTTTGAAAAGGGAAGAAATGAAATCCCTTCTTCACACAGAACACAAACACCAGGCTTGCATAGTGTCTCAACGATTTTATGAATGGGGTAATAAACAGAGTAGACTACTAGCCCGCTCTGTATACCAGAAAAAATCTGCTTCATTCATAGCCAAAATTAAAAATGCATCTGATATTCTAGTCCATGACACACCATCTATAGCCAAAAAATTCTGTGCGTTCTATCAGCACTTGTATCACGTCCATCACACCATAGAGGACCGTAATACTAAAACCAGGATCATCAGGGATTACTTATCGTGAGCCAATTTGCCTAGACTTTCGCTGGATACCCTAGCTACTCTGGAAGGAGAATTTACCACCTCAGAACTGCGCATTTCCCTAAAAGCTATAGCTAATGGCAAAACTCCAGGCCCTGATGGCTTTACAGTGGCGTACTACAGATCCTTTGCAGATACTCTATTACCTCACTTGACTCGCTATGCAAATGCGATTTATGATGGTGGTACCCTCCGACCAGAAACTGTCCACGTGCATATTACCGTAATCCCCAAACCCGGCAAGGACCCTAGTAATTGTGGAAGTTATCGTCCCATTTCACTACTGAATATTGATGCCAAACTGTACGCCAAAGTGATTGTAAATAGATTCCTCCCTTTAATCCCACAGTGGGTCTCCAGTGACCAAACAGGCTTTATCCCGGGTAGAGAGGCAAGGGATAACTCCCTCCGCACTTTGTCCTTGATGGCCTATGTTCGTGGGTCTTCCCAGCCCACCCTGTTGCTTTCAACGGATGCAGAAAAGGCGTTTGACAGGGTGGACTGGGAATATCTCATGGCAACGCTATCTCACTTGGGTATTCGGCCGTCCCTTTTAACCCAAATATCAACCTGCTACATCTTCCCCACTGCACAATTGCGCATTAATGGCAATTTAAGCGACCCCTTCACCTTACATAATGGCACCCATCAAGGCTGCCCCCTCCCGCCTATTTTATTTGCCCTTTCGTTAGAGCCCTTTTTATCCACGGTGAGACATAACCCCTGTATTCATGGTGTCCCCATAAGAAATTCAGAGCACAAGTATGTCGCATATGCGGATGACATCCTGTTTTATGTACAACAACCTTTGATATCCCTCCCTAATCTCATACTAGAATTCACAAGATTTAGTGCCATTTCTAATTTTAAAATTAAAATGACAAAATCAAAGATTTAAAATATATCTATACCTGCTAAAACAGTAACCCAGTTAAAACAATCCTTTCCCTTCAGCTGGCAGACGCGCAAGATGAAATACTTAGGTATTTACCTTACTCCGAATCTGAATGACCTTTTCCGTACTGATTACATACCCCTATTGAATGCGATTAGAGTAGATATACAAAATGGTCTCAATTAGCACACTCATCGTTGGGGAGAATTGGAGTGGTAAAGATGAATATACTACCCAGGTTGCTGTTTATGTTCCAAATGATTCCCTATGGTGTCCCGACAGGTTTGTTTACACTGTCAAGCTCATTGATCAATAAATATGTCTGGAACAGCTTGCAAGCTCCCTTCTTACTAGAGCTAAGAGTGAAGGGGGCTTAGCCCTACCAGATCTTAAAAGATATTTCTTGGCGATAGTATTGACTAGAATATCAAATTGGAAGTATCAAAAAGACCCTAAGTTATGAGTGAATCTGGAAACTGAGCTTAGTTGCTCAGACCTACTCACACAAATTTGGATTTCTAGGCAATACAGAACTTTGTCCTTTACCATTTCACAACTTATATGCTCCACCCTCATGGTATGGGACTCGATGTGCAAAAGGAATAATTGGCCTTACAACTCTCTGCTTATGTAATTGACCGGCCACAACTACTTCCCCCCAGGGAATATAGATTCCGGGATCCATGTTTGGAATCTTGGGCCTTCGGCTCAATTACATCAGGTAACCACCCCATCGGGGATTGTGCCGTTGTCCATGTTATTACACAGCACCATGTCAACGCTAATGGATCAATGGAGATATTGCCAAATTGCTGCTTTTGTGCACTCTCTCCCAAAACCTCTGAGGTTACTCTCAGATCTGACACCCATAGAATCTGCTTTATCGGAGGACCAACCTGTGGAGAAACCTGTCTCTCACTTTTACAGAGTTTTGCAGTCATTAATCAACATATGCGATCCTACTTTCTTAAGCAACTAGGAAAAGGATCTCCACAAAGAAATAACAACATCCCAAAGATCCATCATCCTCACAATGGCTCACACCTCCTCTGGAGCTTCTAAAATGGCAAGAGTTAACTACAAACTGTTGAAGAGATGGCACTACACCCCTGTAGTGCTTCATAAGTCCTTCCCACAAGCATCACCATTGTGCTAGAGGGGTTGTGGAGACCAAGCAACACACGCCCACGTCTGGTGGTTTGGCCCACTTATACGCCCATATTGGCTGTCTATTCTATACTGGGCAAAAGAGATTCAAGGCTGTGAGATACCTAATGACCCATGGATTGTATTGCTACATTGTACAGGTGAACCAGTGGGAACATATAAAAAAATCTATAACACCACACCTTCTTAACGCTGCAAAAGCTCTCATCCCTCAATATTGGAAGCAAACGACTATTCCTCCCTTACGCCAATGGCTACTGAAGGTAGATTACATGTATTATATGAAAGATCTTACCCTTACACTTACAAATAAATCAGACCTAGCTAAGAAAATATGGTCCTGCTGGTTCGCCTTTAAGTACACCTCTGCCTATGCGGAAATTATGTCTCAACCTAGATAACTTTGCTGTTAAATAACAATGTGATTGAAATTGGCCCGAGGCGGACACACTCTCCCCCCCCCTCCCCCCCCCTCCCCCCCTTCCCCCCCCCTTTCCCTCTCCTTTCCCAACCCTTCTTGTCTTTCACTGTCTTTTCACTCTATTCTTTCTTTCTCTCTTACCTTTTACTTACATTCTGTTCTCTCAAGGTTTTATGCCTATGTAAAAGGCTTTTACAGAGTAGATTCTACCGTCTTTACCCTGTGTTTTGGGTTAATAAGTAGGTAAGATTTGAACACACTGGGCCTCGATATCTGCCCCTAACACCCTTGGAATATGAATATTCATGTATTGTTCTGTATACCTGGGTATCTAACTGTCCACTTTTTCCGAGGTTCACTTGTCATCTAGTTATAGTTTTGGTATAATGTACATTGTTCATTATACATGCTATTCTATAATAAAAACGAATTAAACGAAAAAAAATTCTGCTTTATCCTTTAATGTCTCTAAATCATGTGTGCTTTCCTCAATTTGTTCCTGTATTGAAGTCAACTGAATTTTTTCCTCTTCTACAATTAACTTCATAACAGCAACTCCATGATTCACACAGAGTTCATTCCACTTAGGTAGGAAACGATCGGTATGTAAGTGTTCGGCTGGAATAATTCTATCTCTTAAACCTCTTGGTACTATTCGATGTGAAATATATGTCTCCAGAGATGACACATCCCACTTTCTGTTAAGATGTTTGATTAACAGCTTTTTGTGTTCTTTAAATGTATTTTTGATCTCATCATCTTGGTTGAAAGCTTGGGGTGTGTCACCCTGGAATGCAATACTTATCTCAAGTTCTATATCCTCCCCCAGCATAAATGCCATTCCTCATACAGTGCACAAAAATAGAACCTATGAAAATTATATCAATTGGTTGAATTTATATAAGCTTGCATAGAAGTGACCGTAATGATCACAAAAACATGTATATAGTAAGAGGAAAAGGAATTGGGGACGCTTGGGCAAGCTATATGTACCGTATTTATCGGCGTATAACATGCGCCGGCATATCACACGCATCCCAAGTTTAGGAGGGAATTTTAAGGAACAAAACTTTTTAAGGAAAAAAACTTACATTTAAATGCCCATCAATGCAGCCTTATCAGTGTCCATCTGCAGCCTTGTCAGTGTCCATCTGCATGCTTGTCCAGTGTCATTTGCCGCCTTGTCAGTATCATTTGCAGCCTTATCAGTGTCCACCTGCAGCCTTGTCAGTGTCCGTCTGCAGCCTTGTCAGTGACATTTGCAGCCTTATCAGTGTCCTCCTGCAGCCTTGCAGCCTTGTCAGTGTCCATATGCAGCCTTGTCAGTGACATTTGCAGCCTTGCCCAGGCTGCAGTTAAACCGCAGTGACTTGTCAGTGTCACTGCAGTTTGAAAATGGTGCCGCCGGCAACGAGATACACAGAGCCGGCTCTTCTCGGCTCTTCTCGGCTCCTTTCGTAGTCCCGCCCAGACTGAGCGTGTGTCACGTACCTGGTGGGTGAGCCTGACGTGTAGAGGAAGGCCTCTTGTACAGCTCCGGCTCGAGAGCCCCTGATAGTGGGACAAAAAGCTCAGGAGCACGGTGGGGTAAGAGTGCCTAGGATCAGTCCAGAAGTCTGTACAAGCCAGGAACTCGCAGCAGGAAGCCAGAACACAGCAGGTAGCAGGCAGGAGAGGTGGCAGATGGCTGGTAGACTTGACAGGAGATGGGTAGGGATGCACCACTGGACGCAGGAGCTCGAAGCAGGCTGGACAGCCAGAAGCAGGGTCAGACAAATCGGGTAGGCAGCAGACAGGCAGATCAGGCAGTAGTGGCAGGCAGAAGCGTAGTCGGGTCACAGGCAGGTCTTGGCAACAGACGGGCAAATCAGGCATAGACAGCAGGCAGAGGCGTAGTCGGGTCACAAGCAGGTTCGGCAACAGGTGCTGGGTAACAGGAACTGGAGACAGAGAATAGTTCGTGGAAAGCCAAGGGGACAGGGCAAGAACCTGGCAGGGGTAGTAGGGAACAAGCCGGATCGGTAGCAGATGTCAAACAAACAGGAATCTGGATTCAGGTAATGCTGTAGACCAAGCAGCAACCAGCCAGTGTTAAAGCTCCGTTTAAATAGACCGACTGGCGCCAGTTCTGGTAACAGGTGCGCGCGCGCCAACGCGCGGTCCCATTCGCGCATGCGCATCAGCAGAAGCGCCCACAGTCCTTCTGGACATTCTTGGTTGGCGCCTTATGCACAAATATGTGCCTGGAAACAACAGTAGTACCTTGCAGATGTCTTCCCTGACAGTGTGACTGTGAGCGGAGACAAACACCGCCCATATACATACATAGCCCAGTGTACTCGGCTAGGTTCGGCTAGCTCCGCTCACAGTCACGCCCAGTCCCTGTGTTTTGTCCATCATAGGGTGGGACTGGGCGTGACTGTGAGAGGAACTAGCCGAGCCTAGCTGAATACACTCGGCTTGGATTTATATAAGCATGCATAGAAGTGACAGTTATGATCACAAAAACATGTATATAGTAAGAGGCAAAGGGATAGGGAAAAATGGGGACGCTTGGGCAAGCTATATATAAATAGATGGTCAATTAATTAACTTGACCAATCACTGATCATACACCTGGTGTGGCATTGTTGCTGTAACCAGAAACAAATTGTAGGAACAAAAAAGGGGGGAGGGCACTTGATACAAAGAATACCGGGTGAAAAGAGGTCACTTTAGCAACAAAACTGATCAGAGTATTCAATTTAATCAAAAATATCAATTTATTATAATGTCAAATAATTCAAACATTGGTGTAATCAATAAAAGCACACACATTATGGCTATTGAGGAGTAACCATATCTAATTAAAATTCTACAGACAGGACAACATTCAAAGACTTAATACAAAACAACACTAAACACGGTCCGGACATTTTATGGTGGTCAGCAGCAGTGTCAATTCAATTGGTGGGAGGTTTCCCTATGGAAGATCACAATGGATCACTTGAATAAATAAATAATACATTTTTATGATGATTAGCTGCTGATTAGGGATGAGCTTCGTGTTCGAGTCGAACCCATGTTCGACTCGAACATTGTATGTTCGACCGTTCGTCGAATTGCGAACGATATGGGCTGTTCGCGCCAAATTAATGTGGCGCGTCACGGCCCATAATTCACTGCGGCATCGCAGTGCATTGCTGCCTGATGATTGGCCAAGCATGCACTATGACCCGCATGCTTGGCCAATCACAGCGCCGTCAGTATTGAGAGCTGTAATTGGCCAAAGCCAGGGTGGCTTTGGCCAACTATGGCTCAGGGGGTTTAGAACACGCCCCACACTATATAAGGCCGCCTGCACGGCGGCCCTGTGTAGTGTGTTCTGGCATGCTTAGAGTGAGAGAAAGACAGTGTCATTTCATTTGAGTTAGCTAGATTAGGCAGGACAGTCAGTGAGTTAGCTGCAAATATATATATACACTGTATTCAGTTTAGCTAGTTCCTTTCCTGGTATCTTCCTACTGACAGGCAGGCTTGTCTTGTTACAGTTTTTAAAGCTACCTGAAGAAAATTGCTGGTGTTCTTTTGATCCTATTAGTACCACAGTCAGGCAGCTAGACTATTTACAGTTAGTGTAGTGTGTCCTCCTCACAGTGTTCGGTTAAAGCTACAAGTTAGTTTAGTGTGACCTCTGCACAGTGTTCAGCTAAAACTACAAGTTAGTGTGGTGCATCCTCCTCACAGTGTTCAGCTAAAGCTACAAGTTGGTGTAGTGCGTCCTCCTCACAGTGTTCAGCTAAAACTACAAGTTAGTGTAGTGCGACCTCTGCACAGTGTTCAGCTAAAGCTACAAGTTAGTGTTGTGTGTCCTCTGAACAGTGTTCAGCTAAAACTACAAGTTAGTGTACTGCGACCTCTGCACAGTGTTCAGCTAAAGCTACAAGTTAGTGTAGTGCGTCCTCCTCACAGTGTTCAGCTAAATAAGCTACAAGTTAGTTTTTTGCAAGCTCTGCACAGTGTTCAGCTAAAGCTACCTGTAGAAGGTTGGTGGTGTTTTCCTGATCCTATCACTACCGCAGGGAGCTAAATAACCTACAAGTTAGTTTTTTGCAAGCTCTGCACAGTGTTAACCTAAAGCTACCAGTCGAAGGTTGGTGGTGCTTTCCTGATCCTATCACTACTGCAGGCAGCTAAATAAGCTACAAGTTATTTTTTTGCGAGCTCTGCACAGTGTTCAGCTAAAGCTACCTGTAGAAGGTTGGTGGTGTTTTCCTGATCCTATCACTACCGCAGGCAGCTAAATAAGCTACAAGTTAGTTTTTTGCGAGCTCTGCACAGTGTTCAGCTAAAGCTACCGGCAGTTGATTTTGCTAGCTGCAGTATCAGTATATATATATATATATATATATATATATATATATATATATATATATATATATATATCCCAGCTTAGTGCAGCTACAGGCCATTAGTATGTCTGGAAGGCCAAGAAGGAGAGGCAGACAGTCACAAGCCAATAAAAGAGGACAAGCAGGCTCTGTGTCTAGAGGCAACAGTGCTGTTCGTGGAGACAGTGCATCCTCATCAGCACGTGGCCGTGGGACACGCTTGGCCTTTTTTTCGGCAGGTGGCCGTGTTGAGCCGCAACATGCGGAAGACTTGGTCGAGTGGATGACCAAGCCATCCTCATCCTCTCTCACCCATGCTCAGGGTACTTTGTCTGGCAAAGCAGCTGCCAACGCGGCCTCTTCCCTCGGCTCAATGGCATCAGTGACTCCATCCCTAGCCCCACCATGTCCTCCTGATGAGTCCCTCAAACTGTTTGACCACAGTGTTGGGTACATGCTCCAGGAGGATGCCCAGCGTTTAGAAGGCTCTGATGATGATACTGAGCTCGATGAAGGCGGTAACGTGAGCACGGACAGAGGGGGTGCCCAAAAAGGACAGCAATCTGGCAGTCATGCTCCCCCTGCTGCAGCATACTGCCAGGTTTGCTCCAGTGATGAGGAGGAAGGGGATGATGAGGTCACTGACTCAACGTGGGTGCCTGATAGGAGGGTGGAGGAGGAGGAGGAGGCACATCACCAACGAGGCAGGATGCCCTCCAGGGGCCAGCCTAAGGGCAGCACACTGACTGCATCACACCCCAAAGCTCCGCATGTGCAGGGCGCTGCTGTCTCTGCACGTTATTTCAAAAGTTCTTTGGTGTGGGCCTTTTTTGAGAGGAGTGCATCAGATCGCACCGCTGCTATTTGCAACATATTTCTTAAGCGTATCTCGTATGGCCAAAACATCTCCCGCTTGGGCACCATATGCTTGACCAGACATATGTTGACCTGCCATGCAGTTCGTTGGCAAGCGTATCTAAAAGACCCACACCAAAGAACAAAGAGGACCTCTCCTTGCTCCTCATCAGCTGAGATCTCCAACCCCACTATACCTTCAGTCCTCTCTGAGACCTGCACTGAGAGGAATGAAGGTGTAGAATTAGGTGTGTCACAGCCAAGTACTTGTGGGCAATCTGCTTTTGGTACACCGACGTCAGATTGTACCAGTCAAATTTCCCTGCCCCATCTGCTGCACCGCCGAAAGAAGTTCGCTCCCAGCCATCCACATGCCCAGCGGTTGAACGCTAGCTTGGTAAAATTGCTAGCACTTCAACTGCTGCCTTTTCAGTTGGTAGACTCTGCCCCCTTCCGTGAGTTTGTGGAATGTGCGGTTCCTCAGTTGCAGGTACCCAAACGCCACTTTTTCTCACGAAGGCGATTCCGGCTCTCTACCAGCATGTGGAAGGCAATGTCTTGGCCTCGCTGGACAGGTGCATATTACCGCTGACTCATGGTCCAGCAGGCATGGACAGGGACGTTACCTAAGTTTCACCGCGCATTGGGTGACTCTTCTGGCAGCTGGGAAAGATGCAGGACAAGGTGCAGTAGTGTTGGAGGTTGTCCTGCCACCACGCCTCCAAAATGCCACTACTAATGATTGTGACACACCTCTCTCCTCGACCCCCTCCTCTTCTTCTTCCTCCATGGCCTCTTCCTGTGCTTTGTCCTCGGAAC